>CM038144.1:429775466-430375466 GCA_021437245.1 Aegilops speltoides | reverse complement strand
TCAACTCCAACTCCATATATTCCGTTTCGCAGAGAAAAAAATCAGAGAGAAAGTTTCATCACGTTTTACAATATGGAGCCGCCGCCAAGCCCTTATCTCTCTCGGGAGGGCTGATCTGGAGTCCGTTCGGGGCTCTAGAGAGGGGGATTCATCGCCGTCGTCATCATCAACCATCCTCCATCACCAATTTCATGATGCTCACCGCCGTGCATGAGTAATTCCATCGTAGGCTTGCTGGACGGTGATGGGTTGGATGAGATTTACCATGTAATTAAGTTAGTTTTGTTAGGGTTTGATCCCTAGTATCCACTAGCTATGTTCTAAGATTGATGTTGCTATGACTTTGCTATGCTTAATGCTTGTCACTAGGGCCCAAGTGCCATGATTTCAGATCTGAACCTGTTATGTTTTCATGAATATCTCTGTGTTGTTGATCATATATTGCAAGTCTATAGTTGTCGGCGTTTTGGGAACGGGGGTCCCCAGACTTGCCTGCCTGCGGTCCGCGGCGTGGCTCAAACGGGGGCCCAGCACGGCCCATCTTCATCAACACAAGCTCAAGACCCTCGCGAGGGGCCAAGCCTCGCGGGGCGGACAACAAGGAGATTCCTCAGGCGCGGCCTCATCAGGCTGGCTCACGAGGAGGCGGAGAGTTCAAGGCGGGGTACCTCGCGAGGTGCCCATGACGCAAGCCATGATTTACCAAGGGCGCCGATCGAGGCGCCAGCCCAGCAGATGTCCTCCTTTCCTCTTTGGTGCAAAGGAGCAAGCGCAAGTAGAGTATCAAGCAAAGGCATCCATTTCGTGCAACAAGACCAAGACCAGCCCAACGGCAGGAAGGAAGTCATTGTGGAGCCCAAACAAAGGCCACCACAGAGCCTTTGACAAAGCGAGGACCAACTTTAGTCAGGATAAGTGTACCAGATGTTCCCCTTCAAAATGGCCAATTGTTGGCGCCCTTCCCGCTCAATATTTGGGAAGGGGCCCAGGGCCTTTGCCTATAAATAGGACTAGCCACCCACAAGGTAGAGACACGCAGAGATAGAGGCATCTGAATCCTAGCCAAGAAGCCAGTAGAAAAAGCGACTGAACTCCTCCTAGCAGTTCATCGCACCAGCCAAGAACAGACCCTCGCGAGGCTGTTCTTCCTTGTATTGTTCATCACCAGCCTAAGAGGCAATCCACCACACCACACACTGGAGTAGGGTATTACACCACAATGGTGGCCTGAACCAGTATAAACTCTGGGTCTCTTGTGTTGTTCCTTTCGTAGTTTAGATCATAGCGAGGCGGCAAGGAACAGGTAGGTAAAGGGCGAAATCTCTGCGCGCACCCCAGTGTTCGAACCTCAAGGGTCTGCCGGAACCCTAAATCCGACATTTGGCGCGCCAGGTAGGGGTGCACCGGGATCCACCTTCTGCCACTTCGCGTCCCGCCGCATCGTCATCACCATGTCCGACGACCAGGCGGGCAACCCCGATCCCTGGGCGGCTTGGCCCGCCCGCGCAGAGCTGCTCGCCTCGGGCGACCCCATGCCCCAGGTAGCTCGCGGTCCGCAGGGCGCTGCGGGCCGTGGGCGACGCGGACAGGCTCCGACAGCTCTCACACCGCGGCAGGCGCGGTCGGCAGCAAGGGCCTCCAACCATGCCGCGGCCACAACGCCGTACACCCGCCGGGAGCAGGCGAACTCAAGGGCCGCGCTCACGGTGGCCCGAGAGCTGCTGCAGTGCAGGCTGATGGAAGGCGGCCGCGACGTGCTGTTGGAGCGGTGGCAGAGCTTCTGGGCTTTGCCGCCTCGGGGGCTCACCCCTTATGCACCCAGCTCCCGTCTCAGGCCCAGGGCGGCCCGCGCGGGGGCCCCACGCGCGCCCGTGGGCTCCAAGGCTATCCCAACACCAACGAAGCTGTCAGCACCGGGCTAGCAGCAGCGCTGACTCCGCTCCCGGCCAGCGAGGAAGGACTCGTCGCGACCCACGGCCCCAGTGGGCCGCCACCCTACCACCCCCAGGTTGGCACATCAAGCAGAGCTTCATGGCACGCGGAGCACTACGGCGCGGCCTTCGGGATGACGGCCCCAGAAGAATACGTGCCCCACATGATGGACCAAGGGCACCCGCACGAGGGCGAGCAAGGTTCGCTCCTCAGCCCAAGCTGGGGGGACGAGGCGCCAGAAGCTGAGCTCTTCCAGGAGCCCCGGGACGGCCCCATCGGCCACACAGGAAGCGACGATTATCGGGTACCACTAATTCCTCAGGAGCAGGCATACGCTAATCATGGGTCGCAGGAGGTGCAGGTCGCCGCAGCAAGCAACTGCCCCGCTCCTGCAGTCTCCTGCCCCTCACGAGGAGGGCGTCGGGGGCTGCAGGAGAGGGGCCGGGATCTGGCATCACCACCGTGACGTTCGGAGCAAGGCGTTCTCAGGAGGTAGGCCCTCCGCTGGGGAGGTGCCTCAGGGCCTGCCCCTGGCGGAGGACCCGTGGTCGTCGGGGGAACCGCTGGCGACCGCTTTACCCCATCGGCGGCGTCCTGGTTTCCGGTCGTCGTTGATGGCACTAGAGTGTGGCGCAAGACGGGGCCCTCGTCTGGCGATATGAAGCAAGGCCGGTACCTGTGAAGAAGGCCCAGTGCCTGTGAAGCTCGCTGCCCCGTGACACTCTCACGTAATAATGAGTGGGGCTGTACACGCCCCGGAGTCCCAGGGGTGCAGGCCTCAGGCCCTGGGGCTCCCTCCCACGCCCAGTGGCAGCACTTAGCTCCGCGCTGGTGAGAAGACGTCCAAGACTAGACTAGGTGCCGGACGCGGCCTTTTTCTGCTTTCACTGCTTTTCCCTTGGTTGTTGTTTTCCCCCGCTGGATTTAAGTTGGAATCGAATTTGAGATTTGCGTGTGTTTGGGGAAGGGGTGCTTAGTCTCGTTCGAGCAATCTCTCGCATTTCGGTTACCACTTCGCCTCAGCTGCCTCCCCTCGTGAGCCCCTCGCGAGCTGGGTCCGGCCTAGCTTGCGTGCAGCACAGACTGCCGCCGTCGCATCCTCTCGGGAGGTTTTTCACTGCAGATCCTACGAATTTGATCAGGAGACACTCGAGACACTACCGCCTCCCACAAGCTATCTCAGGGCCCGCACGGGACAAAGGTAAACTAGCCAGCCGGCTCGTCGCCTAGCCAACCACTTGGCGCGGGCATATAGGTGATGTAGCATCCACTAGTACGCTGAACATGAGTTTTACATGAGGGTCACCCCCTCCCAAAATGCTCTTACAACCATCAGGTCAAAACCTGAGTTCTATTCATGCAGGGTAAGGAAACGGGAACGATACGCGGTCAGTCGGATAAATCCCCCAATGCATCCTCAGGAGCACCGCCCGAACTGTCGCTTGCGTCGCTGGCGTCGCCATCACCCTCTGCGTCATCGCCAGCAGCGTCAGGACCGTTCACCATGCTGCCCTCGTCGGCGGCCACGATCACGTCATCGTTATCTGAAGCGAAGGCCCTGACGAGAGCGTCCATGTTGTCTTCTACCCGGTATGCCAGGTCGTCCCGGACGGCCTGGGGGGACTGGGCGATGGCGGCATCGAAGTTGAAGTGGGGATCCATGTTCCGGAGATGGCTGAAGACGCGGGAAAAGGCGCGCCCGAGCAGGGCGCGGCTCCTCTCCTCCACCAACCTGTTGGCTCTAACCGACCGTGCCTCCAGTTGCGTCACCACGTCGGTGAAGAACTGAAGGTTGCCGGCGTAGTTAATGGCGTGCGGCTCGCCGACAGCCGCCTCGCAGATGTTACCCAAGGCCGTGTTGGCTCTCTCCCGAAGCGTGGTGAGCATGGGGCCGTGCTCATGTTCCAGGAGCCGCCGCTGGAGTATCTCGTCCGCATTCTAGCACGCGACAGCCTCAGCCTCGTCCACCCGTTGGTGAAGGAGAAGCACCTCGGCATGGGAGGTAGTTGACTCCCCCTGCGCCACCTCCAGTGCAGCCCGCAAAGCATTAACCCGCCGTGTCGCTTCCTCCAGCTTGACCCTCAGGATAGCGGTCCTACCTTCGGCCTCGGTCCGGATCAACCCCAGCCTCTCCTCGAACTCGCGCTCGAGGTTCAAGCACGCCGTCGCCACCCGACGTCCAACCTCCTCCAGGACTCGGGCTTCCCGCGCAGCGACATTATCCTCCGCCCGCGTCACCAATCGCTCCCTTGTCTCCAGGCGCTCATACTCGCGTGCGCGTTCAGCGGCTTCTAGCGTCAGCGCCTCCTCACGCTTCTGGAGCTCCGCTGGGTCGCCTGAAGCCACCTTCATCGACGCGAGGGCTGCCTCGTGTAGCTCCACCTGCTCCTCCAGCGAGCGGCACTGGGCTAGGAGTTCCCGTGCCCGCTCCTCCGCCGCCTCTCGCCGCCGGTCAGCTTCCCCGGCCTCCTCGACAGCCCGGGAACGGACCTCCCGAGAGGCCACCAGCGATGCCTTGGCCTCCTCATTGTCAAGATCGCGCTGATAGCGCGCGTGGGCGACAACCGCCTCCAGCTCACGCCTCTCCGCAACCAGGCGCAGGCCCTCGGCCTCAAGACGCGCGTCTTCATCAGCGAGCTCTTCACCAAGTAGGCTCACCACGTCAGCCGCCCTCTGAAGAAACCCTTGGCGAAGAGCGCGACGCTCCCGGGCGCGCTCGAGTACGTCTTCCACACCATCATCCGCCCCAAGCGAGCGCCGAAGGACGCGAGTCAGCGCTCCCCCTCCGGGCAGGGGGCTGGGGGCTGGCGCCCTCGAAGCGACCAGGCAGGCCTTGCCAGAAGCCCGGCCTGGAGCCAGTCCATTCCCAAAGGAAGAGCGCAGGGAGTACCCCAGTCAATCACGGTCCACGACCAGACGAGAAGTCCACGGTAGGCTGGCTATGCCACGAGAAGGCTCGCGAAAGAAGGTCGCGTGGCGCGCGGGGTCGCGATGCGCCTCAGGATGGTTCGTCTCTCCGACAGGCCTCACCATAAGGGCTCTGCTGCTCGGAGTGCTCGAAGACGGTGGATAGGACGGAGACAAGGGGGATGGCTCCTCAATCATCTCCGTGAACTCGGCGGGAATTGCCCTGCGGAGCAAGGATCAGGAAAAGCAGCGAAAGAATCAGGAGCTGGGAAGGGAGAAGGCTTACTCATCGGTGGTGAAGTACTTCCTACGCTTCAGCAAGCGACAAGGGTAATCGTCACCCAGGGCCTCCCTTCTCTTCCGGAGGGCCTCGAAGTCCACGCGGAAGCGCCCCAGGAGTTGAGCGCAGGGGTCAACCTGCGATGAGGGAGAAGCGTCAAGGCGACCCGCACCTGGGGCGTTTGCCTGATGTGCGCTGCCGGTCGCCTCACCAAGAAGAGTAGCTGGGGCCTCAGGGGCCCCCGCCGCCCTAAGCCACAGCAGCACGGGCCTCAGGGGCTGCTCCCTCATGAGCACCGCCAGGCGCCGTCACCTCGGCGGGGGCCCCCTCGGCCTCCGGTGGCTCATGCCTCCCTGCTCCGTCACTTGAGGAAGAGTCGCCTTGGCCGACTGCAAGCGCGGCCACCACCACTGGGTTCTCGCGAGGCCCCTGGAGGCCAGCGGGGTGCAGCCCCCACTCGTCGAAGATAGGCATCTAATTCACAAAGTCGCTTCTGTTTGGGCAGAGGTACAACAAGGCCCCCCCATGCCGGATGTTGCCGGGGTTGGGGTCCCCAGTCAAGACCAAGAGCACCTTCCTCAGCACTTCAGGCGTCAGGTCCTCTTCCTGGAGCCTCATATGATCCTCATGCCTGCTGAAGGCCCACATCCGGTGAGAATGGCGTTGGAGAGGGGCAACACGGCGTAGCAGGAACTCCTTCACCACCTTGGGCGCCGTCACGCCTAGCGTCCTCAAGAACGCGAAGCAACGCCAGACGAAGATGAGCCAGGAACTCGTGAGCGTCTCCTAGCCCCAGCCTAAGTTGGGGACAACAGGCGAAGATGGCTCCGACAGCAGGGGGCTGGGCACCCCTACGTCCACATACAACCACCGCTCGTGAAACCCAGGTGCGGGCGGAGGAAGACTGAAGTCGATCCGTGATGCCGCTGTCTCGGGTGCAGCAATGAAGCTCACGCACCCTGAGAATTGGGTGGGGTCGACAAGGCGCAGAGAGAAGAAGTGGCGCAACAAGGCAACCGAAGGAAGGATGCCCATCATTGCCTCGCAAACGAAGGCGAAGATCGCGAGAAGGGTGATGGATTCAGGACCCAGATGCATCATGTGGATCTGATAGTGGGAGAGCACGGCGTTGAAGAAATGGGAAAAGGGGGGAACCAGTCCCGCCCACAGGGCGTCGGCGAAATACCGGACCTCAGTGGCTATCCTGTCGATGGAGAAGCGAGACGCGGGCCAGGCCGTCGTCCTCCTGCATTCGTTGAAGATGGTGGCCAGAACCGAGCTGACCTTGCCCAAGCCCTCTCGATTGGTTATGATCGACCGGTTGATGGCGGGGGCCGCCCGCGACGGCGAGCGAGGTGGAGACATGGGTTTCTTCCCTCTTCCCTTCTTTGTCGGAGCCATGGCGACGGAAGGGGGGAGGGAAGGTTCGAGATTGGATTGAGAGCGGAAGCTGGAGTTCGAGAGGAGGAAGGGCAGAGGACGCTCGGGCAACGAAAAGGGGAGCGGTTGTGTGCGACTACGAGTCCGCCTAGCATGGCACAAAATAAGGAGGCGTGGGGGAACAGTGCCGCCCACGTCCAATCAACCGCCACACGACGCCCAAGGCCGCAGGCTGTTAGGGCCCACGGCGCTTCGCACTTGCCCTTTCGCCTCTCCGCTCGGCCAAGTCTGGGCGTGCCTTGGGCCCGGGGGCTACTGTCGGCGTTCTGGGAACGGGGGTCCCTAGACTTGCCTGCCTGCGGCCCACGGCGTGGCTCAATGGGGGCCCCAGCATGGCCCATCTTCATCAACACAAGCTCAAGACCCTCGCGAGGGGCCAAGCCTCGCGGGGCGGACGACAAGGAGCTTCCTCAGGCGCGGCCTCATCAGGCTGGCTCACGAGGAGGCGGAGAGTTCAAGGCGGGGTACCTCGCGAGGTGCCCATGACGCAAGCCATGACGACCAAGGGCGCCAGTCGGGCGCCAGCCCGCACAGTGTCCTCCTTTCCTCTTTGGTGCAAAGGGAGCAAGCGCAGGCGAGAGTATCAAGCAAAGACATCCATTTTGGTGCAACAAGACCAATACCAGCCCAACGGCAGGAAGGAAGTCATTGTGGAGCCCAAGAAGGCGTCACCACCAGAGCCTTTGACAGGTGAGGACCAATTTTAGTCAGGATAAGTGTACCAGATGTTCCCCTTCAAAAAGGCCAATTGTTGGCGCCCTTCCCGCTCAATATTTGGGAAGAGGCCCAAGGCCTTTGCCTATAAATAGGACTAGCCACCCACAAGGTAGAGACACGCAGAGATAGAGGCATCTGAATCCTAGCCAAGAAGCCAGTAGAAAAAGCAACTGCACTCCTCCTAGCAGTTCATCGCACCAGCCAAGAACAGACCCTCGCGAGGCTGTTCTTCCTTGTATTGTTCATCACCAGCCCAAGAGGCAATCCACCACACCACACACTGGAGTAGGGTATTACACCACAATTGTGGCCTGAAACAGTATAAACTCTGTGTCTCTTGTGTTGTTCCTTTTGTAGTTTAGATCCTAGTGAGGCGGCGAGGAACAGGTAGGTAGAGGGCGAAATCTCCGCGTGCACCCCAGTGTTCGAACCTCAAGGGTCTGCCGGAACCCTAAATCCGACAATAGTCACCTATTATGTGTTATGATCCATCAACCCCGAAGTGACAATAATCGGGATACTTCTCGGTGATGACCATAGTTTGAGGAGTTCATGTATTCATTATGTGCTTTGTTTCAGTTCTCTATTAAAAGGAGGCCTTAATATCCCTTAGTTTCTGCTAGGACCCCGCTGCCACGGGAGGGTAGGACAAAAGATGTCATGCAAGTTCTTTTCCATAAGCATGTATGACTATATTCGGAATACATGCCTATATTACATTGATGAATTGGAGCAAGTTTTGTGTCACCCTATGTTATAACTATTACATGAGGAATCATATCCGACATAATTATCCATCACTGATCCAATGCCTAAGAGCTTTTCACATCTTGTGTTTCGCTTATTTACTTTTCCGTTGCTATTGTTACTGTTCGCACACGAACACGTCACGTGTACCCTCGACGCCGGGGGTAGTGCACCACAGCTCACGTCGAAGGAGTCTCAGCGGAAGCGCGATTCGCAAGTCGACCGGCGAGAGCTTTTGAAGACCCGAAACCCTACACTCCCGGGAGGCACCCCGTCGGGGAGTGTGGCGGCTATGGGCTGCCCTAGGTCGGTCAAGCCGCCCCTAGAGCCTCGGTATTCGCAGCTCTCCAACACGAAGAGCGACAAAGAACGAGGGAGCAAGAACGAGGGAGGAACAAAACGTAGATGAAAAAGTTGTAGATGTGTTTGCGATTGTGTGTTGTCTTTCAATCGGCCGTCACCCCTTAAATATATAAGAGGCGGCTGGACTTCCCGTGCAAGTAAAAGGCTTCAATTCACGTCCAAAACCCTAGTCGAATTCGGATTTGTTTGGTCCGAACTCTCCAATACTGTTCGGTAAAATCTGGCTGCACTTTGCGGGCCATGTTTGAGGGAGTAAACTATCTCTGATGGAAACGAGCCCAAAAGCAATCTTGACCGTTTCGATGAGACGAACAACTTTTATGTTTAACGTTTTTTGATCTGAGGCCATCTTGAGGGGGTTTTCGGCTGTTTTTCGAAGTCTGCAGCAGCGAAATTCAAAACCCGGACGAAAATAACCGGAGTGTCCGGCCATCCACAGAGAAAATCAAAACCCGGATGGTTTTTCCCGGAGTGTCCGGCCATCCAGTGTAGCAGCATCTTATACTGGCTGTAACTTTTGCATACGACCTCGGATTAAGATGATTTTTATATCAAAATTGACCGTTTCGACGAGACAAAGACAATTCGTGTTGATCATTTTTCCATATGAGGACATCTTAATAGGGTTTCCAGCCATTGTTTAATCTGGTGTCAACATGAGCATATCTGAACTTGTCATAACTTTTGCATCCGAGCTCCGTTTTAGACCATTTTCATATCCATCTTGATCTTCTCGAAAAGATCCATCCCATGGTGACCTCCAATCATAAGTTTGAATTAATCTTGACATAGCTTAAAGAAACTTTTACCATTGTGCCACTTTTGAGCGTCAACACATGCCCCCCTGTTTTTCGGCAAAGCTAGGGTGCCGAAAAATAACTTGTACCATATTTGTTCTAAGGACGATGTCAACACTCCATCGGCCATTTATATGTTCTTAGGGCGATAATTATATATCAGCCATGTTTATGCTAAGGGCGATAGTTATATATCGGCCGTTTGCCTATCTAGGCTTCTTGCCACACACTTGGGTGATACTTCTTTAAATATTTGCCATTGAGAGCTCGGGGTAATAATGTGCCTTGCATGGATTCCACCAAATATGAGTTTCCGGGGACCACTCTTGTAATCTTAAAAGGACCTTCCCAACTTGGAGACCACTTCCCGAACTTTCTGTCTTTTGAACCAATTGGTAGAATCACCTTCCACACGAGATCGCCAACTTGAAAATTCTTCAACTTGACCTTCTTATTGTAAGCTCTTGCCACTCTCAACTTATCCCTCTCTATGACCTTTAAAGCAACCAAACGTTTATCGGCAACTTCATCAATATTGTCCATCATCAAGTTATAGAAGTCCACAGCCGATAAATCATTTTGTTTTGCTATTCTCAAAGCATTCAAATTCACTTCCACTGGTAAAACGGCCTCCTGACCATATACGAGCTCATATGGAGTCACCTTTGTAGCACCATGCCTTGAGATCCTATGTGCCCACAAAGCTTCGGACAATAGCTCATGCCATCTCCTTGGATTATCCTCAATCTTCTTCTTGATGAGCTTGATTAATATTTTATTACTAGACTCAGCTTGTCCATTGGCTTGGGCATAATATGGAGAGGAATTGAGCAACTTTATCTTATATGATTCAGCAAATTCTCTGACTTGATGTGATATAAAGGATAAACCTTGGTCCGTAGTTAATGTTTGAGGAATGCCAAATCTATGAATAATATGCTCAGTTATGAATTGAATTACCTCTGTATGCGTCATATTTTTGAGTGGTATTGCTTCAGACCATTTAGTGAAATAATCAGTCGCCACCAACACAAACCGATGCCCCTTTGAAGAAGAAGGATGAATCTCTCCAATAAATTCTAATCCCCAACCTCTAAAAGGCCATAGCTTGATAATAGGATGTAACATAGCAGCGGGAGCCAACTGAATATCACCAAACTTTTGACAAGCTTCACATCCTTTTATAATACCGGAAGGAATCATTAACCATCGTCGGCCAATAAAACCCAGCACGTCGTAATAGCCATTTCATCTTGGGAGCCGACTGATGAGTGCCACAAATACCTTCATGGACCTCTCCCATAGCAACTCTCGCTTGGTCCTCGTCCAAGCACTTTAAAAGAACATCATCAACCGTTCGGTGATAGAGACCATCATCTCTCATTGTGTATTTGAAAGCCATACGCCGAACAGTCCTGTCCACCCTTTTACTAGGATCACACAAATAATAAATAATGGGTTTCCTCCAGTCTTGATTTTCTCCTGCATTAAATTTTTCATTAGTGGCCGAAATGGTGGGCTCCGGTTTGGCCTCCCCTATGTTGGCAAGACTAGACATCGGCCTTTGAGAAATATGAAACATGCCATGATCAACATGATAGCTAGATGCTTGTTGTGCCAACTCATTTGCTCTCCAATTGTCATGTCTAGATATATGAGCAATGCTAAAATAATCCAAATCTGAAATTATATCTAGACATTTATCAAGATAAACATTAAGTGATTCGTCAAAACATTGAAAGACTTTGGATATTTGTTGCACTACTAATAACGAATCACCAAAAGCCTCAATATGTGTAGCACCTATGGCAAGCAACATCTCTAAGACGAATAACAATGCTTCATATTCGGCTTGATTATTTGTGCAAAAGTATTTTAAGCGGCATGAGGCTTCAAAAACAGCACCATGAGGAGATATATAAACAATACCAACACCTTGGCCATTGCTACACACTGAACCATCAAAATATAATCTCCATGGTACTAATGAGACAAGGTTTATATCAATATCATGCTTGTCATCAATCTGATGCTCAACAATAAAAATAGCAACAATTTGGCCTTTCATGGATTTCAGAGATTCATAAGACAAATCATATTCTATTAAAGCATAAGCCCACTTGCCAATTCTACCACTAAGAATTGGCCTATGCAACATGTATTTGATGACATCAGTTTGACAAGCTATAATGCAAGTACTAGGCACTAGATAATGTCTCAATTTTGTGCAAGCATAATATAAGCATAAGCATAGTTTCTCAATAAATGTATACCTTGTCTCGGTGTCCAATAACCGTCGGCTCAAATAAGTAATAGCATGCTCCTTTCCTTCGGTCTTTTGAGTCAAAACAGCACCAATAACACCTTCCTCCGCTGCAACATAAAGTCTAAATGGCTCCGCTGCAACATAAACAGCACCAATAACACCTTTCATAACCGGAGGAGTGCACAAATATTTCTTAATCATATCAAAGGCCTCTTGCTGTTTTGCTCCCCAAGTAAAATCAACATCATTCTTTAACCGAAGGATAGGAGTAAATGCATCAACCTTCCCTGATAGATTGGCTATGAACCTCCTCAAATAATTGACCTTGCCAAGGAATTTTTGCATATCTCTCTTGCATGTTGGAGCCCCTACTTTCTGTATAGCTTCTATCTTTTTGGGATCAATTTCCACGCCATCTTCATGAATAATGAAACCCAAAAACTTCCCAGCTGATACACCAAAGGCACACTTCAAAGGATTCATTTTCAGCCCATATTTCTTCATTCTTTCAAAAGCCAAACGCAAATCGGCTAAGTGAGATTCGAAAGCATCTGATTTGACAACAATATCATCAATATAAACCTCAAGTATAACACCAAGTAAATCATGAAAAATTAAATTCATAGCCCTTTGATATGTGGCACCGGCATTTTTTAATCCAAAGGTCATCGCTGTCCACTCAAAGAAACCAAGAAAACCGGGACATCGAAAAGCCATTTTGGACATGTCCTCTTTGGCCATAAAAATCTGGTTATACCCCGCATTACCATCAAGAAAGCTAATGACCTTATGTCCAGAAGCATCATTAATAAGCATATCGGCTATTGGCATGGGATACTCATCTTTAGGTGTAGCTCTATTCAAATCTCTGAAATCAATGCACACCCTCAACTTGCTCGAGCCTTTTTTCTCTACTGGTACAATGTTAGAAATCCACTCGGCATACCTACAAGGTCTAATAAAATTAGCTTTAAGCAAACGACCGATCTCTTCCTTGATCCGGTCATACGTTTTTGGATTAAACTTTCTGGCCGATTGCTTATATGGTCTAAAACCGGCCTTTATAGCTAACCAATGCTCCACTAGCTTTCGGCTTAAACCCGACATCTCATGATATTCCCATGCAAAGCAACAAACATATTCTTTCAATAGCTCGATCAACTTAGCCTTATGATCAGCTCTTAAATTTTCGTTTACAAATGTCGGACTAGGAATTGAACCATCTCCTATATCTATCTCTTCTAATGGATCGGCCGATGTAAAACCTTGTCCTAACTTATCCATATCATCTAACTCTTCTATGGACACATACATATCGTTCTCATTGGACCGATATTCTACAAGACGCTTTTGTAACCACTCTGAGTTAGGATCCATTTAAATACATCATACCTTGGAGCCGATTATCGCCAACCGGCTTTAAAGAAACGGGCACGAAACCAATTTTTGTGGCGCTAAGAAAATCATATTCTGATAAGTCGCGCCCTGTCAAGCAAGTAGCATCGGGATGTTGCCAATCCACCGATGCATCGACCAAAGCAACACAAGCCGAATTATCCGCGTGAATGACTTCTACTTCATCATCAACCCATTGAATCAAAAACTGGTGCATAGTACATGGCACGCATTGGTTCGCATGAACCCAATCGTGTCCTATCACATTGTAGTTACCTTGCACCTCGGCGACAAAGAATGCGGTAGCCAAAGTTTTGCTTCCCACCGTAAGCTCCACATACATCACACCTTTGGCTTCAGTTTTCTCTTTGCCTTCAAATCCATTAAGCACCATGTTGGTCTTTATTAACTCTTCATCACGCAGCCCCAATTTTTTGAAGACCAAATATGGAATAAGATTCACCACAGCACCACCATCGACAAGCATTCTAGCAACCGGCGATCCATTAATATGACCTTTAAGGAACAATGGCTTCAAGTGCGTCACCGGTTCTTTTGGCTTCTCGAATATAGCATTTTTAGGACCAAAATCTAGCTGAGCTACTTCCCCTTCTTCGTCTATAGCACGAAATTCAGCGGGTAAGTAATACCCCATGTTAATATCCATACCTTCATGAACTGGCGTAGACTCATAATCAAGCATTTCATCTCCTTCCGCAAGCATGTCCACTGACTCCGAAATATCTTCAAGGGAAGAGGAAGTAGTAGGCAAAGTGGACGATGTAATAGTAGCCGCATCGTCCTCCGTTGGTGGTGTAGGTGTTGCTATGATCAATGCAGAAGCTGCAATGTTTTCCTTTTGCTTTGGCCTCCACACTTGTTTTGGGGGTACCATGGGACGACTTTCATTGAATAATTTATCCCTTAGCTTTTCTGCTTCTTGTTCATCCTTCTCATGACTTCTCATGCGCTGCAATCTCCTTTTTTGTGCCTTGGTCAGATCGGAAGGACACCACTTAGGCTGAGTATATTTTGGATCCCTCGACTTGGCCTTGCTTATGCTAGCTTCATGATCATTAGCCATGGGGCCTTGCTGGACCGCAGCCACATCTTTATTAGAATCAGCCGGATTATCAACAATAATTGGCTCTTTGATTATTAATTCTTTAGTGCCTATCATAATAGTTTCACCACTAGCATTCTTCTCCTTTTGCTTGCTAGGCTCTCAAATTTCAGCACTTGGTGATTTGGCACGCCACACTTGCCGGTTGACCCTTTTTTGATTATCTTGTATTGGCCGATTGACACCATTGTTCAAATGGCCTCGTGTGGGATAAGAAAGCCTCTCATGAACGGGCCTCCTTGGTTCTGCCCAACCCGGATGAAAAGCATAAGGGGCCATTGGGGGCTGCCCCCATCCTCCATTGAAGCCTCCCATGTAGTATGGCGCATAGGGGGGCGGCGCCATCCATGGTCCTGGTGCCCATGACCCATATGGCCTTGCGTGATGATGAGATTCTTCCCTCGGAGGTGATCTTGAGCACTTCAAATTTGATGACCGGTTAGAGCTAGAACCGGCCGCTTGATTGGCATACTTGGACAACAGCATATCAAAAGTTGGCTCGATTCTCTTGTGCTACACTTTAGCTTCATTCGTCTTCCACTTGCCAACCTATGGACTCTTGGGCTTAACAAATTTGACATGAGTGTTCTCTTGCACTTGTGATTGCCCCCCGAGTGTAGGATTCTTGATGGTGATCTTGATTACCTCCTTGCCACCGGGTTGCTTGTCAAGCACAACTTGTCTCCCCAAGACCTTGTTGCTCTCCTCATTTTTCCTGGGCTCATCAATGACAATATTATTTTTATTAGCTGATTCGGCTATGTTGGGACGAATTAACATCTTCTTCCCCTCCAAATCCATGGTGTTCATTGGGAAAGGCTGCTTATCAACTTGCATTTCAGAAAAATTCAATCGTCCGTCATTAATGGCCGATTGTATCTGTCATTGAAAAACATTACAATCATTAGTAGCATGAGAAAAAGAATTATGATATTTGCAATAAGCATGCCATTTCAGCTCTTCGAACGACGGTAAAGTATGAGATATTCTAATAATCTTGGCTTGCAACAAAGCATCAAATATTCTATCACACTTAGCAATGTTGAAAGTAAATTTCATATCTTCATCACGATTTTTATGAATCGGCTTTAAATCATTGCAAGTAAATGGTTTGGCCTTAGATGGCCAAACAAATTCAGCAGCATAAATATCACCCTCATCGTCCGAGTGGTCACTATCATACTCAACCATATTCATTTTAGGACGATCAGTTCTATATCTATGCACCTCTTTAAGATCTTTGCTTCTTCTTTCCTGAGCCAAAGCCCTTTGCAAGACTTGGTTGATATTTAAAAACTCGTATCCTTCTAGCCTTTCTCTAATGTGAGTTCTCAAACCACTAAGCACAAAATCAGCCAAATCTCCCTCGGTTATCACCAAACTATAGCACCGGTTTTTTGTATCCCTAAATTTTTTGACATAATGGGAGACCGATTCATCATACTTTTGCTTAACCGATGTAAGATGGGATAGTTTAAGCTCATTGTCACCACTGTAGAAGTGATCATGAAACTTTTGTTCCAAGTGAAACCATGTACTAATAGAACCAGGTGGTAACGCAGAAAACCATGAGAAAGCAGTACCGGTTAAAGATAAAGGAAAATAACGTACTCTCCACTCATCTCGTGAACTTGCCTCACCTAATTGTGCCAAGTACTGACTAACATGCTCCCAGGTGGTTTTTGTGCCCTCTCCATTAAACTTAACAAATCTGGAATTTTATATCCCGGAGGGCATTGAATTGCATCAAAGTATTCTGGATATGGCTTTTGATAAATACGGTTCCTTGGTAACTCAACTCCAAAATTCTCTCGGAGCATCTTAGCCATCTCCCCTCTAAGATTAGCTAGACCATCATCCACGGTGGACGATGTAGCTTCTGGCGGTAGCATAGGAGGAGTAGGGTTAGTAGTTGCAGGTGTGAATTGTGGCATGCATGACGAATTGTAATTCGGCAGTGATCTAATAGTGTTTGCTCTTGTAGCTAGGGTTTGGTTCGGCGTCACCACCGAAATTGGCATACTCATGATAGGATTAATGGGTGTAGCAACAATTTGATTTGTGGGGCTAGGATAAAAATTCATCGGCATGGGGGGCGCCGATGAAATAGGTAAAGTTGGACTAGGGATTTCTGCGGTAACAGGCACACCAACATTACCACTAGATGATTGAGGCACACTATTTTTAGCATTGCTATTTTCCAAGAAAATTTGGTATAAAAGATTATTGCTATCAGTAATGCGACTATAAATTTCATCACATACCTCAGGAGAGAAGGTATTACTTACAGAGGGTTTAACCTGTTCATCATGAAGAGGAGGAAACTTGATTTCTCCAACCGGAGTGATATTGCCTTGACGATCCTTTTTGAACTTAGCAAGGAACTCCTGCATCTCCTTCTCTTCACGTGCCTTCTTGTACATCTCATAAGCTTGGCGATGTTCCTCCGATAACTCCTCAAAATTGGGCTTGATTATGTTATCGGCGTCGATTTCCGACTGTTTGGGGATCTTGTCATTGCCAGACATGATGGATGATGATGATGATTGATCTTTGTCCCCAGCGGAGTCACCAAAAAGTGTGTTCGCACACGAACACGTCACGTGTACCCTCGACGCCGGGGGTGGTGCACTGCAGCTCACGTCGAAGGAGTCTCACCGGAAGCGCGATTCGCAAGTCGACCGGCGAGAGCTTTTGAAGACCTGAAACCCTACACTCCCGGGAGGGACCCCGTCGGGGAGTGTGGCGGCTATGGGCTGCCCTAGGTCGGTCAAGCCGCCCCTAGAGCCTCGGTATTCGCAGCTCTCCAACACGAAGAGTGACGAAGAACAAGGGAGCAAGAACGAGGGAGGAACAAAACATAGATGAAAAAGTTGTAGATGTGTTTGCGATTGTGTGTTGTCTTTCAATCGGCCGTCACCCCTTGAGTATATAAGAGGCGGCTGGACTTCCCATTCAAGGAAAAGGCTTCAATTCATGTCCAAAACCCTAGTCGAATTCGGATTTGTTTGGTCCGAACTTTCCAAAACTGTTCGGTAAAATCTGGCTGCACCTTGCGGGCCATGTTTGAGTGAGTAAACTATCTCGGATGGAAACGAGCCCAAAAGAAATCTTGACCGTTTCGATGAGACGAACAACTTTTATGTTGAACGTTTTTTGATCTGAGGCCATCTTGAGGGGGTTTTCGGCTGTTTTTCGAAGTCTGCAGCAGCGAAATTCAAAACCCGGACGAAAATACCCGGAGTGTCCGGCCATCCATAGAGAAAATCAAAACCTAGATGGTTTTTCCCGGAGTGTCCGGCCATCCAGTGTAGTAGCATCTTGTACTGGCTGTAACTTTTGCATACGACCTCGGATTAAGATGATTTTTATATCAAAATCGTCCGTTTCGACGAGACAAAGACAATTCGTGTTGATCATTTTTCCATATGAGGACATCTTAATAGGGTTTCCAGCCATTCTTTAATCTGGTGTCAACATGAGCATATCTGAACTTGTCATAACTTTTGCATCTGAGCTCCGTTTTAGACCATTTTCATATCCATCTTGATCTTCTCGAAAAGATCCATCCCATGGTGACCTCCAATCATAAGTTTGAATTAATCTTGACATAGCTTAAAGAAACTTTTACCATTGTGCCACTTTTGAGCTTCAACAGTTACAATCATTACAAAACCCAAAAATATTACTTTTGCTACCATTACCTTTATTATCATATTACTTTGCTACTAAATACTTTGCTGCAGATACGAAGTTATCCAGGTGTGGTTGAATTGACAACTCAACTGCTAATACTCAATAATATTCTTTGGCTCCCCTTGTGTCGAATCGATAAATTTGGGTTGAATACTTTACCCTCGAAAGCTGTTGCGATCCCCTACACTTGTGGGTTATCAAGACTATTTTCTAGCGCCGTTGCCGGGGAAGCATAGCTCTATTCCTTAAGTCACTTGGGATTTATATATGTTGATCACTATGAGGAACTTGAAAGGCAAAAGAACCAAGATTTTTCCCTCAACTACGAGGGAAGGTAAGGAACTGCCATCTAGCTCTGCACTAGATTCCCCTTCTGTTATTAGTAAGTTTGGGACACCTAAACCTGCTACTGCAATGAACTCTGATATGTTGCATGTTATTGATGATGCCGCTTCTGCTATGCATGATACTTATGATGAAACCACTTCTGTGCGTGATACTACTTTGCCATTAGGTGAATTTCTTGATGAACAACTTGCTAGGGTTAGAGAGAATGAAATTATTGAAGATGCTATTATTGATGGTAGTGATGATGAAAGTTCTCCCCCTGATTATGTACCTGTTGTTCCCGAGGGTTATGTTATGGAAGAGGAAGCTGCTAGAGCTATCTTTTCTTGTAAAGATAGGTATGATCTTAAGAAATTATTAGCTAAATGGAAGCAGCAATCTCTTAATGCTAGAATGAAACCTGACCCTGCTTTTGCTACATCACCTATCTGTGTTACTGATAAGGATTATGAATTCTCTATTGATCCTAGGATTATTACTTTAGTAGAATCTGATCCTTTTTATGGCCTTGAATCTGAAACTGTTGTGGCACATCTTACCAAGTTGAATGATATAGCCACCCTGTTTACTAATGATGAGAAGTCTCGCTATTATTATATCCTTAAGATATTTCCGTTTTGATTAAAGGGTGATGCTAAAACTTGGTTTAATTCTCTTGCTCCTGGTTGTGTGCGTAGTCCCCAGGATATGATTTATTACTTCTCTGCTAAATATTTCCCTGCTCATAAGAAACAAGCTGCCTTGCGGGAAATATACAATTTTGTGCAAATCAAAGAAGAGAGTCTCCCACAAGCTTGGGGGAGGCTTCTCCGATTACTTAATGCTTTGCCTGATCATCCTCTTAATAAAAATGAAATACTTGATATCTTTTATAATGGACTAACCGATGCTTCTAAGGACTACTTGGATAGTTGTGCTGGTTGTGTTTTCAGGGAAAGAACAGTCGACGAAGCTGAATTACTATTGAATAATATGTTGTCTAATGAAAATAATCGGACTCTCCCTGAGCCAATTCCTGAGGCAATTCCTGAACCAATTGAGCCAACTCCTGATCCTATTCCTAAACCCACTCCTAAGAAGAGAGGTGTTCTATTTCTCAGTCCCGTAGACATGCAAGAGGCAAAGAAATCAATGAAAGAAAAAGGTATTAAAGCTGAAGATGTTAAGAATTTACCACCTATTGAAGAAATACATGGTCTTAATATACCGCCTGTTAATGAACCACATTGTCTTGATAACCCGACACAGGTAGTAAAGGTAAATTCTCTCTATAGATATGATAAAGTTGAAATCCCCTGTACTAAATTTCATAGCCCATGCTTAGATGAATTTGATGACTTTATGGCTAGACAAGAAAGTTTTAATGCTTATGTTGGTAGAGAATTAAAGAATAATGCTTTCCAGATAGGACGCATGAGCGATTATATGGCCAGAGTTAAAGGTGAACTTAAACTCATTAGCAAATATGCTTCTATGGTTGCCATTCAAGCTGAGCAAGTACTTAAAGCTCAAAATGATTTGCTTGATGAATTAAATAATAAACCTTACTTTGCTGTCAGAGTGGCTACTAGAACTGGTAGAATGACTCAGGAACCTTTGTATCCTGAAGGCCACCCTAAGAGCATCGAGCAAGATTCTCAGAGAACTAATTTAGAGGCACCTAGTTCTTCCAAAAAGAAGAAAATGAAAAATGATAGGACTTTGCATGCTTCTAGTGAACCTGTTGTAGACACACCTGAGAATCCCAATGATATTTCTATTTCTGATGCTGAAACATAATCAGGTGATGAACATGAACCTAGTGATAATTTTAATGATAATGTTAATGTTGATGCTCAACCTAGCAAAAAAAATGAAGTAGAGATTGAACCTGTTGTTGATCTTGATAACCCATAATCAAAGAGTCAACGTTATGATAAGAGAGATTTTGTTGTTAGGAAGCACGGTAGAGAAATAGAACCATGGGTTCAGAAACCCATGCCCTTTCCTCCTAAACCATCCAAGACAAAGGATGATGAGATTTTGAGCGCTTTGCTGAAATGATTAGACTGATATTCTTACGTATGCGCTTAACTGATATGCTTAAAGTAAATCCTTATGCTAAATATATGAAGGATATCATTACAAACAAAAGAAAGATACCGGAAGCTGAAATTTCCACCATCCTTGCTAATTACACTTTTAAGGGTGGAATACCAAAGAAACTTGGAGATCCAGGAGTACCAACTATACCAAGCTCCATTAAAAGAAACTATGTTAGAACTGCTTTATGTGATCTTGGAGTCGGTGTTAGTATTATGCCTCTCTCTTATATCATAGACTTGAATTGAATAAGTTGACACCTACTGAAATATCTTTGCAAATGGCTGATAAATCAACTGCTATACCTGTCGGTATTTGTGAGGATGTGCCTGTTGTGGTTGCTAATGTCACTATCTTAACGGACTTTGTTATTCTTGATATTCCTGAGGACGATAGTATGTCGATTATCCTTGGTAGACCCTTTTTGAATACTGCAGGGGCTGTTATTGATTGCAACAAAGGCAATGTAACTTTTCATGTTAATGGTAATGAGCATACGGTACACTTTCCGAGGAAACAATCTCAAGTTCATAGCATCAATTCCATTGGAAAAGTTCCAACTATCATTATTGGAGGTTTTGAATTTCCTCTTTCTATTGTCAAGAAAAAGTATGATATTCTTATTGTTGGGGATGTTCATATCCCATTGAGGTAACTTAGTGCTATTCGAAATTTCTCCGGTTTTGTGTTATTCGAAATGAGTTTGTTAACAAGACTTGATCAACCTTGTTAGTGGATTCATTTTGATGATCATGAGATGGATGAAACTAGAAGGCACAACCTTCTGTACCCCCTTTTACTTTCTATTATTTAGAATAAATAAATCAAAAATAGTATTTTCCGTCTGTTTTCTGAATTATCCGTGCAATAAAAAAATATCCCAAAAATAAAAGTACTCCAAATACCCTGCAAATTTAGTATGATTTTTATGGAATATTTGAGTATTTTAGGCACTAAAATCACTGCAGGAGGGGCAAGCACCAGGCCACGAGAGTGGAGGGCGCGCCCACCTTCCCTGGACGCGCCCCCTGTCTCGTGGGCCCCTGGTGGGCCCCCTCCACTTATGCCAGCACCCACACACTCCATCTTTTTCACAAAAAATCCCCATCTAGCTCAAGCACGAGTTCTAGCTCATTTTGCTGCGATTTTCGATCTCCTTGCTCAAAGCTCCATTCACAAAACTGCTTTGGGAGATTGTTGCTTGGTATGTGACTCCTCCATTGGTCCAATTAGTTTTTGTTCTAGTGCTTTATTCATTGCAAATTTTTGCTGCATAGGTGACCATGTCTTGAGCTTGCATGTTAAATTTATGAGGTCCCAAGTAATTCTAATGCATGATATAGGCTCTAGGAACTTGTAGGAGTAGTTGCTATCAATCTTGTTTAGTTTTATTCACTTTTATTTTGGAGTTACTAAAATGTCAGAAAATTTCAAAAAATGTTAAGGAGATTGTTGAGGGGCTATTCTAGCCAAGGCTCCCAGGAAAAACAAGCTAAAGAGAAGGAAAAAGCCAAGTATAATCTTCCTCACATAGCGGAAGTACGGCCGTATGAATGGCCATGTGATAATTTCTTGAAAGAAGCTAGAATTCATGAAGATTTTTATTCTTTGATCGAGAATGCAGCCCTCACCGATTTCCTCCTCGACCGGATCGATTAGTATCTCTTACTCACCAATACTTTCGTGCAAAACTTTTATTATTATCCTAAGTTACTGCCTTCAGTATCATTTCATTTATATGATGAATTCAGGAAAATGTTTTTACGTAATTTTTGCGCGGTATGTAGGATACCCTTTGAGGGAAAATTAGATGAACCACATCGTAAAGATGTGGATAGCTTTGTTAACACTATCACTATAGGGGATCCAAAGAAGGGTTCCGATGGGAGAATCTCTAGCATACACTTTCCTTTTTTACGCTACTTTGCCGTATTTGCTAGTAGATGCTTGATTGGTCATGGAAATAGTGGAAACTTCAATGTTCCTGATATTATCATTCTTCACCATGCCTTGTTTGGAGATAATAGTTTTAGTATGGGTGCCGTCATTGCTAAACGGCTAAGCCTGAATCGTACAAAAGGCCCCATCTTTGGAGGTATCTATGCTTCACGTCTTTCTAGACATTTTGAGATACCTATTAGGCACCATGAGAAAGAGGAGAGAAAATTGCCTCCTTACATTTTAGATTACAAGAGCATGGTAGCACCTGAGTTCATTGTTGACAACAAAGATAAGATGCTCTTGTATAACCTGAGATTTAATAAGAAACACAACGAGACTATTATTTTGCCTGCGCCTCTGTTGCTTGATTTGATTACAGATAATTTTCTGGTCACGCCGGAAGCGGTGTACGCTCATCGAGGCGAGGCATCCACTCCAGAACCTGAGCCTGAGTCGGAACCTGCACTGGACCCTTATCGTACATCATCTTACCAGTGGGACCCGGAGATGGCCAGCCAGTGGTATTCTGATTACACCTCCCAGTACACCGGGGAGAGTAGCAGCGGCAATTGGCATTAGACCAACTTAGGCCAAAAGCCTAAGCTTGGGGGAGTACGTATTTCCTACCGACTTTACATTTATGTTCACACACTATTCTAGTTGTCAGTGCTCATACTCTTTCATTGTATTATCCATGCTATTTTAATTTCCTTTTTCTAGTTTTCTTCTTGTGTGTTTGATAAACCTTAAGAAAAACCAAAAAATTAGTTAGTTTAATTTTCATGCTTGTAGTAGAAATTAAAATGAAAAACCAAAAAGATTTCTCGTTCTTCTTCTTACTTGTTAGGAGCTTTCCCGTGTAAATAGTTTTCTTTTCTTTTCTTTCCATTGGGGGTCGAGAGTAGAAGACCATATTGAAAATGTTTAGTGGCTCTCATATGCATGATTGTTTATTTAACTTAGAGCCCATATTACTTTGTTTTCTCTCTTGAGTTGAATGCTTGCAGATTCCAGCTTAGTCCAATGCACGCGCACTATTATTATTATACACATCGTTCGGTCGTGCAAGTGAAAGGCAATAATGACGATATATGATGGACTGATTGAGATGAGAAAAGCTGGTATGAACTCAACCTCTCTTGTTTTTGTAAATATGATGAGTTCATCGTTCCTGGTTCAGCTTATTATGAAGTAAACATATTTGCAATGACATTTAGAGATTATAGTTGCTTGTGCCATGCTTGATTAGCTATGAGTTATAATGGTTTACCTTGTGTGCCAACATGCTATTAGAATGATTATGATTTGGTATGATGGGATGGTATCCTCCTTTGAATAAATTGAGTGACTCGACTTGGCACATGTTCACGCATGTAGTTGAAACAAATCAGCATAGCCTTCATGATATTTATGTTCATGGTAGATTATATCCTACTCATGCTTGTATTTGGTGTGAATTAATTTTAATGCATGTTTATGATTGTTGTCGCTCTCTCAGTTGGTCGCTTCCCAGTCTTTTGCTAGCCTTCACCTGTACTAAGCAGGAATACTGCTTGTGCATCCAAACTCCTTAAACCCCAAAGTTATTCCAATGTGTACAGCATACCTTCCTATATGCTGTATTTACCTGCCGTTCCAAGTAAATTTGTATGTGCCAAACTCCAAACCTTCAAATGAAATCTTGTTTTGTATGCTCGAGCAGCTCATGTTTCAACTAGGGCTGCCTATATCTTCCATGCTAGGTGGGTTATTCTCAAGAGGAGTGGACTCCGCTCCTCATTCACAAGAAAGGGCCGGTAACCGAGATGCCCAGTCCCATGATCCAAAAAGATCAAAGCAAATGAAAATAATTAAACAAAACTCCCCCAGGGCTGTTGTTAGGTGGAGGCACTCGTTGTTTTGAGGAAGCCATGGATTGATGCTTGTTGGTGGTTGGGAGAGTATAAACCTTTACCATTCTATTTGGGAACTGCCTATAATGCATGTAGTATGGAAGATACAACCATCTCATAGTTGTTGCGTTGACAGCGAAAGTATGCCGCTCAAAATGTTATTCAATCCCTATTTTAAAATCGAGCTCTGGCACCTCTACAAATCCCTGCTTCCCTCTGCGAAGGGCCTATCTATTTACTTTTATGTTGAGTATCATCCCTCTTATTAAAAAGCACCCACTGGAGAGCACACTGTCATTTGCATTCATTATTATTGGTTTATATTGGGTATGACTTGACTGGATCACTTTTACCATGAATTACAATGTCTAGTCAAGTCCTTGATCTTTAAAGGTGCTTTGCATTTATGTTTTGCAGTCTCAGAAAGGGCTAGCGAGATACCATTTTGTTATATCATGTTATGATTGCTTTGAGAAAGTGTTGTCATCCGAGTTTTATTATTATGGCTCACTAGCTGATTATGCTATTGATATGAGCAATTGTGAGACCGAGGTGCTATTGTGAGTATGGTTAGTTCATAATATTTGTTGAAACCTAAATGCTGGCTTTGCATGTTTACAACAACAAGAGCAAATAGAGTTTTTAAAAGTTTTTCTTTATCACTTTCAGTTTATCAACTGAATTGCTTGAGGACAAGCAAAGGTTGAAGCTTGGGGGAGTTGATACGTCTCCAACGTATCTAATTTTCCAAACACTTTTGCCCTTGTTTTGGACTCTAACTTGCATGATTTGAATGAAACTAACCCGGACCGATGCTGTTTTCAGCAGAACTGCCATGATGTTGTTTTATGTGTAGAAAACAAAAGTTCTCGGAATGTCCTAAAAATCCACGGAGGCACTTTTTGGAACATATAAAAAATACTGACAAAAGAATCAAGACCAGGGGCCCCACACCCTGTCGATGAGGGTGGGGGCGCGCCCACCCCCCTGGGCGTGCCCCCTGTCTCGTGGCCCCCCTGAGGCTCTACTGACCTCAACTCCAACTCTATATATTCCGTTTCGCGGAGAAAAAAATCAGAGAGAAAGTTTCATCGCGTTTTACGATACGGAGCCGCCGCCAAGCCCTAATCTCTCTCGGGAGGGCTAATCTGGAGTCCGTTCGGGGCTCCGGAGAGGGGGATTCATCGCCGTCGTCATCATCAACCATCCACCATCACCAATTTCATGATGCTCACCGCCGTGCATGAGTAATTCCATCGTAGGCTTGCTGGACGGTGATGGGTTGGATGAGATTTACCATGTAATCAAGTTAGTTTTGTTAGGGTTTGATCCCTAGTATCCACTATGTTCTGAGATTGATGTTGCTATGACTTTGCTATGCTTCATGCTTGTCACTAGGGCCCGAGTGCCATGATTTCAGATCTGAACCTATTATGTTTTCACGAATATATGTGTGTTCTTGATCCTATCTTGCAAGTCTATAGTCACCTATTATGTGTTATCATCCGACAACCCCGAAGTGACAATAATCAGGATACTTCTCGGTGATGACCATAGTTTGAGGAGTTCATGTATTCATTATGTGCTAATGCTTTGTTCCGGTTCTCTATTAAAAGGAGGCCTTAATATCCCTTAGTTTCCGCTAGGACCCCGCTGCCACGGGAGGGTAGGACAAAAGATGTCATGCAAGTTCTTTTCCATAAGCACGTATGACTATATTCAGAATACATGCCTACATTACATTGATGAACTGGAGCTAGTTCTGTGCCACCCTATGTTATAACTATTACATGAGGAATTGGATCCGACATAATTATCCATCACTGATCAATTGCCTACGAGCTTTTCACATCTTGTGTTTCGCTTATTTACTTTTCCGTTGCTATTGTTACAATCATTACAAAACCCAAAAATATTACTTTTGCTACCGTTACCTTTATTATCATATTACTTTGCTACTAAATACTTTGCTGCAGATACTAAGTTATCCAGGTGTTGTTGAATTGACAACTGAACTGCTAATACTCAATAATATTCTTTGGCTCCCCTTGTGTCGAATCAGTAAATTTGGGTTGAATACTTTACCCTCGAAAGCTGTTCCGATCCCCTACACTTGTGGGTTATCAATCATGCATAGAAGAAGTGGCATCATCAATAACGTGTGACATATCAGAATCAATAGTAGGTGTAGGTGTTGCAAGTTTACTCAAAACAGAAGGTGAATGAAGTGCGGAGCTGGATGGCAGTTCCTTACCTCCCCTCGCAGTTGAGGGAAAAATCTGGGTTCTTTGATCTTTCAAATTCCTCATAGTGATCAACGGATATAAATCCCAAGTGACTCAAAGAATAGAGCTATGCTCCCCGGTAACGATGCCAGAAAAAGGTCCTATAACCCACAAGTATAGGGGATCGCAACAGTTTTTGAGGGTAGAGTATTCAACCCAAATTTATTGATTCGACACAAGGGGAGCCAAAGAATATTCTCAAGTATTAGCAGATGAGTTGTCAATTCAATCACACCTGAAAGACTTAATATCTGTAGCAAAGTATTTAGTAGCAAAGTAGTATGGAAATAACGGTAACTGTGGCAAAAGTAACAGTAGCAGTTTTGTAGCAATCGTAACAGTGACAACGGAGAAGTAACTTAGTAAAGATCAACATGTGAAAAGCTCATAGGCAATGGGTCAATGATGGATAATTATGTCGGAAGTAATTCATCATGCAACAGTTATAACATAGGGTGACACAGAACTAGCTCCAGTTCATCAATGTAATGTAGGCATGTATTCTGAATATAGTCATACGTGTTTATGGAAAAGAACTTGCATGACATCTTTTGTCCTACCCTCCCATGGCAGCTGGATCCTACTAGAAACTAAGGGATATTAAGGCCTCTTTTTAATAGAAAACTAGACCAACGCATTAGCACTTAGTGAATACATGAACTCCTCAAACTACGGTCATCACCGGGAGTAGTCTCGATTATTGTCACTTCGGGGTTTGCCGGATCATAACACGTAGTAGGTAACTATAACTTCAAGATAGGATCAAGAACACTCATATATTCATGAAAACATAATAGGTTCAGATCTGAAATCATGGCACTCGGCCCTTGTGACAAGCATTAAGCATGGCAAAGTCATAGCAACATCAATCTTAGAACATAATGGATACTAGGGATCAAACCCTAACAAAACTAACTTGATTACATGGTAAATCTCATCCAACCCATCACCGTCCAGCAAGCGTACGATGGGATTACTCACGCACGGCGGTGAGCATCATGAAATTGGTTATGGAGGATGGTTGATGATGATGGCGACAGATTCCTCTCTCTGAAGCCCCGAACGGACTTCAGATCAGCCCTCCCGAGCAAGAACAACGCTTGGCGGCGGCTCTGTATAGTAAAACGCGATGAATCCTTCTCTCTGATTTTTTTCTCCCCGAACGTGAATATTTGGAGGGAGTTGAGGTTAGTGGAGGTCCAGGGGGCCCACGAGGCAGGGGGCGCGCCCTAGGGGGGCGCACCCACCCTCGTGGACAGGGTGTGGGCCCCCTTCTATTGATTCTTTCGCCAATATTTTTTATTAATTCCAAAACGTGACTCCGTGGAGTTTCAGGTCATTCTAAGAACTTTTATTTCTGCACAAAAATAACAGCATGGCAATTCTGGTGAAAACAGCATCAGTCCGGGTTAGTTCCATTCAAATCATGCAAGTTAGAGTCCAAAACAAGGGTAAAAGTGTGTGGAAAAGTAGATACGTTGGAGACGTATCAGCCGGCCACTTCCAGCGGTGTTCGCCAGGGATACAAGGTTGCACACTGGCCAAGGTTGTCCCAGCTTTGTCCACCTCCAAGACAACTTTTAGAGCCGCGTTTTCGCACTCATCCTCATATCTCTGAAGGAAAAGAACTAAACCCTGATTGTCTCTTTTCCATCACCGTGGACGCGGTTATCTCTCAGGTGCCAACAATGCTAGAGTAGTATCAGAAATTTTGCGCGCATGTCCGGCGTCACCCCATCTAGCAACCCCTGTAACTAGTCATGACCTGTGTATCTGAAAACCTTCTCTGGTGGGAACCCCTAGTCCTCCCTTAGAGTGAGTCTCATGGCTCTACTCTTGGAGCAAGCAATCGCTGCATGGAACTCTTCTTCCTCGCCATTGCCACAAATCACACAAGTGTCGCCTGGGATGAAAGTGCGTTTGCATTTGTTACCATATGTTGCCAGGGTATTGTTGTTAAAACTTAGTAGGAAAACATAAAAAGAAGGCACGTTTAATGAAATGTAAATGAAAAATGCGCATGACTTCTTTTTCGCATGATGTTAGGTGTGGGGATTGCTCTTTTAAAACTAGTTTTTGGGATCTTTTGAGATCTATCAACAATAGGAGGCTACTATTAGCTAAGTATGGCACGGGGTTGAATTGAAACCTACTTTTAGAAACTAGATGATCCATTGTGCCAATTGGCGCAGAAACCAACCGCATCCTGGTTGTAAGTGAATTATTTGAAGGATGTTTTTCCTAAACCGTCTGCAAATTATTACGTTCATACCGTGTTTCCATTTGCCTTGGCAATGATCATTGACTATAACTTTCTCTACCGATACACAGGCCATTTGATCGAGAAGGCGAATGGACTCCAAAATTTTTTCGATGCTCAAGCCATTTTTCATCTCGTAATTGCACGGTAAAACAGAATCAGATAATTAGGTGAAGCATTTGAAGGAAGTATCTTGTAAATTGCCTACAAGTAACTATTTCCATATTGGGTTTGTAATTGCATTGTATATTTACCAATGACAGAAAATGAAGATCGTTGCCATGCACTTCATTGGCTGGCCAGGGTAACCCAATGATCGGATCAATAGAAAGCCCGACCTCACTCCCCACGGAAAGTAACTTCAATTGTCGGAACCATACACCTACACTCGAAACCACACGAGCAAAAAGAAGCAAAGTGAACCAACCAAATGACTCATAGGCCCGGGAGAGCCCGATCAGCGAGAACGTACATTTGAATACAACAACCAACAAGGCCACAATGTCCAAAGGCTAGGCAAAGAGAATAAAACACGCTATCCGGATAGGGACAAGGTACAAAGGCTGAGCAAACATGCCAAAACACACCAAATGGGCAGACCGCAGCGTCCAAAGGCAGTTATAATCTTCCCATCTAGTAGATATGTCGCCCTATGTCTCTCAGGAACGCGAACGCCTACCCTCTCCTTACCAATCTGACATTCAAATACCTTCCCTTTCTCCCTCTCCATTAATCACCTGCTGCCCTCACCCTTTGTGTGCTACCCCATCCGTTCGTGGTGGGGCCCCATGTTTGTTCACTGGGTAGAGGTGTCAAGTCTACTTGCGATGATTGCACCATAGTAATCCCCTCCGCATCCAAGTAAGACTAACGTAGGATCCCGAGAAAGGACAAATGGTCAGGGTGCGCGATAACAAGGGCCCAGACAAGCAAATCCTGGGTGAAGCGCTTGTGTATCCTCATCAATCACTTATGATCAGATACTTTTAACTTGACACTATGCATTTGTATAACTCGTTCCAAGACAACTGTTAAGGCCGGCTTGTTCTTTTGCTCCGCATCCAGCTGTATTCCTTTGATTGCTAGCTATCCATCTACCTAATACTATAGAGACAGTGTCCGGGTGGAGATATGCTTGCTCCGTCCATCTAGCTTTGTCTCACCGTTGTCTGCCTAAAGTTGTGTTCGATCCCTTCGGACACCCCACGTACACGCCCATGTGTTCAGGCACCCTTTTGCGTGTCTGGCTTGCCTTTTTCTCATAGGTTTAGGTGCGGGTTATTTCACAAAGTGAGTAGCAAGAAAAGAATTGAAAATCAAATAAAAGAAACTACTATATGGGGGTAGATAGTCAATCCATCTTTGTAGGGCTCCCTTATGCCTCTGCTTCATTCTATGAGCTAGGAGAGAAATATCATGAATGAACCCACTCTTACACCTAGCAAAATAAGGCCTCTCCTTTTCGAACTTTCGCATTTCTGACAAGCCAAATGTTCCACTATGCAAGGAAGACAATTGTGTGTCTGACTGGGCAATCATTGGTGTGTGTGGATGCATTACGGGAGACGGATGCCCTCGGCTCACCTTGTAGACAGTTGGCCTCATCCCATTCTGCCCTGGGCTAGAAAGCACCCATGGGTGCTGGAGAAAGGATTGTGGCGATGGACGGCACAACGGCGACTTATAGGTCACTTAACGAGCGCTAAGGAGGAGGTAAGAGCGGCGGTGGGCGGGCGACGAAAGGCAGTCAAAGGGTGCGTGTCCTGATGAGAAAAATTGCCATCCCCTACTCGCATGGCATCTATACCTGGGACCGGTTTATACCACTCGGGCAATTCGGACATCGTCCAACATCATGGTAAGTATGGGAATGACCATACGCCTCTGAGGGTTGAGTGAAACTGACACTGTTTTGTCACGAGTTGGTAAGCACTGGTGTGTGGGCGCTCGGAGTACCTAGACATGGGACCAAGGCAAGCCGCCTAAACCAACCAGGTATCAAATGCATATGTGTATTCGTTCTGCATGAAAACATTTGGCGAGATCCATTGAGCATGTGAAAACTACGGGACCGACCAGCCACCTCTAAACGGGTAAACCACAACACCAGATACACAAACTGAGCTAGCAACATAATACATTTTGATAGTCACTGTATGATAATCTCATGATCACATCATGTTAAGCCACAACTTGATTGTTACATAAAGAGATGCAACAATTCTAAAAACATGTCTTAGAACTTGTATGCCCAACTTGGCTTAACTTGCTAGACACCTAAAACCCTCGGAGCCCTTTGCCTTTATCGCCATCCACCGGTCGGGACGGCTTTCTACCATGCTCGAAACTGTTAGCTGTTATATAGCAGCTAGGTTAGCAACTATTTGATGATATGAAAGCACATGTAAGGATAATGGAACTGCATCTTATGAACAACTTGTGGTACGATAGCAACGATCGAGGGGCTCTGGGTACGGTTGTTGCTTCGTGGCCTGCTTCAGTTTGGAGCTGCCTGTAAATGGAGGACATGGGCTTATTCGTACCTTCCAGATCTCAAGGATAGCCCCCCTACAAGGGTGTGCATCTTGATGACTTCAGGACAACTTTCTGCCTTGCTGCTTCGCAATTCGTCACTCGGTGATAAAGGAAGCCTCCTCCTACATCTGGCTCTCATCCTTCATCGGCTCCTCATCACTTGCTAGATGCACGACGATGAGGAAGGATCCAAGGGCTTGGAGGTTCAAACGAACATATTGAATGAAACTGAGAAGTCAGGCAAACTACACCTAACAGTGATGAATATAGAGCATGGGCATCGAATGCACTATATTAGGGCCTAGCGTTCGCAGTTTATAGGTGCGACCAATGGCCATTGAGTGAAGCATGGAAGACGGCGAGGTGGCATGATAGGAATGGGCAGTTGGCGCAGTAGCTGCCATTAAGTTGGCATGCTTCTTCTTCTATGGGTACCCAAACTGCATAACCCCAAACACATTAAGAAAAACGTTCTGACATTCAAGCCATCCAGAGCAGACAATAATAAATTTATTATACATGTACATCTCGTACCTCATTGATCCATATGGCACATTGATAGTATCAAACATAAGATCATGCCCCGAGTGGTTCCTACCATGCCCATCCATCACTCGACGGTTAAAAAGTTCACCAACATCTAATGCGGCAGACGATGACACGCTAATAGTGGTAGTTCAGCAGCCCACCCATCAACTCAAACATCCACCCACATCTAATGTGGCAGGCGATGGCACGCTACACTCTTGGCGCCCAAACTGATGAACACCACCGTCTTGACAAACAAAACAACCAGTGATCCATCAGCCAATGCAACTGCATCCACCTTCTGTCGGTGTCAAAACCGGTAGATCTCGGGTAGGGGGTCCCGAACTATGCGTCTAAGGATCGAAGGTAACAAGCAGGCAGGGGACACGATGTTTACCCAGGTTCGGTCCCTCTTCATGGATGTAATAACCTACTTCCTGCTTTATTGACTTTGATGAGTATAGGGGTTACAAGAGTTGATCTACCTCGAGATCGTAATAGCTAAACCCTAGACGTCTAGCTTGTATGATTGTCTTCGTGCCCTATGGACTAAACCCTCTGGTTTATATAGGCACCAGAGGGGACTAGGGGTGTACAAAGTTGGTTTACAGAGGGAGGAAACTACACATCTGAACGCCAAGCTTGCCATCCACGCAAAGGAGAGTCCCATCCAGACACGGGGGAGGTCCTTCTATCTTGTATCTTCACGACCAATCAGTCCGACCCATATCACATAGGCCGGACACCCGAGGTCCCCTTAGTCCTGGACTCCCTCAGTAGCCCCTGAACCAGGTCAATGACGATGTATCCAGCGCACATATTGTCTTCGGCATTGCAAGGCGGGTTCCTTTTCTGAATCTCCAAAGAAGTTTTCCGCACATAAGAGCTGTCTCCGGCCCTGCTTAACACGTACAACCCCAAGCTGTAAGAAGCAACAATGCTTAAAATAAGTCACATCCACGTGGCACTTTTTCGGCGAGACGTTATGTTCTGGCCTTATTATTATTTTGAACCGTTTTACAGCCTCGTTTCGCATTTTGAGGTACGTCCAATGACATGTCTTGTCAAAGCAGAGGTCGTGTCCCCTTATCACGGGATTCTCATCAATAGGGGTTTTGGGTAAAACAACCGTGTCGTTCACACGTCCCCTTGGGAATAGGCGAGATTTAAGGCTTATGAGGGGGCGCTCAATATTCGGTGCCTCTATAAGAGGACAAAGACCCATCTATTCACCTCACGCCTTCTTCTTCCTCTGCCTTTCAATCCCCCGAGCTCTAGCGCCCAAGTTCCAAACTTTCCTTCCGCCCAAACTTCTCTAGCTATGGCCGGATCTGGCTTTCAGGGCAAGTGTATGGCCTCCTCCATAATAGAGAAGAACATCCAGAATCTGCGGGAGGCAAGGTACCTGACGGCGGAGATCAAACACAGGCTTCCTACCCCACGGTAGGTCATGCCCACCTTGGAGCCCGACGAAAGGGTGGTTTTTATCCCGCACTTTCTCCGAGGACTCGGGTTCGCCCTTCACCCCTTCGTCTGAGGTCTAAAGTACTACTACGGGCTGTATTTCCATGATCTGGCCCTGAATTCCTTCCTCCACATATTAGTGTTTATCGTCGTGTGCAAGGCATTTCCCCGCGTCCCTCCACACTTCGGCTTATGGCTCAAAGTTTTCAATGTGAAGCCAAAGGTTGTTGAAGGCCAACACGCCGAGCGCGATGGTGCCATGCTGAGCAAGCTCAACCTTGTTACTTGGCCCAAGGGAAGATTTGTAGATACTGTCAACGTGTGGCAGCAGGAGTGGTTCTATATCACCGAACCCCATGACACAAAGTGGGCTGCTGCTCCTGCCTTCAGATCCGGACCTCCATTGTGGCTCGCATCCTAGACCAACAAGGTCCTAGATTGGGGGTCCCTTGTCGAAGTGTCGACGCTGCAGAAGCATATCAAGAGCATGATGAAAAAGGACATCATCCTTGCTAATGTGATTCAGATGATGCTCATCTGTCGAGATCTCCCTTGCCAATGACGGCCTCTCAAAATGTGGGAGTTCAATCCGGAGGGGCCACGGACCCTGCAACACTACTTTGGCACGACGCACAAAGGGATCTGGAAGCTGCTGATAACCCACAAGTACAGGGGATCAATTGTAGCCTCTTTCGGTAAGTAAGGGTGTCGAACCCAACGAGGAGCTAAAGGTAGAAAAAAATATTCCCTCAAGTTCTATCGACCACCGATACAACTCTAGGCACGCCTAACGTTCGCTTTACCTAAAACAAGTATGAAACTAGAAGTACTTTGTAGGTGTTGTTGGATAGGTTTGCAAGATAATAAAGAGCACGTAAATATAAACTAGGGGTTGTTTAGATAAAGAAGCAATAAAGTAAATATAGCGAGTGTGGAAAAGTGGTGGTAGGAGTTGTGAAATTGTCCCTAAGCAATTGACTACTTTACTAGACCGATAGCAAGTTTTATGTGGGAGAGGCATAAGCTAACATACTTTCTCTTCTTGGATCCTATGCACTTATGATTGGAACTCTAGCAAGCATCCGCAACTACTAAAGATCATTAAGGTAAAACACAACCATAGTATTAAAGCATCAAGTCCCCTTTATCCCATACGCCACAACCCCCTTACTCTGTTTTTTGTTTCTGTCACTCAAGCAACCCACTATAAGCAAATCATGAATGTATTGCAACACCCTACAACGGGAATCCCACATGCTTGCGCGACACGGAGGGCACAATAGGATAGCAACATAACCACAAGCAAATTAAACCAATCATAGCAATTCATCAATCACCGGTAGGACAACGAAAATCTACTCAGACATCATATGAGGCAAACACATCATTGGATAATAATATGAAGCATAAAGCACCATGTTCAAGTAGAGGGTACAGCGGGTTGCGGGAGAGTGGACCTCTGAATATAGATGGAAGAAGGTGATTGAGATGTTGATGAAGATGGCGGAGGTGTTGGTGTAGATCACGGTGATGATGATGGCCCCCGGCGGTGTTCCGGCGCCACCGGAAGCAAGGGGGAGAGAGCCCCCCTTCTTCTTCTTCTTCCTCGACCTTCTCCCTATATGGGAGAAGGTTTTCCCCTCTGGTCCATGGTCTCCATGGCATGTGAGGGGCGAGGGCCCCTCCGAGATTGGATCTGTCTCTCTGTCTCTCTATGTTTCTGCGTTCTCAGGTTCTGCCCTTTCATCGTTTCTTATATATCCAGACATCCGTAACTCCGATTGGATTGAAACATTTGCCCAGGTTTTTCTCCAAAAATTAGCTTTATTTCGGGAAAAGAAGAGCATCAACCACCTTACGGGGAGCCCACGAGGATCAGGGGCGCCCTCGGGCACCATCTCGCGTTGATTCTTCCTCCCAAATCTCACAAATATTTCAAAAATATTCTCCGTCTCCGTTTAATATGGGGTTTCCTCGAAACATAAACATGCAACAAACAGGAACTAGCAGTGGGCACTGGATCAATATGTTAGTCCCAAAAATAATATAAAAAGTTGCCAAAAGTATATGAAAGTTTTAGAATATTGGCATGGAACAATAAAAAATTATAGAAACGACTGAGACGTATCAGCATCCCCAAGCTTAATTCCTGCTCGTCCTCGAATAGGTAAATGATAAAAAAAGATAATTTTTGATGTGGAATTCTACCTAGCATAATCTTGATCATGTAGTCTAATCATGGCATGAATATTAAGACACGAGTGATTCAAAGCAATATTCTATCATTTGACATTAAGACGATAATACTTCAAGCATACTAATAAAGCAATCATGTCTTTTCAAAACAACATGGCCAAATAAAGTTATCCCTACAAAATCATATAGTCTGGCTATGCTCCATCTTCATCACACGAAGTATTTAAATCATGCACAACCCCGGTTTTAGCCAAGCAATTGTTTCATACTTTAGTATTCTCAAACTTTTTCAACTTTCACGCAATACATGAGAATGAGCCATGGATATAGCACTATGGGTGGAATAGATTATGATGGTGGAGGTTATGTGGAGAAGACAAAAGGGAGAAAGTCTCACATCAACGCGATCAACGGGCTATGGAGATGCCCATCAATTTCTGTCAATGTGAGGAGTAGGGATTTCCATCCAACGGGTGCACTAGAGCTATAAGTGTATGCAAGCTCAAACTGAAACTAAGTGGGTGTGCATCCAACTTGCTTGCTCATGAAGACCTCGGGCATTTGAGGAAGCCCATCATCGGAATATTCAAGCCAAGTTCTATAATGAAAATTCCCACTATTATATGAAAGTGATAACTCAAGAGACTCTCTATATGAAGAACATGGTGCTACTCCGAAGCACAAGTGTGGTAAAAGGATAGTAACATTGCCCCTTCTCTCTTTTTCTCTCATTTTTTATTTTCTCTTTATTTTCTCTTCTTTTTGTTTTGTGGGCTTCTTTGGCCTCTATCTTTTTTATTTAGGCTTCTTTGGCCTCTTTTTTTTATAAAGTCCGGAGTCTCATCCCGACTTGTGGGGCAATCATAGTCTCCATCATCCTTTCCTCACTGGGGCAATGCTCTAATAATGATGATGATCACACTTTTATTTACTTACAACTCAAGAATTACAACTCGATACTTAGAACAAAGATATCACTCTATATGAATGCCTCCAGCGGTGTACCGGGATGTGCAATGATCTAGCATAGAAATGACATCAAAAAATGGACAAGCCATGGAAACATCATGCTAGCTATCTTACGATCATGCAAAGCAATATGACAATGAATGCTCAAGTCATGTATATGATGATGATGGAAGTTGCATGGCAATATATCTTGGAATGGCTATGGAAATGCCATGATAGGTAGGTATGGTGGCTATTTTGAGGAAGATATAAGGAGGCTTATGTGTGATAGAGCGTATCATATCATGGGGTTTGGATGCATCGGCGAATTTTGCACCAACTCTCGAGGTGTGAAAGGGCAATGCACAGTACCATAGAGGCTAGCAATGATGGAAGGGTGAGAGTGTGTATAATCCATGGACTCAACATTAGTCATAAAGAACTCACATACTTATTGCAAAAATTTATTAGCCATCAAAACAAAGTACTACATGCATGCTCCTAGGGGAAGGGTTGGTAGGAGTTAACCATCGCGCGATCCCGACCTCCACACAAGAGATGACAATCAAAAAATAAATCATGCTCCGACTTCATCACATAACGGTTCACCATACGTGCATGCTTCGGGAATCACAAATCTCAACACAAGTATTTCTACTAATCCACAGTCACCCACTAGCATGACACTAATATCACCACCTTTATATCGCAAAACTATTGCAAGGAATCAAACATATCATATTCAGCGATCTACAAGTTTATGTAGGATTTTATGACTAACCATGTGAATGACCAATTCCTGTCATCTCTCTAAATAGATATAAGTGAAGCAAGAGAGTTTAATTCTTTCTACAAAATATATGCCCACGCTCTAAAAAATATAAGTGAAGCAAAAGAGCATTCTACAAATGGCGGTTTTCTATGTGAAGAGAAACAGGCAATCCAAACTTCAAATGATATAAGTGAAGCACATGAAGCATTCTATAAAGCCATACTCAAAAGATTTAAGTGAAGTCCACTGAGAATTCTATAAATAAACCAATGACTATCTCATACCAGCATGGTGCATAAAAGAAAACTGAAAACTAAATCCAAAAGACGCTCCAAGACTTGCACATATCGCATGAACGAAACGAATCTGAAAACGTACCGATACTTGTTGAACAAAGAGGGGATGCCTTCCGGGGCATCCCCAAGCTTAGACGCTTGAGTCTCCTCGAATATTTACTTGGGGTGCCTTGGGCATCCCCAAGCTTTATCTCTTGCCTCTCTTCCTTTTCCTCATATCGAGACCTCCTTGATCAAACACTTCATCCACACAAAACTTCAACAGAAAACTCGGCAAGATCCGTTAGTATAATAAAGCAAATCACTAATCTAAGTACTGTTGCAAACCAATTCATATTTTGTTTTTGCATTGTGTCTACTTTAATATAGCTTTTCCATGGCTTAATCCACTGATAGAAATTGATAGTTTCATCTAAACAAGTAAACTATGCATCAAAAACAGAATCTGTCAAAAACAGAATAGTATGTAGCAATCTGAACATTCACCATACTTATGGTACCCCAAACTTCTACCAAAATTAGGAAAAATAAACAATTTTTATAGCAATACAGTGCAAAAAGAATCAGAACCGTTTGAGGTTCCAGTAAAAAATGTAAAATCGTGTACTACAGCCAAAGTTTCTGTCCTGCACCGCACAAACAAACAAGCATTGTAAACATCCTAAAGGCAAACCTTGGCACATTATTTTTATAATAAAATGGAATTGTACAAGGGGATAGTTTTTTTTAATGAAAAGTTTCTGTAATAAAGATTCACAAAGTTTCCGTGAGCATGAAAAAGTTCAAGGAGCTCGCCCACTTCAACAATGCTTGTCTCTCCCACTTTCACTTTCCTTTTTAAAAGTTTTGGGTTCCCCTCTTTATTTTTTTGTTTTTAAACTATATAAAAGCACTCAAAATAAATAAATGACTCTCTAAAACTTCCGGGTTGTCTCCCTGGCAGCGCTTTCTTTAAAGCCATTAAGCTAGGCATATAGTGCTCAAGTAATGGATCCACCCGGATCCCAAGGTATATCAAAGACAATTTTAATTAACAATGATTCATAATTTAGTAGTGAGCACAAAGTAACATATATCAAGCAACAACGAATTCTAACTCTCTTCCTATGCATCGGCATGTCATAAAAGAACAATTCATGCACACATAGGAAAGGCCAATGCATAGTATAAGCAGTTTCTTGCAATTTTATCATGTTGGAAACATAAAGAGGCGGAGATGTAGTTCCTCTCTCATAATAATTGCAAGTAGGAGAAGCAAGCACATGCATATTATATTCATCAAAATCATCATGTGTAGTAGTAAAAGGCAACCCATCGATATAATCCTTAATAAGGGCAAACTTCTCCGATATATTGTAGCCGAGAGAATTCAAAAAGATAATATGACTATCATGCGTGGTGCAATAGCAACAATTTCATGTTTAACATAAGGAACTATAGCAAGTGCATCTCCATAAGCATCATTCATATTGGCATCATGGACACAAGCATAAGCATCATCAAAAAGGGATATTTCAAACGAATTAAAGGGATCATAGCAATCGTCCTTCGGTAAGCACGAAGTGGAATTAAACAATGTATGAGTTGAAGAGTTACTCTCATTATAAGGTGGGCACGGGTAGCTAATCCGCTCTCCTCCTTTTGTTCTTCGCTCTCCTCATCATATTTTCATCCAATGAGCTCACAGTTTCTTCAATTCCTTCTTCCATAGACTCCTGCAAAATATTAGTCTCTTCTTGGAAAGTGGAGACTTCCTCAATAAATGCATCAATATCGGAATTGAATTCATAATGATCATAGCAATATTTAAGTATAGAAAATTTTTCAGGTTTTCACACTCTTTAAACAAAGATTCAATTTCATAAGAACCCACAAAAGCAACGAATTCTTCTATTTGTTCCACATCATAGTAATCATAGATACCATTAGCATAAGAAGCCAAGGTTTTATCCTTCTTGAATTTGCATGAAAAGGGAAGGTGTGGAGCCTTCATCCTAACAACAAGTATAATCATATCTCAAGCATAGTTGACGAGCATACCAATGTAACATATGAATTTGATCCCATAATAGTTTCCCTTTTTGTGTCAAGCGATGATCCCTAAAGTATTCACATTGATCCAACATGTCTCCCATAACACAATTGAATGGTGTTTTCTCAGGATTATCAAAGTAGTACATAATATCTTTCACATAGTGAGCATCGAGGGTTTTAGGAGGTAACCCATCTCCATGAGAAGCAAGTACACCTAATTTTTTTTGGTATTTCATGTTCCATATCCATAACTAAAGATAGAGAACAACTTAGAACAACAAATAAAAATTATTTAGTGATAAAGCAAACAAGCACACACGAGAATATTCACCCCACGCTATGACTCCCTAGCAATGGCGCCAGAAAAAGGTCTTGATAACCCACAAGTATAGGGGATCAATTGTAGCCTCTTTCGATAAGTAAGAGTGTCGAACCCAATGAGGAGCTAAAGGTAGAACAAATATTGCCTCAAGTTCTATCGACCACCGATACAACTCTACGCACGCTTAACGTTTGCTTTACCTAAAACAAGTATGAAACTAGAAGTACTTTGTATGTGTTGTTGGATAGGTTTGCAAGATAATAAAGAGCACGTAAATATAAACTAGGGGCTGTTTAGATAAAGAAGCAATAAATTAACTAGAGCGAGTGTGGAAAAGTGGTGGTAGGAGTTGTGAAATTGTCCCTAAGCAATTGACTACTTTACTAGACCGATAGCAAGTTTTATGTGGGAGAGGCATAAGCAAACATACTTTCTCTTCTTGGATCATATGCACTTATGATTGGAACTCTAGCAAGCATCCACAACTACTAAAGATCATTAAGGTAAAACCCAACCAAAGCATTAAAGCATCAAGTCCCCTTTATCCCATACGCCACAACCCCCTTACTCGGGTTTATGCTTCAGTCACTCAAGCAACCTGTAACGCCTCGGATTCGATGCGCCAGGTGTCCGCCAGTTATTCTCCGTCTTTGCCATGTCATTTGCTTGTGTGTTGCATTTTATCATGTCATCATGTGCATTTCATTTTGCATACGTGTTCATCTCATGCATCCGAGCTTTTTCCCCGTTGTCCGTTTTGCAATCCGGCACTCCTATGTCCTCCGGCGTTCCCCTTTTGTCTCCTGTTTTAAGCGGGTGTTAAACATTCTCGGAATGGACCGTGATTTTCCAAGCGGCCTTGGTACACCACCGGTAGACCGCCTGTCAAGTTTCGTGCCATTTGGAGTCCGTTTGATACTCCTACAGTTAACCGGGTAACCGCAAAAGCCTCCTTCTCTTTGCATCCCAACACCCCTTCCAAAGTGGACCAAAATCTAGCAAACCCCCTCCATGCTCTCGGTCGTTCGATCACGATCGTGTGGGCAAAAACCGTGCCTCATTTGGACTCTCCTAGCTCCCACTATCTATAAATATGTCCCTCTCCCCCGAAATCACGGATGAAACCACACCTAACCCTAGCCTCCTCTTCTTCTGCGCCGTCGGACATGTCCGCCGACGGCCGGACACGTCACAAGGCCGCCCGCCCTCATGGCTGCCGCCTCCGCCGCCCGCTCCCATCTCCGCCGCTGAGGAGCTGCCCCTCGCCAGTGAAGCCTCCGCCGCCGCTCCGGGACCCTCGCCGGATCCGGCCCGGCCCCGCCCAGCCTCTGCACCGCCGCTCCTCTGCACCCAGCCGGCCCCGCCGCCGCCGTCTCCCCTCCTGCCGGAGCTCCACCGCGCCGCCGTCGCCTCGTCCCGGATCTGGCCGGGCTGGACCAGATCCACCAGCCTGCCGATCCAAACGCCCGCGCTTCCGTCCCGGAATCCCTCCGTCCCGCTCGTCCTCGTCCCGTTGACTTTTCAGAGTGGTATAATTCTGCTAAGTCCCCAGATCTGCAGTATTTTTTTATGCCCTGTTCATTGCATCATAACTCCGTATCCGTGGCTCCATTTTGGGCGTCTAGCATATCAACTTGTTCGCCTCAACGAGTACTTCATTTCATTCCATTGCATCATGCTCATTTTAGTCCATCTTGATGCCTGAATATTCGTTGCAAGAGTGCTATGTGATGTTAACCTGTTGAATCTGTTATAACATGGTGTTTTGTCATTTTTGTTGCATTTGATGTGTGCATCCTATGGGCATGAGCTCTACATGTGTTTTTTACTTCATCATGCCATCTTTACAGGGGTGCTAGCCATGTATTTTTTTGAGTTGTGTGATGAGTGCATCAAGCTTGTTAAGTAGGGTACTTGCTGTTGCTGTTTTGCTAGGCTGAATCTGTTATTTCGTTATGCTATGTAAACCTGCTGCTACAAGTCATTCTATGCATAATCTGGAGTTGTTCACTAAGGATGATTTGTTATACATGTCATGATATATCCATCCATGCCTCTGGTTGCATTTATAGCCTCTTTAACTTGTTGTAATCTTGCTCTCAAACTGCTAAATAATGTTGCTGTCAGCCTGTTAACATTAAGTTCAATGTTGCCATGATTGTTGTTAGTTATCCATGCACCCTATGAACTTGCTATTGCCATGCTTAGCTTCATTAATATGCCTTATTACTGTTGGTTTCCTTGTCATGCCATGTATTGACCTGTGGTGAGTGGTTAAAGCTCACCAACATGCCTACTTATTGTTGTTCCTGCCATGTATGAATCTGTCATATCATTTGCCATGTTTACATGGGTGCCATCATATCTTCTGATCCTTTTTGTCTCATGGTCAGTAAAGGACATTTGTTCTATGCGTTTATTAGATTCATTCCATGCCTTTGTTTGCCATGTTAAGTTCCTGTAGCATGTTGTTTGATAGCTCTAAACATTGCAACCTGATGTTATTTTCTGTTAAGCCTGTAAACTGTTATCATATACAATCTTGCCATGTCCTTTTGAGCATGTTCTAGTAGTTTCTGGAGATAGCTCATTGTTCATATTTTGTCATGCTTTACCTGTAAATCATGCTCATGTCTTTTGTTGTCATGTTGAGGTGCTGTAGCATATTGTTTTGATGCTTGCTAGATGCCTAGTTGCTGTTTTGGACAGCTTGTCCTTTAAACTTGTATAGAGTGTATGTGTTGAACCGTTGCTCCGTTTTGAGTGTGCTCTTTATGAAACTTGCTTAGAATTGCATGTAGTTTCATATTATCATGTTGCATCCTTGTTTTGAGGTGTTTGCTTGATGTTTGAGTGCCTTTTGCATCAATGCCATGTTTAACTTGTTTTGCTCATATCTTCTAGGCCGTAGCTCCGAATTTAATGAACTTTATATGTAACTTGACTAGAATCTCGTGTAGATCATCTTGGTGCATCTTAACTTGCTGTTTAACAACTTGAACATAAGGTTTATTCAGTTCTGGACCAATTTCGAAATTTGCATATGAGGACTTACCGGATTTGTTATATGTTGTTCCCGGACTCATTTAAACTTGTTTCGATGTGTTGCTCTTGTATGCATCATCTCTTGCCATGAGTAGCTTCATGTAGTCTTGTCTTGCATCATACTTGGTTGAGCATCATGTCATGTCTATCTGTGGTGTGTTTACCATGTTGTGTGCTTCTTCTCGATAGTTCTCGTTTCGTTGCGATCGTGAAGATTCGTTCGTCTACGCTTGGTTCGTCTTCGTGGCTTCATCTTCTTCATGGACTCGTTCTTCTTCCTTGCGGGATTTCAGGCAAGATGACTGCTACCCTGGATCTCACTACTATCATTGCTATGCTAGTTTGCTTCGTTCTATCGCTTTGCTGCGCTACCTATCATTTGCTCTTCAAGCCTACCAAATTGCCATGTCAGCCTCTAATATTTTCACCCTTCCTAGCGAACCGTTGCTTGGGTATGTTACCGCTTTTGCTCAGCCCCTCTTATAGCGTTGTTAGTTGCAGGTGAAGTTTGAAGATTGCTCCATGGTGGACAGGATTTTGTTGGGATATCACAATATCTCTTATATTATTAATGCATCTATATACTTGGTAAAGGGTGGATGACTCGGCCTTATGCCTGGTGTTTTGTTCCACTCTTGCCGCCCTAGTTTCTGTCATACCGGTGTTATGTTCCCGGATTTTGCGTTCCATACACGGTTGGGTGATTTATGGGACCCCCTTGATAGTTCGCTTTGAATAAAACTCCTCCAGCAAGGCGCAACCTTGGTTTTATCATTTGCCTCACCTAGCCCTTTTTCCCTTGGGTTTCCGGAGCCCAAGGGTCATCTTTATTTTAGCCCCCCCGGGCTAGTGCTTCTCTAAGTGTTGGTCCGAAACGAGCAACCTGCGGGGCCCCCTCGGGGAAACTCGAGGTCTGGTTTTACTCGTAGCTTGACTTATCCGGTGTTGCCCTGAGAACAAGATATGTGCAGCTCCTATCGGGATTGTCGGCGCATCGGGCGACTTTGCTGGTCTTGTTTTACCATTGTCGAAATGTCTTGTAAACCGGGATTCCGAGACTGATCGGGTCTTCCTGGGAGAAGGTATATCCTTCATTGACCGCGAGAGCTTATCATGGGCTAAGTTGGGACACCCCTGCAGGGTATAAACTTTTGAGAGCCTTGCCCGCGGTTATGTGGCAGATGGGAATTTGTTAATGTCCGGTTGTAGATAACTTGACACCAGATCCAAATTAAAATGCATCAACCGCACGTGTAGCCATGATGGTCTCTTCTCGGCGGAGTCCAGGAAGTGAACACGGTCTTTGGGTTATGTTTGACGTAAGTAGGAGTTCAGGATCACTTCTTGATTATTGCTAGTTGACGACCGTTCCGCTTGCTCTCTTCTCGCTCTCTTTTGCATATGTTAGCCACCATATATGCTTAGTCGCTGCTGCAACCTCACCACTGTACCCCTTCCTTTCCCTTTAAGCTTTGCTAGTCTTGATACCCATGGTAATGGGATTGCTGAGTCCTCGTGGCTCACAGATTACTACAACAACAGTCGCAGGTACAGGTTATTCGATGATCATGACACGAGAGCGATGTTGCTTGTTTTGGAGTCCTTCTTCTGCTTCTTCGATCAGGGGATAGGTTCCAGGTCGGCAGCCTGGGCTAGCAGGGTGGATGTCACTTGAGTTTCTGTTTGTGTTTCATCCGTAGTCGGATGGTGCTCTTATGTAAGATGACGTTGTATTCGTGTGGCATTGTATGCCTTATGTATGTATCCCTATCTATTATGTAATGTTGATGTAATGATATCCACCTTGCAAAAGCGTATCAATATGCGGTTCTATCCTTGGTGGGACCTTCGAGTCTCTTTAGGATAGTATCGCATATTGGGCGTGACAAGTTGGTATCAGAGCCTCGATCGACCCTAGGAGACCCCTTCATTTATCGTGTAGTTTGGCCGTTGTTGAGTCTAGAAGAAAACTGTTTTCGAAGTCTAGTTACATCGGAGAGTAGGAATTCTTTTTACTCCTATGCCCCTTCGTCACTCTAGTGAGGAATCTTGACGTAGGTGTTTTGAACTACACCTCTTCCCCTTCAAAAAATTTTCTTTATGATCATGCAGTTTGGTTTTCCGATCGTTGTTCCTCAGCTCTTTTCATCCGGTGCATTTCTCGTCAAGTTGACTCGAGTCTCTTCATCTTTGCCAAGTTCAATCCTCAGTTGTTTTCTTTTCCCACCCGCCCACCCTTTTTCTTCTAGGAGCCGGAGTCCGTAATCGAGTATCCATCCTACTCGTGCGAAGTCTTTGCTTTCTTTCCTCTATGATTTCAACCAGTGTTTTCTCTTCAAGTTATTCATAGGTTTTCCCCTCCCAAGTTGCCTTTGTTTTTTTCCCGCCCTCCCACCCTCGTCTTCCCGGAGCCTGAGTCTCTTTCGAGCATCAATTTCATTCGTACGGAGTCTCTTCAGTTTTCCCTCAATTATTCCAACCGGTGAATTCTCGTCTCGTTTGACATTCTTCATCTCTTTTCTTTTCCGTTCGATTCAATTCATGTTTTTTTGGTAGTGATTATATTCTTTCCTTTGGATCAAGTGTTTTCCCTGCTTTTTCACCTCTCGCCAGTTTATCTTTCCGGAGTGCTCAAGACATCTCAGGAGATTCGTCTGTGTTCCAATTAAGTCGAGGTTGCCACCTCCTTCAAATATTTCAGTCATTCCGGTGCATCATTTCTCATACGACAATCCTTTCCAACGGTGTTTCTTTTCAATGGGCCCTAACCCACAGGTCTTTTCCCAGGATCTTACCTAACTCTTCTAATTCTCCCGGAGTTATTCTCAAACTCTTTTCAAGTGTGACGTAAGAATGGATCCCATCAGTCACATGCTTTTTCCAAGATCAATTTCAAATCATTTTCATTGTTGCCTCAACCTCTTCATTTTTCATTCTACCGGAGTATCTCAGTAATTTTGGTGGTGTTTCTTGTCATCATTTGAAGACCGAAGAAGAGTTTTGCTCTAAATCTTGTCTGTCCTATTGAAGTTTCGTGGTTCTAGCTTCATGTTATCCTCCAAATTATTCCGTTTGTTAGAGATTCTTTTCTTACCCATCCGGAGTATGTCAGGAGTTGTTTTTCCATTTATTTCACCGGAGGCCATCATTCCAGTTATCGTTCTCTATTTATCCCGGTGCTTCGTTCAAGTGTTCTTTAATCGGCTCATGATCTCTTTGTTCTTTTCCATCTAAATCCCCTCAAGCATATTGGTTCTTCTAATTCTTCCCGGTGATTCAGTCTCTTTCGTTAGTGATTTCCAAATTATTACGGTGGTTCATTGAAGATTCTTTTTCCTTTGTTATCATATTAATTCATTCATTCTTTCCAATCCTACCGGTGGTTCATGAAGACTCTCTCAAGTTTTGTGCTATACCCCCTTAATCCTTTTCAAGAAGAATAAGTAATATGCAAAATACGTTGCTTGTCATCAATTTAATTTGATGAAGGATAAGCATACAATAAATCTTATTCTTATTTCCTCAAAGTGATTAATCCCTTTCTTTGGAGTTTGTTCTTGATGAATAAATTCTAGTTCCAAGTGTTTTTCATCTTTTCTTTTCCGGAGTTCAAATTTTCCTCGTCCATTTCGTCGGAACCTCCATCTAAATCACCGTCAGGCTCATCTTATTCTTTCTTCCTTCATTCTATCTCATCATCCTTTTGTTTATCGGAGTTCTTCATGGTGGCTCTTCATGATTTAATTCATTCTTCAAGAGTTCATCAAGATTTTGTTGGTGGAGTCCAAATATCTTTTCCTCTTGCGTCTCGAAGTGTAATTAATTCTCCATATTCTTTTGAATTGGAGTTTTGCATTTCTTCGTTCTTCTCAGATATTCAAGCATTTGCTTGTGGCATAATTTCACCTCAAGTTTTGAGTTGTTTTTGGATAAGTCCACAACAAGTTTTTTTTCTTTCGTTGTTGATTTTCTCAACAACTCCGTTCAATCTATCCTTCTAAGTTCTTTTCATTCAACTCTTTCAACTCTTTTCGGAGGTTTTGTGTCATGTATTCATCAAGTATCATTCCATCCTCTCTAGCTCGTGTTCTATTCCTTACATTTTCAGCCGGAGTGCTGCCTAAATCCTTTCAGTCTTATTTGTTTCTTATCTCGTTCTAACCTGAGTGGTTTCATAGTCTACCTGATTCCGTGAGCTTTCAATTCTTGTCATTCTCGTCGTTCCTCTCTTTTCTCGAGTGCTCTCGATTCTTTGTTTCTTCTCTTGAGTTCTTGTTTCACCTCACCCCTTTTCCCTTCCGTCTCGGTCCTAAGATCTCGGGACGAGATCTCTTGTTAGTGGAGGAGTGTTGTAACGCCCCGGATTCGGTGCGCCAGGTGTCCGCCAGTTATTCGCCGTCTTTACCATGTCATTTGCTTGTGTGTTGCATTTTATCATGTCATCATGTGCATTTCATTTTGCATACGTGTTTGTCTCATGCATCCGAGCTTTTTCCCCATTGTCCGTTTTGCAATCCGGCACTCCTATGTCCTCCGGAGTTCCCCTTTTGTCTCCTCTTTTAAGCGGGTGTTAAACATTCTCGGAATGGACCGTGATTTGCCAAGCGGCCTTGGTACACCACTGGTAGACCGCCTGCCAAGTTTCGTGCCATTTGGAGTCCTTTTGATACTACTACGGTTAATCGGGTAACCGCAAAAGCCTCCTTCTCTTTGCAGCCGAACACCCCTTCCAAAGTGGCCCAAAACCCAGCAAACCCCCTCGATGCTCTTGGTCGTTCGATCACGATCGTGTGGGCAGAAACCGTGCCTCATTTGGACTCTCCTAGCTCCCTCTATCTATAAATATGTCCCTCTCCCCCGAAATCACGGATGAAACCACCCCTAACCTTAGCCTCCTCCTCTTCCACGCCGTTGGACATGTCCGCTGACGGCCGGACACATCCGCGCCGCCGCCCGCCGCCGCGGCTGCCACCTCCACCGCTCGCTCCCATCTCCGCCGCCAGAGCCGCTACCTCACTGGCGAAGCGCCCGCCGCCGCTCCAGGGACTATCGCCGGATCTGCGGGCCGGCCCGCTACCGGCCTTTGCGCGCCGCTCCTCCGCACCCAGCCGGCCCGCCGCCGTCGCCCCTCCGCCGGAGTCCGCCGCGCCGCCGTCGCCTCGTCCCGGATCTGGCCGGGCTGGACCAGATCCACCAACCCGCCAATCCAAACGCCGGCGCTTCGGTCCCGGAATCCCTCCGCCCCGCTCGTCCTCGTCCCGTTGACTTTTCGGAGTGGTATAATTCTGCTAAGTCCCCAGATCTGCAGTATTTTTTTATGCCTTGTTCATCGCATCATAACTCCGCACCCGTGGCTCCGTTTTGGGCGTGTAGCATATCAAACTGTTCGTCTCAATGAGTACTTCATTTCTTACTAGTGCATCATGCTCATTTGATTCCATCTTGATGCCTGAATATTCGTTGCAAGAATGCTATGTGATGTTAACCTACTGAAACTGTTATAACTTGGTGTTTTGTCATTTTTGTTGCATTTGATGTGTGCATCCTATGGGCATGAGCTCTACATGTGTTTTGTACTTCATCATGCCATCTTTACAGGGTTTCTATCCATGTATTTTTGTGAGTTGTGTGATGAGTGCATCAAGCTTGTTAAGTAGGATACTTGCTGTTGTTGTTTTGCTAGGCTGAATCTGTTATTTCGTGATGCTATGTAAACCTGCTGCTACAAGTCATTCTATGCATAATCTGGAGTTGTTAACTAAGGATGATTTGTTATACATGTCATGCTCTATCCATCCATGCCCCTGGTCGCATTTATAGCCTGCTTTAACTTGTTGTAATCTTGCTCTCAAACTGCTAAATAATGTTGCTGTCAGCCTGTTAACATTAAGTTCAATGTTGCCATGATTGTTGTTAGTGATCCATGCACCCTATGAACTTGCTATTGCCATTGTTAGCTTCATAAATATGCCTTATTACTGTTGGTTTCCTTTTCATGACATGTATTGCTCTGTGGTGAGTGGCTCAAGCTCACCAACTTGCCTACTTATTGTTGTTCCTGCCATGTATGAATCTGTCATATCATTTGCCATGTTTCCATGGGTGCCATCATATCTTCTGATCCTTTTTGGCTCATGGTCAGTAAAGGAAATTTGTTCTATGCATTAGGAGATTCATGCCATGCCTTTGTTTGCCCTGTTAAGTTCCTGTAGCATGTTTTTTGATAGCTCTAAACATTGCAACATGATGTTATTTTCTGTTAATCCTGTAAACTGTTATCATATACAATCTTGCCATGACCTTTTCAGCATGTTCTAGTAGTTTCTGGAGATATCTCAGTGTTCATATTTTGTCATGCTTTACCTGTACATCATGCTCATGTCTTTTGTTGTCATGTTGAGGTGCTGTAGCATATTGTTTTGATGCTTGCAAGATGCCTAGTTGCTGTTTTGGACAACCTGTCCTTTAAACTTGTATAGAGTGTATGTGTTGAACCGTTGCACCGTTTTGAGTGTGCTCTATATGAAACTTGATTACAATTGCATGTAGTTTCATATTATCATGTTGGATCTTTGTTGTGAGGTGTTTGCTTGATGTTTGAGTGCCTTTTGCATCAATGCCATGTTTAACTTGTTTTGCTCATATCTTCTAGGCCGTAGCTTCGAATTTAATGAACTTTATATTTAACTTGACTAGAATCTCGTGTAGATCATCTTGGTGCATCTTAACTTGCTATTTAACAACTTGAACATAAGGTTTATTCAGTTCTGGACCAATTTCGAAATTTGCATATGAGGACTTATCGGATTTGTTATATGTTGTTCCCGGCCTCATTTAAACTTGTTTCGATGTGTTGCTCTTGTATGCATCATCTCTTGCCATGAGTAGCTTCATGTAGTCTTGTCTTTCATCATACTTGGTTGAGCATGATGTCATGTCTATGTGTGGTGTGATTACCATGTTGTGTGCTACTTCTCGATAGTTCTCGTTTCGTTGCGATCGTGAAGATTTGTTCGTCTACGCTTGGTTCGTCTTCGTGGTTTCATCTTTTTCATGGACTCGTTCTTCTTCCTTGCAGGATTTCAGGCAAGATGACCACTACCCTGGATCTCACTACTATCATTGCTATGCTAGTTTGCTTCGTTCTATCGCTTTGCTGCGCTACCTATCATTTGCTCTTCAAGCCTCCCAAATTGCCTCAGCCCCTCTTATAGCGTTGTTAGTTGCAGGTGAAGTTTGAAGATTGCTCCATGGTGGACAGGATTTTGTTGGGATATCACAATATCTCTTATATTATTAATGCATCTATATACTTGGTAAAGGGTGGAAGACTCGGCCTTATGCGTGGTGTTTTGTTCCACTCTTGCCGCCCTAGTTTCCGTCATACCGGTGTTATGTTCCCGGATTTTGCGTTCCTTACGCAGTTGGGTGATTTATGGGACCCCCTTGACAGTTCCCTTTGAATAAAATTCCTCCAGCAAGGCCCAACATTGGTTTTACCATTTGCCTCACCTAGCCCTTTTTCCCTTGGGTTTTCGAAGCCCGAGGGTCATCTTTATTTTAGCCCCCCCGGGCCAGTGCTTCTCTAAGTGTTGGTCCGAAACGAGCAACCTACGGGGCCCCCTCGGGGAAACTCGAGGTCTGGTTTTACTCGTAGCTTGACTTATCCGGTGTTGCCCTGAGAACGAGATATGTGCAGCTCCTATCGGGATTGTCGGCGCATCGGGCGGCTTTGCTGGTCTTGTTTTACCATTGTCGAAATGTCTTGTAAACCGGGATTCCGAGACTGATCGGGTCTTCCTGGGAGAAGGTATATCCTTCGTTGATCGCGAGAGCTTATCATGGGCTAAGTTGGGACACCCCTGCAGGGTATAAACTTTTGAGAGCCGTGCCCGCGGTTATGTGGCAGATGGGAATTTGTTAATGTTCGGTTGTAGATAACTTGACACCAGATCCGAATTAAAATGCATCAACCACGCGTGTAGCTATGATGGTCTCTTCTCGACGGAGTCCGGGAAGTGAACATGGTCTTTGGGTTATGTTTGACGTAAGTAGGAGTTCAGGATCACTTCTTGATCGTTGCTAGTTGACGACCATTCCGCTTGCTCTCTTCTCGCTCTCTTTTGCGTATGTTAGCCACCATATATGCTTAGTCGCTGCTGCAGCCTCACCACTTTATCCCTTCCTTTGCCTTTAAGCTTTGCTAGTCTTGATACCCATGGTAATGGGATTGCTGAGTCCTCGTGGCTCACAGATTACTACAACAACAATTGCAAGTACAGGTTATGCGATGATCATGACGCGAGAGCGATGTTGCTTGTTTTGAAGTTCTTCTTCTGCTTCTTCGATCAGGGGATAGGTTCCAAGTCGGCAGCCTGAGCTAGTAGGGTGGATGTCACTTGAGTTTCTGTTTGTGTTTCATCCGTAGTTGGATTGTGCTCTTATGTAAGATGATGTTGTATTCGTGTGGCATTGTATGCCTTATGTATGTATCCCTATCTATTATGTAATGTTGATGTAATGATATCCACCTTGCAAAAGCGTATCAATATGCGGTTCTATCCTTGGTGAGACCTTCGAGTCTCTTTAGGATAGTATCGCATATTGGGCGTGACACAACCCACTATAAGCATATCATGAACGTATTGCAACACCCTATAGCGGGAATCCCTCACGCTTGCACGACACGGTGGGCACAACATGACAACAACATAACCACAAGCAAATTAAACCAATCATAGCAATACGTCTATCACCGATAGGACAACAAAAATCTACTCAGACATCATAGGACGGCAACACATCATTGGATAATAATATCAAGCATAAAGCACCATGTTCAAGTATAGGGTAAAGCGGGTTGCGGGAGAGTGGACCGCTGAATATAGATGGGGGAAGGTGATGGAGATGTTGGTGAAGATGGCGGTGGTGTTGGTGTAGATCACGGTGATGATGATGGCCCCCAGCGGTGTTCCAGCGCCACCGGAAGCAAGAGGGAGAGAGCCCCCCTTCTTATTATTCTTCCTCGACCTTCTCCCTAGATGGGAGAAGGGTTCCCCTCTGGTCCATGGTCTCCATGGCATGGGAGGGGCGAGAGTCCCTCCGAGATTGGATCTGTCTCTCTGTCTCTCTCTGTTTTGCGTTCTCAGGTTCTGCCCTTTCACCGTTTCTTATATATCCGGAGATCCGTAACGCCGATTGGATTGAAACCTTCGCCCAGATTTTTCTCCGAAAATTAGCTTTCTTGCGGCAAAAGAAGAGCATCAACCGCCTTACGGGGTTCCCACGAGGGTCAGGGGCGCGCCCCCTGCCACGTGGCCCCCTAAACCTAAACCCTAACCCTAAACCCTAAACCCTGCCACGTGGCCCTCTCGGGCACCGTCACACGTTGATTCTTCCTCCCAAATCTCACAAATATTCCAAAAATATTCTCTGTCCGTTTTTATCCCATTTGGACTCCGTTTGATATGGGGTCTCTGCGAAACATGAAACATGCAACAAACAGGAACTGGCACTGAGCACTGGATCAATATGTTAGTCCCAAAACTAATATAAAGAGTTGACAAAAGTATAAGAAAGTTGTAGAATATTGCCATGGAACAATCAAAAATTATATGTACGACGGAGACGTATCAGCTGCTCTTTAAGAAGCAGAAGTCTTGGCCACGGACGTCCGATGACACCGGCCTCGACTGCAACAATCCGGCATCCCCAGTAAGTATCATATTTCCGAACACTACTTAGCTTGTCGATCTTAGGGAGGGGTCCTGAAAATTCCATCTCCTGAACAGGACTGGACAAAAAAGGCCGAGCGGATTAAGTGTCTGGCCCCGCTCCCCAAAAACCCAGTCAATCCCATGTTAATGAAGATGCTAGTCCTGGCTCCCTAACAGGCGTCGGCAAAGAAGGACAAGAAGAAGAAGACCGAGGAGGCCCAAGGTGACCTCCATCCCGAAGAGACTTTGGGCGCCGTGTCCGGAGGAACAGAAGCTCCATCCTCTTGCGAGGAAGACGAAGACAAGGACGAGGAGGAGGAGGAAGTAGAGAACCCTGCTCCCAAGGGAAAAATTAGAGTGGCCTCCGTAGATCCGGCGGAGGGGGCGTCCAAGAGGAGAAGGATATCCCTCTCCGATGACTCAGATTCGGGCACCGAGGCCGTTCCCAAGCACCGCCCCCACACCAAGCCCCTTGCTGAATCGTGAGTACCTTCAGATGCCTTGTATACATATAATCTTTTTTTATAGATTATAAGAACAATATCCAATTTCATATTCCAGTCCGGCTCGCGACATTCCTCAAGAATCGTCATCATCGGGAGATCTTTCGCCGGAGAAGATGGAGAGCGAGACGCCTCCACAAGCTTCCCCGCCTACTAGGGCAGACGATTCTGAGGTGTCGTCCCTAAGGATTTCTCCGGGCTCCGGAGAAGTGTAGGTGAGAGGGCCAATACGGCACCGGAGGCCGCCGAGAACATGGGGGGCGCAACCCCCAGGGAGACCGGCCATGGGGGTCCTGGGTCATCGGACCTTCAGGCGGATACTGTTCCGGAAACCAAAACGGTTCCAGAATCGAATCGGCAGCCCCCTCTGCAGGAGGGGGAGATGGTGACCTCTACGAATGCAGAGGCGCCAAACAAGTTGATGGATGCACTGCAAGGTGCATCAGTCTTGGAGGAGCACCGTACCTTAATGGGTACGGTGGTTGAAACAGTTCAGTCTGCTAAGAGCAGACTGGATGAAGCCTTCACGAGCCTACTAACAGGCTTTGAGGTATGCGATATAATGTCTTTTAGCTGCTTTCCATAAAAAATGCACCTATATATAGATAGTAGCCCCTGAGACTCTGTTTGGCCAATGAAGGAGGGCGAGCAAAAGGTCTATAGGTATCCGTAGTGAATAACATACTTAGCCTTTTTGATAAAAATCAGACTTCACTGTTAGCGGCGACCGCTCATGCCGCTGAAGTTTCCGAACTGAAGCGGAAACTTCAGCTGGTCGATGAGGACAATATCCAGATTAACAAGCGGCTCGACGAAGCGCAAGGTATGTTTCAAGTGCTCCATATTCTATTGAATCAGTTTGCAAATGCATAAGTGAAACTCACGCGCTGCTATATGCATAATTGCAGATGGCAATGTTGTGGTCGAGACCCTCAGGAGTGACCTTGCTTGCTCAAAGGAGCAGGCAAGGGTGAGTGATGTGGCCGCTGAGAGAGCGACTGCCAATTTGAAGGACGAACAGGCCACCCGGCGTCAGTTCGTGGTGTGCGTATCTCAGGGACGCCACTCGCAAGTGCGAGCTCCTTGAGGAGGATAATAAAGCGAAGGCGGCTGAACTTGCCAAGGCTCTTCAGGACGCCCAAGAGTCGAGGTCCGAATCCCGAGAAGCTCGCGAGGAGCTCCGACAGGCCGGACAGATAGCGACTGGTAATCCCTTTCTTTTACACTCTAAGTTTGGTGATCGGAGGTATGCCTTACTTAATCGACTATGGAGTTCTCCAGACGCCTTTGCAGATCTTCTGAAGAGCGCCGCTGATGCAGCGCAATTCTACCGGGCCCAGGAGGGGCATGTGACGGAGAATCTGTTCTGGTTGCAATTTGCAACGCTAGAGCGCTTGAAGCTACTCAACGAGCAAATGGCGTAGTGGGCCGAGCTGCATAAGATGTCAGGAGCGGCCATGAAGGAGGTCATACTCCGGCTATGGCCAGCTGAACCCGCTCCGAGCAGCTATTTTGTCCTGGTGCGGTGACTCGTCGATGTCGTGCCCCGAATTGATGCCATTAAATGGTCAGTTTGCATAGAAGGTGCACAGAGGACCTTCGCCCGCGTCAAGGTGCACTGGGCCAAGATGAAAGACGTTGTTGTCGCGGTGGATGGTCCCCCCGAAGGCAAGGACCTCCACACATCGGAGCATTATTTAGACGACATCCTCGAGGGTGCTCGCTTGATAGAGGGTCAATATTCAAAGGGCATTATATTCGAATGAATGTATTCGAACGACCCAGTCGTGTATATTATATATATTATGGCTTTGTAATATATTTGTGCCATTATCTGAAGTTGCTTGCCTCCTGTGCGGCCATTTTTGTATGTCCGAGAGTTTTCCAGTCGTCGGCTTCGACCCCCACGTAGATGCTACGGGGGTGTTCGGAATAGCAGATGAGCACTCTTGACCCAACGTCTCGGTCCATGATGGAGGTGTCAGCGCGGCGAACCAGGCAATCGGACTATATGGCTTTACCGCTCTCAATTAGCCATAGGAGTATGACAATGGGGCTATAAAATAGCCCCTAGTACGTATGTGACTATCCGAATACGGATGCGTTACGTATATGACTGGAAAAACAGTCCTTCGTCTAATATAAAAAAAATCATTAAAGATTTAGTAAGTCACCGAGCGGCTGACCAGCTCTCGCCTCATCATGACAGTCAGTTTTCGGCTTTCTCAACCGAGGTGCTTGACCGGAGGAACCAGAAGCACAATCGCAGTAGTTCTCCCTTTACTACCCTAGACGAACAAACGAAACGTAAGGTAGCAAACATAGGAGCCGGGCAACCCAACTATTTACCAAAGACATGATTCGGAGCTGATGCATATAATGCCTAAGTTCAGGACGCCGAAGTGTGCTATAAAGATGTTCGGGCTTTTATTGAGCAGCACATATGTGGACGTATAGAGCCCCTGGCAATGGGTGTCAAGGTATTTGAGACAAGACGGAGTACAGTTTTATAAATAAAGTTGATACCGAAAATTTGTCCCTACTAGGATCTGATTGATACGTCAAAATGTGATCTTTACAGAGTGGTACTATAAGCACCAAAAGCATTTTACATGCCGGGGGTATATTAATAAGGAGAAGAGCTCGGTACAGGTCCTTTAAATAGGGTTTGGTCCGAATAGTTTCTTTGGAAATCCTGCCGCACGTCTGCGCCGCTTTCTCCTTGTAGAGAGGGGTTCCTTGAGGGGAACAGTCTTCGGTTATCCGCACGAAACCGGGCTCGAGGAAAGTCCTTGCGAGTCCGTAGGATATATGGGCTCGAGCACACCTGTGGTAGGAGAGAAAAATAATCGAAGAAAGGTGGAAGGTCATATAGGGTCGAATTGTACTATAGACACATTCGTATTGTGCCTCTGTTGATGCCCAAGGTATTTTGAGTGCATAATGATGCATGCACGGTACAAAGTCAGCGGGTGTGTGCGGCGATCGACGGAGGCGAAGCTGCTAGTCTAGCTCTGGAAGTATCTAGTCGCTAGCTTACGGGACTGACCGGACTCTTTTAACAAAGTCTGGCAGCTTGATGGTTGACAAGGTGTGCGGCTTGAGTGGGCCACTCTGTACTTTGGCTGCGAGAGCCGCGGTGTGCTCCTTAGTGCGGAGGGAGCGTTCCGTGTTTCCATTGACTGTTATGACGCCATGTGGACCGGGCATCTTGAGCTTTAAATAAGCATAGTGCGGCACTGCATTGAATCGAGCAAAAGCACAGTCCGTCTGAGCAGTGCGTGATAGCCACTTCGGAAGGGTACGATATCAAAGATCAAGTTCTCACCGCGGAAGTTGTCGGGCGAGCCGAAGACAACTTCCAATGTTATTGAGTGTGAGCAATGGGCCTCTATGCCAGGTATTACCCCTTTAAAGGTAGTTTTAGTGGGCTTGATCCTTGATGAATCGATACCCATTTTGCAGACGGTGTCCTGGTAGAGTAGGTTAAGGCTACTGCCACCGTCCATGAGGACTCGCGTGAGGTGGAATCCATCGATGATTGGGTCGAGGACCAGAGATGCCGAACCTCCATGACGGATACTGGTCAGGTAGTCCTTTCGATCGAAGCTGATCGGGCAGGCTGACCGTGGGTTGAATTCTAGGGCGACTGGCTCTACGGTGTAGACATCCCTTAGTGCGCGCTTGCACTCCTGTTTGGGATGTGGGTGGTGAGGGAGTCCTGGATTAAGGGGTCTGAGGGAGTCCTGGACTAGGGGGTGTCCGGACAGTCGGACTATCATCGTCCGCCGGACTCCAGGACTACGAAGATACAAGATTGAAGACTCCGTCCCGTGTCCGGATGGGACTTTCCTTGGCGTGGAAGGCAAGCTTGGCAATACGGATATGTAGATCTCCTACCATTGTAACCGACTCTGTGTAACCCTAGCCTCCCCCGGTGTCTATATAAACCGGAGGGCTTTAGTCCGTAGGACGCAACATACATTACAACAATCATACCATAGGCTAGCTTCTAGGGTTTAGCCTCCTTGATCTCGTGGTAGATCTACTCTTGTACTACCCATATCATCAATATTAATCAAGCAGGATGTAGGGTTTTACCTCCATCAAGAGGGCCGAACACAGGTAAAAACATCGTGTCCCTCGTTCTGTTACCATCCACCTAGATGCACGATTCGGGACCCCTACCGAGATCCACGGTTTGACACCGACATTGGTGCTTTCATTGAGAGTTCCTCGTGTCGCCACCGATAGGCTTGATGGCATCTTCCACCCACAGCGCCGTCTGTGGTGAGACTTTTCTCCTCGGACAGATCTTCAGATTCGGCGGACCGCTGCTGGGCCAATTCGCAGCCATCTGGAGCAGATCGAAAGCTACGCCCCTGGCCGTCAGGTCAGATTCGGAAGCCTAAACTTCACGGCCGACGTCCGTAGAGACTTGATCTCCGACGGACTCGAGCCACAGCCAAGCGTGCCACACTGTAACGATGGGCATGATCTAGCTCTACCGCCGAACAGTGCCTTGGTTGCCGCACCTGAAGCCGCTTCGGTCATTAGTCCGGAGTCGATCGCCCAGATCGAGGGCCGGTGGATAGACGCCGCCCTGGGGGCTTCAACATCTACGGCGATGGAGCCGAACACTAATCTTGTCCCTCGCAAAACTCGTGATTCCGAGGTGCCGGACTCCCTGCTGGACTCTGAACCTCCCACGCCCCCACCAATCAATTCGGATTGGGCGCCGGTTATGGAATTCACCGCCACGGACAACTTCCAACACTCGCCCTTCGGCGACATCCTAAATTCGTTAAAGCATATCTCGTTATCGGGAGAGCCCTGGCCGGACTATGGCCAGGATGGTTGGGATATGGACGATGAAGAAATTCAGAGCCCACCCACCACCCACTTTGTAGCCACTATCGACGATCTAACCGACATGCTAGACTATGACTCGGCGACATCGGCGCCATGGGCGGCGATGCCGGAGGCGAATAAGAACCAGCGCCTCTGAGGCACTGGAAGACCACCTCGTCATACGACATATATATGGTGGACACCCCAAAAGACGGGGACGGCGAAGAAGCAGCGGAGGCAGAGTCTTTAAAGAAGCAGCCCAAACGCCGGCGTCAGTGGCGCCGCTCTAAATCCCGCCACAGCAAGAGCGGAGATTCTGGCACAGGAGACAATAACACTCCAGAGAGCGCCAAAGACAATCCCCTCCCGCAAGACTCAGCACAGGAGGATGCATAAGCAAGCCCTCATGAGAGGGCGGCAGACGAAGAGGTTGAGGATCATGACTATATGCCTCCCTCCGAAGACGAAGCAAGCCTCAACGAGGATGAATTCGTCGTACTTGAGGATCCCGTCGAACAGGAGCGCTTCAAGCGCAGGCTTATCGCCACAGCAAGCAGCCTAAAGAAAAAGCAGCAACAGCTTCAAGCTGATCAGGACCTGCTGGCGATCGATGGACCGAGGTCCTCGCGGCGAAGAGTATAAACTTCAACGCCCTCAAAAGTTACCCAAGGCGCAAGCTGCTCCCCGATTAGAGGAGGAAGCATACATACCTCCATCACCAGGTAAGACGATATGGCTGACCGACCACCCGTGGTCGTGGACGAAGAGGCATCCAGCCCCCACCAAGACCTTACCCGGCATCGCTCCAAAAGTCTGGCCGAGGAGGGAACGCGCCGGACTTGCGAGACATATTGGAGGACAAAGCAAGGCAATCCAGATCCATCTACGGATCACGTGGGCGCCCCACGGCCCATGACGAATACCGTCGCACCGGATATAATAACCCCGGCCGGGCCGAACACAGCAGACAGCGCTCTCTCGAGCTGCGTCGTGACATTGCTCAATACAGAGGCGCCGCACACCCGCTATGCTTCAGCGGCGAAGTAATGGATCATCAAATCCCGAAGGTTTAAACCCGTAAACATCGAATCCTACGATGGCACGACAGACCCCGCGGTTTGGATCGAAGATTACCTTCTCCACATCCATATGGCCCGCGGCGACGATCTCCATGCCATCAAGTACCTCCCACTCAAGCTTAAAGGACCAGCTCGGCATTGGCTCAATAGCCTGCCCACAGAGTCAATTGGGTGTTGGGAAGCCCTGGAAGCCGCATTCCTTGACAACTTCCAGGGCACGTACGTGCGACCACCAGACGTCGATGACCAAAGCCACATTATTCAGCAGCCACACATATCGGCCAGACAATTCTGGACACGGTTCTTGACAAAGAAAAACCAAATCGTCGACTGTCCGGATGCAGAGGCTCTTGCAGCCTTCAAACATAACATCCGGGACGAATGGCTAGCCCGGCACCTGGGGCCGGAAAATCCGAAATCCATGGCATCCCTCACATCATTAATGACCCGCTTTTGCACAGGAGAGGATAGCTGGCTAGCTCGCAGCAACAATCTCCGTAAAAATTATGGCAGTCCGGATACTAAGGACAACAACGGCAGGTCACGTCGAAACAAAAAGAAACGCCGCATTAACGGCGACGATAAGGAGGATACGGCAGTCAACGCCAAATTCCGAGGCTCTAAACCCGGTCAACGGAAGAAGCCATTCAAAAGAACCACTCCGGGTCCGTCCAATTTGGACCGAATACTCGACCACTTATGCCAGATACATGGCACCCCCGAAAAACCAGCTAATCATACTAATAGAGATTGCTGGGTGTTCAAGCAGGCAGGCAAGTTAATTGCCGAAAGCAATGACAAGGGGCTAAACAGCAACGACGAGGAGGAGACCCGGCCGCCGAACAATAGAGGACAGAAGGGTTTTCCCCCACAAGTGCGGACGGTGAACATGATTTACGCAACCAATATACCCAAAAGGGAGAGGAAGCGCGCACTAAGGGACGTCTATGCGATGGAGCCAGTTGCCCCGAAGTTCAATCCATGGTCATCTTGTCCGATCAGTTTCGATTGAAGAGACCATCCGACCAGCATACGCCATGGCGGATTCGCCGCGTGGTTTTAGACCCAATAAATCGATGGATATCACCTCACGAGAGTCGATGGGCGGCGGTAGTAGCTGAACCTGCTTTATCGGGACACGGTGTGCAAAATGGGCATACACCCTCAAGGATTAAACCTACAAAAGCGACCTTTAAAGGTGTCATACCGGTGTGAAGCCAAGCGCATGAGCTCGATAATACCGAAGTGGTCTTGGATCCCGGATAATTTCGGGCGAGGAGTTAATCTTGACATAGTCCTGTTTCGCGGCGGCTATCACGCCTGCTTTCAGACGAACGCGTTTGCAAAATTCAGCGGTGCGCATTATGCATACCTAAAGCTCAAGATGCGAGACCCTCATGGAGTCATCACGGTCAATGGGAATCGGGCGCTCCCTCGAGCGGAGGAGCATATAGAAACTCTCGGCGAAGTCTGAGCAACCTTTTAAGGCAATTCTCGAGTGCGGCGTTAGAAGGCGGATCTGACAAAAGCAGCGCCGAGCAATGCCAACCAAGACCACTGGCGCGATCGAGCCGCAGCGTAGCAATGCGGCCAACCCTCGCCCACACATGATCGCAAGAATAACACTCCGCGTACATCATTACGCTTTGGAGATACCATGGGAACAGGGGAAGGGGCACGATCGCAACGGACCCATAGTGCGGTTCGACCACACCGGGGGCTCGCAAGTGTGCCCCCCTTTTTTTATTTATTATTTCCCTTCTTTGTGTACACATGACTCCGTTAACCAGAGGCCCTGTCCGGCGACGAACCTGCCGAACTCATGATGCAACAGTCAGGGACGAAAGAAGGCTGCGACGAACACTCAGGTGGTCTCAATTACGAGCATTAAATTCGATTATATACACCAAGTCCGAAGCTCACCCCTGAAGGGGGACATGTTTACTTAGTCCAAATCCCTTGCTTACTGCACTATTTGTATCAGTCCGCACTAATAGCGGACCTCCTTTCATAAACAATGCAGCACCTTTTTGACCGCAATTACATCACCTTTATATATATATGTTCATTAAATGACATCTTGCACCCGTATATTTTGGTACGGCCGAATACGCCAGGGGCTTCTGTTCCCCAAATTATGGTGTGATAAAGTCCGAACACTTTCATAAGTGCGGCACCCCAAACTTATAGCATTATATGAATCGGCTCCGAATCATGTCTTGGGTCAATAGTTGGGTTTGCCGGCTCCCGTTTTGGTGCCTTACGTTCCGTTACGTCGGCTAAGGTGGCTGGGAGAACCATCGCGATTGCGCCCGGTTGAGCAGGCGGCGCCTTAGTGGAAAGCTAAAACGGCGGCATGATAAGGCGAGGCTGGTCGCTGTTCGAGAGGTTTTTCGGGTCCTAAAGACTCACGCCGCTTGAGCGAAGTTCGAGACAATGTCCGAGCGAAGGCGTGGATAAGCGCCGGTTCGGTCTTCGAATACCGAGGGCTTCACCAAAATTAAAATTATAGAATTCTATGGCTAAGTGAGAGTGTTCAAGCATTATAAGTCCGGTTGCCTTGTTAGTTGTGATTGGCGCCTCCTAGATGGACCGAAAATGGGAACAAGAGTGCTCAAGTTTATCCGAACACCCGGCACTCGTGGCTTGAGGGGCTGAAGCCAACGACTTGCCATCTCTCGATTTTATATCGGCCGCCTGAAGGTAATATTTTAAATTAGACGCGTTGCTTACGGGCGCATATGAGCGAAGTTTTCAGCGCCGACAGGATAAATACATAGCGAGTTCACTCAAAGATTACATTTCGAGGGCACTCATCCGCAATATCGCGGGCTCCCTTGAGACAGTTTTATAATACATCTCCGGCGTGCGATACTCCTTGCCGGTGGCGGTGGGTCCGTGAGCTTCTCGCATCAACCTGCCCAGTGCACCTTTGTGCGGGCAAAGGGCCCAACGAGCACCTTCAATACTGGCGGGCGCTTGATGACCTCCACCAGGGGCACGCATCCACCAGCCGCCGCCGAGGGCGAAGTAGCTCCGGGCATGGCCTGTCGAGCCACCGGACTATAAGGCCCTTCATGGCCTCCTCGGCTACCTTGTGGAGTTCAACCAGCTTCTTCACTGGTGGCTTGAAGCACCGGATATCCGGCCTCGACATCTTGAGACCGAAGACCTCTCCGTCGAGCTCCCTCCATGCCACGATAGAATCGGCGGCATCGGACGCACTGTGGCGGATCTGCAACGCCTCGGAGAGCTCGAACGCGGGTAAGTGTAAGGTAGTTTACATTAACATGCTTGCTTTGCATGAAAATGCCTTACCGCCGCTATCTTCTTCACATCTTCAACCTCTGAAGGGCCTTACGGGCCTCGGCCTTGGCGGACTTGGCACTTCGAGAGCTGAGGCAAGCTCGGACTCTCGAGTCTTGGAGTCACGCTCCAAACTCTCATGCTTCTCCATGAGAGCCTGGAGCTCTTGCCGTACTTCCGCCACCCGTGCCTCCTGCTTCTCTCGCTCTTCCTACTCCGCGGCCGCACTGTGTTCGGCCGCGGACACAACCTCCTTCAGGGCTGCCACCTCGATCGTGGCCCCTGCAATACCCGTATTATCCTTATTAACTTTATCGCAACCAAAACCCTTTTCTGTAAGGTAATTATTCAAAGTGGTGTTACTCACCTTCTTTTTCCTCGAGCTGCCTCTTGGCATGGCTGAGCTCTTGCTCGGACCGCTCGAGATCCTTCTTCAACACATCGACCTCCGCCGATAGTGCGGCAGAGGTCAGCAGCGCAGCCTGCAAGCCCATATTGACATATTTTTAAGCAACCCTGCGTATATCTTGTTAGATCCTCAGTCCGGCTTTTCTTTCCGAACACCGAACTGAGCATCAGGGGCTACCGTCTATGCGGTATTATATTACATAATTTTAGCTTCTTACATCAAAGCCTGTTAAAAGGCTGCTCTAGGCTTCGGTCAGCCCGCTCTTGGCGAGCTGAACCTTTTGAATCACCGCACTCATGATAGTGCGGTGTTCTTCCTCGATGGAAGCGCCTTTAAGCGCCTCCAACAAGCTATCCGGCGCCTCCGGTTGGACGGAGATCGCCGGTGTCACGGGCTTGCCCTTCCTCCGAAGGGGCCGCCCGCCGGACTCTGGAACCACTGCGGGTTCTGAGGTAGAGTCCGGCACGAAGTCCGGAAGGCAACCTGACGGCGCCTCCAGAGCCTCCTCCTGATGGGTCCCTCTCTAGGATCCCACCTCGGCGTCCTCGCCGGCGCGGGGGGTAGTGGCAGTCGGAAGTGGATCCACATCCGACGGGGCCAATGACCCGCTTGATGAAGCGGGGAGATCGTCATCAACCGGACTACAGACAGTATGCGTCTTTAGAAGGACACTACGTGACACGAAAGAAACTGTATATCAAGGATCCGGATACTTACGATCTTGCCGGACGCCTGGCCCTTGGAGGCCACTCATCCTCGCCAACGGTGGAGTTGGCGAAACTGTCCGGGGGGATAGTTCTCCCCCTCTTGGACCCTTCGGCCTCCCCTATTGGGGAAGCCTTCCTCTTCTTCTCTCCCTCCTCCGGGAGAGAGTCCTCTTCCTCCTCCTCGTCTTCGGGGGAGGAGTCCGCCTCGTCGTCGAACACCTGATTGCAGGAACTCTTCCGAGTCCCCGCGGCCACCTTCTTGGCCTTCTTCTCCGGCACCACATGCGGTGACGGAACCAGCAGCCCTGCTAAACGGGCATCCACTGGGTCTTCTGGCATGGGAGCCGGGCTGATAAGCTGCCTGGCCTTCTCCATCCATTCCTGTCAAAGGAAAAGAAAGAATGAAACCCTCTTAGAATCAATTCGATTACTACAAAGCGTCCCGTAATGGGGTTGAATCGCTCAGTCGGATGCTGCGAGCTAAATCCGCGATCTTCTGTTGCGGATGCGGGGGCTTCGGCGCCCTTAAACAGCACCCTCCAGGCACCTTCGTGTGTCGTATCGAAGAGCCCGCTCAGCGCCTGGTGCTATTCCGGATTAAACTCCCACAGATTGAATGCCCGTTCTTGGCATGGGAGAATCCGGCGGATGAGCATGACTTGGACCACGTCGACGAGCCTGAGCTTATTGCTCACCGGCCACTGGATGCAGGCTCGGAGTCCCGTCACCTCCTTCGGATTGCCCCACAGCAAGCCCTTCTCTTTCCAGGAGGTGAGCTGCGTGGGGATGTCGTGGATGGGAGCACGAGCACCTATGAGGCAGGGGGCCCCTTCTCGGTCCGGCAATGGAGCGGAGGGCGCACGCAGAGCAGGTCGAGGCGAAAGCACACGGGGGATTTTTACCCAGCTTCGGAGCTCTCCGGAGAGATAAAACTCCTACTGCTGCTTTGTGTTTCTATTCTGTTCTTGCTCGAGAGCGTGGGTGTGTTGTGGTGTTGAATGAGTCAAATGAACCCAACCGCGGAACCATTTCTACGTGCGCACGGGCCTCCCTTTTATAGTCTAAAGGGGTCACCGACAGGTAGCAGCGTAGAAAGAGGGGTAAAAAGGTAAAAACGCGGGTTGGTACAACCACTATCAATAGTGTCCCCCACCTAACTCTGACGGCAGGGGACAAGGGCATTTAATGCCCGTCTGGTCGCTCAAACAGTGTAGGAAACGACCGTTAGAGGTGCCATCGATCGCCACGATGGCCTCCTTGTCAGCTTCGCTTGCCACCTCGCACCGCTAGGCTGCACAGCCACCCGCCACGTGCACCAGGAGTGATCCTGTGGCCACACGTCATCGGATCTGGCTGGAGCTTCGGTCTTGAGTGGCAGCTTGCAGCGACAAGCGCCTGCCATGGCCGTCGTCTTGTCGCTTTTGCAAGCTTGCGCTTGCCGTGCCTTCTTAAAGACAGCGGGCGTCGCAGCAAGTTATCTGAAGTGTCTTGGTTTGCCTTCCCGGCAAGCTCCTCGAGGGAGTCCTGGACTAGGGGGTGTCCGGACAGCCGGACTATCATTATCCGCCGGACTCCAAGACTACGAAGATTGAAGACTCCGGCTCGTGTCCGGATGGTACTTTCCTTGGCGTGGAAGGCAAGCTTGGCAATCTGGATATGTAGATCTCCTACCATTATGGCCGACTCGTGTAACCCTAGCCTCCTCCGGTGTCTATATAAACCGGAGGGCTTTAGTCCGTGGGACAACATACATTACAACAATCATACCATAGGCTAGCTTCTAGGGTTTAGCCTCCTTGATCTCGTGGTAGATCCACTCTTGTACTACCCATATCATCAATATTAATCAAGCGGGGCGTAGGGTTTTACCTCCATCGAGAGGGCCGAACACAGGTAAAAACATTGTGTCCCTTGCCTCCTGTTACCATCCGCCTAGGCGCATACAGTTGGGACCCCCTACCGAGATCCGCGGTTTGACACCGACATTGGTGCTTTCATTGAGAGTTCCTCGTGCGTCACCGATAGGCTTGATGGCATCTTCAACCAACAACGCTGTCGGTGAACTTTTCTCCCGGACAGATCTTCAGATTCGGCGGCTTAGCCTGCGGTCAATTCACTTGGCCATTTGGAGCAGATCGAAAGCTCGCCCTGGCGTCGGTCGATTTGGAAGCTTAAACTTCACGGCCGATGTCGCGGAGACTTGATCTTGACGGACTCGAGCCTGACAGCGCCCGCCTTGTGACGATGGGCATGATCTAGCTCTACCGCCGAACAGTGCCTTGGTGGCCTGTAGGATCGAAAGTATGTCTAGAGGGGGGGTGATTAGACTACTTGACAATATAAAAATTCAGCCTTTTGATAAAGACAAGTTTTTGGCAAGTTCACAATGATGATCAAGTCAAGTATCACCCTACACATGCAATTCTAGAGTATAGGCAGCGGAAAGTAAATTGCACATGTAGTAAAGAGAGGTGGAGAAGAGCAAGCGCAATTTGGAACACGGAGATTTTTCTCGTGGTTCCGATAGGTGGTGCTATCGTCAATCACGTTGATGGAGACTTCAACCCACGGAGGGTAGCGGCTGCGAGAGTCCACGGAGGGCTCCACCCACGAAGGGTCCACGAAGAAGCAACCTTGTCTATGCCATCATGGCATCGCCCACGGAGGACTAGCCTTACTCGGGGTAGATCTTCACGAAGTAGGCGATCTCCTTGCCCTTACAAACTTCTTGGTTCAACTCCACATCTCGGCGGAGGCTCCCCAGCGACACCTAACCAATCTAGGAGGCACCACCCTCCAAAAGGTAATAGATGGTGTTGATGATGATGAACTCCTTGCTCTTGTGCTTCAAATGATAATCTCCCCAACACTCAACTCTCCTCACTGATTTGGCTGTGGTGGAAGAAAGGATTGAGTGGAAAGCAACTTGGGAAGGCTAGAGATCAAGCTTCATATGGTGGGAGTGGAGCTACTTGATCTCAACACAAGGGTAGGTAGTTTTCTTCTCAGAAATGTAAGGTAGGAGTGGTAGTTCTTTCTGCTGGCTCTCTCCACGAATGAAGAGGGGGTGGAGGGGTATTTATAGCCTCCACACAAAATCCAACCGTTACACATTTGACCAATCTCGGTCGGACCGAAGTTGACAACTTCGGTGAGACCGAAAGTTCAAATCATGTGAGCGTTGGGATTTTGATGGGACCGAAAATACAATCTCGGTGAGTCGATTCTTCCAAAGACTAGGGTTTTCCAATCTCGGTGGGACCGACTTCATCATCTCGATGACACCGATTTGATGTGAAGGTTCTGAAGCTTAGCAACACCAGTTTCGGTGAGACCGAGTTGAATCGGAAAATCCGAAATTTCTAGGGTTTGGCTATATGGTGAGGTGGTTCATCTCGGTGTGGTGAGTTAAGGAAATCGGTGGGACCGAGATTACTTATGAGTGTATTATGGAAGTGAGAGTTGCTGATAGTTTAGGAGATGTATCACTAAGCACTTTGAGCAACCAGATCATTAACATAACCTCATCCCCTTTTAATAATATTGGCTTTCCTATGGACTCAATGTGATCTTGGATCACTAAACCAAAAATGGAGTCTTGAGCTTTTGCCAATGCTTGCCTTAGCATTTTAGGGGTCCACTTCTTCAGTCATTGCCATACCCATATCACCGAACTTTCTGAAATGATTCTCAAGAAACTATTAGTTCAATGATATATATGTTGTTATTAATTACCAAAACCACCGGGGATTAGTTGCACTTTCAATCTCCCCTTTTGGTAATTGATGACAACATATAGATCAAAGCTTCGACAAAGGATATAATCAATGAATAATATAAATAAGCTTTGAGAAGTATGTGATAAGCAAGAGCTCCCCTAAATTTGTGCATTATTTAAGATTTGCGTTTGAATGCAAATGCACAATCGATTAGGATCATGGGTCACTCTTCCATGTCACATACATCTTGGTGGAGCGCACAAAATGATAAGAATGAATAGCATGCACCCAATCACCAAGACATGAGTAAATGATCATACAAGATATGAATAGCATATGATAAGCATTAAGCACACATTAAAGCATAGTACGACCAAGAACTCATCAATGTAGAACAAACGTAGTATCAAACACACGGAATGTCTCGAAAAACTCAAAAGTATCTCAAAAAGACCGCAAATAAACGAAAGAGCAAAAGCGCAAAGACAAAGCACTCTCTCTCTCGAAGTCCTATGATCTATACAATTTCTACCCTTTGGCAACAAGTTACCAAAAGTTCGAAAAGTATAGAGCTAAGCGTCACTAGGGACTCTGCTGGCGGCTCATGCAGGTTGATGGAGTTGAGATGGCTGCATTTGCAAAGGCTTCACTGATGTCATCTTCTGGAGGAGTGGTCCTTTGGGCTGGGCTGGGCCGATGGAGCTGTGGGAGGTCTTGAGGCTGTAGTCTGGTGTCATCCTTTGGAATAGCAGGTGATCGAGGTCTTGTGGGAACGGAGCAGGCTGTTCATAATCATCTGGACTAGGTCATCCTGCATCTCTCGCATGAGCTCTTCCTTCTCCTCTTTGCTTCCTCGATATCTGCCTCAAGCTTGTTGTGATGACTTGCACTTGATCGACTTGACATCGAGCATGGATCTTATCTTCAACAATCCTCTCAAGACTCTCTGAGGCGCACAATGCTGGCAGGCGTTGTTCAATCCTCTGGGTAGCTTCAGGAGCTGCTCTCCAACACTCTTGGGTCTAGCTGCTGCTTTGCTGCTTCCTTCTTAGCTTTAGCTTTCTTGGCAGCTTCTATCTTTGCTTGACCTTCAGCGGCGTTGGGTCCTCCTCATCCATCACAACTTCATTGTCCTCATGCTCAGGCTGCGGTGGCAAGTGTGGTCTATCCAACAAGTATGTGCCGTGCCAAACTTGGCATTGATAAGCATCTGAATGTGCGGGGCAAATCCCACGACCTCTTCAGTGCTGCTGCAGTCCTCTTGATAGTCTCAACTATCAAATCCATCACCTTGAAAGGTGCCTTCTCATCAAGTATATGCAGCATGTTGATAGAATATCCTCGATCATGCGATGATCTCGGACTTGGGCATCAAGGTATGCCTCGGAATTGTGTTTGTGGTAGGTAGACCTGCACGGAGATGATACACTGAGCGAGCTTCCAGATTTCCACATCCTTAGCTGGTACCTCTTTGTACATGTTCTTCATAGACTCATGGTTACGCTTGGGAATGCCATAGACATCAACATCATCCTCTCTCGCCTTTGGAGCATTCAGCGATGCTTCCCATTCTTCAACAGTTGAAGAGAATCTTTGGCCTTGATCATCCATGTGATCTTTCCATCGGATAGAAATGAGTGTGGCATAGAATTGCATAATCATCTCATCATTCCAATCATCAACTTTTGACCAATAAAATCTGCAACACCACATGCGGTGAAGCTCTCATGCACATGTGGAAAGAAGTCTCTGTGCTCTTCCTTTGTCAATGTATGCCCGATCAACATATCTAGTATCTGCAACTATGGGCTTCTTGTCCATCAGCCTGATCTCATAGAAGTCATGCTGCTCTCTGGTGTGGAACCTTGGATCAACAGCAGTTCTTCTCCTCATAGCATATGGATCAGCTTGTCTCCATAGCCTGAGACCTCTATCCTTTCTTTCCTTCATGTTCTCAGCTTGAGGATGAGCATCATTGTGAAGTGGCAATTTCGGCGAAGTTTCAGCAATCTGGTGCCTCATCATCGACTCGACTTTTGGCACATTATCTTTCTTCTTCTCTGAAGCTGGAATGTTCCTAACAGTCTTCTTGGGCTTGGCGGCAGGCTTGGCTTGAGCTGCCTTTCTTTGGAAGCAGATGGCTTGGACTTAGAAGGGCTCACCGCCACGATGGCATCACCCATGAGCTTAGGCCACGAGGAGGCTGGGGTGCTTCCTCATCATCATCATCATCTGCTGCTTCATCATGCACAATCCTCTTCCTCTTGGAAGTTTTCTTCACCTTGCTTGAAGTTTCCTCTTCCATACTCAGCTTCTTAGCAGTGGACTTCTTCACTTCTTGGTGCCTTTCTTGGTTTCTTGCCCTTGATGCTCTTTGGCAACAACTTTTCTCTTTGGCTTGGAGGAGATCTCTTCCTCGACAATGAAATCAGAATCTTCTTCATCGAGTTCCTCTTCTTTACGTACTGGTGGCTGCGGGAGGCAAACCACTTGGTGTGCTCCTCTCACCATCATCTGAGAAGCTGCTGGCCTTAGGACTAGTGCTGCCTCTGGAATTTCAGCAAATGGTGACTCAGACCTGTTCTGGCTGTCGCGACATCGACATGGTGACAACTTTGTGAATAGATTAGGTGTAGGCGAGTAGAAGAGTTATCACAAACTGCGAAGATTTTGCGAAAGAAATGAGTTCAAATTTCAGTTTTAGGTTTTCCTGAGAATGCATTTGGTCGGACCGAGTCTAAAATTCGGTGAATCGAAGTGTCCAAACAGAAGCATTCACACCACTTTCGGTGGGACGAAGTGGGTTTCGGTCTTCCGAGAACACTAGGGTTTCACTAAATCCTCATTTGGTCACCGATTTGCACAACTTCGGTTGGACGAAAAGTGCGGTCAATGGCGCTGAGGCAAATCGGTCATACCGAGTGTCGGGGTTAGGTGCGACATATGCCAGCGGGTGGCTTATCATGGTGGGGGCGAGTAGAGCGTCGCGGTGCACAGAAGCAGGATGGCGAACATGCGCCCGTGAATCTTACCCGGCCGGGGCTCTCAGGAGATAATACCCTCTTGCTGCTCTGCGGGGTCTCCGCGCAGTCACTATGGGGAGATAGTACAATGGTGCTCCTCGGCTGTGCAGGCAGGAAGGAGCAAGGCTAGCTCTTTCCCTCTTGCTATGTGTCTAGAAACCTACTCAGGGCCGAACCCTTTGCATGGGTGCCCCGGGGGGTTTATATAGGCCTACCCCGAGGTACAAAGGAGTAATCCTGGTTGGCGTGGCCCCGATCGTCGATCTCTCATGCAGTAGTCTTCTCCATGACTCACAGGGCCCGCCGACTAAGCGGGTCCAGCGGATAAACTGAGCACTATCAGCACCACGATGATGCAAGCTTGGTCGTGGGGTCGTGGGAGCAGTGCGCCCGCTGTCGAGGCGATCACTGTGCCACTCCCGTCAATCTGTTTATGGCTTGTGGGGCCTGGCAGGCGGCCGACTGCAGGAGGCCGACTCTGTGAGCCGTCTTGAACTCTCGGCGAGCTCCTCTATCTCAGCTGCGGAGGGCCCAGCGATCTCCGGGCCGTGCGTGCGCCATCGTGGAGTGCAGTGCTGCGCGCCTTGTGGCTGGTCGAGGTGGCATGGCAGCGATGCAGCGCCTCACGGAGATCTCGGTGGTAGCGGCTCCTTGTGTAGCCATGCCCCCTCCTCCGTGGGTCAGGGGACAGCCACGACGAGGCTGTACCCTCGCTGGTCGTCATGGAAGGTCGCGGGCCGACTCTCGAGTCGGCCCTCACGGCGTCGCAAGCCGGGTCGGCAGTGCAGGTCGCCGTCGGGGACTTGGTTGCCGAAGGTCGCCCGGTGGGACTTGGCCTTCCGAAGGTCGCCCGGTGGGACTCGGCCTTCGAAGGTCGCCCTATTTGGGACTCGGTGAGGGCGGCCTGCCCGGCGTCTTGAAAGATCTTGGGTCTGGGTCTGCCTACCCGCGGCCCATTACTCGTGATAGTCCCGAAGCTGGCGAAGCCGGTGAGGCGCCGCCTCGTGGGGCTTCGGCGATTCAGACTCTGGCGCCGACTCTAAGGTTCGTTGCCGTGCCTTGGGCGCCTCGCGAGGCCGGCCCGGCCTGCAAGGGCCGCCTCCCGCAAGTCATGGCGGGAAACCAGCGGCGTATCGGCCACGCTTCCCTGCCATCTGCAAGACGGTCATATCACGTCACGCCACGTGGAGGCGATAGCCTGCCTGCCCACGCGCGTGACGGGACGGGCCGATGGATGGGGCCCGCCACTACCACGCCTCGGCTCCCGAGCGGATCCGCTGCGGCGAGGCGGTTGGTATCCCCGTGGTTCTGCGGGCGATAACCGTGGGGATTTTTCTTTCGTGGGCGTCGTGGGGTCGTGGCGCGATTAATCCCCGTCGCCCCTCGACTTCTCAGCCCATGGGGCTATAAATAAACCGAGGGGCGGCGGCGCGCGCGCCTCCCTCCTCTGCCTTCTTGCCCTTCTTCTTCCTCCATTGCACCGCTGCTCCGCCGCTCTTTCTCTCTTCGTCGGCGATGAGCTCCTCTTCCGCCGCGCCCACCGCCTCGCGCTCCGGCGAATGGGGCGGCTCAGGCGTGGGCCGCGGAGGACGCCGAGTTCCTCCGCCCGGACCCGCCGCCTTCCGGCCCGACGGTGCGAGGCCGCCCGTGCGGCGGGAAATCCGGCCAGCGCCGGAGGCGGTGGCGGGTCATCTTCCTTTCGCACCTCATGCGCGGGATGGGCCTCCCGCGGCGGGTTCCTCCGCTCGTTCCTCGAGCTGTACCATTGCAGCCGCTGCCCACCTCACCCCAGCGGTGGTGCTCCTCTCGCCTTCGCCACCTTGTGCGAAGGCTATATCGAAGTTCTCCCCACCATCGAGCTGTGGGGAGAGTTCTTCTCTTCAAGCTCGGCCGCGGGCTGCCGCGCCCGGCCTTGATGTGGCACGTTCATCGCGTCACGGTGCGCGACGGCCGACAACCCCTTCCGTCCATCCGGCTGATAAAGTCGGTGAAGATGTGGCAAAAACATACTTCTCGTGAAGAACGTCGCCACCGGCGGCGGCTGGGTCAACCTGCCGCCCGCCGACCCGAGCGGCTGGCGGCGGCCGGCGGCTGGTCCCCAGCGGTCGAAGCGCTTTCGGCCTCGGGCGGCGGCGTGGGCGCCTCCGAATCTGGCGCGATCGGAGGGGCTCGTCGCCTCCGACCTCTGGCGCCTTTGTGGCGGCGCCCGGGTGCTTCGCTCAAGGCGGCCCCATCTCATCGCGGATGGCGGCGGCATGATCTAGCCGGCTGTGCACCAGGACATGCAGCGGCGTGGAAAGTGGCGAACATGGTGAACCTCGCCGCCCACTACAAGTTCACCGGCAGTGGCAGTTGACAGGGCCGTACTCGTGGCGACAACCCTCCGCCGGAGGTAAGTTTTCCATCGTGTTCGATCTTGCTGCGCATCGACTTGAGCTCGATCATGCTAGTTTCTTTGAGCAGAACCCCTCTTGGCGCCCTTTGCGGCGCCCGGAGCAGCAGCGTGTCGTCCACGACCAGCGGTCGGCGGCGTTAACGACCCGAACTAGGAGCATGGCGCTGAGGCCCGGCGCGAAGCGGCAGGGAGGAGGAGGAGGCGGCCTCGGGCCGTCGGCGACTTTCGCCGGCTGGCCAAACGACATTGTCGCGGAAGTAGATCCGCGCCCTCAGCCGAGCGGCCCCTCAACCAGGCGGGTCGAAAGCGCCACGCCTGGACGGCCCAGCGCTCGGCGGCGGACAAGAAGCCAGGGGACGCCGCGCGACCAAGCGGGAGGAGGCGGCGCGAAAGGCCAACCGCTTCCGGAAGGAAGTGAAGAAGCCGCCTCTTGTTTCTTCGTAAGTTTTTATTCTTTGTTCTTCTCTGACCTTGCTTGAATTGCTCTGACTCTCACCCCCCTCATCTCCAGCGCTCCCCTCTCCCTCGAGAGAGTCGCCGCGCCCTCCGTCATGGGTTAGGCGGCGTCTTCCAACAGCTGGCGAGTCGACCCCGCGCGCCGATATCCGGGAGGCGGCGGAGGCGGAAACGCCACAGGGAAAGCGGAGGAGACCAACGCTGGAGAATGCGCGAGCCGACAAAGCGACCTGCGCCAATGGGCATCGGGCGAGGCCGTGGCGCGCGCGGCAAGCAAAGCGAGCCCGGCGGCCGTTCGCCGCCCGGCAGCGATGCTTATCCCCGCTATCATCAGCGCCGCCGCCTCGACTTTCAGGGGAAGACCAGGAAGTCGGCACCACCAACCCCTCGCCGAGGAAAGCGGCGATGCCGGGCTTTCCGGACACTCGCGCGCCGCCTCCGCCACCTCCGCCGCCTCCGTCTTGAGCGCCGCGGTAAGCAACACTTTGTGGACCCGCGGAGACCCCGCCGGTGCGGACGACGCCGGCAACGCAGTCGCTATACATAAGGTCGCGGCGCGACTCACCGGCGAGTCGAAAGGGCGAGCTCTCGCGCCCTTGAGCTCGGGGCGAGACGCCGCTAGCATGGCGAATCTGGCGCGCGAGGCCTCTAGTGCGCGCCCGGCTGGAGTGTGCGAAGAAAGCGGCAGCGGTCCCTTGAACCAGCGCTCTTGGGCGTTGATCCAAGTTGCGCAGGAAAAGCGAAGCCCTCAGCTCTACCGGAGATGCATCGGCCATGCGGGCCTCGGTCCAGGTCGGTTTGTTTTGGTTCTCTTGTTTCTTCCTCGTGAGGCGCGCCAGCCTCCAGCTGTGTAATCCCGAGTTGGAGTCGGCTGCTGGCGGCGGCTGGAACTCCTTTTGCGACCTTCAAAGGCTGACTCTGTTCTTTGCGGCCTTGCAGAGTACCACAACCTCCGCGCCCTGCCTTCAACCATAGCGTTGAGGGCTGAGAAGCGGACGCCCGATCTGGTGGAGAGTCGAGGTAGGCAGATTTTTCCTTCTTGGCAGGCGTCTTTGGCGCACCAGCTGGCTGTAGTCCCGAGATTCGGGCGGCTAACTGCTTGTGATCGGGCGGATCTCCGGCAACCTTCTATGTTAATAGCGTTTATCTTTCTTTGGGCTTAGATGCCGCGCCGCCCGCCGAGGGCAGCTAGATGAAATAGCCGCCCGTCGCGCTAGGAGGAGAGTCACGACAAACTTCGCTCAGGCGCGACCTCTTAGCGACCTGCCTGGCGGCGAAGGATCTGCCGGAGGCGCAGGAGGCGCCAAGTCGCGGGAAGAGGCCCTCCTAGCGAGTTCGAGATGGGCGGGCCGCTGGACCCGACCATGGCGTCTTGACCTCCGGCTACCACGTGATCGAGGGCGTCGTCGGCGGTAATTCTGTCTTCTCTTTTGGTCTTTCAATTCCTCGTCGGACTATCTTACGGTTTTTCTTGCAGTTTCCTTTCTTATGCATCGCAGACTTCTTCCCGGGCCACTCGCGAGCTGTCATCCGGCCATTGAGGCGGATCGGGAGGCGAAGAACCTGAGGCGAAGTGATCGCCGCCAACGCGCCCGCCTTGTTGCGAAAGCAGATCTTGAGCATCGGGGCTCGCCGGCCTGCTCACCGTCGATGCGCCCGTCTTCGCGCCTGGCGCCCAAGTAAATCACCGCCCTATGGCGGAGGTGCGGCTCTTCGCCTTTATGTCGGACGGACCCGGCTGGTGGAGGTCGCCGTCGGTCGCTTCGAGGCTTGGAAGGGCTCCTCGGCTTGCCGAGCGCGCCGAACCTGGAGTTCGTCAGGCTGGTACCCGGGCTGGACTGGACCGCTGGCAGCGTTAGATCGGAGGCCTAGGCGGCTGGGAGCCGTGGAAAGCGCCCTCGTCGGCCTTGGCGGCCATCGCCGAGTACCACGGACACTAGTGTCTTTGTGCCCGGCGGACCGCCCGGCGGCGGAGAGGCTCACTGAGTGGTTGGGATGCACCAGTCTACGAGGAGGACTGCGGAGAATGTCGGCTCCAGCACGAGGAGGAGGCGAGTCGGGCGGAAGCGAGGAGGAAGGCGCGCGAGCACGAGGAAGGCGACCAGCCTCGGCTGACCGCGCCTCCAGCCTTGAGCCTCGGAAGGACAAGGCAATCGTCACCGAGGCGACCAAGCCGAGATCGCCAGCCGGCCGCCCGGCGCCGAAGCCGCCCGCCCGCCTCGGCCCTCGGCCCGGAGGCCGCCCCTAGGATGCATCGGCCTTTCTGTTCTTTGTTTTTGCTCAAAAAACTTGTTAGTTACAAGCAATTCCACCAGCAGAGGTGTATTGACCAAGGGCCTTATGTAAATATTTATCAAGTTTCCGCCTTTTGCTTGCTTTGGCTCTTTTTAGACTGTTTTCCTTTGCCGCCTCCTTTGGTTGCCGCCTTGCCATCTGGGCAACGCTCTGCGGACTGCCTGCTGGGTCAAACTCGGCTACCTTGGGAGGCAAGTACTAATCGTTTAAAGTGTCGTAGCAAGTTTGGCTGGAAATCGGCGGTCGACCCTCAAAAGTCGGCCGTTCTTAATAAAGGTTAAAACTATGAGCCCATTGCTTTCATGAGTAAACTTAGTGAGAGGCGGGAGCGGTTTGGGCTATCGTAGCTCTTAAGTCCTTAGCCGTTTTTCATGTGTCGCTTGCTTTCCGCCTCCCGTTTACCGGCGATCGCTCTGCTGGCTGTGGCTTCTGTAGGAGAGCGGCTTTGGGCGGCACATTACTTATCCGACCTCGAGGCGTTTCATAGCCAAAGCGGCGAGTCCCGGGCGACTTAGCCGGACCGGTGCGAGCGGTATGATAGAAATAGAAGCATTTGAGCGGGATTTATATCATCTGATTAATCGGAAGGGCAGTCCCGAGCTCGGCTCGAAGGCCCAAGTCTTAGTGCTTAATACATTAAAAGGGAGTAGCGCGATACATCTTGTATCGGTATAAAATCTTGAAGAAGATTTGCATTCCTGGCGCTCTGTCTCCTTGCGAGTCGTCTCTCTTCTTTCGAGGCTTACGAGCATCGATCGGGTAGTAAGCGTCGTTCCTAGCACCTTGCTGATGAAGAAGGACCCTCCCAAGGCGCCGGACAACTTGTGCTGGCGGCTGTTCTCTGAATCAGCCCGAGCACAAATAAGCCCTCTTGGAATGATCGTGGCTTGACCTTGCGGTTGTAGTATCGCCCTTGAGACTCTGCTTTGGTAGATCTTTGGACGGTTGAGTGTAACAACCGGCCCTCTTCTAGCGGTCGGCGCCCGTCTTGGCGCTTCTTGACCCTCCTCCTCGGTGTACATGGAGACTCGTGGAAGTCGGGTGTATATCCGTCGGGATAACTGACCGGCACCGTGAAGCGAGGAAAGCGGCGTGAAGCGGTTGATCTGTTGGTCGTCGCGAGACTCAAGAGAGGGCTGACGGTAGCTCTTCCACCCAACAACGGGCGGCGCTCGAGTGGTTCGACCAGCAGAGGCTTGATGCGGATAGGATGAACCATTGGCTCGCTCCACACAGCCGTTTAATTGCGGATGGGCAGCGGGCGCTAAGTCGATCGGATGCCTGCGTCGGCGAAGCGAGCCAAAGCGCCCTTGGCGAAGTTAGTGCCGTTGTCGTGATGATCTTGTGTGGTATGCCATACCGCCTTTGTGATGTCGACAATGAAAGTCCTTCTTTGTAGGCCCATTTAGTTTCTTGATGGGCTTTGCTTCCACCCACTTAGTGAACTTGTCCCTGCGGCGAGTAAATGGTCGGAGCCACCTCGAGCCGTTTGAAAAGGTCCCCATGTCGGGCCCCAAAGCGCAAAGGGCAGGCGATGGGGATTGTCTTGATCTTGGCTTAATTTGAAGGGCTTGGAAGCGGAACACAGCACCTTGCATTTCTTGACTAATTCTTTAGCTTCTTCGAGGCGGTCGGCCTAAAGCCGTCGAAAGAGCTTTGGCCTGGCGCCCTCGAGGCCAGCGTGGTGACTCCACACTGCATACGATGGATGTCCTTGAGGATCGCTTGGCCTTGCTCGACTCACATGGCGCTGGTGGACACAGTGGCAGCTGCGCTGACTAATTCTCTGTTGACTATTGTGTAGGCTGGCCTTCGGCGTGCTTGCCCGAGCGAATCTCATCTATAAGCAACTCCTTGTTGACTAAGAACTTGAGGATGGGCTGAGCCCATGAGGTCTTGCTACTATCTCTTCATTGCTACCACAGCGACTTGGGCGGCCGGGTGGGCTGGGAGAAGCGGGGTTGGACTTCTTTGCGCTTGCTGAATCGAGGTATTCTGGGCGGTGGCGCAGTCCCAGACAATGGCAGCGATCCCGAGCGTAGGCGCGATCCCGACGGCCAGCTGGCGCATCCCGAGCAGTGGCGCAGATCCTCGGGCATTGTAGCTTTCTTGAGGTCGCTTCTTTGGGGTCTTGGTCGGATCCGACTATCTCGAGGCCGGCACGAAAATAGAGTCGGACTCTGGTGAAGGCTTGATAGGCGGCGAGGCGTTGTAGAGAGCGACACGGAGAATCGCTGGCGAGTAAAGCCGACTTCGTGCGAGCATCTGCTTGAGTCGTTGTCGTTTCTTGTACGTGGAGGAACTTCGCATCCTTCAAAATATCCGCTGAGCTGCTGCACTAAGGCGGTAACTTGCCATGTTGCCTCCTTGGCGTCGATCGCCCGGATGACTGCTGAACCACCAAGTCGAGTCGCCGTAGCGAGATCCGGCGGATGCCGAGTTCCTTAACGAAGCGGACCCGTGGATGGCGCTTCATATTGGCGGCGTTGTTGGGGCGGCGAAGTGGATTGCACGCGTATTTGAGCTTATCGCCCTTGGGAGGTGAGAGGGCGCCCGGCTCCGAGGCGGGCGCATCTTGGAGCCGTCGAAGTGTAGTCGCCAATGAGTAGAATCGGTAGCGGCGGCAAGTATTGAGTCTCGGCCCGGTCGGCGAGAAGTCGGCCAATACTGCGACTTGATGGCGGTGCGAGGTTGGTAGTAGATCGTGTAGGGAGCTAGATCGATAGCCCCTTGGCCCTTTCGACGGAGCGTCTCGACTTCCGATGATCTCGGCCAGTGGGGCGGTGCAAACCTGATGATTGGATGCTCTTGGAAGTAGGGCTTGACTTCTTGGCGGCAAAATGCTGCGCCGTAGCATCTTCGGTAGTGAGGTAGTTTTGCTTGGGTAGGCGATACCTCGCTCAAGTAATATACCGGTCTCTGGATCGGGGAGCAACTTGCCTTCCTCCTTGCGTTCGACTACAATAACCGTCTTGACTACCGGTGAGTGGCGGCGATGTACAAAAAGCATGGGCTCCTTGGGGTCGAACCGCCCGAGCCATACGAAGTCGTCGGCATCTTCTTCGGTTGAATGCCTCATCGCCTTGTGGTTCCACTTTCGAAAAAGTGGTCTTCTTCATTAGTTGATACAATGGCGAGCTTTCTCGCCCATTACGGTGATGAATCGGTGATGGAAGCCAAGCAGCGATGAACTTACGCCGTCCAGCGATCGGCTGGTACCTCCATCCTCTCAATGGCCTTGATCTTCACAGGGTTGCACTCTATGCGCGTTCGGAGACCCGAGAAAACCAAAAGGCTGGCGGGTGGGACTCGAACCACGCATTTCTCTGAGTTGAGCTTGATCTGGAATCGTTGCAGATTCTCAAGGTCTCTTCGGATCCTCTATGGCGTCCCCGCTTCTCCGTCTTCACTACCCATCATCCACATAAACATAGGCATTTACGCGAGATTTGTGAGGAGGCATTTACGCATACTGCGGCTGGAAAGTGGCGCGGCATTCCTCAAGCGAACATCATCGTCACGTGGCGAGAAAGCTCCAAGCGGTGTGATGAATGCGGTCTTGAACTGTACGCTAGATTGACTTGATCTGGTGATATCTGAGTAAGCATCCAAGAAGCTCAATAGCTCGCATCCGGTACGTGGAGTCTATCACACTGATCAATCCTTGGCGAGGCGAATGGATCCTTGGGCGGGCTTTATTGAGGCTGGTGTAGTCGATGCACATCCGCCCTTTGCTTGTTTTTCTTCAACACTAGCGAGGGTTCGCCACCACTCCGGGAAAAAACACCTCCATGATAAACCCGGCTGCGGGGAAGCCAGGCTATCTCCTCTCAACTTCTCTTCTCTTCTCTTGACGGTAGCGCAAAGACTGCTGGCCAGCTTCTATCTGGTGCGGCGTGTAACTTGTGCTCGCGAATTCCCGTCGGCACACTGGCATGTCCTTGGGGACCATCACGAAGATGTCGATTCTCACGGAGGAAATCGGCAGACTCGCCTTCCTATTTCTTTGTCAAGGCGGTGCCTATACCTTGGCGTACTTCTCCGGGTGCTCCGGGTCAAAGGGTATCTTCTTGGTCTCTTTGGCCGGCTTGAATGATCATACGCCTCCAGGCTCCTTGGGGTGCAGCGACATCTCCGGCTGCTTCCCAGCCGCCATCGCCACGACCGCGGTCGAGAGCTAAGCTTCTCGGCCCGCGATCACGGGGACTCCTTGACCCATTGCTTTCGACGCGCGTGAGCGGGTGACTTCTTATGGTCGTCGGCGGCAGTCGGGATCCTTTGGAAGTCGGCATCTTCATCTTGAGAGTAAGCGTGGTGGGGAACGCCATGAACTTGGCGGGAGCAGGCGGCCCTAGCGGGCGTGGTATGGGCTCTCAAGTCCACCACCTCGAACGGATCGGTCTCGGCGGAAGTGATCTTTGTCTCGAAGAGGACATCTATCAGAATCTTGCCAATCGGCGGCCGGAGAGGCAGAGTGCGATCCATGGAAAACGGTGCGGCTGCTGCTGCATTTTGCCTCCGTCTGATTCAGAGCTTCTCCATGGTATCCTTGTACAAGATGTTTATCTTTGCTGCCTCCGTCTACTCGGGACTCGCGAAATGGGCGGCCAACAAATCGGTGGCCAAAGGTCGCCCCAAGAACCAAAGCGTAGAGCCGGACTCGGCATCACCTCTGGGTGATCCGCCCGACTCAAGTGATAGGCTTCTCGGACCAATGCATGAACACGGGGAACCGGTACGCCACTGCGTTTACTTCTTCTTTGGTCTTTGGCGCTTTCTTCGCGCCCGATCATCTGTTAGGCTGGTGAACACTACGTATGCTCCGTGCTCTTACGGGAACTTCGTCTTGGACCGCTCGCCATTGGCCGTGCACGCCCTTCTTGGCCGGGGCCAGGAGGCGGCCTTGGCGGCGGTAGCGGAATGAGCCGTCTCCTTGGCGATCTGACGAGCGATGGCACTGGTGGTATGGTTCGATGGCTTGGCGCTTGTTGTGGAACTTACAGGACCATCCAGTGCTGCTCATAGGAGAAAGCAGTGACCAGTTGGACTTGCCACCCTTACACGCTTGGCGAGGCTGCCCCTCGAGCTCTGCTGGTCTTCTCTGCTGCCACCTGCGGCCGTTGGAAGTGGTTTGGGGGCTTCGCGCTTGTTGTCGATTACTGCTGCTGCCCGGCCGGCGTCTCCGGCCGGCGTTAGAACTGGGGATCACCTTGCGGCCGCATTGACTTGGATCTCCGTCTTCATAGAGAGTCGGTAGCCGTGGCGTGCTTATGCGCTATGACTAGCGGCTCGTCGAGGTTCGGGCTCGTCGCGAGAGGAGCTTGTGCTTGAGGAGGGTGCCCTCTCGGCACCCGGTAGTAAAAATGCTCGATGGCCTGCACCTGCGTTACGCCCTCTAGGGAGTTTGGAATTTCGCCCTGGTAGCGTGAGATAGTCATAGCGTCGATTCCTCGGGGCCTTGCGCTGCTAAGGAGAGCTAAGCGGCGGTACCGGAGGTCGCTTCTCGTCTTTGGTGAAGTTCGCGAATGAAGGCGGTGAAGTCGACCCAGGCTGTTGATCTTTGCGGGGCTTAAGCTGTTCAGCCATGTCGGGCCGTGCCCTGGGCATGAGGAACATACTTGACGGCGACTTCGCTTGTTGCCGTTTAGCGTCTTGACTGGCCAGTAAGTAGTCTATCGGCCAATCTTCGGCTTCCAAGGGCGATGTATTTAGGCGTGTCTCGAGGAAGCGTGAACCCTTTGGGGAAGGGCTCGTCTCACGATCGGGGGCGAAGCAAAGGTGGGCCCAATTCGTCTTCTTCTTCTAGCGCCCGGGGATATGTAGGTCGATTCGATCCGTTGGCGGGCGTCGTTTTCTCCGATTCCCTCTCGGCGACCAAAAGCGATCTCAAAGTCGGATGCTCGGCGGTGGCGGGGAGACTCGCCGTTCTCTCCGGCGAAGCGGTAATCATCTCGCCCGCTCCTTGCCTGAGGCGGCCATCTTGGTCTCTTCGATGGAATCACGAAGTCCGGCGTAGCTTCGCAGCCGGCTCTCTCTCCTCCTCCGCGGACTCACTTGATCAGCGTCCGGAAGTCGCATATGACTCTCTCGGCGAGGGTAAGTCGTCATTCTTACATTCTTTCTGCGCGTCGGTCGCGGCCGCTGCACCCAGCGTTCTGTATTTACGCATCGAAATTTCTTTGGACTCGCTCCGTCATCACTGGCGCTCTTCGCCGTCGAGGTCAGTTCCTCGATCGCCCGCTTAGGCGGCGCGGATATTCTCCGCGCAGGTGGCGTGAACGGAAGGCGCCGCGCCCGAAGCGGTCAGCGGCGCGCGCTCTCGGACCGCGCCCGAGCGGCTCGGCCCGATCGAGAACCGGCGTGCCACCTGGCGCGGTCCACCTCGCGCTGGTATGCCGGACGGCGTCTCATGCTTGCAACTTCTTGGCGCCTTCGCGGCCTGGCGGCGTTCTTCCAGCATCTCTGCGTCCGCGTCCTCCGGGGAAGCGCGGACAGAGTCTTCTGAAGACCGCGAGCAGCGGAGTCTGGCGTTTTCTCCGGGCGCTTCGCCATGGCTGATAAGCGAAGCACCTCGTGGCGCTTCCGTCGCTCTCCTCGTATAGAGCGGCTCGTCGTGACCACCACACGTTGAGTGGGGAAGGTATCAAGCGATCTGTCTGGCGTGGTCGACCACGCATGGTCGGAAGAAACCCTACGGACTCCAAGTCTGGGCTGGCTCGCCCGGCGACTTGAAAGCTGGTCGAGGAGGCCCTCGAGGAGGTTCTCGGGGCCACCCATGCCGGTGCTCAGCGGGCTCGTCGGAGAAGGTGCACCTCACGAGGAGTTGGCGAGGAGCTTCGCTCTTGTGAGCAGCTTGCCGCCGGCCATGGCGCGTGCGTCGCTTGAACCCATCAGGCGGCGGGCTGGCTGCGCTCGGCGGGGAGAGAAGAGGTTCCGTCGAGCAGATCTCCGGGGACTGACGGTGCATCTCGCCCTGACGGTGGCGCCAAATGTCGAGGGTTTTGGGTGCGACATATGCCATCTGGTGGCTTATCATGAGTGGGGCGAGTATACTTCGTCGCGGTGCACAGAAGCAGGATGGCGAAGAAATGCCTGCAGCCGCGAATCTTACCCAGCCGGGGCTCTCAGGAGATAATACCCTCTTGCTGCTTTCTGGAGGTCTCGCGCAGATCACTATGGGAGATAGTACAATGGTGCTCCTCGGCTGTCTGCGAGGCAGGAAGGAACAAGGCTAGCTCTTTCCCTCTTGCTATGTGTCTAAAGAGAAACCTACTCGGGGCGAACCCTTTGCATGGGTGCCCAGGGGGGTTTATATAGGCCTACCTCCCGAAGTACAAAGATGTCAGTGGCGTGGCCTTCGGTCGTCGATCTCTCATCAGCCGTCTTCTCACTTGACTCACAGGGCCCGCCGAGCTAAGCGGGTCCAGCGGACAAGCTGAGCACTATCACAGCACCCCGATGATGCAAGCTTGGTCATGGGAAGTGCATGGGAGCAGTGTCATCGCCTTTGTCGAGGCGATCACTATGCCACTCCCTTCCAATCTGAGTTTATGGCTTGTGGGGCCTGGCAGGCAGCCGACTGCAGGGGAGGCCGACTCTCTTGGGCCTTCTTGGCTCTCGGCCGAGCTCCTCTATCTCTCCTTGCGGAGGGGCGATCTCCCGAGGCGTCGTGCCTCCTTCGTGGAGTGCGATTCTTCAGCGCCTGCTCTGGCTGGTCGAGGTGGCATGGCTTGATGCGCTCCTCACCGGAGATCTCTGGTGGCAGCGGCTCACTACATGGCCATGCCCCCTCCTCCCGTGGGTCGGGGACAGCCACGGCGTCTTTGTACCTGTTGGTCGTCGTGGAAGGTCGCGGGCCGACTACGAGTCGACCCTCTAAGAATCATAAGCCGGAGTTGGCTTGATGCAGGTTGCCATTTGAGGGACTTGGTTCTTTGAAGGTCGCCGGTGAGGACTTGGCCTTCGAAGGTCGCCCGGCTAGGACTTCGGCCTTCGAAGGATTCACCACTTTGGGGACTGGTTTGGTTCAGCCTGCCCGGCGTCTTGAAAGATCTTGGGTCTGAGTGCGCCTACCCATGGCCCATTACTCCGTCATTTCCGAGAATGTAAAATCGGTCTCACCGAGATGTGTTCGTGAAACCTAACCTAAAACTTTTACTCGAATTTCGTTCTAAGAACTAATCTGGTGTTAGGAAGATCTCAAACGTGGCAAGATGCTAGGCAAACCAATCGTGCATAGAATCGGAGATGGGAGCACGAGTGGGATCAAACTCACCCTAACTTGGTGGAGTTCTCTCTGGCGACAGCGGCGGAGAAGATGTCCGTTTGGCAGCGGAGACCTGCGGCGGCGCCTGAGCGGCAACGGAGGCGATCCGGAGACAACGGCGGACGGCGGCAAGGGTGTGGGGCGAGAGCGTTTGAAGTAGAAATCATCACGCGCTACCCGGTATATATACCCCTTAGTGTCGGTGGGACCGAGTTGTAAAACTTCGGTGGCACGAGATGGATAACTATGAGGCGATTACACATTCGATCACGCCGAAATTTACAACTTCGGTTTCACCGAGGTGAAAACCTAGATCAATCCAAGTGCTTTCGGTCGACCGAGTTTGAGTGGGTTGGTCGACCGAAATTACTTAGAAGGTTTTGGAAGTTTAGCCTTTGACGGATCGGTGGCTCAGAGTGCTCCTCACTCGGTGTGTCCGAAAATGACTTGTTCAAAGTTTGTGATATAAGCATGAATAGAATTTGAGACAAGAAAGCATAGATAGCTAGGGGAGGAACTTAGGCATTCTTGTCCATCCATTTGGTCGGAAAAATCAAAAGACCAAAACAACAAATGGATGTCCTCGAATGGATAAAATCATGCATCCAACATGCTCACACAATAAGATAGCAAATGAAATATGTGTCAAACATGCACAAACAAAACTCTAGCTACTATCACACAATTTGTCGATGACTAGGTCATCTTTATATGAGTATATTGACTTAGGAGTCAAATGAGAACATTTGATCATAGGTCATACTCATCGTTTAAGCACAAGTGGGGTTACCACTTTTACATAAAGCATTGATGTGTTCACATCATTTGAAGATGCTTTAGCTCAATTCTTTAGAGCAAAGCTCCCCTAGATGTGAGAACCCTTTTAAAGGGTCAAACTAACCTTGGGTTGTCGTAGAAGACTTCATGTAGATGTTGAAGATGTGGATGCTCAATGTTGATGAAGATCATCAAGAGTTGGGAGCAATCCTTTGGATTGGGCACTTTCAATACCTACATGGGTTAGTCCCACAAGGAACAAACAAGGATATCCATGGACATAGATTGAAGTACACAATAGATGATGTCCATGAAAGCAATGATTACCTTGTCCCTTGACTTACCAACAAGAGGGTTTGTGACTCCATGAACTAGTGCAAGATGTGGAAGTTGATTGCACAAGTTCTTGCCAAAATGAATGTGAGTGAAGTATGTTGGCGAGTCACCCTCAAGAACTCTCTAGTTCTTCTTCTTGGGATCCACATCATCTTGATGGGAATCCTTGGGGTTGTAGTTGAGCTTGTGAAGTAGAACTTGCGTTTCCTTGGGAACCCACTTGACCATGGCTTTGGGTGCTTCAATAAATGCATCAATCTCCTCTTGAAGCTTGTCCTTGCCTTTTAGCTTGTGGTCTTGTGGTGGAAGGTCATCTTGAGCTTGTTCCACATTGGAAGAAGTAGGATCATACTTCTCCTTTTGAGAAACAAACTTTGGAGTGGGATATTGACCTTCTTCCCATTCAACACCCTCGGCGTTGAACTTTCGCTCAAAACCAATTCCTTGATTCTTCGGTGCCTTCCTTGCTTGCGAACAATTTCCTCAAAGTTCTTGCTTCCAGCAAGGCTCTTGTAGACACCTTTCTCTATAATCCCTTTCAATAAACTATTTTCTTGCTCAAGTGTAACTTGGCTTGAAACATTGTTAGTGGAATCAAGAGAACTACTAGAAGTAACAACATTGGATTTAGCATGGTTATTGTTACTACTAGATGAAGAATTTTCTTATGCTTGTCATGCTTAGTTTTAATAGGTGGCAAGAAATTAGACAAGAGAAGTCGTTTGGCAAGATATGAAGAACTCTTCTTTGAAGATCGTCATTGATTGCTTTTAGAAACTCATGTTCTTGCTCTAGATTGAGCTTCTCGAGCGTAGCTTCTCATGAGATCTTAGGAGCTCTCTATGATCTTCTTGAGTTGTTTCATGAGCTAACTTAAGAGTGTTTAGTTCTTTAGTTAGGCGCTCAATCTCCTTCATAGCATTGTCATTCGACTCTTCTCGACTATAAAGACTACTAGCATGTTCATCATTACTAGGCTCACTAGATTTATCATGTAAAAGCTCATCTTCACCAAGCAAGTCATCCTCATCACTATCAAAGTCAATAAATTCAGGGTGTGATACCTTGGGGCCTTTAGCCATGAAGCATCTTCCAATTCCCTCATTTGGTGAATCAAATAAGTCATAGGAGTTGGAGTTGGAGGACACGAGAGCAAGACCGGCAACACCTTCATCTTGGTTGTAGTCGGAGTTGGAGTGATAGCTTCTTTCGGAGTGATTGCCGAGTCGGGCGGAGACCCATTCACCTCATGAGCTTGATGTTTTCTTCTTGTGTAGCTCCTTGATGACTTGTCTTTCCTCTCCGAATCCTTGCTTCTCCGAGAGGTCTTCGTTCATAACGATCATCTCTACTCCTTCTCTCTTTCGAGGTGACTCTTCTCTTGAGCTTCTTCTTCTTGGAGATTCTTCTCTTCTCTTGTGGGGAGCGAACACTCATTTGAGTAGTGTCCGGGTCTTCCACAATTAGTGATTCGATCACGACTAGAAGATCTCTTTTCATCATATGATCTAGACTTTGAGCTTCTTTCCTTGCTTCTACTCTTGTAGAATTTGTTGAAGTTCTTCACCATTAGGCTTATCTCTTCATTGGAAACTAGCTTGTCACTTGAGGTTGTGGGAGCATCACTTGTAGCTTTGTAAGCACCACTTGACTTGTTGTGAAGCTCTTCCTTATCTTTAAGTGTCATCTCATGAGCAACAATTCTTCCAATGACTTGGTTGGCTTGAGATTCTTGTAGTTTGGCATCATTTGGATCAAAGTGCACACGGTGTCATACTTTCCATCAAAGCTCGAGAATCTTCTTGATGATGAATCGGTCGGTCATTTCTTCGCTTCCTAAGCGGCAATCTCATTTGTGATGAGAGCAAGCCTAGAGTACATTTCAGCGACTCCTTCACCTTCCTTCATCTTGAACTTGTCAAGTTGACCTTGAAGAACATCTAGCTTTGATTCCTTCACGGACTCGGTACCTTCGTGCATTTCGACCAAAGTATCCCAAATCTCTTTTGCATTCTCAAGACGGCTGATTTTGTTGAACTCCTCGGGACACAAAGCATTGAAGAGAATGTCACAAGCTTGAGCATTGTTTTGCAACATCCGCAATTCATCCGTTGTAGCTTCACGATCCGGAACTTTTCCTTCCTCGAAGAACTCACCTTGCAAGCCAACACAAATAATGCCCCATGCGGCAGGGTTATGTCCAAGAATATGCATTTTCATTTTATGCTTCCAACTAGCAAAATTTGAACCATCAAAGTAAGGACCTCTCTGAAATTACCCTCACTAGGCGCCATACTCTCCTAGGTTGTGAAACCAAGCTTATGGAGTCAATGCAATGAAACCAATACAATGGAGACCAAAGCTCGATACCACTTGTAGGATCGAAAGTATGTCTAGAGGGGGTGATTAGACTACTTGACAATATAAAAATTCAGCCTTTTGATAAAGACAAGTTTTGGCAAGTTCACAATGATGATCAAGTCAAGTATCACCCTACACATGCAATTCTAGAGTATAGGCAGCGGAAAGTAAATTGCACATGTAGTAAAGAGAGGTGGAGAAGAGCAAGCGCAATTTGGAGACACGGAGATTTTTCTCGTGGTTCCGATAGGTGGTGCTATCGTCAATCACGTTGATGGAGACTTCAACCCACGGAGAATGCTTGGCTGCGAGAGTCCACGGAGGCTCCACCCACGAAGGGTCCACGAAGAAGCAACCTTGTCTATGCCATCATGGCATCGCCCACGGAGGACTAGCCTTACTCGGGGTAGATCTTCACAAAGTAGGCGATCTCCTTGCCCTTACAAACTTCTTGGTTCAACTCCACATCTCGTGGAGGCTCCCAAGCGACACCTAACCAATCTAGGAGGCACCACCCTCCAAAGGTAATAGATGGTGTTGATGATGATGAACTCCTTGCTCTTGTGCTTCAAATGATAATCTCCCCAACACTCAACTCTCCTCACTGATTTGGCTGTGGTGGAAGAAAGGATTGAGTGGAAAGCAACTTGGAAGGCTAGAGATCAAGCTTCATATGGTGGGAGTGGAGCAACTTGATCTCAACACAAGGGTAGGTAGTTTCTTCTCGAAATGTAAGGTAGGAGTGGTAGTTCTTTCGATGGCTCTCTCCACGAATGAAGAGGGGGTGGAGGGTATTTATAGCCTCCACACAAAATCCAACCGTTACACACATTTGACCAATCTCGGTCGGACCGAAGTTGACAACTCGGTGAGACCGAAAGTTCAAATCATGTGAGCGTTGGGATTTTCGGTGGGACGAAAATACAATCTCGGTGAGTCCGATTCTTCCAAAGACTAGGGTTTGCCAATCTCGGTGGGACCGACTTCATCATCTCGGTGACACCGATTTGATGACGAAGATTCTGAAGCTTGGCAACACAGTTTCGTGAGACCGAGTTGAGAATCGGAAAATCCGAAATTTCTAGGGTTTGGCTATATGGTGAGGTGGTTCATCTCGGTGTGGTGAGTTTAGGAAATCGGTGGGACCGAGATTACTTATGAGTGTATTGTGGAAGTGAGAGTTGCTTGATAGTTTAGGAGATGTATCACTAAGCACTTTGAGCAACGGATCATTAACATAACCTCATCCCTTTTAATAGTATTGGCTTTCCTATGGACTCAATGTGATCTTGGATCACTAAACCAAAAATGGAGTCTTGAGCTTTTGCCAATGCTTGCCTTAGCATTTTGAGGGTCCACTTCTTGGTCATTGCCATACCCATATCACTGAACTTTCTGAAATGATTCTCAAGAAACTATTAGTTCAATGATATATATGTTGTTATTAATTACCAAAACCACCGGGATTAGTTGCACTTTCATGGCGCTGCCGGATTTGCTTTGGCCACTAGCCGAACGATCGCCCAGATCGGGGCGGTGGATAGATGCTGCCAGAGGCTTCAACATCCGCAGCGATGGAGTGAACACCAATCTGGTCCCCATGAAACTTCGAGATTCGGGCGCGGACTCCGCCGGACTCTGAACCTCCCGCGCCCTGGTCGATCGGATTGGCGCCCGGTTATCAAATTCACCGCCGCGGACATCTTCCAACACTTTCGCCTTTGGCGATATCCTAAATTCACTAAAGCATCTCTCATGCTCGGGGAAGTCTGGCGGACTATGGATGGATGGTTGAGGCTGCAGACTGACGAAGGAAATTCAGCGCCCACCCACCACCCACTTTGTAGCCACTATCGATGATCTAAGCGACATGCTAGACTTTGACTCCAGCATTGCCGGAATAGATGACAATGCGGGGCGATCAAGAAAGCGAGCCTATAAGGCGCGAAAGGACTACCTCGTCACAGCGAGCATATATATGGTAGACACACCCCAAAGGAGAAGCGATACCGAGGACCAGCGGCGCGGCGAGAAGAATGACCCGCCGATAAATGACCAAAAGCGGCGGGCGCAGGCGCCGTCCCTAAAGTCCCGCCTCGACAACAAGCAGCTCCCCAAGAGCCCGCATAATCTGGCAGGGCTCACAAGCAGACAACGAACACGCGAGATAAGCAACCCGTCCAACCATGGCCAGTCGAGATGATCAGTCGGGCAGTGAAAACAGTCCGGACGACCTCACGCCCGGACACACGCGCCGGAAGCAAGAGAACCGGAAAAAGACTTCGTCGACCTTTGCAAAAAAGCACGAAGAAAGAAGAAGCGGAGGCTCAAAACAGCGGAAGAACACACCGAGAATGAGATGGAGCAAAGTGCTCAAAATCGTCGCGAATAAATGTGACAATGGCCACCAATCAAGAAACTACAAGCGCAAGCTGCTACCGAATCGACGAGAGGCCATAGAGCCCCAGTCCAAAAATAAAAATTTGCTGGTGGATAGGCGGCGATTGATAAGGCCAAATTATGATAGTAGCGCACGACAAATCCCCAATGAACTTGGAAGGATAGATGGCCCAGCCAGGTCCATTCTACAGACCAAGAAAGGCCCCCAGAAGCAAGGCAACGCGTCAATTGTCCGATGATAGCGTCACACACCGTCTGAGGCGCCGCACACCACTATGTTTCACCGATGAGGTCTTGGACCATAATTCCCGGGTGAGTTTAAACCCATAAACATAGAAGCCTACGATGGAACAAGAGACCACAGAGTCTCGAAGATTATGTACTACATATACATATGGCTGAGAGAGCGATCTCCATGCCATAAAATACTTACCCCTCAAGCTCAAAGGCCAGCCGTCATTGGCTTAAAGCCTCCCGAGCAGTGTTGGAAGTTGGGAAGAGCTCGAGGAGGCGTTTAGAGCAAATTTTCAAGGGACTTATGTAAAGTCCTCCGGATGTAGATGATCTAAGTCATATAACTCAACAGCCGGAGAGTCGGTGCGGAGAATGCAGAACAGGTTCCTTCGAAAAAAGAACCAAATAGTCATTGTCAGGATGGCTTGAAGCCTTAGCAGCTTTCAAGCCGCGATGTTAAAGGCGAATGGCTCGTGAGCACCTCGATCAAGAAAGCAGGGACAATGTCGCACTAACAAGCCTCATGACCCGCATACGTGCGGCGATGATAACTGGTTAGCGACGCGATCACCAGCTGACCCAAGTACATCGAGAGATAAGAGATGGAAAGCGGAAAATCACGGCGAGAAAAAAAGCGTGGCGAATAAAGAAAAGCCCAAAAACCACGGCGATCGATGCGAGATTCAAAAGCTCGCGGCCCAATACTAAGACACTGACCTCTTAAGGATGAAAGTGACGGGTGTCCAACAAACAAAATTTTGGGTTGGATATGTCAAATCCATAATACCCGAAGGCACGCAAATCACACCCCGAGGATTGTTGGGTTTTTAAGCAATCGGCCGACTAAACCGAACACAAAAGGGGCTCGGCCAGCGTCAGCGAAGAAGATAAACCCCCACCAGGGCACGCGGAAAACAAAAGACTTTCCCACAAGGGGTCAAAAGTAAACTCACTTCATGTGATAACACGGAAAAATAGTGCGGCACTTTCTAAAAAGAGCTTGCGCGGTCCAACCCAGCCAGACCATAGAGATTGGATATCAAAACCAATCACTTTCGACCACTTAGAATATTCGGAAGTGTTGAAATGCGGGGCGGACTCCACGATATTGAATCCCATAATAGGCGGATTACAATTTACTAACGTCTTAATGGGCGGAGGCGTGACTTAAACTTTTGCTATATTCAAATACAATCCGTAGGATGAGGATAGACCCAACGAGAATCCGACACAGCCGCACTTCCTTCAAAGGGTAGCGCCGGGCCCTCGCCAAGTGCAGGCTCTATATTACTAGAAGTGCGTGTTGGATCGCGAACAATTTCGGCCTTGAAAAATTAATTTTCATATCGTCCCATTTGAAAGTGAATATCAAGCACTCTTGGGGCGAAAGGCTTTTGTTACGCTTCGCGCCATACCGCATTACTGGCGTCTCTTACACTCAAGATGCCGGTCGGCGTGGTGTCATTTTTAGTCGAGGTCACTTAAAGACCCGGACTCGGATGAACAAATCCGGCTTGGCAAGCTAAGGCTCCCTAGCCGCATACCCCTTTCACGGGGGCTGCTCGCACAAACAGCTCAACGGGTTCATACAAACCCGCTCTAATTATTATATTTCTTATTTTACACATATTTTTTACATACGATTTATTTTCAAACTAAATGTTCCTCTCTTTTCTGAGATGAACAGCGTGCATACCCGTCCAGGATAACGGCGCAATGGAACCTGAGTTATGAGCGTCTTTGTAAAGGACCCGTTGTGAGATTCTTTTGATTAAGACCTGCGTAAACCTTTTTCTTGTCTCTTGTTGTTATACTCCTTGGTTTCTTCCTATAGCCAAAGTGGGCAGCGTTTTGGCATCGGGCGTCGAGAAGACCATGCCGTACACGGACACGGGGCTTAGGGCATCTCTGCCCATTATTATAAAGGCCGAACACCTTAAGGAGTGTTGGCGTCTCGAGATTAGGCATTATATGCATCAGCTCGAATCATGTCTTTGGTCAAATGTTGGGTTTGCCCGGCTCCTGTTTTGCTGCCTTATGTTCCGTATCATCGGCTAAGCGGCACCGGAGAACTCTGCGATTGTGCGGTTAATTTGGGCGAGCACCTCGATGAAAGCTGAAAAATGACTGTCATGATCTGGCGAGTCTGGTCGACCACTTTCGATCGACTATCGGAATGTTTAGAATTCCCGCTTTGGCGAAGGACCATTTCGGTCGAGGCACACTCGCACCGAATCCGGAGATGTGCGGTGCCACCGGGGCTATATAGTAGCCCACCCTCGAACTCCAGCGGCTAAGTGAAAGTGATAAAAGCATTATAGTCCGGATTGCCTGGTTACGCTCGCTACCACCTCCTTAAGCAGGACCGAGGCGTCCGGATTAAGTGTGCAGCGCTATTTTGCGAACACCCCGCACCACAATGCGTGGGCTGAAGCGAACTGCAATCTTTCAAGTTATACAAAGTATCGTAGCGGCCGCCGCGGGAAGTTTTACTACTTGGGGCCGCACAAGTATAAGCGGTTATAACATAATCATCGATTTACAAGCTAATCGTTCATTTGAGCGTGATAATTTTCGAGCACTGCGACTCTATTACGAGCTCCCGCATAACTTCCCGAAGTAGTGCTTTCGGCGAGTAGCGGCTTTCATCCGAACCACTGGGAGGCAACGGCGGTGGCATCCATCTCCGGACAATCGCCTTCACGAAAAAAGCCATCCGTCGCCCTCGATCAGGCCGACCGCTTCATCTCCTTATATGCGGCACCTCTCCAAGGAATTGCTGTAGTAAGCGAAGTAGCTTCGTCGCCTTGGACCTCTCACGGCGGACACATGCCCGCGATGTCGATCATAGCAAATCCGGACAATCTATTCAGCTCGGCCCATTACGGACTGACGATGCTGTCAGCGGCGGTGGCGATCCGGACTGTGGAATTGAGACCAATATAGCTCTTAGTCGTGATCCTCTTGTCTCGAAAGTGCTTAGCGGCATCGACGCGATTGCAGCTAAGTCCATATATGGATCTTCCGGACTCCATAACCGCTCAAATTGGGCATACTTTGCATCCATAAACGGCGGCAGCGAAAAACGCGCACGATCTCTCCGGCTGGCGCGGTTCCTCCTTCATAGCCCGCATTGCATAAGCGGGCATCCTTAACCGGCGGTGGCCTTCTTGGTCTTCCCGCTCGGATATAGCGCTCCTTTTCAAGAAGCCTCATTGTGATTGACAGCATCCTTTACTTTCATGGCCAATTCGGCCACCTCGGCCCCTACTTGGCGGGTGCGCAGCCTTTTCCGACTTTCAACTCCTCGGCCGCCCTCGAAATAAGCCGCTTCACTCCGCCGGGCTTGCTCCTTAGCTCGAGCAAGTTCAGCGAAAGGCCCTCCTGACAACGGCACCGTGCGTACAAAGCGGCATATAATTTTATCGAGAGGAGGGCTTGACCCTTTAATAATCATTGCGGAGAACTCTTTTACCTTGCAACTCGTCAAATCGCTTTGTTGACAAGTCGCGATGTCCGCATCTGCCAAGTCAAGTTGCCCGATTTAACTTCGGCAAACTCACTAGTCAGCTAGCCCGGACTATCCGCCTACTGCATAGGAGCAGCGGAATTCATTCCTTTAGATTTCGATCCTCGATGCGGCTGTCGTTTCCAACAACCTCTGAGTCTCGGGGCTACTATCTATACATGGCGCATTTTATGTACCAAACTGTTAAAGACAAAAGGATCGTCATTTTGCATACCTCAAATCCGCCAGCAAACTCATGGCGGCATTCATAGTCGCTCTCGGCGGACGAAATCCTTCAATCACCATACACATTAGCGCCACGATGATCTTTTGAAATGGGCGCCCTCTCAGCGAGATTCTTGATTCTCCGGCCGGACACTAGTAGGTGCGAACTCTGGCCTCCGGACTCGGGGATACCCTCCGTGATGACACTTGAGTTCGCTTTGCCTCATCTGGCGGTAGCTGCGGGCGAAAGGCATATCGCTCTCCATCATCTCCGGAAGAAGGTCCCGAAGATGAACTCATTTGAGAAGGCTGCAGATCCGAACTGCAATATAAATATTTGATTACCCTCTGAAGCACAAATGAAGGTATTTCCTTACTAATTAACTCCTCTTTCATACTCACGGCTCATTGGAGGCGATCCTTTAGTGATGATTGTGCGTCCGGATTCTTTCGGGCGCCCGGACCAGGAAGATCTCTTCCACGCTTAGGGGCTTTGGCCTCCGGATCTTCGGGGGCGGTCCTCTTCTCCCCCTGAAGGGAGGGGTTCTTGGTTCCCCCCTCTTCACTCGCCCCTTTGGGCGAAATATTAGCTCCTCTATTTTCCCCGTCGCCCCCTTCTGTGGGTGCAACCTCCAACATTCTGACCAGCCACGGGCTCCGGTCACGGTCTCTAGGAGGGGAGCCGGACACCTTATCAGCCTTGATCGCGCCACCCATTCCTGTGAAGAACAAAGGGTCCGGAGGCGAACTCTAGAAAGGCACATAAACAGAATGTCCGGACTCTAAGCTACTTACATGAGTATCCAGGCGATCGTGGCTTAGGCCCGCATCCTCGGCTAAATCCGGACACGCCACCTACGGTCCGAAGAACAACTTGTACATCTCCACGGGTGTCGCACCCATGAAGTGTTGGAGAATCCGAGGTCCCTCCGGGTTGAACTCCCATAGGCGGAGAGGGCGGCGTTTGCGAGGCGAAGATGCTTGATTAGCATAACCTGCATCACCTTGATCAGTCGATCTCCCTCGCTTGGAGATCTCGAATCCGGCCTTCTGCAGTGAAAAGCACGTCTTGGATAGCCCCAGTTGAGCCCTTGGTTGACCACGACATCATTTGGCGTGGAGGTCCCGGCGGAATGAGAAGCGGCGGCTTTACTGCTTGCCTTGGAAGCGGTGATATAGAACCACTCTCTGCTACCACGATCAAGTTCCTCTTGGAAGGAACCCTCGAGCCACAGGGCATCGACCTTCTTGCTTATAGTGCGCCCCCCCGCTTCCTCCAGCAGCGCCCGATCATCTTGGCTCCACCTTGAAGGTCTTCAGCCATAGGGCCGAAGTGGGGGATGGCGGCGGAGGAAGGCTTGATGCGATAATGAATCTTGAGATATGGAGGATAGACTCAGAGTCCAAGTCGTGAAAGTCCAGCCCATAGTAGAACATGAGCAGCCCTCTCATGAAGGATCCGTCAGGGAAGCCTAAACCCGGCGGAGGTGGGATCTGGCAGCGTATTCAACAGAGGATCGAGGCACCTTTGCAGCTGCCCTTAGGCAGGCAACCTGTCTGGAAACCTCGTAGGCAGTGCTTGGCCTCACGCCAACTTCAATATGTCCTCCTCCGTGGCGGAGGGCATCCTGCCGACCTGGAGGTCGGGCGGACATGATTGAGGATCAAGGCGCTCGAATCTAAGGCTCACGGGTGTTGGGCGGGAAGGCGGGGAGAAAGATTCGATCACGAGATTGAAAAACAAGGCGAGCCTTGGTCCTCTTATAAAGGGAAGAAATACCAAGGGCCATCTCGCGTGACGTTTGGGATTCCTTGATAGAGGCGTGGCGGCGAAGCAGTTGGGTTACCACCGCGTATTGATGGTATCCGGAATAAGGGAACATGATCTCTGCTTGACAAGGCGTGCCAAAGAAACCGCTTAAGCTAAGCGTCTGAGGTGGTATAGTAAAAAATGATTCAAACAAAGGCTTGGTTGCGATGTGATGTCACGCGCCGCATATCGTCGGCAGATTGAGCTAAGTGTACATTTTATTCTCTCTTGATTGGAATGTAAATTATTTTTGCGAGCCGGACACTATCTTGGTGTTCACGATCTTCTTTGGATTATTTAGGGAGGAACCCGCCTTGCAATGCCGAACATTATCTGCGCGGACTTATCGTCATTGAAGATTGGTTCGAAACTCTTGAGGAGTCTGGACTAGAAGTGTCCGGACAGCGGACTATCATTATCCGCCGGACTCCAAGACTAAGAAGATTGAAGACTCCGGCTCGTGTCGGATGGTACTTTCCTTAGCGTGGAAGGCAAGCTTGGCAATCTGGATATGTAGATCTCCTACCATTGTAACCGACTCTGTGTAACCCTAGCCTCCTCGGTGTCTACATAAACGGAGGGCTTTAGTCCGTGGGACAACATACATTACAACAATCATACCATAGGCTAGCTTCTAGGGTTTAGCCTCCTTGATCTACGTGGTAGATCCATTCTTGTACTTCCCATATCATCAATATTAATCAAGCGGGACGCAGGGTTTTACCTCCGCCGAGAGGGCTTTGAACCTGGGTAAAACTGCATTGTCCTTGCCTCTAATTACCATCCGCCTAGGCATACAGATTCGGGACCCCCTACCGAGATCCGCGGTTTGACACCGACACTCCTCTTAGGGATCTTGTCCTTGACAGCTCTCTTCCCGGGGAGCCTTGTCTTCTCGATTAACACTTTGTTCTTGATGGAAGTAATATGAATAGTGGAGGTCTTGGGGCGGGCCTTGCAGCAAGCCTTGCTTGCGGGAACGTCTTGACTGCTTAGTGCACAAGTTCGAGGTACTAAGGTACCCTACTTTGTCCCAAACCCGAGGAGCCCCGAACTACAGGCCATATACGGTCTTACGGTATTTGTGGGCCCGCCTTAAAAGCAGAACTGCAGGCACCGAGGCCAGGTCCACATTAAATCCGCCCCGTATCCACAGCGTCCTCATGCTTGACAGCGTCAATCAGCGATTGTCGTGGAAAGGCGCTGGCGTGGCGTGCCTGCAATTCAAAGCGCCCACCCCGTGATCGCAGGCGGGCGGAGTCACCTCATGTGCGCCTCGGTTACGCATCCCGCCACAGCAGCTCCCATGCGCTTGGGGTGCGTGGGCGGTGGATGTAATGAAACTAGGCGTCCGCAGCGGGAGGCGGATGCGGCCCGACTCCTGCTAGTTACCCCGTGTCCTGATTATTTGGCGGGCGGTCGAGCCCTTCCTCGCCCCTTAAGAAGAGAGCTGGAGGGGCATCACCCAGCACTCTCTCATCTTCTTTCTTGACCTGCTCCCCTTTCTCTCATTCACCATGGAGAAAGGAACCCTGGTTCTTCATCGGTGGCGGCCAAGGAGTCAGCTTGCCATCCTCTCCTATCCCACGCTGTGGTGGCAAGTGAGTAGCAAGGAAAGAGGCAGGGTCGTGGGCAGTCGGCTTCCGGGAAGAGAAAGCGGCGACCCAGGCGGTGCGTCGGCCGCCTCCGCCCAGTTCCCTCTCCCGGCGGTCCACCCTGAGGGCGACCCATGCAGAGTTCTTCGTCCCGGTGCCTTGAGAGCACCTCGTCGTCGCCTCCGGCTTCCGGCTCCGTTCTGGCCTTGATGGGTCGGACCTTGGTTTCTTGAGATTGCACATGAGGGCTGTGGGATCAGCGGCATCTGAGTCGCGTTGTATTCCCAACCCCAATGTGATGTATCTTGACCGTGGGTGGAAGGCGTTACCCGTATCCACAACAAGCGTGGGTTTTACCCTCCATTTTAAGTTAATGGAGGCGTCTCCTCTCCGTCAAGGTCTTGAGGACTCCGGCACTCGGGCGAAGTGCTGCATGGACAGCTCCTCCGACGGCCGAAGACTCCCCCTCGGCGAGAGTGGCGAGGAGAGAGAAGCGGCTTGACAGCAGCGAGTGGCGGGCGGCGGGGATGGCGGGCCCGACTAGGTGTCGAGCCGCCGCCCAGCGTCCACCGCGACCCCATCATCCCGCGTCGCCCGGCTCCTGAACTCCCGGGTGCGTCTCCTTGGGCGGCTGGCGTGGGAGAGGCTCTTGGAAGGAAGAGGGCTGGCGACAAAGGCCGTCAAGTCGAGTCTGAGGCGTAGTGCCCTCGGCAGTCTTGGCGATCCTGTCGCCCGTCTTGAGCCCGGCTTAGCCATCACCGTCCAGCCTCCGTCGGCCCAGGATGTTCTCTCGGTGTCTTCAGCTTTTGTGGCTTCGCCTAAGCGCCCCTTTGCCCTTCTCGCCTCCTTGACCTATCTCTGAAGAGAGGGAGAAGGGATTCTGAGCATCTTATCTTTTTAATTTGTAAGCCAGGCCTTAGCTACATTTAAAACTTGTAATCCTCTCTTTCATGTTTTTCATCCTCTATGGGTATACTTGAGTGGGATGCTTTTGATGAAAAGGGAAGCTTGCTATGTTATTTCCTTTATTTGATTATGTGCCTTTTATGTTTTACCCTCGCTTTGAGGAACTTGCCTGCGTGACACACTTGCTAAGTCTGGAACATCGAGAACCTCTGGTGGTGTTGCCTCCGGAAAACCTTTCGAAGACTGAATTGTTGTGCACTTTCCTTTGTTAGACGGACTCAGAAACAAAGTAGGCTATAACTTAGCCAAGCCGGCTCCCCTCAGCGCATATGTTTTCCATACAAACGCGAGGTAGTTCAAGGGGCGTGGTTCAAAGTTCCCCATTCCATAAGAAGGATGCATGATGAGGACGAAGAACTTATCGATCTCGCCCAGCCCCGGCAACCCTGGCTGCTTGGGGATGAGGCTGGTACTCTGACCCCGGCTGACACTGGCTGGGGACCAGTGCCCGGCGCACCTTTCTCCCTTTCCTTGTTCTTGCCCATTTGCTAGGCGTGTCATAGGAACAATCTCTTAGTATGACAAGTTATTCTTGTAATATATAACTGTATTCAGGGCAAAAGCTTGCTTTCGTTATATCCTTTACTCTGTTACATCCTTGTCTTTTTACCCTATGCTTTGAGGAACTTGTCGGCGAAGCACACTTGCTGAGTCATGAACATCAACAACTTGTTTGGTGCTTGCCTCCGGCAGAAACTCTATGGGAGCTAGTTGGCCGTTACTTGTATTGTTGGCGGACAAAACCGTCAAAGTAACAACTTACCTGGTCGATTCCTCCGCATAGGTTTTCCCGCCAGAAACGCGGATATTCGGAATATAACCTAAAAATTTAAAACTTGATCATGCTCAAACTTTGGCAACTTAGCTTTTCTGTCGTCTATGTTCCGGCAAGGCTGTACTTCCCTGAACGACGCCCGGTCCATACCTGCATCCTCTCCCTCTCGAAGCTTCTGGCGTTAACTTTGCGGCTATGGTAGCAGCGCAAAGCTTCTTTGTGCGAGCAGCTCGTCTGACAACACGAAGGCGATCCTCCTCGAGGCGTATCATTGACGCCCAGCTGCTCTTGCTCTAACTCATCATGGCGAACACTTTCGAGGCGATCCATTATCTGAGGAGAAGAAGTGAAAATGTCTTCGAGCCCCAGACCAAAAATGGCAGGGATAAAGGTTGTTTGGAGAGCTTGAGCTGGTTGATGAATCTGTTTGGAGTGGGCCTTGCGCTTCACACTTGGTTACTTGTGCGATTGCATCTGGAGGCGAGTCGGCGAGAAGAAACCTTGCCGGAAGGCTTTTCAAAACAAGCGCTCTTCGTAATGTGATGACCACATATGCCTCCATGTATCTCCACCAACAACTACATCCATCTTCGGGGAATGCACTTCAATTTCACTCCATTGAATCTTCTTACATGCGATATGTCATCGACAAATTGGTACATACTTGATTGCGGGCTACTCTCTCGCTTCTTCTTGCTCCTCGGGAAGTTCTCTGTTTGAAGAAATGGGCCGTCTGTTGTGCCCATCATGGGCTTGTGGCTCAACGACAAGGACTAAAAGGCGCGAATGCTGCTGCGGAACATCCGCTTCTCTGCAGAATCTAGGATCCTGCGGGCGTGATGCTCCCGGCAAGCGTGTCGAACTGCAACTTGTCGGGGCATCTGCTTCATGAAACAAACCCTAAGGCTTGTCGGAGTGCAGCTGCTCCTCGGCACTCTGTGTGTTGATCTTGGGGACCTTCTTGGCGGCGACTTGAGGCTCTGCTGGAAAAGTAGTCGCCGATAACCAACTTCTCTTCTTGCTCTCTCATCGGTCGATGGTGTGACGGATGGTTGGTCAGCTTGAGCACAAAATTCCTGGTTCCATAGAGTAGCAGTGGCGCACATTGAGCCATCTCTGCAATGTCGTTCGAGCTCTTGGAACATGTTCCATCTCGAGGCCGTCAAAATGTTCTTCTAGCTTTCTCACTTCATAAATGTAGGCTTCCATCAATGGACTCGATAATCTTTGTTGACTTGGCGGATGACAAGCTGTGAGTCACCCACGACAATGAGCTTCTTGATCCCAAGTTACTGCTGCGATCTGGAGTTGACAAGCAAGCCTTCATACTCTGCTTGATTGTTTGTTGCTTGCTCCTTGGGAAAGTGCATTTGGATCACGTATTTGAGGTGCTCTCCGGTGGGTGCGACAAGCACACACCGCGCCTGCGCCTTGAAGCGAAAGCACCATCAAAGTACATGATCCATTCTTTGCTTGCTTCGCCAGCGAGGATGCTCTTCTCGGGAGTTTCTTCATCGGTGTTGGCGTCCATTCTGCTATGAATTCTGCCAATGCTCGGCTCTGGATAGTTGAGTACTCTCTAACTTGAGGCCAAAGCTTGACAATTCCAGTGCCCACTTTGATCCTGCTGTTTATACGGATTCTGAGTATCCTCTTGTTGAAGCGAGTGACAACTGTGATCTCATGTGCTTGAAAGTAATGGTGGCAGCCCTCGAGGCCATGAGTAAGGCGAAAAACAACTTCGCACGGTACCTTGATCTAGCCCCTGCGAAGGCCGACAAAATGGTAGGCGCTGCACCATCTTCTTCTGTTTCTCTTCTTGTGGCTGCAGATCCATCCTTGCGGAACCAGGCTTGTCGGAAGCCCCTTGTCATTGGATTAAGCTTGCAGCGATCGCTGGCTCATCATCCGCCTCCTCTCCGTACTAGCAGGCACTAACCACTTGATTGGTTGCTGCCAGATATATTGACAACTTCTCTTGTGGCTTAGGTGCGACAAGTTGGAGTAGAGGATAGGTAGCTCTTCAAGTCTGTAGCGCAGCCTCCGCTTCAGGAGTCCATTTCGTGGACCTGCCTTTTTCAAAATTTTGAAAAGCGGCGGCCGCTCAGCGGACTTAGAGATGAACCTCTGAGGAGCAGCAACACAGCCCGACAAGTCTTCGCACATCCTTGGCGCGCTTGATTGCCCGATCTGCTCAATGGCCTTGATCTTTGTTGGGATTGGCTTGATCCCCGGCAGATATCTAAAGAATCCAGAAGCTTGCGGAAGGAACTCAAACACACTCTCTGGGATTCAACAGAGATTGATCTTCGCAGATTTGAAGGTCTCGTCCAAATCTTGGATCAAGGTTGCTCTGTCTGCTCTTGACCACTATATCATCCATGTAGCTTCTACATTTCACCGTGCAGGCGTGGCTCAAAAGCATATTGACTACTCTTGCAAATGTTGAACCAGCATTCTTTAGTCCGAAGGCATCCGTACAAAGCGATGCGTGCCACATGGAGTAACGAATGCGGTTTTCTCTTCATCCTCTTACGCCATGAAAGATCTGATGATATCTGAGTATGCATCAAGGAATGAAAGCGAGATCACATCCTGGCGTGGAGTCGACAATCTGGTCATCGCGTGGCAAGGGAAATGGATCCTTGGGACAAGCTTTATTAACATCGGTGAAGTCGATACAAAGCCTCCACTTCCGTTTGCCTTCGCCCGCGACTACTGGATTGGCTAACCACGTTGGATGGAGTACTCCTCGGACCAAGGCTGCTTCCAACTTCTTGATCTCCTCTTCAATGAACTCTTGGCGCTCCGCTTGCTTCCTTACTTACGCTTGGCCGGGCCGTGCATGAGGGCGAGCGGCAAGGTGGTGCTCAGTACTCACGGAACACGGGGATATCGGATGGTTGCCATGCAAAACACATGACGATGCATACGCAGGAAAAGCAGCGGCGGCTTTCTATTTAGGATCAAGCGTGGCACGATGGTGAAGTACCACGCGGTCGTCCTCCTTGGCGACCACTTTCTTGGTCTCGAGGTGTCATTTGTCTTTGGCTTCTTGCGCTTGCGGTGGAGCTTCGATGGATGCGTCCTCGGCAGTAGCGCAACACTCCAGAAAAGAAGGCTTGCGCTTGCATCAAGAGCTGCTCTTGCCGGACTTGGTCTTCTTCTTCTTCCCTCCGGGAACCCGGTGACAAGTGGTTTGCGCTCTGCTGCGGCTTCTGCCTTCCAGTAGATCTTGTCAGTCTGAGATAAGTGCGTCTTTCTTGTAGCCACGGACAGAAATAACCTTATCGGACCAGGCATCTTGAGCACATTATGCATAGTGAGAGGCTGCCATGAACTTGTGGCGGCGGAACGGCGAGTATCCATTGTAGGGGAAATGGGAAATCGGCAACATCAAATGTGACCCTCTCTGTCACGAAATTCAGCTTCTTTGCAAATATCCTTGTGGTGTGATCTTCCCCTTCGCTTGCTCCTTCCGGATTTATTCCTTGGAAGGATGTGATCTCTTCGAGCTGGCTGTCGGGGATCACGGGCTTCTTGAGCACTTCTTGGAGGAGATCAGATTTAGGCCGGCCCGCCATCAACCAACATCTTTGTAACCTTGAGGTTGCGGATGGTTGGCGAAACCAACATCGGCAAGCACCCGACCCATGATGATGCGATCGGGGTGATCCTCAACATCAAAAGATGATGGGCGTCTTCAGACCACCAGGGTTCTTGCTGACTTCGACCAGACGGTTCTGCTGCGTTCACTTCCCGCACCCTTTGTTTGAGTTGGCGGTGTGAGGTGTCATGAAGCGCCGCCATCGGCGCACAAATCTCCGTTGCCTACGAAACTCTTGCTCGTCGGTCTCATCTTCCTCCATCTCATCATCTTCATCTTCGTCTTCGTCATTGTAGCGGCGCAGAGAGGCCTATCTCCGCTGTTTGGCCTTGCTGGCGCCTCCGAGCAGTTGCTTCTTGCGGATCCTCCGCCACCTCCTGGGCCTTCTCCTTGTCATGGCCATTCAACTTTACGTAGCTCGCCATCTGCTCAACCTTCTTGCGCTTGGAGGTCATGGCCCTTAGTGCGGTGGATCTTGCGATCTTTATGCAGGAGCCGTCACGCAGCCGGTGGCTACCACAGCCTCGTGGTCGCCCGCTTTGGCCTTGTCGAGCCACCTCCGTTGCCGGGTTGCTCGACGGCTTAGCACATCCTTAGCCTTTCTCTTTACATTGTTCCGCCTCCGGTTCTTCTTTGCGGAGAGCATCCTCCTTGTCGAGATCATACATTCCGCATTCTCTCGGGCGATCTCCTCCCCTCTTGCCGTACGTGCACACTTGCCGGCGAGCATATAGCTCGCGACATCTCTTGCACATCGCCATCTCCTCCCTCATCCTGCGGATTCACAGCGCGTTCGATGGAGCAGCGGCTAAACCTGTGGCAGAATCAGGCGTCACAGGATGTTCGCGGCACTGGCTGAATCTCTTACGTATGTACTTGCGAGGTTCACCTTCCTTCAAACAGCGAGATGAAGGTCGCTTTCACGGCCATGGGGCTTGTGGCGCTGTGAGCGCCGACAAAGCTGATACGGAGTCGCCCATGAAGAGATGGGTTGTCCGGCAAGTGCATGAGCCAAATCGACGTTGGGCTTGAGCACCGTGAGAAGTAGTTGGCGAGATCTTCTCATCGCGTCCCCGGCAGCATGCACGCGATAAACGGCTGAGAACTCCGGCGGATGTATCCATCGCCTTCTCGAGCACGTCTGGCGAAGTTCTTGTCTTGGGCCCCTGGACTTGCCGCAGCTCAGGTGAGCGTGGTGAGCAACCTACAGCGTCTGACAAATCGCTGGTTCCTGGCGCATGCATATCGGCAGTGGGCCCTGGCGCTGGTCGAATTGTCGTCGCTTCTCTTCTGCGCTTCGATCGATCGGCGTCTTCGTGTCGTCGTTCTTGGAGAACTTGGCGCTGATCGCGGCGAGCTTCATGAGTCCGGCAACGCAGTGGAGTCAGCGTCGAGGTGGCCAGTGGTGATCTTGGCCTTGAGGGTGAAATGCATGGTGGTACTTTTAAGCGGTCTTGTCGGCGTCGCTTGCTGGCGTCTTGCGAGAGCTTCGATGTGCTTCGATTGCGGGCTTATGCGCCGTTAAGCGAAAATAATGAGCTATAAATGGCGGCCCTCGATCGTCGATCTTGTCCGGCTGGAGGTAATCTAAAACAGCTGAGCTCGGGCGATGCTTCTCTGAGTCTTAGGTGGCGGTGGCGGCGGCGCAAGGTGCGGGACATGCTCAAACTCCTACAGGTGTTAGAAGGAGCAACATCTCGTCGACGACCTTGCGCTTCGTGCGAGTGTGGGCGTGTATGTTGGCCTTGGCGTCGCGACCCACCAGCAGCCTTGTTCCAGCGCGAGTGCGGTGCTAGGAGCACCGTGGTGTTGTCGATCCTGCACCTCCACAGGAGGAGTGCGGTGGATGTCTGAAGGCTGAACCTTGTGGGCCTTGTCCTTGGACCTGGTGACGGCGTGAGACCCACCATCGGCGCTCGCTCCTCCGCCGTCCACCCCGCCCGTTTGCTCGGTGGCGGTAGGATAGTATAAGCCAGGCGGCCACCTCCAAGTCTTCTTCTTGATGGCATGTCGATGGAGATGTTGATGTAGCGCCTTGAGCGGCTGGATCGGATCATGCGACCTCGATGCCCCCTACAGCGCGCCAAAGATGCCGTGATGGATGGGAACACGAGCACCTATGGGGCAGGGCCCTTCTCGGTCGGTAAGGAGGCGGAGGCGCCGCCTGTGAGCAGATCGGCCAGCTTGCGCGGGGATTTTACAACGGAGCTCTCCGGAGATAAAACTCCTACTGCTGCGTGTTTCTATTCTAATCTTGCTCGAGAGCATGGGTGTGTTGTGGTGTTGAATGAGTGAATAGACCCAACCGGCGGAACCCTTTCTCGTCTTGCAGGCCTCCTTTATAGTCTAAAGGGGTCAGACAGGTGGCAGCGTAGAAAAGAGGGTAAAAAAGGTAAAAGCAGCGGTTGGTACAACCACTATCATGATGTCCCCTACCTAACTCGGCGGCGGGGACAAGGGCATTTAATGCCGTGCAGTGCGCTCAAGCATGTAAGAAGCGACCGTTAGAGGCATACGGTCGCCACGATGGCCTCCTTCGCTTAAACGCCACCTCGCACCGCTAGGCTGCACAGCCACCCGCCACGTGCACGGGGAAGCGATCACATGGCGTGCGTTGTCGGATCTTGTTGGAGCTTGGGTGCGGTGGCAGCCTTGCGCCAACAAGCGCCCTGCGGCGTCGTCTTATCGCACACTACAAACATGCCGCTTCGCCGTGCCGCGAGAATCGCACCTGCAAAACATCTTGAGCGTCGCGGCAAGTTATCTGAAATGTCTTGGTTGGCCTTCGGCAAGCTCCTCTTGCGGGGTCTTATCCTTCGGCAAGCTTCTCTTGCGGTCTTGTCCTTCGGCAAGCTCCTCTTCTTGGGGCCTTCTTCTGATTAACAATTTGTTCTTGAATGGCAGTATGAATTGTGGAGGTCTTGGCGGACGCCCGGCAAGCCTTTCATGGGGAGCTACTGTTGCCCGTGCACAAGTTCGAGGTACTAGGTACCCCTACTTTGAATACACCCGGCGAGGACACTAGATCTAAACTTCGGGCTGCCGCCCATGCGGGCTGCGGCGGCTCGGTGATATGGAACCACCCGATTGCCACCCCTTAATGGTCACGAAGGCCGCCGAGCCATAGGGCGTTGGGTAATTTACCCAACATGGCGCGCCGCATTCCCTTGCGTGCCCTTCACAACCTTGACAGCGTTGAAGGTCTTGAGCCTGGCCGAGAGTGGGGCGGATGCGAAGGAAGGCCTCGCACCTGCGATGAACGCCGAGATGTTGAGGATGAAGTTGGCGCGGATCGTGGAAATCAGGCCGTAGTAGAACGCAGAGCCCCGGACGAATGGATGGAGTAAACCCGATCCGGAGGAAGTGGGGGAAGGAGGCGACCCTCTCATGAGGCCGGGGTAGGGATGAGGTGCCCTCGTCGGGCCGATCGCAGCGATATCGCCGGAAGGTATCGGCGTTGCGCGGCTGTGATGTGCTCCTCCTTAGCGGAGGCCAACCATTGCCTCCGCTCCGGACATATTCGGAGAAGGTCGGTAGTCTGTGAGCTTGGGCATTGGAGCTTTAGTCTTGCGGAGATGGATAAGCAAAGGAGGAAGAAGGCATAGGTGAAGGTAAATCCTTATCCCTTATATATAAGCGCGTAAACTGTGCATCCCCCACCTGCTGGTAAAACTACGCTTATCTCCCGCGCCACCATCAATGGGCGCGAGTTGGGTTACCTACGTCCGTATTGATGAGAATCCGGAATAAGGGAACGATCTCTGCCGACAAGATGTGCCGGAAACCGCTTAAGCTAAGCGTCTTTGAGGTGGTATAAAGTAAAAAGCGATTCAAGTAAAAGCACAGTAGCGGTGTGATGTCATCTTTGCATATCGTCGTGATTGGATTAGTGTACATTTTATTCTCTCTACGGTGGAATGTGGAATTTATTTTGCGAGCCGGACACTATCTGGTGTGTTCGATTGTACTAAAGTAGAGGTACCTTAGTACCCGAACTTGTCTGCAGACGATCGCCAGCACCAGCGGCAAAGGCTTGTCGGCGCCGCCAGACCCTCCGTCATTTCTTATTACTGCCATTCAAGAACAAAGTATCAGCCGGGAAAACAAAGGCCCCGACAAGAGGAGCTTGCGGGAAGGCCAACCGAGCGCTCAAGAAGACTTACGCGATGCCCAGCGTCCAGCAAAGCCCGGCAGCGACAAGCTTGCCCGGCACAACAAGAAGAAGCGGACAAGGGACTTGCAGCGGCTGCACCAAAATCTAAGCGCATCAGCGTGTCGCCCAGGGCCATCCTAGGGGCGTGGCGGCGTTCGCCAGCCATGCGGGCAATTGTAGCCGGGCTGACAGGCGCCATCGTGGCAGGTGGCTCTCACCTAGCGTTTCTTTGCCTTTGTTAGGGCGACGGACGGGCATTAAATGCCCTTATCCCTGCCGTCGAGTTAGGTAGGGGACCTTGTTGATCCTTGTTGTACCAACCTGCGTTTTACCTTTCTACCCCTCTTCCTTGCTTGCCACTGTTGGTGCCCCCTTAGATTATAAAGGGGCCCATGGGCGCGTAGAAAGGGGTTCGGTCCATTCAAGACCGCCCAACACCACCATACACTCGCACTCTCGAGCAAGATCAAATCTGAACACCAGCGGTAGGGTTTTATCTCTCCGGAGAAGCTCGAAGCTGGGTAAAATCGCCGTCTCCCCAGCGCCCGACCTCGATCTGCTCTGCGCATGCCCTCTGCTCCTTGCTTGGACTAGAAGGGCCCCTGCCCCATAGGTGCTCGAGGCCCGCGAGAGGGCCGCCCGGACATCTTTGGCGCGCGGTAGAGGCGTCAAGGTCGTGAGCATCTGATCCGGTCTCCTTGCGCTCATCGCGTCTTCATCAACATGCCACGAAGAAGAAGCCTTGGAGGTGGCCTCCGTCTATGATTCTACCACCCAGCCCGAACAGCGGGCGGTGGAGTGGAGCCAGCCGTGAAGGCGGCGGCGGAGTGGGACTCACGTCGTCACGAGTCCAAAAACAAGGCCCATAGCGTCGGCGACGTCACGAACACCACATCCTTCACAGGAGGTGCAGGTAAACAACGCCCGGTGCTCCTAACGTGCTTTCGCGTGGAGCAAGGCCAAGCTGGTGGGTCGCGGGGCGTTCGAGTCAGCATACGCTGACATCTTTGGCCGAGTGAGTATGGTCACCGGATGGGGTGTGGCACCTCTAATCGGTTAGAGTCGAGCATCCGCTCCTCGCGCGCTCGTCGCCACGCCACCAAGGCAGGAAGGCGCGGCGAAACCAGCTGCTTCCGTTACCCTCGGCGCCGCACAATTCAGCGGCGGAGGATGACCATATCTGACCTCGCCGGCCGCCAATGGCGACAAGCCCGGCAACAGCGCGTCGAAGCCACGGCAAGCCGCCCGAGCGCAAACCGACGCCGACAAGACCGTTAGGCGCTACCTCCATGCACTCCCAGCCACGAAGGCCAAGATCGCTGGCTCATCGGACTAACCCGGCGGCGACTCCACGCGTCGTCCGGACCCTTGAACTTCGCCGTGATCAACGCCCGTTCTCCAAACGGCGACACGAAAACCTTCCTTTTCGCGCCAGGCGCGAAGGAAGCGCGGCGTCAATCCGACCAGCGTCTTTGAGCCTTGTCGATATGCATGCAGGGGGAACGGCGACTTGCCATGCGGCGAGTTGCCCTGCATTCACCAGCATGGCAGAATCGGTGGCCTAAACCAAGAACTTCAAGCTAGGCGTGCCGAGAAGTCGATGGCAGGATACATCGTTGGAGTTCCTCGGCATCTACACCATCGCGGTGCGGGCTGCGGGCGTGACGAAAGATCTGCCACTACTTCCCGGCGGTGCTCAGCCCGGCGTCGGATCTTGGCTCATGCACTGCCCGGACTCCATCTCTTCATGGGCGGACTGTGTCATCGGTTTGTCGGCGCCTTCGGCCTAAACCCCATGGCCAGGAAAGCGATCTGCATCTACTACCGTCCGAGAGGAGGGTAGCCCTGCGCAAATACATACGAGAGGTTCAGCGGTGTATGACATCGAGCGTCCACCACGCGCGGTTATCGGCGTGTTCCACGAGAATGTCAACCGCAGGATGAGGGAGGAGATGGCGATATGCAAGATCAGAATGTCGTGAGCTCTATGCTCGGCGACAAGTGTGCACAGGCTGAGGAGGAGAAAATCCCGGAGAAGATTGCGGTGCGAAGGATCGTGATGAGGATGCCGCCCGGCAAGGAAGCCGGCGGAACAACGGGAAGAAAGGCTAAGGATGTGCTAGTGTTGAGCATTCAACGGGCTCACAAGGCCAAAGCTGATGACTCACGTGTTGTGGTAGCGCCGACAAGCGAGATGGCTCCGGCAATGGTATTACCAGATTCACGCACCAAGCCATGACCTCAAACCTGCAAGAAAGTGGGCGGATGGAGACTCTGATACGGCGCCCACGATAAGGAAGAGCCGAGGAGGTGGCGGAGGATCGGCAAGCTTCCCGCGGGAGACGCAGCTGCAAGGCCAAACGGCAGCAAGAGCGAGCCTCGTCGTGGCGCGACAAGGGCGAAGATGAAAGATGAGGATGATGAGATGGAGGAAGATGAGGCCCGATGACAAGAGTTCGGAAAAGCGGCAGTGTTGTGCATCGGCCAGTAAACGAAGTGGTCCATGCGCCCATCATCTTCGATGTTGAGACCACCTGATCGCATCACTGTGGTCCGGTGTTTGCCGATGTTGGTCTCACCAGCGATCCAAACCTCAAGGTCACAAAGATGTTGGTTGTGGCGGGGCGGCCTGAACCTGATTTCCTCGCGGTGCTAAAGCTCCGGATCCACAATGACTCGGAAACTGGTACCTTTCAAGGATAAATCCGGAAGGAGCAAGCGAAGGAAGATCCCCGCGATGGCGTTTGGCGGCGAGCTGAATTTTAGGGCAGAAGGGTCACGTTTGATGTTGCTGATATCCCATTACCCTACAATGGGATACTCGCGACAAGCGCTGCCAAGTTCATGGCAGCCTCTCCTCGCATACAATGTGCTTAAGATGCAGGTCCGATAAGTGTCATTTACATCCGGCGACAAGAAGGATCGCTTATCGCACCGATAAGATTCGAGAAGCGACAACGCAGCAGAGTCACGAGCCACTTGCGGCTGAAGCTCCCGAGGAAGAAAAGCCAAGTCTGCAAGAGTAGCTCGATGCCCTCCGACCAGCACCTCTCCGGATGACTGCTTATTTGCCCGTCGAGGCCTCGCCGAGCTCCAGCTCTCGACTGGCGCGGTTCCTCCTTCGCCCGCATTGCATAGCGGGCATCTTAACCGGCGGTGGCCTTCTTGGTCTTCCGCTCGAGATAGCGCTCCTTTTCAAGAAACCTCATTGTGATTGACAGCATCCTTTACTTTCATGGCCAATTCGGCCCTCGGCCTACTTGGCGGTCGCAACCTTTTCGGCTTTCAACTCTCGGCCGCCCTCGAAATAAGCCGCTTCCTCGGGCTTGCTCCTTAGCTCGAGACAAAGTTCAGCCGAAAGGCCCTCACCCGACAGCGGCTTTGCGTCTGTACAAACAGCATATAATTTGCTCGGAGGAGGGCTTGACCCCTTTAATAATCATTGCGGAGAACTCTTTTACCTTGCAACTCGTCAAATGCGCTTTGTTGACAAGTCACGATGTCCGCATCTGCCAAGTCAAAGTTGCCGATTTAACTTCGGCAAACTCACTAGTCAGCTAGCCCCGGACTATCCGCCACACCGCATAAGACGGCAGAATTCATTCCTTTAGATTTCGATCCTCGATGCTATGCGTTTTCAACAACCTCTTGAGTCTCGAGGCTACTATCTATACATGGCGCATTTTTATGTACAGCTGTTAAAGACAAAAGGATCGTCATTTTGCATACCTCGAATCCGCCAGCAAACTCATGGCGGCATTCATAATCGGCTCGGAGACGAAATCCTTCAATCACCATACACATTACTTGCGATGATCTTTTAAATGGGCGCCCTCTCAAGCAGATTCTTGATTCTCCGGCCAGAGACACTAGTAGGTGCGAACTCTCAGCCTCCGGACTCGAGGATACCCTCGTGATGACACTTGATTCGCTTTGCCTCATCTGGCGGGGCAGACGGCATATCGCTCTCCATCATCTCGGGAAGAAGGTCCGAAGATGAACTCATTTGAGAAGGCTGCGGATCCGAACTGCAATATAAATATTTGATTACCCTACTGAAGCACAAATGAAGGTATTTCCTTACTAATTAACTCTCTTTCATACTCACGGCTCGTTGGAGGCCGATCCTTTGGTGATGATTGTGCGTCAGGATTCTTCGGGCGCGGACCAGGAAGATCTCTTCCACTTAGGGGCTTTGGCCTCCGGATCTTGGGCGGTCCTCTCTCCCACTGAAGGAGGGTTCTTGGTTCCCCCCTCTTCACTCGCCCCTTTGGTAGCGAAATATTAGCTCCTCTATTTTCCCCGTCGCCCCCTTACGTGGGTGCAACCTCCAACATTGACCAGCCACGGGCTCGGTCACGGTCTCTAGGAGGAGCGGACACCTTATCAGCCTTGATCGCGCCACCCATTCCTGTGAAGAACAAAGGTCGGGGGCGAACTCTAGAAAGGCACATAAACAGAATGTCGGACTCTAGCTACTTACATGAGTATCCAGGCGTGTGGCTTAGGCCGCATCCTCGGCTAAATCCGGACCGCCACCCTACGGTCAGAAGAACAACTTGTACATCTCCACGAATGTCGCACCATGAAGTGGAGAATCAAGTCCCTCCGGGTTGAACTCCCATAGGCGGAGAGGGGCGGCGTTTGCAAGGCGAAGATGCTTGATTAGCATAACCTGCATCACCTTGATGGTCGATCTCCCTCGCAGAGATCTCGAATCCGGCTTCTTCTGCGGTGAAAACCGTCTTGGATAGCCCCAGTTGAGCCCTTGGTTGACCACGACATCATTTGGCGTGGAGGTCCCGAAGCGGAATGAGCGGCTTTTACTGCTGCCCTGGAAGTGATATAGAACCCTCCTGCTACACAGTCAAGTTCCTCTTGGAAGGAACCCTCGAGCCACAGGCATCGACCTTCTTGCTTATAGTGCGCGCCCGCCTCCTCCAGCGCCCCGATCATCTTGGCTCCACCTTGAAGGTCTTGAGCCATAGGGCCGAAGTGGGGGATGGCCGGAGGAAGTTCTGAGGCGATAATGAATCGGGAGATATGGAGGATAGACTCGGAGCCAAGTCGTGAAAGTCCAGCCCATAGTAGAACATAGGCCCTCTCATGAAGGGATCCGTCGGGAAGCCTAAACCCGGCGGAGGTGGGATCTGGCAGCGTATTCACGGGATCGGAGGCGCTTTGCTTGCCCTTGGGCGAGGCAACCTGTCACGAAACCTCGTGGGCCAGTGCTTGGCCTCACGCAACTTCAATATGTCCTCCTCCGTGGCGGAGGAGGGCATCCTGACCACAGAGGTCGGGCGGACATGATTGAGGATCGGCGCTCGAATCTAAGGCTCAGGTGTTGGGCGGGAGGGCGGGGAAAAGATTCGATCGAGATTGAAAGAACAAGGCGAGCCTTGGTCCTCTTATAAAGGGAAAAATACCAAGGGGCCATCTCGTGACCGTTTGGATTCCCCGCCGATAGAGGCGTGGCGGCGGAAGCGGTTGGGTTACCCGCGCGTGATGAGTATCCCGAATAAGGGAACATGATCTCTGCCCGACAAGGCGTGCCAAGAAACGCTTAGCTAAGCGTCTTTGAGGTGGTATAGTAAAAAATGATTCAAACAAAGGCTTGGTTGCGATGTGATGTCACGCCCGCATATCGTCGGCAGATTGAGCTAAGTGTACATTTTATTCTCTCTACGGTGGAATGTGGAAATTATTTTTGCGAGCGGACACTATCTTGGTGTTCACGATCTTCTTTGGATTATTTAGGGAGGAACCCGCCTTGCAATGCCGAACATTATCACGCCGGACTTATCGTCATTGAAGATGGGTTCGGGGAGACTCTGAGGAGTCTGGACTAGGGAGTGTCGGACAGCCGGACTATCATTATCCGCGGACTCAAGACTAAGAAGATTGAAGACTCGGCTCGTGTCCGGATGGTACTTTCCTTGGCGTGGAAGGCAAAAGCTTGTCTGGATATGTAGATCTCCTACCATTGTAACGACTACGTGTAACCCTAGCCTCCTCGGTGTCTACATAAACGGAGGGCTTTAATCCGTGAAGACTGACATACATTACAACAATCATACCATAGGCTAGCTTCTAGGGTTTAGCCTCCTTGATCTCGTGGTAGATCCATTCTTGTACTTCCCATATCATCAATATTAATCAAGCGGACATAGGGTTTTACCTCCATCGAGAGGGCCTGAACACAGGTAAAACATTGTGTCCCTTGCCTCCTGTTACCATCCGCCTAGGCCTTGCAGTTAGGACCCCCTACCGAGATCCGCCCGGTTTTGACACGACACTCCTCTTGCCGGGGTCTTGTCCTTCCCGGCAAGCTCCTCTTGCCGGGGCCTTGTCTTCTCAGTTAACACTTTGTTCTTGAATGGAAGTAATATGAATAGTGGAGGTCTTGGCGGGCCTTACAGCAAGCCTTGCATGGAAGACAGCTGCGACTGCCCGTGCACAAGTTAAGGTGCTAAGGTACCCTACTTTGAATACAGCAGAGCCCGGGCACTGAGCCATACGGTGCTTAGGCGTTGGGCCCGCCCAAAAGCAGAACATGAACACAGGCTGGGTCCACATAAATCCGCCCGTATCCACCGCGTCCTCCGTGTGGCAAGCGTCAATCAGCGGTGTCGTGGGAGGCGTGGAGTGGCGTGCTACAGGCCTGGCGCCCACCCCGTGATCACGGGCAGGCGAGTCACCTCATCATCGCCTCGGTTGCATCCCGCCCGCGGCTCCCATGCGCTTGGGGTGCGTGGGCGGTGGATGTGAAACTAGGCAAATCCTGAGCGGGAAGCGTGGATCGGCCCGACTCCCTGCTCTTCCCGTGCTCGATTGGCCAGGTCGAGCCCCACCTCGCGCCCTAAGAAGAGGTGGAGGGGCGTGACCCGCACTCTCTCATCTTCTTCTTTCTTGACTTACGCTCCCCTTTCTCTCATTCACCATGGAAAGGGAACCCTGATTCTTCATCGGTGGCGGCAGTGCAGCCCAGTGACCATCCTCCCTATCCCACTTTGTGGTGGCGAGCCAGCCGCAAAGGAAGAGGGCGAGTCGTGGGCAGTCGGCCGGGGAAGAGGCGAAGGCGATGCGTCGGCTTGCCTCCGCCCGTGATTCCTCTCCCGGCGGTCCATCAGGGGCGACCCATCTGAGTTCTTCGTCCGAGCTCGCGCCCGGAGCACCTCGTCGTCGCCTCCGGCTTCCGGCTCCGTTCTGGTGCGATGGAGTCGGACCCGGGTTTCTTGAGATTGCATGAAGGCGTGGGATCAGCGGCATGCGAGTCGCGTTGTCCCAACCCCAATGTGATGTATCTTGACCGTGGGTGGAAAGCGTTCGCCGTATCCACAACTTAGGCGGGTTTTACCCTCCATTTTAAGTTAATGGAGGCGATCTCCTCTCCGTCAAGGTCTTGAGGACTCGGCACTTTCGGCGTCTGCATGGACAACTCCTCCGATGGCGAACTCCCCCTCGGCGAGGTAGCGAGAGGAGAAGCGGCAACAACAGCGAGGGTAGCGGGCGGGATGGCGGGCCCGACTAGGTGTCGGGCGCCGCTTGGCGCGTCGGCGACCCCATCATCATCGTCGCCCGGCTCCACAACTCCCGGGTCGTCTCCTTGGTAATTGGCGTGGGGAGGCTGCGGAAGGAAGAGGAGCTGGCAAAGGCCGTCAGAGTCGAGAATGCGAGGCGTAGTGCCCTCGACAGCGTCGGCGTCCTGCCGCCCGTCTTGACCCGCTTCGGCGCCGCCATCACCGTCCGCCTCGTCTGGCAGGATGTTCTCTCGGTGTCGGCACTGTATGGCTCGCCTAAGCGCCCTTTTGCCCTTCGCCTCCTTGACCTATCTCTGAAGAGAGGCGAGAAAAAGGTTACGGACATCTTATCTTTTTAATTTGTAAGCCTTCGGGCCTTAGCTACATTTAAAACTTGTAATCCTCTCTTTCATGTTTTTCATCCTCTATGGACTGTACTTGAGTGGGATGCTTTTTGATGAAAAGGGGAAGCTTGCTATGTTATTTCCTTTATTTGATTATGTGCCTTTTATGTTTTTACCCTACGCTTTGAGGGAACTTGCCGGCGCAAACACACTTGCTAAGTGCGGAACATCAGGAACCTGCTGGTGGTGTTGCCTCCGGCAAGAAACCTTGTCGGGGCTAGTTGCAGTGCACTTTCCTTTGTTGACGGACTCGAGAAACAAAGTAAGGCGCCCAACTTAGCCTGAGCCGGCTCCTCGTGGGTTTTCCCACAAGGCCGCGGTAGTTCAGGGCGTGGCTTGGTTCCCCATTCCATAGAGGATGCATGATGAGGACGAAGAACTTATCGATGCTCGGCCCGGCAACCTGGCTCATGGGGATGAGGCTTAGCCTCCTGACCCAGACCTTTGCGGGACCAGTCTTGCGCGCACCTTTCTCCTTTCCTTGTTCTTGCAGCTGCTAGGCGTGTCATAGGAACAATCTCTTAGGCGCGGCAAGTTATTTCTTTGTAATATATAACTTTACAGGCAAAGCTTGCTCGTTATATCCTTTACTCTGTTACATCCCTTGTATGTTTTTACCCTATGCTTTGAGGAACTTGTCGGTATAAGCACACTTGCTGAGTCGCGAACATCAACAACTTCTTTGGCGGTGTTGCCTCCGGCAAGAAACCTTATCGGGGCTAGTTGCAGCACTTGTATTGTTGGCGGACTCGAAACAAATCAAGCGTAACAACTCCAGTCGATTCCTCCCGCATAGGTTTTCCATACAAAACACGGATGTTCAAAGAATATAACCTAAAAATTTAAAACTTGATCATGCTCAAACTTTGGCAACAGCTTTTACATCGTCTATGTTCGGCAAGGCTGTACTTCCACTGAGCAGCCTTGGGTCCATACCTGCATCCTCTCCCTCTCGAAGCTTAAACGTTAACTGCGGCTATGGTAGCAGCGCAAAGCTTCTTTGTGTGAGCAGCTCGTCTGACAGCACGAAGGCGATCCTCCTCGAGGCGTGCGTCATCCGCGCTGCTCTTGCTCTAACTCATCATGGCGAGCACTTTCGAAGCGATCCATTATCTGAGGAGAAGAAGTGAGAATGTAGAACCCCGGACCAAAATGGCAGGGATAAAGGTTGTTTGGAGAGCTTGAGCTGGTTGATGAATCTGTTGGAGTGGGCCTTGCGCTTCACACTTGGTTACTTATGCGATTGCATCTGGAGGCGAGTCGGCGAGAAGAAACCTTCCGGAAGGCTTTTCAACAAAAGCGCTCTTCATAATGTGATGACCATATGCCTCCATATCTCCACCAACAACTACATCCATCTTCAGGGAATGCACTTCAATTTCACTGTTGAATCTTCTTACATGCGATATGTCATCAACAAATTGGTACATACTTGATTGCGGGCTACTCTCTCTTCTTCTTGCTCCTCGGGAAGTTCTCTGTCAGAAGAAATGGGCGATCTGTTGTGCCCATGCGAGCTCGTGGCTCGACAACAAGGACTAAAAGCGCGAATCTTTCTGCGGAACATCCGCTTCTCGGCAGAATCTAGGATCCTGCGGGCGTGATGCTCCCGCAAGCGTGTCGAACCGCAACTTGTCGGGCATCTGCTTCATGAAACTAACCCTAAGGCTTGTCGGAGTGGACTGCTCCTCGGCACTTTATGTTGACCACAGGGACCTTCTTGGCGGCGACTTGAGGAGCTGCGGGAAAAGTAGTCGCCGATAACCAACTCTTCTTGCTCTCTCATCGGTCGATGGTGTGACGGATGGTTGGTCGACTTGAGCACAAAATTCCTGGTTCCATAGGTAGCAGTGCGGCACTTTGGAGACCATGCAATGTCGTTCTGAGCTCTTGGAACATGTTCCATCTCCAGGCCGTCAAAATGTTCTTCTAGCTTTCTCACTTCATAAATGTAGGCTTCCATCAATGGACTCTGATAATCTTTGTTGACTTGGCGGATGACAAGCTGTGAGTCACCCCTGACAATGAGTTTCTTAATCCCAAGTTCTGCTGCGATCCTGAGTTCGGCAAGCAAGCCTTCATACTCTGCAGTATTGTTCGTTGCTTGCTCCTTGGGAAAGTGCATTTGGATCACGTATTTGAGGTGCTCTCCGGTGGGTGCGACAAGCAGCACACCCGCACTGGCGCCTTGCAGCGAGAAGGCACCATCAAAGTACATGATCCATTCTTTGCTTGCTTCCTTGACGGGGATGCTCTTCTCCGGAGTTTCTTCATCAGGCGTTGGCGTCCATTCTGCTATGAATTACGCCAATGCTCGGCTGCGGATAGTTGAGTACTCTCTAACTTGAGGCCAAAGCTTGACAATTCCAGTGCCCACTTTCGATCCTGCTGTTATGCGGATTCTGCGGTATCCTCTTGGTGAAGCGAGTGACAAGCTGTGATCTCATGTGCTTGAAAGTAGTGGCACCTTCCTCGAGGCCATGAGTAGGCGAAAACAACCACGCACGGTACCTTGATCTAGCCCCTGCGAAGGGCCGACAAAATAAGCTGGGCGCACCATCTTCTTGTTTCTCTTCTTGTGGCTGCAGATCCATCCTTGCGGAACCAGAACTTATCGGAAGCCCTTGCTTGTGCTGGATTAAGCTTGCGGTGTTGGCTCATCATCCGCCTCCCTCTCCGTGACTAAGCGGCACTAACCACTTGATTGGTTCTGCCAGATATCTTGACAACTTCTCTTGTGGCTTAGGTGCGACAAGTGTTGGAGTAGAGGATAGGTAGCTCTTCAGTCTGTGGCGCAGCCTCCGCTTCGGAGTCCATTTCGTGGACCTGCCTTTTCAAAATTTTGAAAAGCGGCGCGCTCAGCGGACTTAGAGATGAACCTCTGAGGCGGCAACACAGCCCGGCAAGTCTTCGCACATCCTTGGCGGCTTGTGCTTATCTGCTCAATGGCCTTGATCTTGTTGGGATTGGCCCGATCCCCGGCTGAGATCAAAAGAATCCAGAAGCTTGCGGGAACTCAAACACACACTTCTCGGATTCGACTTGAGATTGATCTTCAGCGATTTGTGAAGGTCTCGTCCAAATCTTGGATCAAGGTTGCTCTGTCTGCTCTTGACCACTATGTCATCCATGTAGCTTCTACATTTACGTGCAGGTGTGGCTCAAAAGCATATTGACTACTCTTGCAAATGTTGAACCAGCATTCTTTAGTCGAAGGCATCCGTTACAAAGCGATGCGTGCCACATGGAGTAGCGAATGCGGTTTTCTCTTCATCCTCTTCGCCATGAAGATCATGATATCTGAGTATGCATCAAGGAATGGCGGATCACATCTGCTTCAAGGTCGACAATCTGGTCAATGCGTGGCAAGAAATGGATCCTTGGGACAAGCTTTATTAACATCGGTGAAGTCAATACAAGCCTCCACTTCCCGTTTGCCTTGCGCTTGCGACTCTTTGGATTGGCTAACCACGTTGGATGGAGTACTCCTCGGACCGGCGGCCTTCCAACTTCGATCTCCTCTTCAATGAACTCTTGGCGCTCCTTTGCTTGCTTCGCCTCTCTACCTTGGCGGGCCGTGCATGAGGGCCAGGCGGCAAGGTGGTGCTCAGTTACTCACAGGAACACGGGGATATCGGATGGTTGCCATGCAAAACGCCGACGATACGCCCGCAAGGAAAGCAGCGGCGCTTTCCTATTTAGGATCAGCGTGGCAGCGATGGTGAAGGTACCACCGGTGCCGTCCTCCTTAGCGACCACTTTCTTGGTCTCGGTGTCTGTCTTTGGCTTCTTGCACTTGCGGTGGAGCTTCGATGGTGCGTCCTCGGCGTTAGCATAACTCGAAGAGAGTGCGCTTGCGGAGTGGGCATCGGGCTGCTCTTGCGGACTTGGTCTTCTTCTTCTTCCCTCAGGGAACCCGGTGACAAGTGGTTTGCGCTCTCTGCGCTGCTGCTTCCAGTAGATCTTGTCGGTCTGATATAAGTGCGTCTTTCTTGTGCCTGGACGAAATAACTTATCGGACCAGGCATCTTGAGCACATTATGCATAGTGAGGCTGCCATGAACTTGCGCCCGGCGGACGGCCAGTATCCCGGTAAATGAAATCAACAACATCAAATGTGACCCTCTCGTCACGAAATTCAGCTTCTTTGATATCCTTGGCGGTGTGATCTTCCCCTTCCGCTTGCTCCTTCCGGTTTATTCCTTGGAAGATGTGATCTCTTCGAGCTCGGCTGTCGGGGATCTGGAGCTTCTTGAGCCTTCTGAGGAGGAGATCAGATTTAGGCGGCCCGCCATCAACCAACATCTTTGTAACCTTGAGGTTGCGGATGGTTGGCGAAACCAACATCGGCAAGCACCCGGCCTTGATGATGCGATCGGGTGATCCTCAACATCAAAAGATGATGGGCGTCTGGACCGCCGGGGTTCTTGGCGACTCGGCAGACGGTTACCTTGCGTTCACTTCCGCGCACCTTTGTTTGAGTTGGCGGTGTGAGGTGTCGCGAGAAGCGCCGCCATCGGCCTTACAAAATCTCCGTTGCCTTACGAAACTCTTGCTACGTCGGTCTCATCTTCCTCCATCTCATCATCTTCATCTTCGTCTTCGTCCTTAGTCGGCGTACAGAGGGCCTATCTCTTGCCTTGTTTGGCCTTGCAGCGCCCCCTCAGAAGTTGCTTCTTGCGGATCCTCCGCCACCTCCTGGGCCTTCTCCTTGTCATGGCCTTCGTATTCAACTTTACGTAGCTCTGCCATCTGCTCAACCTTCTTGCAGCTTGGAGGTCATGGCCCTTAGTGCGGTGGATCTTGCATCGCTTGCCGGGCCGTCACGCTGTCGGCGGCTACCACAGCCTCGCGGTCGCCAGCTTTGGCCTTGTCGAGCCACCTCCGTTGCGGACTGCTCGACAGCTAGCACATCCTTAGCCTTTCTCTTTCTGTTGTTCCGCCTCCGGTTCTTCTTTGCGGAGGGCATCCTCCTTGTCGAGATCATACGTTCCGCATTCTCTCGGGCGGTCTCCTCCCCTCTTGCCGTACGTGCACACTTGCCGGCGAGCATATAGCTCGCGACATCTCTTGCACATCGCCATCTCCTCCCTCATCCTGCGGATTCACAGCGCGTTCGATGGAGCAGCGGCTAAACCTGTGGCAGAATCAGGCGTCACAGGATGTTCGCGGCACTGGCTGAATCTCTTACGTATGTACTTGCGAGGTTCACCTTCCTTCAAACAGCGAGATGAAGGTCGCTTTCACGGCCATGGGGCTTGTGGCGCTGTGAGCGCCGACAAAGCTGATACGGAGTCGCCCATGAAGAGATGGGTTGTCCGGCAAGTGCATGAGCCAAATCGACGTTGGGCTTGAGCACCGTGAGAAGTAGTTGGCGAGATCTTCTCATCGCGTCCCCGGCAGCATGCACGCGATAAACGGCTGAGAACTCCGGCGGATGTATCCATCGCCTTCTCGAGCACGTCTGGCGAAGTTCTTGTCTTGGGCCCCTGGACTTGCCGCAGCTCAGGTGAGCGTGGTGAGCAACCTACAGCGTCTGACAAATCGCTGGTTCCTGGCGCATGCATATCGGCAGTGGGCCCTGGCGCTGGTCGAATTGTCGTCGCTTCTCTTCTGCGCTTCGATCGATCGGCGTCTTCGTGTCGTCGTTCTTGGAGAACTTGGCGCTGATCGCGGCGAGCTTCATGAGTCCGGCAACGCAGTGGAGTCAGCGTCGAGGTGGCCAGTGGTGATCTTGGCCTTGAGGGTGAAATGCATGGTGGTACTTTTAAGCGGTCTTGTCGGCGTCGCTTGCTGGCGTCTTGCGAGAGCTTCGATGTGCTTCGATTGCGGGCTTATGCGCCGTTAAGCGAAAATAATGAGCTATAAATGGCGGCCCTCGATCGTCGATCTTGTCCGGCTGGAGGTAATCTAAAACAGCTGAGCTCGGGCGATGCTTCTCTGAGTCTTAGGTGGCGGTGGCGGCGGCGCAAGGTGCGGGACATGCTCAAACTCCTACAGGTGTTAGAAGGAGCAACATCTCGTCGACGACCTTGCGCTTCGTGCGAGTGTGGGCGTGTATGTTGGCCTTGGCGTCGCGACCCACCAGCAGCCTTGTTCCAGCGCGAGTGCGGTGCTAGGAGCACCGTGGTGTTGTCGATCCTGCACCTCCACAGGAGGAGTGCGGTGGATGTCTGAAGGCTGAACCTTGTGGGCCTTGTCCTTGGACCTGGTGACGGCGTGAGACCCACCATCGGCGCTCGCTCCTCCGCCGTCCACCCCGCCCGTTTGCTCGGTGGCGGTAGGATAGTATAAGCCAGGCGGCCACCTCCAAGTCTTCTTCTTGATGGCATGTCGATGGAGATGTTGATGTAGCGCCTTGAGCGGCTGGATCGGATCATGCGACCTCGATGCCCCCTACAGCGCGCCAAAGATGCCGTGATGGATGGGAACACGAGCACCTATGGGGCAGGGCCCTTCTCGGTCGGTAAGGAGGCGGAGGCGCCGCCTGTGAGCAGATCGGCCAGCTTGCGCGGGGATTTTACAACGGAGCTCTCCGGAGATAAAACTCCTACTGCTGCGTGTTTCTATTCTAATCTTGCTCGAGAGCATGGGTGTGTTGTGGTGTTGAATGAGTGAATAGACCCAACCGGCGGAACCCTTTCTCGTCTTGCAGGCCTCCTTTATAGTCTAAAGGGGTCAGACAGGTGGCAGCGTAGAAAAGAGGGTAAAAAAGGTAAAAGCAGCGGTTGGTACAACCACTATCATGATGTCCCCTACCTAACTCGGCGGCGGGGACAAGGGCATTTAATGCCGTGCAGTGCGCTCAAGCATGTAAGAAGCGACCGTTAGAGGCATACGGTCGCCACGATGGCCTCCTTCGCTTAAACGCCACCTCGCACCGCTAGGCTGCACAGCCACCCGCCACGTGCACGGGGAAGCGATCACATGGCGTGCGTTGTCGGATCTTGTTGGAGCTTGGGTGCGGTGGCAGCCTTGCGCCAACAAGCGCCCTGCGGCGTCGTCTTATCGCACACTACAAACATGCCGCTTCGCCGTGCCGCGAGAATCGCACCTGCAAAACATCTTGAGCGTCGCGGCAAGTTATCTGAAATGTCTTGGTTGGCCTTCGGCAAGCTCCTCTTGCGGGGTCTTATCCTTCGGCAAGCTTCTCTTGCGGTCTTGTCCTTCGGCAAGCTCCTCTTCTTGGGGCCTTCTTCTGATTAACAATTTGTTCTTGAATGGCAGTATGAATTGTGGAGGTCTTGGCGGACGCCCGGCAAGCCTTTCATGGGGAGCTACTGTTGCCCGTGCACAAGTTCGAGGTACTAGGTACCCCTACTTTGAATACACCCGGCGAGGACACTAGATCTAAACTTCGGGCTGCCGCCCATGCGGGCTGCGGCGGCTCGGTGATATGGAACCACCCGATTGCCACCCCTTAATGGTCACGAAGGCCGCCGAGCCATAGGGCGTTGGGTAATTTACCCAACATGGCGCGCCGCATTCCCTTGCGTGCCCTTCACAACCTTGACAGCGTTGAAGGTCTTGAGCCTGGCCGAGAGTGGGGCGGATGCGAAGGAAGGCCTCGCACCTGCGATGAACGCCGAGATGTTGAGGATGAAGTTGGCGCGGATCGTGGAAATCAGGCCGTAGTAGAACGCAGAGCCCCGGACGAATGGATGGAGTAAACCCGATCCGGAGGAAGTGGGGGAAGGAGGCGACCCTCTCATGAGGCCGGGGTAGGGATGAGGTGCCCTCGTCGGGCCGATCGCAGCGATATCGCCGGAAGGTATCGGCGTTGCGCGGCTGTGATGTGCTCCTCCTTAGCGGAGGCCAACCATTGCCTCCGCTCCGGACATATTCGGAGAAGGTCGGTAGTCTGTGAGCTTGGGCATTGGAGCTTTAGTCTTGCGGAGATGGATAAGCAAAGGAGGAAGAAGGCATAGGTGAAGGTAAATCCTTATCCCTTATATATAAGCGCGTAAACTGTGCATCCCCCACCTGCTGGTAAAACTACGCTTATCTCCCGCGCCACCATCAATGGGCGCGAGTTGGGTTACCTACGTCCGTATTGATGAGAATCCGGAATAAGGGAACGATCTCTGCCGACAAGATGTGCCGGAAACCGCTTAAGCTAAGCGTCTTTGAGGTGGTATAAAGTAAAAAGCGATTCAAGTAAAAGCACAGTAGCGGTGTGATGTCATCTTTGCATATCGTCGTGATTGGATTAGTGTACATTTTATTCTCTCTACGGTGGAATGTGGAATTTATTTTGCGAGCCGGACACTATCTGGTGTGTTCGATTGTACTAAAGTAGAGGTACCTTAGTACCCGAACTTGTCTGCAGACGATCGCCAGCACCAGCGGCAAAGGCTTGTCGGCGCCGCCAGACCCTCCGTCATTTCTTATTACTGCCATTCAAGAACAAAGTATCAGCCGGGAAAACAAAGGCCCCGACAAGAGGAGCTTGCGGGAAGGCCAACCGAGCGCTCAAGAAGACTTACGCGATGCCCAGCGTCCAGCAAAGCCCGGCAGCGACAAGCTTGCCCGGCACAACAAGAAGAAGCGGACAAGGGACTTGCAGCGGCTGCACCAAAATCTAAGCGCATCAGCGTGTCGCCCAGGGCCATCCTAGGGGCGTGGCGGCGTTCGCCAGCCATGCGGGCAATTGTAGCCGGGCTGACAGGCGCCATCGTGGCAGGTGGCTCTCACCTAGCGTTTCTTTGCCTTTGTTAGGGCGACGGACGGGCATTAAATGCCCTTATCCCTGCCGTCGAGTTAGGTAGGGGACCTTGTTGATCCTTGTTGTACCAACCTGCGTTTTACCTTTCTACCCCTCTTCCTTGCTTGCCACTGTTGGTGCCCCCTTAGATTATAAAGGGGCCCATGGGCGCGTAGAAAGGGGTTCGGTCCATTCAAGACCGCCCAACACCACCATACACTCGCACTCTCGAGCAAGATCAAATCTGAACACCAGCGGTAGGGTTTTATCTCTCCGGAGAAGCTCGAAGCTGGGTAAAATCGCCGTCTCCCCAGCGCCCGACCTCGATCTGCTCTGCGCATGCCCTCTGCTCCTTGCTTGGACTAGAAGGGCCCCTGCCCCATAGGTGCTCGAGGCCCGCGAGAGGGCCGCCCGGACATCTTTGGCGCGCGGTAGAGGCGTCAAGGTCGTGAGCATCTGATCCGGTCTCCTTGCGCTCATCGCGTCTTCATCAACATGCCACGAAGAAGAAGCCTTGGAGGTGGCCTCCGTCTATGATTCTACCACCCAGCCCGAACAGCGGGCGGTGGAGTGGAGCCAGCCGTGAAGGCGGCGGCGGAGTGGGACTCACGTCGTCACGAGTCCAAAAACAAGGCCCATAGCGTCGGCGACGTCACGAACACCACATCCTTCACAGGAGGTGCAGGTAAACAACGCCCGGTGCTCCTAACGTGCTTTCGCGTGGAGCAAGGCCAAGCTGGTGGGTCGCGGGGCGTTCGAGTCAGCATACGCTGACATCTTTGGCCGAGTGAGTATGGTCACCGGATGGGGTGTGGCACCTCTAATCGGTTAGAGTCGAGCATCCGCTCCTCGCGCGCTCGTCGCCACGCCACCAAGGCAGGAAGGCGCGGCGAAACCAGCTGCTTCCGTTACCCTCGGCGCCGCACAATTCAGCGGCGGAGGATGACCATATCTGACCTCGCCGGCCGCCAATGGCGACAAGCCCGGCAACAGCGCGTCGAAGCCACGGCAAGCCGCCCGAGCGCAAACCGACGCCGACAAGACCGTTAGGCGCTACCTCCATGCACTCCCAGCCACGAAGGCCAAGATCGCTGGCTCATCGGACTAACCCGGCGGCGACTCCACGCGTCGTCCGGACCCTTGAACTTCGCCGTGATCAACGCCCGTTCTCCAAACGGCGACACGAAAACCTTCCTTTTCGCGCCAGGCGCGAAGGAAGCGCGGCGTCAATCCGACCAGCGTCTTTGAGCCTTGTCGATATGCATGCAGGGGGAACGGCGACTTGCCATGCGGCGAGTTGCCCTGCATTCACCAGCATGGCAGAATCGGTGGCCTAAACCAAGAACTTCAAGCTAGGCGTGCCGAGAAGTCGATGGCAGGATACATCGTTGGAGTTCCTCGGCATCTACACCATCGCGGTGCGGGCTGCGGGCGTGACGAAAGATCTGCCACTACTTCCCGGCGGTGCTCAGCCCGGCGTCGGATCTTGGCTCATGCACTGCCCGGACTCCATCTCTTCATGGGCGGACTGTGTCATCGGTTTGTCGGCGCCTTCGGCCTAAACCCCATGGCCAGGAAAGCGATCTGCATCTACTACCGTCCGAGAGGAGGGTAGCCCTGCGCAAATACATACGAGAGGTTCAGCGGTGTATGACATCGAGCGTCCACCACGCGCGGTTATCGGCGTGTTCCACGAGAATGTCAACCGCAGGATGAGGGAGGAGATGGCGATATGCAAGATCAGAATGTCGTGAGCTCTATGCTCGGCGACAAGTGTGCACAGGCTGAGGAGGAGAAAATCCCGGAGAAGATTGCGGTGCGAAGGATCGTGATGAGGATGCCGCCCGGCAAGGAAGCCGGCGGAACAACGGGAAGAAAGGCTAAGGATGTGCTAGTGTTGAGCATTCAACGGGCTCACAAGGCCAAAGCTGATGACTCACGTGTTGTGGTAGCGCCGACAAGCGAGATGGCTCCGGCAATGGTATTACCAGATTCACGCACCAAGCCATGACCTCAAACCTGCAAGAAAGTGGGCGGATGGAGACTCTGATACGGCGCCCACGATAAGGAAGAGCCGAGGAGGTGGCGGAGGATCGGCAAGCTTCCCGCGGGAGACGCAGCTGCAAGGCCAAACGGCAGCAAGAGCGAGCCTCGTCGTGGCGCGACAAGGGCGAAGATGAAAGATGAGGATGATGAGATGGAGGAAGATGAGGCCCGATGACAAGAGTTCGGAAAAGCGGCAGTGTTGTGCATCGGCCAGTAAACGAAGTGGTCCATGCGCCCATCATCTTCGATGTTGAGACCACCTGATCGCATCACTGTGGTCCGGTGTTTGCCGATGTTGGTCTCACCAGCGATCCAAACCTCAAGGTCACAAAGATGTTGGTTGTGGCGGGGCGGCCTGAACCTGATTTCCTCGCGGTGCTAAAGCTCCGGATCCACAATGACTCGGAAACTGGTACCTTTCAAGGATAAATCCGGAAGGAGCAAGCGAAGGAAGATCCCCGCGATGGCGTTTGGCGGCGAGCTGAATTTTAGGGCAGAAGGGTCACGTTTGATGTTGCTGATATCCCATTACCCTACAATGGGATACTCGCGACAAGCGCTGCCAAGTTCATGGCAGCCTCTCCTCGCATACAATGTGCTTAAGATGCAGGTCCGATAAGTGTCATTTACCGCACCCAATCGCTTGAGTTGGCGGTGTGAGGTGTGCAGAGAGCGCCGCCATCGACGCACAAAATCTCCGTTGCCTTCTGAAACTCTTGCTCGTCGGTCTCATCTTCCTCCATCTCATCATCTTCATCTTCGTCTTCGTCCTTGTCGCGCCACGGGGGCCTATCTCCTTGCCGCTGTTTGGCCTTGCAGCGCCTCCCCAGCAAGTTGCTTGCTTGCGGATCCTCCGCCACCTCCTGGGCCTTCTCCTTGTCGCGCCTTCGTATTCAACTTTACGTAGCTCGCCATCTGCTCAACCTTCTTGCACGCTTGGAGGTCATGGCCCTTGGTGCGGTGGATCTTGCAAGATCGCTTGCCGGAGCCGCCCTGCTTGTCGGCGGCTACCACAGCCTCACGTGAGTCGCCAACTTTTGGCCTTGTCGAGCCACCTCCGTTCCGGACTGCTCGACAGCCTAGCACATCCTTAGCCTTTCTCTTTCTGTTGTTCCGCCTCCGGCTCTTTCTTTGCCGAGGGCATCCTCACTTGTCGAGATCCTTCGTTCCGCATTCTCTCGGGCAGTCTCTCCCCTCTTCAAAGACGCGTGCACACTTGTCGGCTGAGCATATAGCTCATCGACATTCTAATCTTACATCGCCATCTCCTCCCTCATCCTGCGATTCACTGCTGCGTTCGATGGAACGCGGCGATAACCTGTGGCAGGTGGACGCCTGGGATGTTAGCACCGCAGACCGCTGAATCTCCAGATATAGCTACTTGCGCAGGGTTCACCTTCCTTCTAGGCAAGCGGATGAAGGTCGCTTTCACGGCCATGGGGCTTGTGGCCACTTTGTGAAGGCGCCGACAAACTGATGACACAGTCTGCCCATGAAGAGATGGAGTTGTCCGGCAAGTGCATGAGCCAAGATCTCGACGTTGGGCTTGAGCACCGCGGAAGTAGTTGGCGAGATCTTCTCATCGCGGTCCCCCGCAGCATGCACCGCGATGGTGTAGAGCGGCTGAGAACTCCGGCGGATGTATCCTGCCATCGCATTCTTCTCGCACGCCTAGCTTGAAGTTCTTGGTCTTCGCCACTGGACTTGCCGCAGCTCACGGGTGAACGAGGGCAACCTATCACAGACGGCAAGTCGCTGGTTCCTCGGGCGCATGCATATCGACAGTGGGCCCTGGCGCTGGTCGATTGACGTCGCTTCTCTTCTGCGCTTCGCGCGAGTACGAGCGTCTTCGTGTCGTCGTTCTTGGAGAACTTGGCGCTGATCGCGGCGAGCTTCATGGGTCCGACGACGCAGTGGAGTCAGCGTCGAGGTTGGCCCCATGAATCGGTGATCTTGGCCTTGGTGGGGGAATGCATGGTGGTGGCACCCCAAGCGGTCTTGTCGGCGTCGCTTGCGCCGGGCGTCTTGCCGGGCTTCGATGTGCTTCGATTGCCGGGCTTATGCGCCGTTAAGCGAAACCAATGAGGTATATAATGGCGGCCCCTCCGATCGCCGATCTTGTCCGGCGCCGAGGGTAATCTAGAAGCTGGCTCGGGCCGCTTGCTTCTCTGAGTCTTGGGTGGCGGTGGCGAGCGGCGCAAGGTGCGGGATATGCTCAAACTCCTAACAGGTGTTAGAAGGAGCAACATCTGCCCAGCGACTCACACCGCGCTTCGTGCGTGGTGTGGACGTGTATGTTGGCCTTGAGCGTCCCGCGACCCACCAGCTTGGCCTTGTTCCAACGCGAGTACGGTGCTAGGAGCACCGTGGTGTTGTCGATCCTGCACCTCCTGGGAGGGGTGCGGTGGATGTGCAGAGGCTGAACCTTGTGGGCCTTGTCCTTGGACCTGGTGACGACGTGAGACCCACCATCGGCGCCCGCTCCTCCGCCGGCGTCCACCCCACCGCCCGTTTGCTCCGGTGGCGGTAGGATAGTCGCAAACGGAGCGGCCACCTCCAAAGTCTTCTTCTTCGATGGCATGTCGATGGAGATGTTGATGTAGCGCACGCAGACGCTGGATCAGATACGCACGACCTCGATGCCCCCCTACCTGGCGCGCCAAAGATGTCGTGGATGGGAGCACGAGCACCTATGGGGCAGGGGGCCCCTTCTCGGTCCGGTAAGGGAGCGGAGGGCGACGCCAGCAGAGCAGATCGGCCAAAGCACGCAGGGATTTTACCAGCCGAGCTCTCCGGAGAGATAAAACTCCTACTGCTGCTTTGTGTTTCTATTCTAATCTTGCTCGAGAGCATGGGTGTGTTGTGGTGTTGAATGAGTCGAATGAACCCAACCGCGGAACCCTTTCTACGTGCGCACGGGCCTCCCTTTTATAGTCTAAAGGGGTCACCGACAGGTGGCAGCGTAGAAAGAGGGGTAAAAAGGTAAAAACGCGGGTTGGTACAACCACTATCATGATGTCCCCTACCTAACTCGACGGCAGGGACAAGGGCATTTAATGCCCGTGCAGTGCGCTCAAAGCAGTGTAGGAAGCGACCGTTAGAGGCGCCACCGATCGCCACGATGGCCTCCTTGTCAGCCTTCGCCACACCTCGCACCGCTAGGCTGCACAGCCACCCGCCACGTGTACCAGAGCGATCACAGTGGCGCATATCGCTGTCGGATCTTGTTGGAGCTTGGGTGCGAAGTGGCAGCCGCTGCATGACAAAAGCATACGCCGCCGCGTCGCCTTGTCGCACTCCGCAGCATGCCGCTTCGCGTGCCTTGCCGGGTCGCACCTGCAAGCATGCGGGGCGTCGCGGCAAGTTATCTGAAGTGTCTTGGTTGGCCTTCCCGGCAAGCTCCTCTTGCCGGGGTCTTGTCCTTCCCGGCAAGCTTCTCTTGCCGGGGTCTTGTCCTTCCCGGCAAGCTCCTCTTGCCGGGGCCTTGTCTTCTCAGTTAACAATTTGTTCTTGAATGGCAGTAATATGAATTGTGGAGGGTCTTGGCGGACGCCCGGCAAGCCTTTCCGCGGGACGCTGCGACTGCCCGTGCACAAGTTCGGGGTACTAAGGTACCCCTACTTTAGTACACCGACAGGGGACACTAGATCTAAACTCGGGGGCTGCCGCCCATGCGGGCTTGCGCGGCTCGGTGATATGGAACCACCCCGATTGCCACCCCTTGACGGAGTCCACGAAGGCCCCTTCGAGCCATAGGACGTTGGGTAATTTACCCAACATGGCGCCGCCGCATTCCACTTGCGTGCCCTTCACAACCTTCGGCTTGACGTTGAAGGTCTTGAGCCACAGGCCGAAGTGGGGCCGGATGCAGAGGAAGGCCTCGCATTACCCATTTACGAACGCCGAGATGTTGAGGATGAAGTTGGCGCCGGATCGTGGAAATCCAGGCCGTAGTAGAACATGAGCCCCTGGACGAATGGATGGAGTGGAAAGCCCGATCCGGAGGAAGTGGGGAAGGAAGACGACCTCTCATGAGGCCCGGGGGTAGGGATGAGGTGCCCTCGTCGGGCGAGCCGATCGCAGCGATATCGCCGGAAAAGGTATCGGCGTTCGCGCGGCTGGTGATGTGCTCCTCCTTAACGGAGGAGGCCAACCATTGCCTCCGCTCCGGACATATTCGGAGAAGGTCCGGCGGTATGCGAGCTTGGGCATTGGAGCTTTAGTGCGCGGAGATGGATAAGCAAAGGAGGAAGAAGGCATAGGTGAGAAGGTAAATCCTTATCCCTTATATATAGGCGCATGAAACTGTGCATCCCCCACCTGCCTGGTAAAACTCGCTTATCTCCCAAGCGCCACCATCAATGGCGCAGTTGGGTTACCCACGTCCGTATTGATGAGAATCCCGGAATAAGGGACACGATCTCTGCCGACAAGATGTGCTAAGGAAACCGCCGCTAAGCGTCTTTGAGGTGGTATAAAGTAAAAACGATTCAAGTAAAAGCCTGGTAGCGGTGTGATGTCATGCTGCATAATACGTCAGCAGATTGGATTAGTGTACATTTTATTCTCTCTACGGTGGAATGTGGAATTTATTTTGCAGAGCCGGACACTATCCTGGTGTGTCGATTGTACTAAAGTAGGGGTACCTTAGTACCCGAACTTGCTGCACGAGCGATCGCCAGACACCAGCGGCAAGGCTTGTCGGGCGCCGCCAAGACCCTCCGTCATTTCTTATTACTGCCATTCAAGAACAAAGTATCAGCCCGGGAAAACAAAGGCCCGACAAGAGGAGCTTGCGGGAAGGCCAACCGAGGCGCTCAAGAAGACTTGCGCGATGCCCAAGGCGTCCGGCAAAGCCCGGCGACCGGCAAGCTTGCCCGGCACAACAAAGAAGAAGCGCGGCAAGGGACTTGCGCGGCAAGGCTGCCACCAAAATCTAAGCGCATCCAGCGGCGTGTCACCCAGGGCCATCCTAGGGCGCGTGGCGGCGTTAACGCAGCCATGCGAGCGAGGTAAGCGGAGGTGACAGAGACGCCATCGTGGCAACCGGTGGCTCACCTATGATCGTTTCTTTGCCTTTGTTAGGGCGACGGACGGGCATTAAATGCCCTTGTCCCTGCCGTCCACGAGTTAGGTAGGGGACACTGTTGGTCACTGTTGTACCAACCTGCGTTTTTACCTTTCTACCCCCTCTTCCTACACTGCCACCTGTTGGTGCCCCCTTCAGATTATAAAAGGGAGGCCCATGGGCACGTAGAAGGGGTTCGGTCCATTCAAGACACGCAACACCACCATACACTCGCACTCTCGAGCAAGATCAAATACGAACACAAAGCAGCAGTAGGAGTTTTATCTCTCCGGAGAGCTCCGAAGCTGGGTAAAAATCGCCCGTCTCCCCCACGCGCCCGACCTCGATCTGCTCTGCGCATGCCCTCTGCTCCCTTGCCGGACTAGAAGGGGCCCCCTGCCCCATAGGTGCTCGAGGCCACAGAGAGACCGCCTGACATCTTTAGGCGCCCGGTAGAGGCGTCAAGGTCGTGAGCATCTGATCCGGTCTCCTTCATCATCAACGTCTTCATCAACATGCCACGAAGAAGAAGCCGGAGGTGGCCTCCGTCTACATCGATTCTACCACCCAGCCGAACAAGCGGGCGGTGGAGTGGGCGCCATGGCGAAGAAGCGGCGGCGGTGGGACTCACGTCGTCACGGAGTCCAAAAACAAGGCCCATAGCGTCGGCGACCGTGCGAACACCACATCCTTCACAGGAGGTGCAAGGTCGACAACGCCCGTGCTCCTAACACCGTGCTCGCATTGGAGCAAGGCCAAGCTGGTGGGTCGCGGGGCGTTCGAGTCAGCATGCTGCGCCGGCATCTTTGGCTTGAGTGAGGTATGGTCACCGGATGGGGTGTGGCACCTCCTAATCCGGTTGGGAGTCGAGCACATCCGCTCCTCGCGCGCTTCGTCGCCACCGCCACCAAGACAGCGAGAGGAAGCGCCGCCCGAGCCGGCTGCTTTAGATTACCCTCGGCGCCGCACAAGATTGCGGCGGAGGATGACCATATCACAACCTCGCCGGCCGCCAATGGCGACAAGCCCCGGCAACCGAGCGCGTCGAAGCCCTGGCAAGCCGCCCAGGCGCAAGCCGACGCCGACAAGACCGTTGGGGGCGCTACCTCCATGCACTCCCAGCCCTGAAGGCCAAGATCGCTGGCTCATCGGACTAACCCCGACGGCGACTCCACCGCGTCGTCGGACCCGCGAACTCGCCGTGATCAACGCCCGTTCTCCAAACGGCGACGAAAACCTTCCTTTTCGCGCGCGCGAAGAAAGCGCGGCGTCAATCCGACCAGCGTCTTTGGGCCTTTGTCGATATGCATGCACCGGGGAACGAGCGACTTGCCATGCGGCGAGGTTGCCCTGCATTCACCCGCGAGCTGTGGCAAGTCCAGTGGCCTAAAACCAAGAACTTCAAGCTAGACGTGCCCGAGAAGTGCGATGGCAGGATACATCCGTTGGAGTTCCTCGGCATCTACACCATCGCGGTGCGGCTGCGAGGGCGCGACGAAAGATCTCGCCAACTACTTCCCGGCTGGTGCTCAAGCCCGGCGTCGGATCTTGGCTCATGCACTGCCGGACGGCTCCATCTCTTCATGGGCGGACTGTGTCATCGGTTTGTCGGCGCCTTCAAAGCGACCACAAACCCCATGGGCAGAGGAAGCGATCTGCATCTACTGCGTCGGAAGGAGGGGTAGCCCCTGCGCAAGTACATCTGAGAGGTTCAGCCGGTGCAGCGCAACATCGAGCGTCCACCTGCCGCGGTTATCGGCGTGTTCCACGGAATGTGCGCAACCGCAGGATGAGGGAGGAGATGGCGATGTGCAAGATCGAAGATGTCGTGAGCTCTATGCTCGCCGACAAGTGTGCACAGGCTGAGGAGGAGGAAAATCCCGGAGAGATTGCGGGTGCGAAGGATCGGCGATGAGGATGCCGCCCGGCAAGGAAGAACCGGGCGGAACAACGGGAAGAGAAAGGCTAAGGATGTGCTAGCTGTTGAGCATTCCGGCAGCGGAGGCGCTCCGACAAGGCCAAAGCTGATGACTCCGCGAGGCTGTGGTAGCCGCCGACAAGCAGGATGGCTCCGCAAGCGGTATTGCAAGATTCACCGCACCAAGGGCCATGACCTCCAAACCTGCAAGAAAGTGGAGCGGATGGCGGAGCTCTGAAGCTGATCTGGCGCCCACGATAAGGAAGAGCCCGGGGAGGTGGCGGAGGATCCGGCAAGAAGCTTCCCCGGGGAGGGCATGCAGCAGCAAGGCCAAAGCGGCAAGGAGACGAGCCTCGTCGTGGCGCGACAAGGACGAAGATGAAGATGAGGATGATGAGATGGAGGAAGATGAGGCCCGATGACCAAGAGTTTCCTGAAGGCGGACAGAGGTGTTGTGCATCGGCGTGGCGCTCTCTGCACACCTCGCACCGCCAACTCAAGCTGTGGGTGCGAGAGGTGAATCAGTGGAGCCATCCGTCGAGTCGCGCAAGCCTCTGAAGTGGTCCAACCGCCCATCATCTTGATGTTGAGGACCACCCTGATCGCATCACTGCGGTCGGGTGTTTGCCGATGTTGGTCTCACCAGCGATCCGCAACCTCAAGGTCACAAAGATGTTGGTTGTGGCGGGGCGGCCTGAACCTGATTTCCTCCGCGGTGCTCAAAAGCTCCGGATCCCGACAATGAGCTCGAAGAAACTGGTACCTTTCAAGGATAAATCCGGAAGGAGCAAGCGAAGGGAAGATCACTGCTGCCGGTGGCGTTTGGCAGCGAGCTGAATTTTAGGGCCGAGAGGGTCACGTTTGATGTTGCTGATATCCCATTACCCTACAATGGGATACTCGGCCGACCAGCGCTGCCAAGTTCATGGCAGCCTCTCCTCGCATACAATGTGCTTAAGATGCACTGGTCCGATAAGTGTCATTTACTGTCCAAGGCGACAAGAAGGATGCGCTTATCTGCACCGATAAGATTTACCGAGAAGCGACAACCGCAGCAGAGTCACGAGCCACTTGCGGCTGAAGCTCCCTGGGAGGAAGAAAAGCCAAGTCTGCAAGAGTAGCTCGATGCCCCTCCGAGAACGCACCTCTCCGGATGCTGCTTGTTGCCGTCGAGGACGCACCATCGAGCTCCACCGCAAGTGCAAGAAAGCAAAGGCAGATCTACCAAAGACCAAGCCCGGCAAGAACAGCTCGGTGCTGCTCGGCAAAGCGCACCTCTCCGGTCTTCGCGCTACCGTCGGGGCGTGCCATCGAGCTCCACCGCCGATGGGGCAAGGAAAGCAACCCGTTTTAAACTTTTGAGTTGTATTCCTGAAAATCCATTACCTCGTATGGAGAACACAGCTAATGCGCAAAGGGGGTCGAATCGTGGCTAAGTTGCGCCCTTAATCCGTTTGAGTCCGCTCAACAATGAAAGCGGCGCTGCGACTAGCCCGACGAAGTCCTTCTGCGGAGGCAACACGCCGTGAACTGCTGATGTTCCGCACTCAGCAAGTGTGTTTCTTGGCGGGTTCCTGGCGTGAGGGTGGCGTACAAGGAGGAAATCGAGGAAGAAGTGCAGCCTTGCGGGCGCGGAAGGCAGAAAAGCTAAGTTGCCCAAGTTTGAGTCTGAGAACACTTCCGGTTTTAAGTTTTTATGTTATATTCCTCGAGCGTTCGTGCCTTGTATGGAAAACTCTGTGCGGAGGAGCCAACTCGTGGTTAAGTTGCGCCCTTGCTTTGTTTTGAGTCCGCTCAACAATACAAGTCGCTTTGCAAGCGCCGGGAAGGTTTCTTGCCGGAAACAACACCGCCAGCGGGCTGCTGATGTTCCGCACTCAGCAAGTGTGTTAGCGCCGGCAAGTTCCCTAAAAGCGTAGGGTAAAAACGTACAAGGGATGTGATGGGGTAGAGGAAGTAACATAGCAAGCCTTGCCGTGGGACGTCCTTTGTATGAGCAGCTTGTGCACACAGGAGCCGACTCGAGGCGGAGTTGCACCCTTGATTTGTTTTCGAGTCCGCTCAACAATGAAAGTGCGCTGCAACTAGCCCGACGAGGTTTCTTGCGGGCGACACGCCCGTGGGCTGCGATGTTCCGCTTTTCGGCAAGCGTGTATGCACCGGCAAGTCCCTAAAAGCGTAGAGTATAAACATACAAAGGGCGAAGCATGGCATTGCGTTGCCCAGCGTGAAAATGCATACAAAAAGTAGCTTATCGCAGCGCTGTCTAAGTTGTTTTCATTCTGAAATAACAGCAACAAGCAAAAAGAAGGGAGCACGGAAGGCGCGCACACTGGACCCGGCAAACCGGTTTCTTTGGGGATCTTGAGTACCGAAATTCGCCAGCGGCAAGCCAAGATCCCCGGGGGCCGCGGCGTCAGCGACAAGGGCAAAGAAAGGCGCACCAGCACCTGGGTCTCGGCGGAGCCAGAGTTGCCGGGGGCTGCGAATGCCAAGATTCATCCCCGGCAAGCCAGAATCACCGGGGGCTGTGATATCAGATAAGTTTTTTCATCCCTCATCATGCATCCTCTTATGGACTGGGGAATGCGAGGCCGCGTCCTTGAACGAGTGTGCCTTGTATGGAAAAACCTGTGCGCGGAGGAGCCGACTCGTGGCCAAGTTGCGCCCTTGATTTGTTTTCGAGTCCGCTCAACAATACGGGTGCGCTGCAACTGGCCCGAGAAGGTTTCTTGCCGGAAGCAGCACCGCCAGCAGGCTGCTGACGTTCCGCACTCAGCAAGTGTGCTTGCGCCAGCAAGTTCCCTCCAAGTGTAGGGTGGAAACATACAAGGCACAGAATCAAGTAAAGGATATAACCCGGCAAAGCATTCCCCTCTTTTCATTAAAAAAAACATCCCAATTCAGTACAAGTCCATAGAGGATGAAAAACATGAAAGAGAGGATTACAAGTTTTAAATACAGCTAAGGCCCGAAGGCTTACAAACAAAAAAAAGATAAGATGCCCGTAATCCCTCTCCTGTTTCTCTCTTCAGGAGGTAGGTCAAGGAGGCTAGGAGGCCCCGGCAAGAGAAGTTTGCCGGGAAGGGCAAAAGGGGCGCCTAGGTGAGCTACGGGTGCCAGAAGACACCAAGAGAACACCCCGGGAGCCGGCTAGGAGCTTGGCGGAGACGGGGGCGCCGGGCGAGCTCGAGACAAGGCGGCGGGGCGTCGGCTGCTGTCGAGGCACCTCGCCTCGTGCTCCGACTTAGCGGCCTTGCCGCCACCCTCTTCCTCTTCCGCAGCCTCCCTCGCCACCGCCCAGGAGACGGCCCGGGGGAGTTCAGAAGGCAGCGACCGGATGATGGGGTCGCCGGTGCGCGGCGATGGCGATGCCTAGTCAGACTCACCGCTCTTTGTCGTCGTCGCTGTCGCTCTCCTCCTCGTCCTCTCGCTCGAGAGTCTTCGCTTCTCGGAGGAGCTGTCCACGCAGCATCTCGCCGGTGCGGAGTCCCGAAGACCTTGACGGCGAGGAGGTCGCCCTCCATTAACTTAAAATGGAGGTAAACCCCGCCGTCAAGCTGTGGATCTTGGTGACGTCTTCCACCCTCGATCGAAGTACATCACGCCGGGGCTGGGGATACGACACTAACTCGAGTACCGCTGATCCGCAGCCCCTCATCGCGCAGCTCCAACATCTCGGCGGATCCGGTTCCATTCGCTGCATAAGCGGGGCGGAAGCGGGCGGGCGACAGGTGCCGGCAGCTTGATGAAGAACTCCCAGGGGTCGTCCCAGGTATGGACCGCCTCGAGGAGAGGAGCTGCCGGCGGAGGCGAGGGTGGCGCATTGCCCCGGCCGCCTCTTCCCCGAGCGCTCCGACCACGTCCTCGACCTCGTCCACGGCCTCGCCCCATCCCTCTTCCCCTCGTGGCCGGCTCCGCCACCACAGGCGCGGGATAGGGAGAGGCGCGCTGCCTAGTGGCGACCCTTGCCGCCATCGATGAAGGACCAGGGTTCCCTCCCTCCATGATAGATGGGAGGAAGAGTAGTAGAAGTTGAAGAAAGAGGAAGAAGAGGAAGTGCGGGATTTTTGCGCTCCCCTTCCGTCCTTTTTAAGGAGCGAGGTGGGGGCTCGGCCGCCCCGCTCAACCAATCGGAGCACGGGGAGGGCAGAGGAACGGGGCCAACCCACCATCTCCGCCCGTGATGGCTCGGTTTCCCACCTTCGCCGCCCACGACCCCACGCGCATGGGAGCCGCGTGGCGGGGAGGCGAAGCCGAGGCGACGGATGAAGTGACCTTGCCCTGCCCCATGATCGCGAGAGTGGACGCCTTGAAAATCGCGCACACCACCCACGCCTCCCACGATGCCGCAATCGACGCGTGCCATTGCGGGAGGGCGCGGTGGACACGGAGTCCGATTTTGCGTGGACCCAGGCCGCGCATGCCCGTGCACTGTTTTGGGCCTGGCCCAACAACACTCGGCACCGTGTGTGGCCAGGCACAGGGGCTCTGTCCGGTGTACTAAAGTAGGGGTACCTTAGTACCCGAACTTGTCTGGCGATCCAAACACCAGCGGCAAGGCTTGCCGAGCGCCCGCCAAGACCCTCCGTCATTTCTTATTACTGCCATTCAAGAACAAAGTATCAACTGGGAAAACAAAGGCCCCGGCAAGAGGAGCTTGCTGGGAAGGCCAACCGAGGCGCTCCAAGAAGACTTGCCGCGATGCCCCACACGTCCCGGCAAGCTTGCCGGCACAACAAGAGAAGAGCCACGGCAAGGCACTTGCAGCGGCAAAGGCTACCACCAAAATCCAGCGCATCGGCGGCGTGTCACCCAGGGCCATCCGGGGCGCGTGGCGGCGTTGTGCAGCCATGCGGGCGGGTGCAAGCGGAGCTAACAGAGACGCCATCGTGGCAACCGTGGCTCACCTATGATCGTTTCTTTGCCTTTGTTAGGGCGACCGGACGGGCATTAAATGCCCTTGTCCCTGCCGTCGAGAGTTAGGTAGGGGACACGCTGTTAATCCTTGTTGTACCAACCTGCGTTTTTACCTTTCTACCCCCTCTTCCTCGCTGCCACCTGTTGGTGCCCCTTGAACTATAAAAGGAGGCCCATGGGCACGTAGAAGGGTTCGTCCATTCAAGACACGCAACACCACCATCGCTCGCACTCTCGAGCAAGATCAAATCTGAACACAAAGCAGCAGTAGGAGTTTTATCTCTCGGAGAGCTCCAAGCTGGGTAAAATCGCCCGTCTCCCAGCGCCTCGACCTCGATCTGCTCTGCGCACGCCCTCCGCTCCCTTGACGGACTAGAAGGGGGCCCCTGCCCCATAGGTGCTCGAGGCCACAGAGAGACCGCCCCGACATGGTGTTCACGATCTTCTCTGGATTATTCAAGGGAGGAACCCGCCTTGCAATGCCGAACATTATGCGCGCCGGACTTATCATCATTGAAGCCTGGTTCGAGGGAGACTCTTGAGGAGTCTGGACTAGGGGTGTCCGGACAGCCAGACTATCATCGTCCGCGGACTCCAAGACTATGAAGATACAAGATTGAAGACTCCGTCCGTGTCCGGATGGGACTTTCCTTGGCGTGGAAGGCAAGCTTGCAATCTGGATATGTAGATCTCCTACCATTGTAACCGACTGTGTAACCCTAGCCTCCCCGGTGTCTATATAAACGGAGAGCTTTAGTCCGTGGGACAGAACATACATTACAACAATCATACCATAGGCTAGCTTCTAGGGTTTAGCCTCCTTGATCTCGTGGTAGATCTACTCTTGTACTACCCATATCATCAATATTAATCAAGCGGGGCGAGGGTTTTACCTCCATCAAGAGGGCCGAACACAGGTAAAACATAGTGTCCCTCATTCCTGTTACCATCCGCCTAGACGCACAGTTCGGGACCCCCTACCCGAGATCTGCCGGTTTTGACACCGACAGGGTCCTCGGACAACCGGACTATATGTATATGTCAAACTGTTGGGCTATGAAGATACAAGATAGAACACTTTGTCCCGTGTCCGGATGGGAATCTCCTTTGCCTGGAAGGCAATCCTGGCGATTCGGATATGAAGATTCCTTTCTCTGTAACCGACTCTATGTAACCCTAGCCCCCTTCGGTGTCTATATAAACTGGAGGGTTTAGTCTGTAGGACGAGAACAATCATGATCATAGGCTAGCTTCTAGGGTTTAGCCTCTACGATCTCATGGTAGATCAACTCTTGTAATACTCATATCATCAAGATCAATCAAGCAGGAAGTAGGGTATTACCTCCATCGAGAGGGCCCAAACCTGGGTAAACATTGTATCCCCCGCCTCCTGTTACCATTAGCCCTAGACGCACAGTTCGGTACCCCCTACCCGAGATCCGCCGGTTTTGACACCGACATTGGTGCTTTCATTGAGAGTTCCACTGTGTCGTCACCGTAAGTCTTGATGTCTCCTCCAATCATCTACAACAACGCAGTCCAGGGTGAGGTTTTTCTCCCCGCACAGATTTTCGTATTTGGCGGCTTTGCACTGCGGGCCAACTCGCTTGGCCATATAGAGCAGATCGACTGCTACGCCCCTGACCATCAGGTTAGGTTTGGAAGATTGAACTACACCGCCGACATCCGCGGAGACTTGATCTTCAACGGATTCGAGCCCATGACAGCCGCGCCCTGCCTCCATGATGAATATGACCTAAATCTGTCATCAGACTGTGTGCGGGAGACAGCGCCTGTAATCGCTCTGGCCTTAGTTCCATAGCAGAGTGCGCCATCCAAGGACGGGAAGCTCAACCTCGCCACGGAGGCTACCGTCTCAGCGGCGCTAGAGCTGAACACAGATCTGACCTTCAACGAGGCCTGTGTCATCGGAACCTCGGACTCATCTCCGGCCATAGGCTCTGAACCGCGTGTATCCACACCCATCGAATCTGACCGGGCGCCAATCTCAGAGTTCAGCTCCGCGGACATCTTCCAACACTCACCCTAGGTGATGTGTTAAACTCATTAAAGTCTCTCTCCTTGGCAGGAGATTCTTGGCCGAACTATGTCCGGCTTGAGTGGGAAGCAGACGACGAAGAACTTCGTTACCCATCCACCACCGACTTGATAGCCACTATCGACGATTTAACCGACATGCTTGATTTCGACCCTCAAGACATCGACGGTATGGACGACGATGCCGGAGAAGAACGAGAACCACCGCCCATAGGGCGCTGGACAACCACCTCCTCATATGACATATACATGGTGGATACACCCAAAGAAGACAATGGCAATGACAAAAAGGACCCAACTGAGGATAAAACTCCTGGAAAGAAGCTAAAGCGCCAACATCAGTGACGCCGCTCGAAACCACGCCATGATAAAAATAGCAATACCGGCACAAGAGGGAATAACACCCCGGACGACGCCGAAGACAATGAAGAAACCATAGACCCAGCAATGGAGCAGGACGAGCAAGGTGATGGCGAACACAGTCTGGGGCCCTTGTCCGATCACAGCGATGCCGAAGACTCCAATTATCAACCTGTCTCCAAAGAGGAGAGCAGTCGGGATGACGATGCATTCATCGTCCCGGAAAAACAATTGGAACAAGAGCACCTCCACTGGAGACTTATCGCCACCGTGAGGAGCTTGAAGAAGCAGAAGCAACGGCTTAAAGCTGCATAGGATATGCTCAATAATATATGGAACGAAGTGCTCGACACTGAGGAAAATACGGCGGTAATCGCCAAATAAATAGCTACCCCAAACGCAAACTGCTGCCCGAATTCGACGACGATGCTATTGAGCCCATACCGCCGAATAACAATACGGCCGATCAACCAAGCCGGCCACCTCGTAGTCGAGATAGAGTGGCTAATAACGCTGCACACAAAACCGCACCCCCTCCTCATAAAGGAAAGGAAATCGCAATCCAGAAGCAGAAACACGATTTACTTGAAGATCTGGACAAAAGGGCGGGCAGAACCAAGTCCATTTATGGATCCAGGGAACGCGTTCCCGCACAGGATCAGGGCCATCAAACCAAATATGCAGGTAACTTACCAGTTCGGAACCAACACAGAACACTGCAACCGTCGGGAGTGCGCCGCGACAGAGCCAAATACAGGGGTGCTGCACACCCCCTGTGCTTCACCGATGAGGTGCTGGATCATGATATTCCAGAAGGGTTTAAACCCGTGAATATCGAGGCATACGACGGAACGACAGACCCTGCAGTCTGGATAGAAGACTTTATTCTTCACATCCACATAGATCGCGGAGACGATCTCCACGCCATCAAATACTTACCCCTCAAGCTAAAAGGACCAGCTCGGCACTGGCTGAAAAGCCTCCCCGAAAATTCCATTGGAAGCTGGGAAGAACTTGAGGACGCTTTTAGGGCCAATTTCCAAGGGACCTATGGCCGACCTCCGGATGCAGACGATCTAAGTCACATAACCCAACAACCCGGAGAGTCAGCCCGTAAGCTTTGGAACCGATTTCTCACTAAGAAGAACCAAATCATCGACTGTTAGGACGCCGAAGCCTTAGCAACTTTCAAACACAGTGTTCGGGACGAATGGCTGGCCAGAAACCTAGGCCAGCAAAAGCCAAGGACAATGGCAGCCTTAACTACACTCACGACCAACTTTTGCACGGGGGAGGACAACTGGTTGGCCCGTAGCAGCACCAGCGATCCTGGCACATCCGAAGTCAGGGATGGCAATGGAAAGCCACGGCACAATAAAAACAAACATCAGAACAACGGAGAAAGCCCGGACAATACAATGGTAAACACCAGATTCAGGGGCTCCAGACCCGGTCAACAGAAAAAGTCACTTAAAGGCAGCAAAGATGGTCCATCTAGCCTAGATAAAATTCTCGAAAGGCACCCCCGACAAACTAGCTAATCATACCAACAGAGAATGTTGGGTCTTCAAGCAGGTCGACAAGCTCAACGCTGAACACAAGGGGAAGGGACCACAAAGCGAAGACGAGGACGAATCTCGCCAGCCGAATATGGGGGGACAGAAGAAATTTCCACCAGAGGTCAAAACAGTAAACATGATTTATGTCACTCATATCCCAAAAAGGGAGCGCAAACGCGCACTCCGAGACGTGTATGCTATAGAGCCTGTCGCCCCCAAATTCAACCCATGGTCGGCTTGCCCGATCACCTTCGATCGCAGGGATCATCCGACTAGTATCCATCATGGGGGCTCGGCTGCCTTAGTGCTCGACCCAATAATTGACGGATACCACCTCACCCGAGTCCTCATGGACGGCGGCAGTAGTCTCAATCTGATATCAGGAAACTGTCCGTAAGATGGGGATAGACCCATCAAGAATCAAGCAAAGCAGCACTACCTTTAAAGGAGTAATACCAGGCGTAGAGGCCCACTGCACGGGCACCCTAACATTGGATGTCGTCTTCGGCTCTCCTGACAACTTTCGAAGCAAGGAGCTAATCTTCGACATTGCTCCGTTCCGAAGTGGCTATCACGCACTATTCGGACGAACGGCCTTTGCCTGTTTCAATGTAGTCCCGCACTATGCTTATCTTAAGCTCAAGATGCCTGGGCCGCGTGGCGTTATCACGGTGAGCGGAAGTACAGAGTGTTCTCTTCGTACAGAAGAATATGCGGTGGCTCTAGTAGCCGAAGCACGAAGCGGCCTTTTTAGGCCGAACAACTCATCCGTCCTCAAGACCGCGAACACAGCCAAACGTGTTCGGTGCACACCTACGTGTAAAATCTTAGATAAACCTGCGCTTGTTTAGCAGCCCTGCCCCCATAGCTCGCCCCATAAGAAGACTGTACATGTTTTCCCGTATACATAAATATACACTCAAAATTCCTTGGGTAGCACTGGGGGCACCCTACACGTAAGAAGTCTATAGTTCGGCTTGACCCTATTCGGATTCAAGAAGCTACAGTTCACGGTTCATCAAAAGCAACAAACTATACCCACGGTCGTACCAGATTCTTTCACCTGGTTCTTTCTTTTTTATAGATAGGCCATCATGATATACCCTTCAAGGACACTGCACAACGGAGACAAAGGCGCAGACATGCAGCAGGGCCCCGTTTCAAGGTTTCTGTTTAGATTAAGACCCTGTGTAAACCTTTTTTCTTATTATTATCTCTTGTTGTTTCATACCCTCCTGGCATATAAAGCGCCCAGGACAGATATCGGCAGTACTTGCGAACTTACGATTCGCCGTACGAAAATGGATTTTATAGAAGCAACCAACAGTGTGCTTTGAGAACTATATTCTCACCACACGCACTCTCTCCTCACGTCCGGTCGTAGCACGTGCCTTGAATTCAGGGTTCATTACTGGGAGCTGTACCTAGCCCAATAGATATTGAAAAGTGCGAATACCTTCGGGAGTGTTCGGCGTCGCGAGTTTTGGCCTTATATGCATCAGCTCCGAATCATGTCTTGGGTCAATAGTTGGGTTTGCCCGGCTCCTATGCTTGCTACCTTACGTTCCATCCTATCGGCTAAGGGGGCCAAGGGAGAACTACTGCGATTGTGCCGTGGTTCATCCGGACGAGCACCTCAGTAGAGAAAGCCGAAAACTGACTGTCATGATAAGGCGAGAGCTGGTCAACCACTCGATGACTCAGCGGAATCTTCGCGATTCCTCCGTATTAATTAAGGACCGGTTTCCTGGTCATGTCTGTAAACACACTGTATTCGGATAAACGCGGACATACCAGGGGCTATATAGTAGCCCCACCGTCAAACTCCTATGGCTAAGTGAAAGTGTTAAAGCTCTATAGTTCGATTGCCTAGTTCGCCGCACTAACACCTCCTTAATGGACCAAGACGTTGGGTCAAGTGTGATCAAGTGCTTTTCCGAACGCCCCCGCGTTATACGTGAGGGGGCTGAAGCCGACGACTGCAAACTTTCAGGTTATATACATATATACATAAACGGCCGCACATGAGGCACTAAAATACTTTACGGGCAAAAGTATAAACACAGCCTTCATTATCATAAGCATTGTTTTTACAATTTGGATACATGTTACTCGAACATAATATTCTTCGAGCACTGACCCTCTATCAAGAAGGCACCATCTAATACTTCTTCAAATATTGATCTGGTGTGTCCTGACCCTTGGGCGGACACCCTGTTGCAATATCGGTGGCCTTCATCTTCGCACGTCTTCACACGGGCAAGGGCCATCCATGCACCTTCTATGCACGTTGACCACTTGACAACGTCGATATGCAACACCGCACAAACAAGTTGCTGCACTAAACCAAAATAACTATTTGCAGTTGGTCCCCCAGGCCACACCCAGTCCACGACAGCCTTCATGGCAAGTCCGGATATCCTATGGAGCTCGGCCCATTCGGCCATCTGCTCATTCAACAGCAGCGGACGCCTTGGCATGCTGAACTGCGACCAGAAAAGCCGTTCCGCTTCATGGCCTTCTTGGGCCTGGAAAAACTGTGTCGCATCAGAAGCACTCTTCGACAAGTCCAAATATGCATCCGTAGAACTCCACATTTGATCAAGCGGAGCATACTTCGGATCGTCGAACTTAGTTCGTAATAAAAAGGGCTTCCTAGCCGCGATCTCCCTGGCTTGCCGGATCTCCTCCCGTGCTGCTCTGGCCTCTGACCGGGTTTCCTTTGCCGCTTGTAAGGCCTTCCCAAGGTCAGCCGCTTTTTCTTTGGTCTCTTTCTCGAGAAGTGCATATTGTCTAGCGGCATCCCTTAGTTCAGGCGCCATGTTGGATATTTTCTCCTCACTCAGGCGATGAGCAGCCTGTTCGGCTTTTAATTCACCAACTGCCTTCTTGGCAGCCGTGTTGCTTATCCTGACTTGCTCCTTGGCTCGGGGAAGCTTAGCCCGAAGGGTATCCACGACGGCAGCACCATCGGCAGTCAAGCATACTATAAATTCCAGCATCATGCTCCTATTTATACTCACTGACCACCCAAAAGACATACCTTGCGCCTCGTCAAGCCGTTTGTTCACGAGTGTGATGTCATCATCCGCTACATCAAGTTGCCGCTTCAGTTTGGTAAATTGGGCAGCCTGGGCAGTGGCGGGGGCTGCAGCCGCCTGTGTATAAATTAGCAAAATTATTACCTGAGCATATTTATCTTTTGATCCTCTGATTGTCCCATTCGGAGGGCAAACAGAGTCTCAGGGGATACTATCTATACACAGTGCACATTGCATTTATGGTACAAAACAAGAGGCTATATTACGTACCTCAAAGCCTCTTAGCAGGCTCGTAAAGGCTTCATTCAATCCGCTTTTTGCGGACGAAATTCTCTCAATCACCGTACCCATTAAGGTACGATGTTCCTCTGAGATAGGCGCTTGCCGCAGAAGACCCGTCCATATGTCCGGTTGTATATCGGATGGTCCGGAACTTTTGTTGTTGGTCTCTCTAGGACCCGAACACCCCGGACTTTGGGCGGCCGAAGAGTCATCTTCTGGCCTGGCGCTCCTTCGCGGGTCGGGAGAGATCCTCCGGGACGACACCTCGGGGTCGTCCGCCTTATGGGGCGGGGAAGTATGAGGCGGCGTTTTGCTCTCCATCATCTCCGGAAGAATAACCCCCGAGGACGAAGATTGTTGAGGGATCTATAGGCCAAACTGCAAAACATATGTTTCAAAATATTACCATCACAAACAGGAAAAGAATGGGGTATGCTTATGAAACACCTTTGTTCACTTACGGTTCGTCTAAAGGCTGGCCCCCTTGTGGGCACTGTGCGGCAATATTGCCTCCCGAATTCGGGCCCCTGATAGGGATTTCTTCCCTTGCTTGGAAGCCTCTGCCTTCAGGTCTTCGGGAGTGGCTCTTTTCTTCCTATGGGGGGGTGGAATGTTAGATTCTCCTCCCCGTCCACCCTCCGACACGGGAATTCCGGTTTCCCCGGATACGGTGCATGACGCACCTCCGGTATGAAGGCCGCTTTGGGCCTCTCCACTCCTCTCCTTTCCTTCCCTCAACGGCACTTGATATGGTGCTGGAGCCAGCATCCTGGTTAACACTGGGTCCATTGAGTTTTTGGGAAGACGGGCCGAACACCTGATCCTCTCCGCCTTCTTTATCCAGCCCTGGTAGAGTATGGTTTTCTCAGTTTTGTTATGAGAAACTTAAACTAAAAATGTGTTCGGAAATTGAGTACTTACCGGGGAATCCGGATGGTTGCAGTCAAGGCCTGCATCCTCTGTGGTGTCCAGACACCTTTTTCGTGACCCGAAGACTAATTCATACATCCCTTTGAGTGTTGTGCCGAAGAAGCACAGAATAGTTTGCGGTCCTTCCGGATTGAATTCCCACATATGGAGAGGTCAGCACTGGCATGGCAAGACCCGACGGACTAACATAACTTGGATTACCTTGACGAGGTCGACGTCCTTCTTAATAAGGTCTCGAATGCGGGTTTGCAGTATTTGAACTTCATCTAGCGATCCCAAATCCAGCCCCTTGTTGATCCACGATGCAAGCTGTGGCGGAGGGCTGGATCGGAAGGCGGGTGGAGCCACCCACTTAGTACCACAGGGCTCCGTGATATAAAACCACTCCCGTTGCCATAGTCCAGAAGTTGCGGTGAAGGAACCCTTTGGCCAGACGACGTCGACCGATTTGCTTATTAGAGCACCTCCGCACTCTGCGTGTCTCCCGTCTGTTATCCTCGGCCTTACAACGAAGGTCTTGAGCCACAAGCCAAAGTGTGGAGAGATTCGGAGGAAAGCCTCACATACGATAATAAATGATGAGATGTGAAGGAGGGAGTCCGGAGCTAGATCATGGAAATCTAGTCTGTAGTAAAACATGAGCCCTCGAACGAAGGGATTGAGGGCGAAACCTAGCCCCCGAAGGAAGTGAGGGATAAATACGACCCTCTCATTAGGCCTAGGAGTAGGGATAACCTGCCCTTGTGCAGGAAGCCTATGAAGGATTTCCGCGGTCAAATACCTCGCCTCCCTGAGCTTTGTGATATCCTCCTCGGTGATAGAGGAAGCCGTCCATCGGCCTTGAAAGCTGGATCCGGACATGGCATGAGGTTCAAAGCAACTGGTTAATCCTTGGGTGTTGGAACTCAAGGTGAGAGGAGGAGGGAGTAGCATAGAGGGAAAGGCGGGTCACGGCCTCCTTATAAAGATGACGAATATCAAACGTCCCCTACATGGCCTTAAAATATGCATGTTCCCAAGGAATCATACCAACGAGATGGTTAGGTTACCCATGCCCGTGTTGATGAGAATCCTGTAATAAGGGGACACAATCTCCGCTTCGACAAGATGTGCCAATAAAACTGCCTCGCGAAGCATGGAGTAGCAGGCCAGAAAAATGATTCGAAATAATGGCTGGACGATGACCTAATGTCGTGTTGTAAAAACTGTCAGCGGATTGGACTCGTGAAAACATTATGCTCTCCACGGTGGTATATGGAATTTGTTTTGCAGAGCCGTACACGATTCTTATGTTCAATATCTACTTTGGAGTAATCAGAGAAGGAACCCGCCTTGCAATGCCGAAGACAATCTGCGCGCCGGACTCATCGTCATTGAAGCCTAGTTCAGGGGCTACTGAGGGAGTCCTAGATTAAGGGGTCCTCGAACAGCCGAACTATATGTATATGCCGGACTATTGGACTTTGAAGATACAAGATAGAAGACTTTGTCCCGTGTCCAGATGGGACTCTCCTTTGCATGGAAGGCAAGACTGGAGATTCGGATGTGAAGATTCCTTTCTCTGTAACCGACTCTGTGTAACCCTAGGCCCTCTAGTGTCTATTTAAATCGGAGGGTTTAGTCCATAGGACGAGAACAATCATAATCATAGCCTAGATTCTAGGGTTTAGCCTCTACGATCTCGTGGTAGATCAACTCTTGTAATGCTCATATCATCAAGATCAATCAAGCAGGAAGTAGGGTATTACGACCTCCATCCAGAGGGCTCGAACCTGGGTAAACATTGTGTCCCCCGCCTCCTGTTACCATTAGCCTTAGATGCACAGTTCGGGACCCCCTACCCAAGATCCGCCGGTTTTGACACCGATAGGTGGCATAGATCATATTCACTGTTTTGACCTCGGGGGGAATTTCTACTGTCCCCCTATGTTCGGTGGGCGAGGGTCTTCTTCATCGTCCTCGATGGGCGGCTGATAACCCACAAGTGTAGGGGATAATTTTAGCCTCTTTCGATAAGTAAGAGTGTCGAACCAAACGAGGAGCTAAAGGTAGAACAAATATTCTCTCAAGTCCTATCTCGCCATCGACATCGACTCTCTGAGCGCTTAGTGTTAAGCTTTACCTAGAACAAGTATGAAACTAGAAGTACTTTGTAGGTGTTGTTGGATAGGTTAGCAAGATAATAAAGAGCACACAAATATAAACTAGGGGTTGTTTAGATAAAGAAGCAATAAAGTAAATATAGCGAGTGTGGAAAAGTCGTGGTAGGAGTTGTGGAATTGTCCCTATGCAATTGACTACTTTACTAGACCGATAGCAAGTTTTATGTGGGAGAGGAATAAGCTAACATAATTTCTCTTCTTGGATCATATGCACTTATGATTGGAACTCCAGCAAGCATCCGCAACTACTAAAGATCATTAAGGTAAAACCCAACCATAGCATTAAAGCATCAAGTCCCCTTTATCCTATATGCCACAACCCCTTGCTCGGGTTTATGCTTCTGTCACTCAAGCAACCCACTATAAGCGAATCATGAACGCACCCTACAGCGGGAATCCCTCATGCTAGCGCGACAAGGAGGGCACAATAAGACAGCAACATAACCACAACCAAATTAAACCAATCATAGCTATTCATCTATCACTGGTAGGACAACAAAAATCTACTCAGACATCATAGGAAGGCAACACATCATTGGATAATAATATGAAGCATAAAGCACCATGTTCAAGTAGAGGGTACAACGGTTTGCGGGAGAGTGGACGGCTGAATATAGATGGGGGAAGGTGATGCAGATGTTGGTGAAGATGGTGGTGGTGTTGGTGTAGATCGCGATGATGATGATGGCCCCCGGCAGCGTTCCGGCTCCAACGGAAGCAAGGGGGAGAGAGACCCCCTTCTTCTTCTTCTTCCTTGACCTTCTCCCTAGATGGGAGAATGGTTTCCCCTCTGGTCCTTAGCTCCTATGGCATGGGAGGGGCGAGAGCCCCTCCGAGATTGGATTTGTCTCTCTGTCTCTCTCTGTTTCTGCGTTCCGTGGATTCTGCCCTTTCACTGTTTCTTTTATATCCGGAGATCCGTAACTCCTATTGGGTTGAAACTTTCGCCCAGATTTTTGTCCGAAAATTAGCTTTCTTGCGGCAAAAGAATAGCAGCAACCGCCTTACGAGGGGCCCACAAGGGTCAGGGGCATGCCCAGGGGGAGCAGGCGCGTCCCCTGCCTCGTGGCCACCTCGGGCACCATCTCGCGTTGATTCTTCCTCCCATATTTCCCAAATATTCCAATAATATACTCCGTCCATTTTTATCCCGTTTGGACTCCGTTTGATATTGGGTTTCTTCGAAACATAAAACATGCAACAAACAGGAACTAGCACTGGGCACTTGATCAATATGCCCACAAAATAATATAAAAAGTTGCGAAAAGTATATGAAAGTTGTAGAATATTGGCATGGAACAATCAAATATTATAGATATGACACAGACGTATCAGCATCCCCATGCTTAATTCCTACTCGTCCTCGAGTAGGTAAATGATAAAAAAGATAATTTTTGATGTGGAATGCTACATAGCATAATCTTGATCATATGTCTAATCATGGCATGAATATTACGACACGAGTGATTCAAAGCAATATTCTATCATTTGACATAAAAACTATAATACTTAGGGCATCCCAACAAACAATCATGTCTTTCAAAATATCAATGCTTCCAGAACGTTATGCCTACAAAATCATATAGTCTTGTATGCTCCCTTTTCTTAACACAAGGTACCCCTCATGCCTATCCCGGTGTCAGCCAAGCAATTGTTTCACACTTTAGTATTCTCAAACCTTTCAACTTTCACGCAATACATGAGCGTGAGCCATGGATATAGCACTATAGGTGGAATAGAATATGATGGTGAGGGTTTTGTGGAGAAGACAAAAAAGGAGAAAGTCTCACATCGATGCGGCTACACAACAAGCTATGGAGATGCCCATCAATTGTTGTCATTGCGAGGAGTAGGGATTGCCATGCAACATATGCACTAAGAGCTATAAGTGTATGAAAGCTCAAGCTGAAAACTAAGTGGGTGTGCATCCAACTTGCTTGCTCATGAAGACCTAGGGTATTTGAGGAAGCCCATCGTTAGAATATACAAGCCAAGTTCTATAATGAAAATTCCCACTAGTATATGAAAGTGATAACAAAGGAGACTCTCTATATGAAGAACATGGCGCCCCTTTTCTTTGTTTTTTTGGATGGGCTTCTTTGGCCCCCTTTTTTTATTTAGGCTTATTTGGCCTCTCTTTTTTATGGGGCAATGCTCTATAATGATGATCATCACACTTTATTTACTTACAACTCAATATTATAACTCAAAGATATGACTATATGAATGCCTCCAGTGGTGTACCGGGATGTGCAATGATCTAGCATAGCAAAGATATCAAAAGAACGGACAAGCCATGAAAACATCATTCTAGCTATCTTAAGATCATGCAAAGAAATATGACAATGAATGCTCAAGTCATGTATATGATGATGACGGAAGTTGCATGGCAATATATCTCGGAATGGCTATGGAAATGCCATTATAGGTAGGTATAGTGGCTATTTTGAGGAAGATATAAGGAGGCTTATGTGTGATAGAGCGTATCGTATCACGGGGTTTGGATGCACCGGCGAAGTTTGCATCAACTCTCGAGGTGAGAAAGGGCAATGCACGGTACCGAAGAGGCTAGAAATAATGGAAGGGTGAGAGTGCGTATAATCCATGGACTCAACATTAGTCATAAACAACTCACATACTTATTGCAAAAATTTATTAGCCATCGAAACAAAGTACTACACACATACTCCTAGGGGGGAGGTTGGTAGGAGTTAACCATCGCGCGCCACCGACCTTCACGCAAAGATAAACAATCAAAGTACAATGCGCGCCAATTTGGTTACATAGTTAGTAGACCATACGTGCATGATTCGGGAATCACAAACATTAACACCAACATCCTTACTAAACACAACCATCTACTAGTACCTCCCACATATTATCATCTCTATATCTCAAAACTATTGCAAGGAATCAAACATATCTTATTCCGCGATCTACAAATTTTATGTAGGATTTTATGACTAACCATATGAATGACCAATTTCTGTCATCTCTCTAAATAGATATAAGTGAAGCAAGAGAGTTTAATTCTTTATACAAAAGATATGCCCATGCTCTAAAAAATTTAAGTGAAGCTAAAGAGCATTCTACAAATGGTGGTTTTCTATGTGAAGAGAAACAGGCAATCCAAACTTCAGATGATATTAGTGAAGCACATGAAGCATTCTATAAAGCCATACTCAAAAGACTTAAGTGAAGTGCAATGATCATTCTATAAACCAACCAAGTACTATCTCATACCATCATGGTGCATAAAATAAAAGTAAAAACTAAATGCAAAAGACTCTCCAAGACTTGCACATATCGCATAAACGAAACGAATCCGAAAACATACTGATACTTGTTGAAGAAAGAGGGGATGCCTTCTGGGGCATCCCCAAGCTTAGACTCTTGAGTCTCCTTAAATATTTACTTGGGGTGCCTTGGGAATCCCCAAGCTTGAGCTCTTGCCTCTCTTCCTTTTCCTCATATCGAGACCTCCTCGATCAAACACTTCATCCACACAAAACTTCAACAGAAAACTCAGTAAGATCCGTTAGTATAATAAAGAAAATCACTACTCTAGGTACTGTTGCAAACCAATTCATATTTTGTTTTTGCATTATAGCTACTATAATATAACTTTTACATGGCTTAATCCACTGATAGAAATTGATAGTTTCATCAAAACAAGCAAACTATGCATCAAAAACAGAATCTGTCAAAAACAGAACAGTCTGTAGCAATATGAACATTCACCATACTTATGCAGCCCAAAACTTCTACCAAAATTACGAAAAATAAAAAATTTATATATAAATACAATGCAAAAAGAATCAGAACCGTTTGACTTTCCAGTTAAAAACGCAAAATCGTGCACTACAGCCAAAGTTTCTGTCCTGCACCGTACAAACCAACAAGCATTGTAAACATCCTAAAGGCAAACCTTAGCACATTATTTTTATATTACAATGGAATTGTACAAGGGGATAATTATTTTTGATGGAAAGTTTCTGTAATCAAGATTCACAAAGTTTCTGTGAGCTTGAACAAAGTTCAAGGCTAGCTCCCACTTTAACAATGCTCGTCTTTCTAACTTTCGCTTTCCTTTTTGAAAAGTTTTGGGTTCCCCTCTTTATTTTTTGTTTTTAAACTTTATAAAAGCACTCAACAGAAATAAATGACTCTCTAAAACTTCTGGGTTGTCTCCCTGGCAGCGCTTTCTTTAAAGCCATTAAGCTAGGCATATAGTGCTCAAGTAATGGATCCACCCGGATCCCAAGGTATATCAAAGCCAATTTTTATTAACAATGATTTGTAATTTAGTAGTGAGCACAAAGTAACATAAATCATGCAACAACGAAGTATAACTCTCTTCCTATGCATCGGCATGTGATAAAAGAACAATTCATGCACACCAAGTAAAGGCTAATGCATAGTATAAGCAGTTTCTTGCAATTTTATCATATTGGAAACATAGAGAGGTGGAGGTATAGTTCCTCTATCATAATAATTACAAGTAGGTGCAGCAAGCACATGCATATTATATTTATCAAAATCATCATGTGCAATTGTAAAAGGCAACCCATCAATATAATCCTTAATAAGCACAAACTTCTCTGATATAGTATAGTTTGGAGAATTCAAAAAGATAATAGGACTATCATGCGTGGGTGCAATAGCAAAAATTTCATGTTTAACATAAGGAACTATAGCAAGTTCATCTCCATAAGCATAATTCATATTGGCATCTTGGCCACAAGCATAGCAAGCATCATCAAAAAGGGATATTTCAAAAGAATCAACGAGATCATAGCAATCATCATAGCAATCATCCTTCAGTAAGCACAAAGGGGAATTAAACAATATATGAGTTGAAGAGTTACTCTCATTAGAAGGTGGGCACGGGTAGCTAATCCGCTCTTCCTCCTTTTGTTCTTCGCTCTCCTCATCATCTTTTTCATCCAATGAGCTCACAGTTTCATCAATTTCTTCTTCCATAGACTCCTGCAAAATATTAGTCTCTTCTTTGGATAGCGGAGAATTCCTCAAGTATGGCAATATTATCAGATTTGTAAAGAGTGACATCATACTTTTCAATCAAAGAAGCAATTTCATAAGCACCCTTAAAAGCAACAAATTCTTCAATTTGTTGAACCTCATAGTAATTATAAACACCCTTAGCATACGAAGATACGATTCCATTCTCAATATACTCATATTGGTAGGGAAGGTGTTTCTTAGGGTTTTCAGAACAACAAGTAACATCATATATTTCACATAAATTCCAAGCATAGCATTGCAAATGATGAATTTGATCCAGTAAAAGTTTCCCTTTTTCAGATATACAGTGTCGCACATAATAAGCATGCTTATCTAAAGATTTGCCCTGAACTAAGCTAGTTGGGGTTTCAGCACGAGCACAAAGGGATCAAAGATGATCCAAGTAAAAAGCTTCAGGAGTGTGATAGATTTTGAGTGGTTCTTCAACCATTGGTTCAGTAGGTACAACTAATTTTTTTCGGTATTTTGCGTTTCCTACCCATAACTAAAGATAGAAAACAACTAAGAACAGAAAATAAAATTACTTAGTGATAAAGCAAACAAGCACACACGAGAATATTCACCCCACGCTATGACGCCCCGGCAACGGCGCCAGAAAAAGGTCTTGATAACCCACAAGTGTAGGGTATAATTGTAGCCTCTTTAGATAAGTAAGAGTGTCGAACCCAACGAGGAGCTAAAGGTAGAACAAATATTCTCTCAAGTCCTATCTAACACTGATACGACTCTACGCACGCTTAATGTTTGCTTTACCTAGAACAAGTACGAAACTAAAAGTACTTTGTAGGTGTTGTTGGATAGCTTTGCAAGATAATAAAGAGCACGTAAATATAAACTAGGGGATGTTTAGATAAAGAAGCAATAAAGTAAATATAGCGAGTGAGGAAAAGTGGTGGTAGGAGTTGTGCAATTGTTCCTAAGCAATTGACTACTTTACAAGACCGATAGCAAGTTTTATGTGGGAGAGGAATAAGCTAAAATACTTTCTCTTCTTGGATCATATGCACTTATGATTGGAACTCTAGAAAGAATCCGCAAGTACTAAAGATCATTAAGGTAAAACCCAACCATAGCATTAAAGCATCAAGTCCCCTTTATCCCATACGCCACAACCCCCTTACTCGGGTTTATGCTTCTGTCACTCAAGCAACCCACTCTAAGCGAATCATGAACGTATTGCAACACCCTACAGCGAGAATCCCTCACGCTTGCACGACATGGAGGGCACAATAGGACAGCAACATAACCACAAGCAAATTAAACCAATCATAGCAATTCATCAATCACCGGTAGGACAACGAAAATCTACTCAGACATCATAGGACGACAACACATCATTGGATAATAATATAAAGCATAAAGCACCATGTTCAAGTAAAGGGTACAGCGGGTTGCAGGAGAGTGGACCACTGAATATAGATGGGGAAAGGTGATGGAGATGTTGGTGAAGATGGCGGAGGTGTTGGTGTAGATCGCGGTGATGATGATGGCCCCCGGTGGCGTTCCGGTGCCACCGGAAGCAAGGGGGGAGAGCCCCCCTTTTTCTTCTTCTTCTTCCTTGACCTTCTCCCTAGATGGGAGAAGGGTTTCCCCTCTGTTCCTTGGCTCCCATGGCATGGGAGGGGCGAGAGCCCCTTCGAGATTGGATATGACTCTCTGTCTCTCTCTGTTTATGCGTTCCTTGGATTCTGCCCTTTCACCGTTTTTTTATATCCGGAGATCCGTAACTCCGATTGGGTTGAAACTTTCGCCCAGATTTTTCTCCGAAAATTAGCTTTCTTATGGCAAAAGAATAGCAGCAACCGCCTTACGAGGGGCCCACGAGGGTCAGGGGCGTGCACAGGGGGAGTAGGCGCGCCCTCCTGCCTTGTGGCCAGCTCGGGCATCGTCTCACGTCGATTCTTGCTCCCATATTTCCCAAATATTCCAAAAATATACTCCGTCCGTTTTTATCCTGTTTGGACTCCGTTTGATATTGGGTTTCTGCGAAACATAAAACATGCAACAAAAAGGAACTGACACTGGGCACTGGATCTATATGTTAGTCCCAAAAGATAATATAAAACGTTGCCAAAAGTATATGAAAGTTGTAGAATATTGGCATGGAACAATCAAAAATTATAGATATGATGGAGACATATCAGCGGCCTTTTTCCCTTTTGTTCAGCGTTGAGCTTGCCAACCTATTTAAAGACCCAACAGTTTCTGTTGGTGTGATTGGCAGGTTTATCGGGGGTGCCATGAATCTAGCAGGGCCGATCAAGTATTCTGTCCAAACTGGATGTACCATCTTTGTTTCCTTTGAATGGCTTCTTCCGCTGACCGGATTTGGAGTCGCTAAATCTGGCATTGACCGTCGTGTCTTCGGTATTGTTTCGACGCTTGTGCTTGTCGCGTCGTAGCTTGACATTGCTGTCCCTGGCTTCAGAGGTGCCTGGGTCGCTGGTGCTATTGCTTCTACGAGCTAGCCAACTATCTTCCCCCGTGCAAAAGCGGGCCATAAGTGCGGTGAGGGCTGCCATGGACTTCGGCTTCTCTTGGCCGAGGTGTCGAGCGATCCACTCATCTCGGACGCTGTGTTTGAAGGCCGCGAGGGCTTCGGCATCCGGACAATCCACAATTTGGTTCTTTTTGATTAAGAACATGGTCTAGAGCTTCCGGGCTGATTCGCCGGTTTGCTGGATTATGTGAGTAAGATCATCGGCGACCGGGGGCCGAACATAGGTTCCTTGGAAGTTGTCTCTGAAGGCATTCTCTAAGTCTTCCCAGCTTCCAATGGAGTTTTCTAGGAGGTTGTTCAGCTAATGTCGTGCTGATCCCTTGAGTTTTAGGGGGAGGTACTTGATGACATGCAAGTCATCACCACGGGCCATGTGAATGTGCAGAAGAAAGTCTTCTATCCATACTGCGGGATCTGTTGTGACATTGTATGATTCAATGTTCACGGGTTTAAACCCTTCTGGGAACTGGTGCTCCATTACCTCATCGGTGAAGCATAGAGGGTGTGCGGCTCCTCTGTATCGAGCGACGTCACGACGCAGTTCGAATGCCGTCCGTATGCGGTTTTCGACCTGTGTGAGGTTGTGTTTATCGCGCCAGGCCTGATGGCCATCTTCGCGCGATGGTGCACGCCCTCGAGATCCATAAATTGATCTGGTATGACCGGTTCTATTGTCCAGGTCCTATCGCAGGTTGTGTGTGCATCCTGCAACCGCTGTTTCTCTCCCTCTAGGGCGAGGTGGCGCAGGTTGGTGTTCGGCTTGGGTTGCCGCTCTGTCCCGACCATGAGGTGGTCGGTCAGGTCCGTCAGCCGCATTACGCATTGTCGGTATAGGCTCTGGGACCTGTTTGTCGAATTGGGAGAGCAACCTGTGCTTTGGGTAACTCTTAGTTGGGCGCTCGAAGCCGTATTCCTCGGCTGCCAGGACATTAGTCCATATATCATTTAGTAAATCCTGATCGGCTTGAAGTTGCTGCCGCTTCTTTTTCAGGCTTCTTGCTATGGCTATTAGCCGGCGCTTAAAGTGCTCTTGTTCGAGGGGGGTCCTCTGGTACGATGAAGTCTTCGTCGCCCAGGCTCTCATCCTCTTCGGAGGTCGGTAGGTAGTTACTATCCTCTAAGCCCTCGTCCCCAATAGGATCATCGGGGTTGACTTGCCCCTCTTCCCAATCATCCTGCTCGGATGTTGGCTCGACAGGGGCTTATTGGTCTTCGGCATTATCCGGGGTGTTATTGTCTCTGGTGCCGGTATTGTTGTCTTTTTTGCGACGCGATTTTGATCAGCGCCGCTGACGTCGACGCTTCGTAGGTGCTTCAGCAGGTTCATCCTCTAGGTTCTTCCTGTCGTCGGCGTCATTCTCTTTGTGTGTATCCACCATGTATATGTCGTACGAATAAGTAGCCGCCCAGCATCTGGTAAATGGCTGGTTCTGGCTTTGCTCTTCTCCAGCATCGTCGTCCATGCCATCGATGTCTTCGAAAGCGTAATCAAGCATGTCGGTTAAGTCCTCGACAGTGGCTATGAAGTGGGTGATGGGTGGGACGTAAAATTCCCCGCTCTCAGCCCCTAGTTGATGCAAATATGCCCTAGAGGCAATAATAAAATGGTTATTATTATATTTCCTTGTTCATGATAATTGTCTATTGTTCATGCTATAATTGTATTAACTGGAAACTGTAATACATGTGTGAATACATAGACCACAACATGTCCCTAGTGAGTGTCAGTGTCAAAACCGGCAGATCTTGGGTAGGGGGTCCTGAACTGTGCGTCTAGGCGGATGGTAACAGGAGACAAGGGACACAACGTTTTTACCCAAGTTCGGGCCCTCTTGATGGAGGTAAAACCCTACTCCTACTTGATTTATATTGATGATATGGGTAGTACAAGAGTAGATCTACCACGAGATCAGAGAGGCTAAACCCTAGAAGCTAGCCTATGGTATGATTGTTGTTCGTCCTACGGACTAAAACTCTCTGGTTTATATAGACACAGAAGAGGGTTAGGGTTACACAGAGTCGGTTACAATGGTAGGAGATCTACATATCCGTATCGCCAAGCTTGCCTTCCACGCCAAGGAAAGTCCCATTCGGACACGGGACGAAGTCTTCAATCTTGTATCTTCGTAGTCCAGGAGTCCGGCCAAAGGCTATAGTCCGGCCATCCGGACACCACCTAATCCAGGACTCCCTCAGTAGCCCGTGAACCAGGCTTCAATGACGACGAGTCCGGCGCGCATATTGTCTTCGGCATTGCAAGGCGGGTTCCTCTTCCGAATACTTCATAGAAGATTTCGAACACAAGGATTGTGTCCGGCTCTGCAAAATAAGTTCCACATTGCACCGTAGAGAGAATAATATTTACACAAGTTCAATCTGCTGACGTATTTCGTGGCGTGACATCACACCACGGCCAAGCCTTTATTCGAATCATTTTTACTGCCCCACCTCAGCGCGTTTAGCGAGGCAGTTTCCTTGGCACATCTTGTCAAAGCAGAGATCGTGTCCCCTTATCCCGGGATTCTCATCAATACGGGCGTGGGTAACCCAACCGCGCCATTGATCATGGCGCTTGGGAGATAAGCGAGTTTTACCAGGCTGGTGGGGACGCATAGTTTCGTCCATCCATATAAGGGGATAAGGATCCACCTTTTTACCTACGCCTTTCTTCCTCCTTTGCTTATCCATTTCCGCGCACTTGAGCTCCAGCACCCAAGTCTGCACATCTCGCCTCAACCTTTCCCAGCCATGTCCGGAGCGGGAGGCAAGTGGATGGCCTCCTCCGTCACGGAGGGGCACATCAAAAGGCTGCGAAAGGTCGGATACTTGTCCAGCGACATCGCGCATCGGCTCCCCGACAAGGGGCAGGTCATCCCCACCCCAGGGCCCCATGAGAGGGTGGTGCTCCTCACCCATTTCCTCCGCGGACTAGGTTTTCCACTTCACCCATTTGCCCGGGGGCTCATGTTCTACTACGGCCTGGATTTCCATGATCTGGCACCGAATTTCATCCTCAATATCTCGGCATTCATCGTCGTGTGCGAGGCCTTCCTCCGCATCAAGCCCCACTTCGGCTTATGGCTGAAGACCTTCAATGTCAAGCCGAAGGTAGTGAGGGGCCAGCAGGCGGAGTGTGGAGGCGCCATGGTGGGCAAGATGCCCAACATTACATGGCTCGAGGGCTCCTTCGTGGAAACCATCAAAGGGTGGCAATCGGGGTGGTTCTACATCACCGAGCCGCGTGACCCTGAATGGGCAGCGGCCCCCGAGTTCCGATCTGGCATCCCCACACGGCTCACCTCCTGGAAAGAGAAGGGCCTGACATGGGGTAATTCGGAGGAGTTGACTGGGCTCCAAACCCGCGTCCAAAACCTTGTGAACAAGAAGATCAAGCTTGTCAACATAGTCCAGGTCATGCTCATCCGTCGGATCCTCCCGTGCCAACAACGGACCTCCAGCTTGTGGGAGTTTGATCCGGCACAGCACCAAACCTTGAGCAGGCTCTTCGACACTACGTACGAAGATGCCTGGAAGGTGCTGTTCAAGGGCGTCGAGGCTCCCGCATCCGCTACCGAAGATCGTGGATTTAGCTCGCAGCGTCAAGCTGGCGAGGTAAGCTATTTTACCCTTTACAGGATACTTGTTTTTCATAGTTTGACTCTATGTGGGATCTAAAACTCCCCTACCTTTGACAGGCCTGGCAAAAGAAGTCCGGACAGGTTAACTGTCCGGCTCCCTTGCCAGAAGACCCAGCGGACGCCCAATTAACGGGGCTGCTGGTTCCAGCGCCTTACGTGGTGTCGAAGAAGCGCCAGGTGTTGTCGGACTCATCGTCGGCGACTCGGTGATTCCTCCCAGCCAAGGAGGAGGAGGAAAAAGGCCTCTCCCGGGGAGGAGGAGAGAAAAAGGAAGGCGTCCCCAGCAGAGATGCGAAAAGGTCAGAAGGAAGGACCCTCCCTCCGGACTACTCCACCAACGCCGCCGACGATGAAGAGGAGTGGCCACCAAGGACTAAGCCCCTGGCGACATCGTAAGTGTCCGTATACCAGAATAACTCATGGTGTTTCGTTTGTCGCATAGAATCTCCTGACGCCGAATACAACCATGCAGACCGCCCAAGGACGGGCTCGACACTTCAACGAGCGGCTCCTGGCATCATCAGACGTGAATAGCACTTCACTTCCAGCCGTCTCCTCTCCTCGCGGTGCGGATGACGCCGAGGTGGGGTCCCAAAAGGGGCCCAGCCAGGATGACGCCGAGGTGGGGTCCCAAAAGGCAACCTCCCAGACTTTGGGCATGAGGGGGATCAAACCCCGAAGGATTACGAGTTGACCTGGGCGGACTCCGCCCGAACCCGGTGGTTCGGAGTCCCGTGGCGACCTCTTCGTAAGAAAGGCGAGGCAGCGACACCGGTGACCTCCGTCCAACAGAGGCGCGGAAAAATTTTCTGGGCGCTTAACGGCGCCTCCATCGACGAGGAGCACCGCCTTGTTATGAGTGCGGTGATCGAAAATTCGATCCGCCAAGAGCGGGCTGGTCAAGCTTGTCTTGGCCTTCTAACAGGCTTTGAGGTATGTAGTTAAGATATGTAAAAATATTACGCATAGGCGGTAGCCCTCGATGCTCAGTTTGGTGCTCGGAAAGAAAAGCGAAGCGAGGATCTAAAAAGATATCTGTGAGGAGTCTAACATAAACATGTCGATATGGGAATGCAGGTTGGGCTGCTGACCTCTGCCGCACTGACTGCGGAGGTCAATGCATTGAAGCAGAGCCTCGAGCGGTCCGAGAACAAGCTCGGCCCTGCCAAGAAGGAGCTCGGGGACAAGGAAGGTAAGTAATACCTTATGGAAGTATATAAAAGATGTGGTTGCAAAAAAAATGACAGGAATACCATGAGAATTGCAGGGGCCACGAATGAGGTGGCGACCCTCAAGGAAGAGGTGTCCAAGGCCGAAATCAATGCGGCCGTGGAGCGCACCGAGCGAGAGAAGCAGGAGGTGCGGGTGGCGGAGGTGCGGCAAGAGCTCCAGGCTCTCGTGGAAAAACACGAGAGTTTGGAGCGTGACTCAAAGACTCGAGAGTCCGAGCTTGCCTCGGCTCTTGAGAGTGCGAAAGTCGCTAAGGCCGAAGCCCAAAAAGCCCTCTAGGAAATTGAGGCGTTAAAGAAGATAGCAGCGGGTAAAGCATTCTTCATGCAAAGCAAGCACGTGAAAGTGAATTGCTTGTTACTTACCCGCATCCGGAGCTCTCCAGGAGCATTCTCAGATCTGCCCCTTGATGTGTCCGCGCTGCCGCATTCTCTTGGGCGAGGAGGGAGCTCGGCGGAGAATGTGTTCTGGTCTCGGTATCTTTGAGGCGGACACCAGTGCCCTTGGCGACCTCTTTGAAGCACTGGTCGAGCTCCATAAGGTGGCCGAACAGGCCATGAAGGGCCTCATAGTTCGGCTATGGCCCGAGGAAGCCATGCCTGGGAGCTACTTCGGGCTGGTGAGGTGGCTGGTGGATGCCTATCCATGGATTGAAGTTGTCAAGCGCTCCGTCTACATCGAAGGTGCCCGTAGGGCCCGTGCCCGTGCGAAAGTGCACTGGGGTAAGATGGACGCTGAGAAGCTTGTGACGGATGCTCCATCGTCGGGCAGGGAGTATCGCAAGCCCGAGATGTATTATGAGAACGTCTGAAGGGTGCCGCTGATAGCGGGTGAGTGCTCCAAAGATGTAATTTTGAGTAAACTTCGCATTTGTTATCTGTCGCTGAAAACTTGTTCATATCGCTAAGCAATGCTTGTGAATTTAAAATATTACCTTCATGCGGCCGTTTATTAAATTTGAGAGATGGCGAGTCGTAAACCGCCCCCATGCCACAGTGTTGGGGTGTTTGGGATAAACTTGGCGCTCTTGTTCCCATTCTTGGGTCCTTGAGGAGGCTCAACACAACGAACAAGGCAACAGACTATAATGCTTGAACACTCCCACTTAGCCATAGAATTCTATAATTTTAAATTTTGGCAAAGACCCTAGTATTCGGAAGACCGAACTCGGGGCGCAATCCACGCCTGGGCCGGACAAAGCCGACTCCTCGCTCTAAGCGGCATAAGTCTTTAGGGACTCGAAAAACCTCTCGAACAGCAACCGGCTCTCGCCCTCTCATGATGGTCAGTTTTAGCTTTCTCCACTGAGGTGCTCAACCCAACTCAACCGGGGCACAATCGCAGTGGTTCTCCCAGCGCTACCTTAGCCGATATAACAAAATGTAAGGTACCAAAACATGGGAGCAGGGCAAACCCAACTATTGACCCAAGACATGATTCAGAGCCGATGCATATAATGTTATAAGTTCGGGGTGCCGCACTTGTGAAAGTGTTCGGACTTATCACACCATATTTTGGGGTACTTAAGCCCCTGGTGTATTTGGCCGTACCAAAGCGTACGGATGCAACATGTCATAAGTGAACATATATAGATAAAACAAGGAATGCAATAATAGGCAAAAGCTATGAATTGTTTATTCAAAAAGGCTGCGGTAAAAGCAGGACGATACAAATAGTGCAATAAGCAAGGGACGGGACTATTTGACATGTCTCCCTCCAGGAGCGAGCTGCGGAATGATATGTAAAACAAGTATACTGCTCGTTATAGAGACCACCTGGACAATCGAGGTAGCTTTCTGCTTCCCTGGCTGTTGCATCGTGTGTTCGACGATTCTACTGCCGGACAGGGCTTCTTGAGAAAAGAGTCCTGAAAGTAAGAGAAACAAGAAGAATGACACAATTGGGAGCCCCTTGTGCGATTGAGCCACATTTTGGGCCTACCGTGGTCGTGCCCCTCCCCCTATGCCCATGGTATTTCCAAAGCGTAATTATGTATGCATAGTACTGGTTTCGCAATTTCGCGAGGGCTGGGGTTGGGGCCGCATTGCTACGCGTGCTGGGAACGTGCCAGACGGTCTTGTTGTAGGTTACTCTAGGCGCGCTTGACAGTGTCCGGACGTTTAATAGCCGGACTCGAGAACTGCATTAAGAGGCTGCTTAGTACTTCTACCGCGAGGGCCACCGTATGCTCCTCCATTCGGAGGGAGCGTTCGGTGTTTCCGTTGACCGTAATGACTCCTCGAGGGCCTGGAATCTTGAGCTTGAGGTATGCGTAGTGCGGCACCGCTTTGAACTTTGCAAATGCGATTCGTCCGAGCAGTGTGTGATAGCCGCTGCGAAACGGGACTATGTCGAAGATTAACTCCTCGCTTTGGAAGTTATCCGGTGATCTGAAGACCACTTCAAGTGTGACTGAGCCTGTACAGTTGGCCTCTACACCTGGTATGACGCCTTTGAAGGTCGTCTTTGTGGGTTTAATCTTTGAGGGGTCTATGCCCATCTTGCACACTGTGTCCTGATAAAGCAGGTTTAGGCTGCTGCCGCCGTCCATTAGGACTCTAGTGAGGTGAAATCCGTCAGCGATTGGGTCTAGAACCAATGCGGAAAATCCTCCATGGCGGATGTTAGTGGGGTGGTCCCTTCGATCAAAAGTGATCGGGCAGGAGGACCTGGATTGAACTTTGGGGCGACTGGCTCCATCGCATATACGTCCCTTAGTGCATGCTACCGCTCCCTTTTGGGTATGTGGGTTGCATATATCATGTTCATCGTCCGCACTTGTGGGGGGAAGCCCTTCTGTCCTCTATTGTTCGGTGGCCGGGGCTCCTCCTCGTCGTCGCTGTGTAGTCCCTTGTCATTGTTTTCGGCATTTAACTTGCATGCCTGCTTGAACACCCAACAATCCCTGTTGGTGTGATTGGCTGGCTTTTCGGGGGTGCCGTGTATCTGGCACGAGCGGTCAAGTATTCGGTCCAAATTGGACGGGCCCGGAATGTTTCTTTTGAATGGCTTTTTCCGCTGACCGGGTTTAGAGCCCCTGAATCCAGCATTGACTGCTGTATCTTCAGCATTATCACCATTAATGCGGCGCTTGTGTTTGTTGCGACGCAACCTGCCGTTGTTGTCCTTGGTATCCGAGCTACCAGGGCTCTTGGTCATGTTGTTACTACGAGCTAGCCAGCTGTCCTCTCCCGCGCAAAAGCGGGTCATGAGTGTTGTGAGGGCTGCCATTGATTTTGGCTTTACCTATCCTAGGTGCCGGGCAAGCCACTCATCGCGGATGTTATGTTTGAAGGCTGCAAGGGCCTCTGCATCCGGATAGTCGACGATTTTAGTTTTCTTGGTTAGGAGCCGTGTCCAGAATTGTCTGGCCGATTCTTGTCGCTGCTGAATTATGTGGCTTAGGTCATCGACGTCTGGTGGTCGCACATAGGTGCCCTGGAAGTTGTCGAGGAATGCGGCTTCCAGGTCTTCCCAACCAATTGACTCTGCTGGCAAGATGTTAAGCCAATGCCGAGCTGGTCCTTTAAGCTTGAGTGGGAGGTATTTGATGGCGTGTAGATCATCACCGCGGGCCATGTGGATATGAAGGAGATAGTCCTCGATCTAGACCGCAGGATCTGTTGTGCCATCGTATGATTCAATATTTATGGGTTTGAAACCCTCAGGGATTTGATGATCCATCACTTCGTCTGTGAAGCAAAGTGGGTGTGCGGCGCCTCTGTATTGGGCTATATCACGACGCAGCTCAAATGAGCTTTGTCTACTGTGTTCGGCCCGACCGGAATTGCCATATCTGGTGTGATGGTTATCATCACGCATCGTGGGGCGTCCACGCGATCTGTAGATCGATCTTGTTTGTCTGGCCTTGTCCTCCAATATATCCCGCAGGTCTGGCGCATTTCCCCGCGCCTTGGTTATTTTTTGGCGCGGTGCGGCTTGAGTGGGGGGCGAGGCCTCTGTCGCCGACCACGGCGTGGCGGTCGGCCGTATCATGCGCTGGTGATGTAGGTTTCGGTGCTTCCTCGTCTAATCGGGGTAGTAGCCTGCGTTTTGGGTAGCTCTTGGAGGGGCGTTCGAGTTCATACTCTTTGGCCGCGAGGACTTCAGTCCATCTATCGGCTAGCAAGTCTTGGTCAGCTCTAGGCTGTTGCTGCTTTTTCTTGAGGCTGCTTGCCGTGGCCTTAAGCCTGCATTTGAAACGCTCTTGTTCGCCGGGATCCTCAGGCACGGCAAATTCATCGTCGTCGAGGCTTGCCTCATCTTCGGAGGAAGGCATGTAATTATCGTCCTCTACCTCTCTGTCTTCCGCTTTCTCATGAGGGCTGGCTTCTCCATCCTCCTGCGTTGAATCTCTTTGGAGGGTTGTCTTCGGCCTTTGTCCGGGTGTTATTATCTCCCGTGCCGGAATCACCATTTTTGCTGTGGCAGGGTTTAGAGCGGCGCCGCTGATGCCGGCGCTTAGGCTGTTTCTTGGAGGGGTCATCCTCCGTTGTTCCATCGCCGTTCCCATCTTTTGGGGTGTCCACCATGTCGTATGACGAGGTGGCCTTCCAGTGCCCTGTAGGCGCTTGTTCTTGGTCGTCTCCTGCATCGTCGTCCATACCGTCGATGCCTTCAAAGTCGAAGTCGAGCATGTCGGTTAAATCATCGACAGTGGCTACTAAGTGGGTGGTGGGTGGGTTTTGAATTTCTTCGTCGTCTGCATCCCAACCTTCCTGACCATAATCCGTCCAGGGCTCTCCTGATAAAGAGAGATACTTTAGTGAATTCAGGATGTTGCCAAAGGGCGAGTGCTGAAAGATGTCCGCGGCAGTGAACTCCATGATCGGTGCCTAATCGGATTCGATTGGCAGGGGCGTGGAAGGTTCGGAGTCCGAGAAGGAGTCCGGCACCTTGGAGTCACGAGCTTTGCAAAGGACAAGATTGGTGTTCGGCTCAATCGCCGTAGAGATAGCAGCCCCCGAGGCGGTGTCCAGCCACCCATCCTCGATCTGCGCAGTCAGCTCCGAGCTAAGGGTCAGAGCGGACACTTGTGCGGCCTCCAGGGCACTGTCCGACAACAGAGCTAGATCGTGCCCATCGTGACAGTGCGGCGCGCTTGGCTGTGGCTCGAACCCATCGAAGATCAAGTCTTCGCGGGCGTCAGCCGTGTAGTTCAAACTTCCAAATCTGACCTGATGGCCAGGGCGTAGCTTTCAATCTGCTCAAGATGGCCAAGCGAATCGGCCCGCAGTGCAAAGCCGCCGAATATGAAGGTCTGTCCGGGGAGAAAAGCCTCACCCTGGACTGCATCATTGTTGATGGTCGGAGGAGCCATCGGGCCTAAAGATGACGACACAGAGGAACTCTCAATGAAAGCACCAATGTCGGTGTCAAAACCGGCGGATCTCGGTAGGGGTCCCGGCTGTGCGTCTAGGCGGATGGTAACGAGGAGACAAGGGACACGATGTTTTACCCAGGTTGGGCCCTCTTGATGGAGGTAAAACCCTACTCTGCTTGATTGATATTGATGATATGGGTAGTACAAGAGTAGATCTACCACGAGATCGGAGAGGCTAAACCCTAGAAGCTAGCCTATGGTATGATTGTTGTTAGTCCTCTGGACTAAAACCCTCCGGTTTATATAGACACGAAGAGGGTTAGGGTTACACAGAGTCGGTTACAATGGTAGGAGATCTACATATCCGTATCGCCAAGCTTGCCTTCCACGCCAAGGAAAGTCCCATCCGGACACGGGACAAAGTATTCAATCTTGTATCTTCATAGTCCAGGAGTCCGGCCAAAGGCTATAGTCCGGCCATCCGGACACCCCCTAATCCAGGACTCCCTCAGTGAGCCTCCAGTTGACTAGCTCGTTGATCAATAGATGGTCATGGTTTCCTGACCATGGACATTAGATGTCATTGATAGCGGGATCACATCATTAGGAGAATGATGTGATGGACAAGACCCAATCCTACGAGTAGCACAAAGATCATGTAGTTCGTTTGCTAAAGCTTTTCTAATCTCAAGTATCATTTCCTTAGACCATGAGATTGTGCAACTCCCGGATACCGTAGGAATGCTTTGGGTGTACCAAATGTCATAACATAACTAGGTGGCTATAAAGGTACACTACAGGCATCTCCGAAAGTGTCTATTGGGTTGGCACGAATCAAGGGATTTGTCACTCCGTAATATGGAGAGGTATCTCTGGGCCCACTCGGTAATGCATCACCATAATGAGCTCAATGTGACTAAGTAGTTAGTCACGGGATCATGCATTACGGAACAAGTAAAGTGACTTGCCGGTAACGAGATTGAACGAGGTATTGGGATACCGACGATCGAATCTCGGGCAAGTAACATACCAATTGACAAAGGGAATTATATACGGGATTGCTTGAATCCTTGACATCGTGGTTCATCTGATGAGATCATCGTGGAACATGTGGGAGCCAACATGGGTATCCAGATCCCGCTGTTGGTTATTGGCCGGAGAGATGTCTCGGTCATGTCTGCATGGTTCCCGAACCCGTAGGGTCTACACACTTAAGGTTCGGTGACGCTAGTGTTGTTATGGGAAATAGTATGTGGTTGCTGAAGGTATTTCGGAGTCCCGGATGAGATCCCGAACGTCATGAGGAGTTCCGAAATGGTCCGGTGGTGAAGATTGATATATTGGACGAAGGGTATTGGAGTCCAGAAGTGTTCTGGGGGTACCAGGCTATGGCCAGCATGACCGAAAGGTGTTTCGGGAGCCCCGGCAAGTGTTGGAGGGCCTCATGGGCCAAAGGGGAAGGGGCAAACCATCCCACTAATGGGTGGTGCTCCCCCACACCCTTTCCCACGTTACTTGGGGAGGTGGGGCGCCTCCACCTGGCTTGGGAGGCAAGCCTCCACATGCTTGGCTTGGGGGGCAAGTCTCCCTAGGATTTTCCCTAGGGAGATCCAATCTGCTTGGCCGCCACCCCCTAGGGGAAACCCTAGGGCGCCTTACCCTCTCCCCCTTGCCCCTATATATAGTGGAGGGGTGGGAGGGCAGCCGCTCCTCTTCCCTGGCGCAGCCCTCTCCCTCCTCCAACATCTCCTCCTCCTCCGTAGTGCTTGGCGAAGCCCTGCTGGAGAACCACGAGCTCCACCACCACCACGTCGTCGTGTTGTCGGAGTTCTCCCTCAACTTCTTCTCTCCCCTTGCTAGATCAAGAAGGAGGATACGTCCCTGGGCTGTATGTGTGTTGAGCGCGGAGGCGCCGTCCGTTCGGTGCTTAGATCGGAATTGACTGCGATCTGAATCGCTGCGAGTACCACTCCACCAACCGCGTTCTTGTAACGCTTCCGCATTGCAATCTTCAAGGGTATGAAAATACACTCATCCTCTCCCTCTCTTGTTGCTAGAATCTCCATAGATTGATCTTGGTGATGCGTAGAAAATTTTGAATTATTGCGACGTTCCCCAACAGCGGCATCATGAGTTAGGTCTATGTGTAGTTTCTATGCACGAGTAGAACACAAGTTGTTGTGGGCATCGATTTTGTTAATTGACTTGCCACTACTAGTCTTATCTTGATTCGGAGGCATCGTGGGATGAAGCGGCCCGGACCGACCCTACACGTACGCTTACGTGAGACAGGTTCCACCGACTGACATGCACTAGTTGCATAAGGTGGCTAGCGGGTGTATGTCTCTCCCACTTTAGTCGGATTGGATTCGATGAAAAGGGTCCTTATGAAGGGTAAATAGCAATTGGCATATCACGTTGTGGTTTTGGCGTAGGTAAGAAACGTTCTTGCTAGAAACCTATAGCAGCCACGTAAAAACATGCAACAACAATTAGAGGACGTCTAACTTGTTTTTGCAGCATATGTCGTGTGATGTGATATGGCCAAAAGGATGTGATGAATGATATATATGTGATGTATGAGATTGATCATGTTCTTGTAATAGGAATCACGATTTGCATGTCCATGAGTATGACAACCGGCAGGAGCCATAGGAGTTGTCTTACTTTATTGTATGACCTGCGTGTCATTGAATAACACCATGTAATTACTTTATTTATTGCTAAACTGTTAGCCATAGTAGTAGAAGTAATAGTTGGTGAGACAACTTCATGAAGACACGATGATGGAGATCATGATGATGGAGATCATGGTGTCATGCCGGTGACGATGATGATCATGGCGCCCCGAAGATGGAGATCAAAAGGAGCAAAATGATATTGGCCATATCATGTCACTATTTGATTGCATGAGATGTTTATCATGTTTTTGCATCTTATTTGCTTAGAACGACGGTAGCATAAATAAGATGATCCCTCATAAAATTTCAAGAAAGTGTTCCCCCTAACTGTGCACCGTTGCGAAGGTTCGTTGTTTCGAAGAACCACGTGATGATCGGGTGTGATAGATTCTAATGTTCGCATAAGCCAGATTTACACATGCAAAACACTTAGGTTGACTTGAAGAGCCTAGCATGTACAGACATGGCCTTGGAACACAAGAGACCGAAAGGTCGAACATGAGTCGTATAGCAGATGCGATCAACATGAAGATGTTCACCGATGATGACTAGCCCGTCTCACGTGATGATCGGACACGGCCTAGTTGACTCGGATCATGTATCACTTAGATGACTAGAGGGACGTCTATCTAAGTGGGAGTTCATTAAATAATCAGATGAACTTAATTATCATGAACATAGTCAAAATATCTTTGAAAATTATGTCGTAGCCTACGCTTTAGTTCTACTGTTTAAGATACGTTCCTAGAGAAAATTTAGTTGAAAGTTGACAGTAGCAATTATGCGGACTGGATCCGTATTCTGAGAATTGTCCTCATTGCTGCACAGAAGGCTTATGTCCTTAATGCACCGCTCGGTGTGCTAAACCTCGAGCGTCGTTTGTGGATGTTGCGAACATCTGACTTACACATTTTGATGACTACGTGATAGTTCAGTGCGTAATGTTAAACGGTTTAGAATTGGGGCACCGAAGACATTTTTGAAACGTCGCAGAACATATGAAATGTTCCAAGAGCTGAAATTGGGATTTCAGGCTCATGCCCACATCAAGAGGTGTAAGACCTCTGACAAGTTTCTTAGCCTGCAAACTAAGGGAGAAAAGCTCAATCATTGAGCATGTGCTTAGATTGTCTGAGTACTACAATCACTTGAATCGAGTGGGAGTTAATCTTCCAGATGAGATAGTGATGGTTCTCCATAGTCACTGCCACCAAGCTACTAGAGCTTCATGATGAACTATAACATATCAGGGATAGACATGATGATCCTTGAGCAATTCGCGATGTTTGACACTGCGAAAGTAGAAATCGAGTAGGAGCATCAATTGTTGATGGTTAGTAAAACCACTAGTTTCAAGAAGGGCAAGGGTAAGAAGGGATACTTCATGAAGCGGCAAATCAGTTCTTTGCTCTAGTGAAGAAACCCAAGGTTGAACCCAAAACCGAGACTAAGTGCTCTGTAATGAGGGGAGCGATCCTTTGAAGTAGAACTACCCTAGATACTTGGTAGATGAGAAGGCTGGCAAGGTTGACAGAAGTATATTGGATATACATTGTATTAAATGTGTACTTTACTAGTACTCCTAGTAGCACCAGGGTGTTAAGATACCGGTTCGATTGCTAAGTGTTAGTAACTCGAAATAAAAAGCTATGGAACAAATGGAGACTAGCTAAAAGGTGAGATGACGATATGTGTTGGAAGTGTTTCCAAGGTTGATGTGATCAAGCATTGCATGCTCCCTCTACCATCGAGATTGGTGTTAAACCTAAATAATTGTTATTTGGTGTTTGCATTGAGCATAGACATGATTGGATTATGTTTATCGCAATATGGTTATTCATTTAAGGAGAATAGTGGTTACTCTGTTTATTTGAATAATACCTTCAATGGTCTTGCACCTAAAATGAATGGTTTACTGAATCTCGATTGTAGTGATACACATGTTCATGCCAAAAGATATAAGATAGTAATGGTAGTACCACATACTTGTGGCACTGTCACTTGAGTCATATTGGTATAAAACGCATGAAGAAGCTCCATGTTTGATGGATCTTTGGACTCACTCGTTTTTGAAAAGTTTGAGACATGCGAACCATGTCTATTGGTATGTACGCATGAAGAAACTCCATGCAGATGGATCATTTGGACTCACTTGATTTTGAATCACTTGAGACATGCAAATCATACCAGATGGGAAAGATGACTGAAAGGCCTCGTTTTCAGTGAGATGGAACAAGAAAGCAACTTGTTGGAAGTAATACATTTTGATGTGTGCAGTCCAATGAGTGCTGAGGCACGCAGTGGATATCATTATGCTCTTACTTCACAGATGATTTGAGTAGATTCTGAGTATATTTACTTAATGAAACACGAGTCTAAATTATTGAAAGGTTCAAGCAATTTCAGAGTGAAGTAGAAGATCATCGTGGCAAGAGGATAAAATGTCTATGATATAATAATAGAGATGAATATCTGAGTTACGAGTTTGGTACACAATTAAGACCTTGTGGAAATTGTTTCATAACTAATACTGCCTGGAACACCATAGTGTGATGGTGTGTCCAAACATCATAAATGCACCCTATTGGATATGGTGCATACCATGATGTCTCTTATCGAATTACCACTATCGTTTATGGGTTAGGCATTAGAGACAACCGCATTCACTTTAAATAGGGTACCACGCAATTCCGTTGAGACGACACCGTATGGACTATGGTTTGGAGAAACCTAAGTTGTCGTTTCTGTTTGGGGATGCGACGCTTATGTGAAAAAGTATCAGGCTAATAAGCTCGAACCCAAAGCGGATAAATGCATCTTCATAGGACACCCAAAAACAGTTGGGTATACCTCCTATCTCAGATCCGGAAGCAAAAGGGATTGTTTCTAGAATCGGGTCCTTTCTCGAGGAAAAGTTTCTCTTGAAAGAATTGAGTGGGAGGATGGTGGAGACTTGATGAGGTTATTGAACCGTCACTTCAACTAGTGTGTAGCAGGGCACAGGAAGTTGTTCATGTGGCGCCTACACCAATTGAAGTGGAAGCTTATGATAGTGATCATGAAACTTCGGATCAAGTCACTACCAAACCTCGTAGGTCGAAAAGGATGCACACTACTTCGGAGTGGTACGTACACCTGTCTTGGAGGTCATGTTTCTAGACAACAATGAACCTACGAGCTATGAAGAAGCGATGGTGGGCCCGGATTCTGACAGATGGCTCGAGGCCATAAAATCTGAGAGGGGATCCATGTATAAAACAAAGTGTAGACTTTGGAAGAACTACTTGATGGTCATAAGGCCGTTGGGTACAGATGGATTTTAATAGGGAAGACGGACAATGATGGTAAGTGTCACCATTAAGAAAGCTCGACTTGTCGCTAAGATGTTTTCCGACAAGTTCAAGGAGTTGACTACGATGAGACTTTCTCACTCGTAGCGATGCTAAGAGTCTGTTGAAATTATATAGCAGTTCCTGCATTGTTTATGAAATCTTGCAGATAGGATGTCAAAACATTGTTTCCTCAATGATTTTCTTGAGGAAAGGTTGTATGTGATACAACCAGAAGGCTTTGTCACTCCTAAAAGATGCTAACAGGTATGCAAAGCTCCAGCAATCCTTCTAAGGCCTGGAGTAAGCATCTCGGAGTTGGAATGTATGCTTTGATGAGATGATCAAAGATTTTGGGTTTATACAAAGTTTATGAGAAACTTGTATTTCCAAAGAAGTGAGTGGGAGCACTATAGAATTTCTGATGAGTATATGTTGTTGACATATTGTTGATCAGAAATGATGTAGAATTTCTGGAAAGCATATAGGGTTATTTGAAAAATGATTTTCAATGGAAAACCTGGATTAAGCTACTTGAACATTGAGCATCAAGATCTATAAGGATAGATCAAAACGCTTAATAGTACTTTCAAATGAACACATACCTTGAGAAGATTTTGAAGGAGTTCAAAATAGATCGGCAAAGAAGTTCTTGGCTGTAAGCTGTGAGTATTGAGTAAGACTCAAGACCTAACCACGTTAGAAGAGAGAGAAAGGACGAAGGTCGTCCCCTATGCTTCAGACATAGGCTCCATAGTATGCTATGCTCTGTACCACACTTGAAGTGTGCCTTGCCATGAGTCTAGTGTGATCCAGGAATGGATCACAGGACAACGGTCAAGGTTATCCTTAGTAACTAGTTGACTAAGGAATTTTCTCAATTATGGAGGTGGTAAAAGAGTTCCTCGTAAAGGGTTACACCGATGCAAACTTTGACACTAATCTGGACGACTCTGAGTAGTAGACCAGATTCGTATAGTAGAGCTGTTATTTGGAATAGTTACAAATGGCGCGTGGTAGCTGCATATAGAAGATGACATAGAGATTTGTAAAGCACACACGGATCTGAAAGATTCAGACCCGTTGACTAATAACCTCTCTCACAAGCGAGATATGATCAAACCCAATGGGTGTTGGATTCATTACAATCACATAGTGATGTGAACTAGATTATTGACTCTAGTGCAAGTGGGAGACTGTTGGAAATATGCCCTAGAGGCAATAATAAAATGGTTATTATTATATTTCCTTGTTCATGATAATTGTCTATTGTTCATGCTATAATTGTATTAACTAGAAACCGTAATACATGTGTGAATACATAGACCACAACATGTCCCTAGTGAGCCTCTAGTGGACTAGCTCGTTGATCAATAGATGGTCATGGTTTCCTGACCATGGACATTAGATGTCATTGATAGCGGGATCACATCATTAGGAGAATGATGTGATGGACAAGACCCAATCCTAAGAGTAGCACAAAGATCGTGTAGTTCGTTTGCTAAAGCTTTTCTAATGTCAAGTATCATTTCCTTAGACCATGAGATTGTGCAACTCCCGGATACCGTAGGAATGCTTTGGGTGTACCGAACGTCACAACATAACTGGGTGGCTATAAAGGTACACTATAGGCATCTCCGAAAGTGTATATTGGGTTCGCACGAATCGAGATTGGGATTTGTCACTCCGTATGACGGAGAGGTATCTCTGGGCCCACTCGGTAATGCATCATCATAATGAGCTCAATGTGACTAAGTAGTTAGTTGTAACACCCCGGATCCAATGCGCCAGGTGTCCGTCAGTTATTCGCCTTCGTTGCCATGTCATTTGCTTGCGTGTTGCATTTGCCATGTCATCATATGCATTTCATATCATGTCATCATGTGCATTTCATTTTGCATACGTGTTCGTCTCATGCATCCGAGCCTTTTCCCCGTTGTTCGTTTTGCAATCCGGCACTCCTATGTTCCCCGGCGTCCCCTTTTGTCTTCTATTGTGAGCGGGTATTAAACTTTCTCGGAATGACCCGAGGTTTGCCAAGCGGCCTTGGTATACCATCGGTGAACCGCTGTCAAGTTCGTGCCATTTGGAGGTCGTTTGGTACTCAGCAGTTAGCAAGGTAACAAGTAAAGCCTCTTTGTTTGCAGCCCAACACCCCTTCCAAAGTGGCCCAAAACCCATCTAACTCCCCTCCATGCTCTCGGTTGTTCGATCACGATCGCGTGGCCGAAAACCGCACCTCATTTGGACTCTCCTAGCTCCCTCTACCTATAAATATGCCCTCCCCTTCCAAATTCACGGATGATCCCCCGAAACCCTAGATTTTCCCCTCGCCTTGGACATGTCGCGCCCGCGCCGGACACGTCATCGCCCGCCTTGCGCCCCATCCACTCCCGTCCTGCTAAGCGGCACTTCCCCCATGAGCCACATGAGCCCGCTGAGCCCATCGAGGCCCGTCATTACGCCCGCTCCGCTCCGCCGCCCGCGCCATGCCGCCGCCGCCATGCCCATGCGGCATGCGCCGCCAGCCAAGGGACCTCGCCGCCGCCCAAAACCCGGCCTCCTCCGCCGGCGCCGCCTCGCCGCGCCCGCCGCCTCATCCCATGAAGCGACCCAGCGCCAAGGCGCCTCGCCCGCTGCGGCGCCGCCGTCCAGCTCCTCCGGCGTCCGCCGCCAGCGCCCGCCCCGCAAGCCGCGCCTCACGCGCCTCCTGCTGCGCCGGCCGGATCCGCCCGATCCGGCCGCCCCGGCCCCTCCTCGACCTCCGGCCGGTCTCTCCTGCCTCCCCGGCGCCCGTGCTCCGGCGAGCCGCGCCCTGTTCCGGCGAACCTCGTCTTCCGCGCCGAACCCTAGATCCAGATCCGGGAGGTATAAAACGCCCAAGTCCTTTTTCTGTCATAATTTTCGTGCATTTTCATAGCATCACATCTCCGCAACCGTAGCTCCGTTTCGTGCGTATAATATGTCAAATTGTTCGCCTCGACGAGTACATCATTTCATTCCATTGCATCATTTGCATTTGAGCTCATCTTGATGCCCGAAATGCTGTTGGAAGAAGGCTTCAGATTGTTAGTTTCAGAATCTTATCAGCTCGAGCTCTTTTGTCATTTTTGCCATGAATTATGTGTGCACCTTATGAACTTGAGTCCTACATGTGAGTTGAACATTGCCATGCCATCTTTCCAGGGGTGTTTGACATGTATTTTTGTGAGTTATGTGTTGACTAGAACAAGCATGCAAAGTAGGGATGATGATGTTGCTGATTTCAGGAACTTAGTGATTTCACCAAGTCTTGTCCTGCTGTTATTTTTATGCCATATGTTAATGTTGTTACAGAGAGATCTATACCCTTTTTGAGCATGTTCAGTAAGGGTGTTTTGAACATATGGATGTGCTCTATCCATCCATGCCTTTGTTGGTGTTTATGGAGTAGTCTAGCATGTCATTTTCGTGCTCTACTTTTGCTTGAAAATGTTTCCTGGCAGATTGTTTGTATGAGATTCAATTTTCACGAGGTCGTTGTAGTTGATCCGTGTATGCTATGACCTTGCTCTTGCCATGCTTAGCTTCATAATCATGCCTTCTTACTGTTGGTTGCCTTTCCATGCCATGTATTGCTCTGTAGTGAGTGCATCAAGCTCACGAACATGCCTACTCGTTAACTGTTTTTGCCATGCCCAGTTTTTTCTGCTAAGTCTGAAATCTGTAATAAAACTTGCTATGTTTACATGGGTGCCATCATTTCTTAAGGTCCTTTTTGGCTTATGGTCAGTAAGGGACTATTGATATATGCTTTGAGTAGAATCATGTCATGCCTTGTTTTGCTATTATAAGTTCTTGTAGCATGTTGTTTGCTTGCTCTAAACATGCCTTCCTGATGTTAATTCCTGGCATGTTAGTATTTTCACTAAGTCTGTGAACCTGATATTTTGAGCACTTTCACCATGCTTGTTTGAACATGTTATGATGTGATTTAGCCATAGCTCAGTGTTCCTCTTTTGTTAAGCATCTCCTGTAGTTCGCTGCAATATGCTTTGTTTATATGTTGGGGTGTTGTAGCATAGTTTCTTGTTGCATGCTAAGTAGCATCGGGCTACATTAAGCATGATTTGCATCATTCTTGTTTTGCTTGTCATTTGCAAACCGTGCATCCGATTCGGTGATCTTTATATCGATTTCACCGAAATCATCCCATCTTTCAGCGGCATACTTGGTTTGCCAAGTTGATGCCAGTTCATCATTTTCCTTCCGACATACATATGCATTGCATATCACATCTCGCATAGCATGTCATGTATTGCATCATATTGCTTGTGCATTGTTCCTTGTTTGATTGTGGTTCCATTGCTTGTGTTCTTGCTTGGGTAGAGCCGGAGGCGAATGCGTGAGCGAGGAACCTGTTGAGAACGCCTCGAGGATCAAGCCTTCGACAACTCGAGAACCTTGCGAGCAAGATGATCATACCCTCGAAATCACTACTATCTTTGCTATGCTAGTTTGCTCGCTCTTTTGCTATGCCAATGCTGCGATGCCTACCATTTGCTTGTCAGCCTCCCAAATTGCCATGTCAAACCTCTAACCTTTGACACCATTCCTAGCAAACCGTTGATTGGCTATGTTACCGCTTTGCTCGGCCCTCTTATAGCGTTGTTAGTTGCAGGTGAAGATTGAAGTTTGTTCCTTGTTGGAACATGAAGATGTTGTTCCTTGTTGGAACATGTTTACTGGTTGGGATATCACAATATATCTTATTAAATTAATGCATCTATATACTTGGTAAAGGGTGGAAGGCTCGGCCTTATGCAGTGTTTTGTTCCACTCTTGCCGCCCTAGTTTCCGTCATATCGGTGTTATGTTCCCGGATTTTGCGTTCCTTACGGTTGGGCTATAATGGGAACCCCTTGACGATTCGCCTTAAGTAAAGCTTCTCCGGCAATGCCCAACATTGGTTTTACCATTTGCTCTAACAACCTACCACCTTCCCTTGGGTTCTGCAGACTCAAGGGTCATCTTTATTTAACCCCGGGCGGTGCTCCTCTGAGTGTTGGTCCGAACCGAGCTACTGCTGGGGCCACCTCGGGAAACTTGAGGTTGGTTTTACTCGTAGCTAGTCTCATCTGAGTGTGCCACGAGAAAGAGATATGTGCAGCTCCTATCGGGATTTGTCGGCACATTGAGGCGGTGTTCTTTGGTTTAGTTTTACCTGTCGAAATGTCTTGTTGTACGGGATACGAGTCGATCGGAGTGTCTTGGGTGGAGGTCTATTCCTCCGTTGACCGTGAGAGCTTGTCATGGGCTAAGTTGGGACACCCTGCGAGGATTTGAAACTTTCGAAAGCCGTGCCCATGCGGTTATGGGCAGATGGGAATTTGTTAACGTCCGGTTGTAGAAGACCGAAGTTGACCTTAATTAAAATACATCAACCGTGTGTGTAACCGTGATGGTCTCTTTCGTGAGTCCGAGAAGTGAACACGGTGTTGGAGTTATGCTTGACGTAGGTTGCTATAGGATCACTTCTTGATCATACTTTTATCGACCGTGCTTTGCCTTCTCTTCTCGCTCTCTTTTGCGATTGTAGCCACCATATATGCTAGTCGCTTGCTGCAGCTCCACCTCATGCCTTTACCTTACCCATAAGCTTAAATAGTCTTGATCTCGCGGGTGTGAGATTGCTGAGTCCTCGTGACTCACCAGATACTTCCAAAACCAGTTTGCAGGTGCCTATGTTACCGAGCAGGTGACGCATCCGAGCTCAAGGAGGAGCTTGAGGAAGATCTTGCCCTTTGTGTTGTTTCGTTCTAGTTGATCAGTAGTGGAGCCCAGTTGGGGTCGATCGAGGACCTTTGTCGCATTTGGGGTTCTTCTTTTATTTTGGTTCCGTAGTCGGACCTTGATTGTATCTGGATGATGTAATGCTTTATTCATGTATTTGTGTGAAGTGGCGATTGTAAACCAACTATGTATCTCTTTCCCTTATGTATTACATGGGTTGTGTGAAGATTACCTCACTTGCAACATTGCTTTCAATGCGGTTATGCCTCTAAGTCGTGCTTCGACACGTGGGAGATATAGCCGCATCGAGGGCGTTACAAGTTGGTATCAGAGCCTTCCCCGACCTTAGGAGCCCCATTGCTTGATCGTTTTTAGCGGCCGAGTTGTGTCTAGAAAAATGTTTTGAGTCATTTAGGATTATATATATCGGAGAGTTAGGAATTCTTTTTACTCCTCGGTCCTTCATCGCTCTGGTGAGGTATCTGGCGTAGAGTTTTGACTCTTCTCTTCTCAAATTTCACTAAATTTTTTTTAGGATCACGCGGGTATCTTGGAATTGTTCGATATTCTTATGGCGAGAACATTGTTCTTGGTGCCTCGACATTTAGGGGTTGTGGCGGTGTCGGGGAGTTGAGCTCCGAGGTGTTGTTGTCATAATTTTATCGTTGCGATTCGCAATACACGAGTTTAATCGCCGACATCGAAAATCTCTTTTATGCGGTTGTTGGTGAGATAACCCGCTAACCCGATCTTGAGGTGAGTACGGGAGTATTGCCATGACTTGTATAACGGATGCTTTTGAAGGTTGAGGTAGAGCGATTTCGAAGGTTTCTTGGTTATGTGTTGACGGATGGATACAATTGGATGTAGGGATTGTTAGTTTGTGTGAGATATTATTGCTCCTGTATCCCCAACACCAGATTGCATAACCGAAAGTTTGGGAGTTTTATAGGTGGGAATTCAAGTAGCTCTTAGGATATCTTTCCGACGGATGTATGATATGAAATTGGGGTTCGACGTCTAGTGGTCCGCCTATTCACGGTTGGTTTCTGATGGTCTCGTTGTGTCTTAAAGAGTCCTTGGCTATGCCGACTCGGGGCGCTTCGTATGTCATGTGCTTTGCCTTGTACATGATGGTGTTGTCTGATTGAGCCGTGTAGGCCCCACCACGAAAACTTCGGACGAAATTTCTATCATATGTTTGTTCCGGCTTATTCTGCAAGCCAATCCTTTGTTTTGTTTTATTTGTGGTATTCGAGTTGCTTCAATGTCAAGTGTTGATTCCATACCTTTCCGAAACGGTGTTCTCATATTTCTATGTGAGTGTTAATCCTTCTTGATCATTGAGGTTGTCATGTTAATTCTTTTCCCAACCGGTGTGCTTCTCTTCAAGAGGATCCGATCATTCTCCCCATCCGCAAGATCAATTCTAAGTTTTTCTCAACGGTGTTTGTTTCATCCGTCTCCAAGTTGCCTTTGTTTTTTTTCCCGCCCACCCACCCTTTTTCCTCAAGGACTAAGAGTTCTTCACCAAGTATCCTTTTATTTTTGCGAAGTTTCTCCATTCTTTTCAATCAATGTTCTTATCCGGTGATTTCCCATGAAGATGCTCGACAGTTTCAAGTTCATCATCCTTCATTGTTGTTTCTTCTTCGGTGGATCCAATTCAAGCTTTCGATATTCATCATATTCCTTTCCTTGTTTCTAATGCTTTCTCATACCGGTGCACCTCATTATCATTCTACTTCTCGCTATTTGTTATTCCGGAGTGCTCAAGATATCTCGAAGATTCGTGTTTCCACTCTGCATTCGTTCAAGCTCTTTCGAGATTGGTATCTCATTCAAGTCATTTAATTCAACCGGTGCAACATCTCTTTTAAATCTTTCCAACGGTGTTTTCTTTTGAGTGGGCCCTAACCCACAGGTCTTTTCCCAGGATCTTACCTGACTCTTCTATTTTCCCGGAGCTATCCTAAATTCTTCTCCAAGTTTGACGTAAGAATGAGTTATCATCAGTCAAATGCTTTTCTCCAAGATCTTTCAAATTCTTTTCATAGTTGGTTCAACCTCTTTTGATTCTTCCGGTGTGCCTAAATAATTCTTGGTGGTGTTTCTCGTTGTCATTCTCATCATTTGAAGACCGAAGAAGAGTTTCTCTTTAATCTTGCTCTATTCTCTTCAAGATTCATGGTTCTAGCTTCATGCCATCCTCATAATTGTTTTTTCATTGCGACAATTCTTTTTCACCCATCCGGAGCATTTTAGGAGTCTTTTCAGTTTCATTCTTTGAAGCCCATCTTCTCAGTATTATTCATTCAAGATTTCAGCTCTCGTTCTCCAAATCATACCGGTGCATCATTCAAGTATTCTCTAATCAGCTAGTGATCTATTCGTTCATTTGTATTTAAATTCCCTCAAGTATCTTCATTCGTTTTCCAATTCTTCCCAGTGATTTGTGCTTTTGCTACGTTCAATTTCAATTCTTACGGTGGTTCGTTCAAGATCTCTCTTCCTTGTTTATCATATCAATTCATTTGTTGTTCCAATCCTACCGGTGGTTCGTTGAAGACCTTCTCAAGTTTACGCCATATCTCTCTTAATCCTTTCTACGAGAATAAGTAGTATGCCAAATCCGTTGCTTGTCATCGATTTAAATTGGTGAAGGATACGCATAACATAATTCTTTCTTGTTCATCCAAGTGATTAATTCTTTTCTTCCGGAGATTGTTCATGATGAAGTAATTCTCGGTTTCATTTGTTTCATCTTCTCTTTTTCCCGGAGTTCCAAGCTCTAATTATCACGGAGATCCATCTAAATCATTGCAAGTATTCACCTTGTGTTTTCAATTTCTCTTTCTTTTCATTCCTTTTGTGTACCGGAGTTCTTCATGGAGGTTCTACATGATGGTTCATCAAGGATTTAATTCCCTTCTCAAAGTTTTCATCGAGATTCTTTCCTAAGAAGCTCAAGCTTTCTTCATATGGTAATCCGGAGTGCAATTCTTTCTACCTTATCATTTGAGGTGGTGTTATGTCATTCTTGACAATTTGAGTTTGTGTTTCATGATTCACATGTTGTCAAGAATGAGGTATTTTAAATCCATCATTTTCTCTTCGTTCAAGAGATCTTTTCAACCGTCAATCTTTTCGTTGGAGTTATCTTGTTATAGATTTCACCTAAAGCCTTTCCTAAGGAATGTTGCTATTATGGTGCTTATCAATGATCCAAGTTTTCTCCTATCCTCTTGGTGAAAGAAGTTTTTCATCGCCTTGGTGCTCTCACAGCAATTGTTTCCGTTAGTGGCCGTTTGTCACCTCATAATTTTGAGATGTTTCCATAAGCCCACTACAAGCTTATTCTTTTCGTTTCGTTGTTGGTTTTCCAACAACTCCGTTCAATCCTTCTTTTTAAGGAGGCTCTTCCAAATTCAATTGTGGTAGAAGTTGGCATTTTCTTCTCCGTCCCTTTATCCCAACGATCTAACTTCTATTCTTTCGTTACGGAGGCATTGTGATGTTGCTCTTTTCACTCATCATCTCGAATTGTGAGGATCATGTTCTTCATGTATATCCATTTAACCGGCGTGTCGTGTCCTCCATTCAAGTTCTTTTCAAGTTTTTCCTTCTTCTTTCAGACAGAGTGCTACCCAAATTATTTCAATCTTCTTCCTCTCCCATATTGTTTTAACCGGAGTGGTTTCGAATTCTATCTTGTCCATTAAACTCTTGATTCATGTCTTTGCAACCTTCAAGTTCTCGTAATGTTCCTTGTTCCTCTTTTCTAACGGATTGTTTGCAATCTCGTTCATCTCTAATTGCTCAACCTCTCAAGGTTCGTGGTTTCACTCGTTCGTCAAAGAAGCAACTTAGTTTTACCTTTTCTCTTCCTCTTCCGTTTTCCCTCTGGTGCCATCCTAGATCTCGGGACGAGATCCTCTCATAGTGGTGGAGTGTTGTAACACCCCGGATCCGATGCGCCAGGTGTCCGTCAGTTATTCGCCTTCGTTGCCATGTCATTTGCTTGCGTGTTGCATTTGCCATGTCATCATATGCATTTCATATCATGTCATCATGTGCATTTCATTTTGCATACGTGTTCGTCTCATGCATCCGAGCCTTTTCCCCGTTGTTCGTTTTGCAATCCGGCACTCCTATGTTCCCCGGCGTCCCCTTTTGTCTTCTGTTGTCAGCGGGTATTAAACTTTCTTGGAATGGCCCGAGGTTTGCCAAGCGGCCTTGGTATACCACCGGTGAACCGCTGTCAAGTTCGTGCCATTTGGAGGTCGTTTGGTACTCAGCAGTTAGCAAGGTAAGTAAAGCCTCTTTGTTTGCAGCCCAACACCCTTCAAAGTGGCCCAAAACCCATCTAACTCCCTCCATGCTCTCGGTCGTTCGATCACGATCGCGTGGCCGAAAACCGCACCTCATTTGGACTCTCCTAGCTCCCTCTACATATAAATATGCCCTCCCCTTCCAAATTCACGGATGATCCCCGAAACCCTAGATTTTCCCTCGCCTTGCCGGACATGTCCGCCCGCCGCGGACATCGCCCATCCGCCGCCCGCGCCCGTCCACTCCGTCCTGCCACGCGGCACTTCCCGCCGCCCGGCCACCGCATGGGCCCGCTGAGCCCATCGAGGCCAGCGCGTTGCGCCCCCTCGCCCGCCGCGCCCGCCTTGCGCGCTTGCGCCGCCCGCGCCGCGCCCGCGCCCGAAAGGCCCGCCTCCTCCGCCGGCGCCGCCCTCGGCCCCGCGCCCGCCGCCTCATCCCATGGCGACCCCGCGCCCGGCGCCTCGCCCGCTTCTGGCGCCGCCGTCAGCTCCCTCGGCGTCCGCCTTGGCGCCCTGTCTTCTGCGCGGCCGCGCCTCACGCGCCTCCTGCCTGCGCCCGTGCCGGATCCGGCCGATCCGGCCGCCCCGGCCCCTCCTCGACCTCCGGCTGGTCTCTCCTGCCTCCCCGGCGCCCGTGCTCCGGCGAGCCGCGCCCTGTTCCGGCGAACCTGTCTTCCGCGCCGAACCCTAGATCCAGATCCGGGAGGTATAAAACGCCCAAGTCCTTTTTCTGTCATAATTTTCGTGCATTTTCATAGCATCACATCTCCGCACTCGTAGCTCCATTTCGTGCGTATAATATGTCATATTGTTCGCCTCGACGAGTACATCATTTCATTCCATTGCATCATTTGCATTTGAGCTCATCTTGATGCCCGAAATGCTGTTGGAAGAAGGCTTCAGATCGTTAGTTTCAGAATCTTATCAGCTCAAGCTCTTTTGTCATTTTTGCCATGAATTATGTGTGCACCTTATGAACTTGAGTCCTACATGTGAGTTGAACATTGCCATGCCATCTTTCCAGGGGTGTTTGCCATGTATTTTTGTGAGTTATGTGTTGACTAGAACAAGCATGCAAAGTAGGGATGATGATGTTGCTGATTTCAGGAACTTAGTGATTTCACTAAGTCCTGTGCTGCTGTTATTTTTATGCCATATGTTAATGTTGTTACAGAGAGATATATGCCCTTTTTGAGCATGTTCAGTAAGGGTGTTTTGAACATATGGATGTGCTCTATCCATCCATGCCTTTGTTGGTGTTTATGGAGTAGTCTAGCATGTCATTTTCGTGCTCTACTTTTGCTTGAAAATGTTTCCTGGCAGATTGTTTGTATGAGATTCAATTTTCACGAGGTCGTTGTAGTTGATCCGTGTATGCTATGACCTTGCTCTTGCCATGCTTAGCTTCATAATCATGCCTTCTTACTGTTGGTTGCCTTGCCATACCATGTATTGCTCTGTAGTGAGTGCATCAAGCTCACGAACATGCCTACTCGTTAACTGTTTTTGCCATGCCCAGTTTTTTCTGCTAAGTCTGAAATCTGTAATAAAACTTGCTATGTTTACATGGGTGCCATCATTTCTTAAGGTCCTTTTTGGCTTATGGTCAGTAAGGGACTATTGATATATGCTTTGAGTAGAATCATGTCATGCCTTGTTTTGCTATTATAAGTTCCTGTAGCATGTTGTTTGCTTGCTCTAAACATGCCTTCCTGATGTTAATTCCTGGCATGTTAGTATTTTCACCAAGTCTGTGAACCTGATATTTTGAGCACTTTCACCATGCTTGTTTGAACATGTTATGATGTGATTTAGCCGTAGCTCAGTGTTCCTCTTTTGTTAAGCATCTCCTGTAGTTCGCTGCCATATGCTTTGTTTATATGTTGGGGTGTTGTAGCATAGTTTCTTGTTGCATGCTAAGTAGCATCGGGCTGTTAAGCAGATTTGCATCATTCTTGTTTTGCTTGTCATTTGCAAACCGTGCATCCGATTCGGTGATCTTTATATCGATTTCACCGAAATCATCCCATCTTTCAGCGGCATACTTGGTTTGCCAAGTTGATGCCAGTTCATCATTTTCCTTCGGAGCATACATATGCATTGCATATCACATCTCGCATAGCATGTCATGTATTGCATCATATTGCTTGTGCATTGTTCCTTGTTTGATTGTGGTTCCGTTGCTTGTGTTCTTGCTTGGGTAGAGCCGGGAGGCGAGTACGTGAACGAGGAACCTGTTGAGAAGCGCCACGAGGATCAAGCCTTGACAACTCGAGAACCTTGCGAGCAAGATGATCATACCCTCGAAATCACTACTATCTTTGCTATGCTAGTTTGCTCGCTCTTTTGCTATGCCAATGCTGCGATGCCTACCATTTGCTTGTCAGCCTCCCAAATTGCCATGTCAAACCTCTAACCTTTGACACCATTCCTAGCAAACCGTTGATTGGCTATGTTACCGCTTTGCTCGGCCCTCTTATAGCGTTGTTAGTTGCGGTGAAGATTGAAGTTTGTTCCTTGTTGGAACATGAAGATGTTGTTCCTTGTTGGAACATGTTTACTTGGTTGGGATATCACAATATATCTTATTAAATTAATGCATCTATATACTTGGTAAAGGGTGGAAGGCTCGGCCTTATGCAGTGTTTTGTTCCACTCTTGCCGCCCTAGTTTCCGTCATATCGGTGTTATGTTCCCGGATTTTGCGTTCCTTACGGTTGGGCTATAATGGGAACCCCTTGACAGATTCGCCTTAAGTAAAGCTTCTCGAAATGACCAACATTGGTTTTACCATTTGCTCTAACAACCTACCACCTTCCCTTGGGTTCTGCAGACTCAAGGGTCATCTTTATTTTAACCCCGGGCGGTGCTCCTCGAGTGTTGGTCCGAACCGAGCTACTGCGGGGCCACCTCGGGAAACTTGAGGTTGGTTTTACTCGTAGCTAGTCTCATCTGAGTGTGCCACGAGAAAGAGATATGTGCAGCTCCTATCGGGATTTGTCGGCACATTCGGCGGTGTTCTGGTTTAGTTTTACCTGTCGAAATGTCTTGTTGTGCGGGATACCGAGTCGATCGGAGTGTCTTGGGCGGAGGTCTATTCCTCCGTTGACCGTGAGAGCTTGTCATGGGCTAAGTTGGGACACCCTGCAGGGATTTGAAACTTTGAAAGCCGTGCCATGGTTATGGGCAGATGGGAATTTGTTAACGTCCGGTTGTAGAAGACCTGAAGTTGACCTTAATTAAAATACATCAACCGTGTGTGTAACCGTGATGGTCTCTTTCCGTGAGTCCGGAAGTGAACTCTGATGTTGGAGTTATGCTTGAAGTAGGTTGCTATAGGATCACTTCTTGATCATACTTTTATCGACCGTGCTTTGCCTTCTCTTCTCGCTCTCTTTTGCGATTGTAGCCACCATATATGCTAGTCGCTTGCTGCAGCTCCACCTCGTGCCTTTACCTTACCCATAAGCTTAAATAGTCTTGATCTCGCGGGTGTGAGATTGTTGAGTCCTCGTGACTCACCAGATACTTCCAAAACCAGTTTGCAGGTGCCTATGTTACCGAGCAGGTGACGCATCCGAGCTCAAGGAGGAGCTTGAGGAAGATCTTGCCCTTTGTGTTGTTTCGTTCTAGTTGATCAGTAGTGGAGCCCAGTTGGGGTCGATCGAGGACCTTTGTCACATTTGGGGTTCTTCTTTTATTTTGGTTCCGTAGTCGGACCTTGATTGTATCTGGATGATGTAATGCTTTATTCATGTATTTGTGTGAAGTGGCGATTGTAAGCCAACTATGTATCTCTTTTCCTTATGTATTACATGGGTTGTGTGAAGATTACCTCACTTGCGACATTGCTTTCAATGCGGTTATGCCTCTAAGTCGTGCTACGACACGTGGGAGATATAGCCGCATCGAGGGCGTTACATTAGTCACGGGATCATGCATTACGGAATGAGTAAAGTGACTTGCCGGTAACGAGATTGAACGAGGTATTGGGATACCGACGATCGAATCTCGGGCAAGTAACATACCGATTGACAAAGGGAATTGTATACGTGATTGATTGAATCCTTGACATCATGGTTCATCTGATGAGATCATCGTGGAACATGTGGGAGCCAACATGGGTATCCAGATCCCGCTGTTGGTTATTGGCCGGAGAGATGTCTCGGTCATGTCTGCATGGTTCCCGAACCCGTAGGGTCTACACACTTAAGGTTCGGTGACGCTAGTGTTGTTATGGGAAATAATATGTGGTTACCGAAGGTAGTTCGGAGTCCCGGATGAGATCCCGGACGTCATGAGGAGTTCCGGAATGGCCCGTCAGTGAAGATTGATATATTGGACGAAGGGTATTGGAGTCCGGAAGTGTTCTGGGGGTACCAGGCTATGGCTAGCATGACCGAAAGGTGTTTCGGGAGCCCTGGCAAGTGTTGGAGGGCCTCATGGGCCAAAGGGGAAGGGGCAAATCAGTCCACTAAGGGGTGGTGCGCCCCCACAACCTTTCCCACATTACTCGGGGAGGTGGGGCGCCTCCACCTGGCTTGGGAGGCAAGCCTCCACATGCTTGGCTTGGGGGGCAAGTCTCCCTAGGATTTTCCCTAGGGAGATCCAATCTGCTTGGCCGCTGCCCCCTAGGGGAAACCCTAGGGCGCCTTCCCCTCTCCCCTTGCCCCTATATATAGTGGAGGGGTGGGAGGGCAGCCGCACCTCTTCCCTGGTGCAGCCCTCTCCCTCCTCCAACACCTCCTCCTCCTCCATAGTGCTTGGCAAAGCCCTGCTGGAGAACCACGAGCTCCACCACCACCACACCGTCGTGCTGTCGGAGTTCTCCCTCAACTTCTCCTCTCCCCTTGCTGGATCAAGAAGGAGGAGACATCCCCGGGCTGTACGTGTGTTGAACATGGAGGCGCCGTCCGTTCGGCGCTTAGATCAGTATTGACTGCGATCTGAATCGCTGCGAGTACGACTCCACCAACCGCGTTCTTGTAACGCTTCCGCATTGCAATATTCAAGGTTATGAAGATACACTGATCCTCTCCCTCTCTTGTTGCTAGAATCTCCATAGATTGATCTTGGTGATGCGTAGAAAATTTTGAATTATTGCTACGTTCCCCAACACTAGTTTGGGTTGGGCATAGTTCGGCAGCGATCCTTCTGTAATGGCGAGAGACCGCATTAAGTCCAGGGCCTCATTTAAGGGCGGGGTTTGGACAGGGAAGACGAGAATCTGTGGAGCGGGGCGGGACAGGAGTTCCCTGGTCGAGCTCGTAAAATACAGACCTCGAGAGTTTGGAGCTGGTGTATGGAGGTGAGTCCGACTCGATGAGGATAGAGGGAGCCTGGAGTGACTCCAGGACAGCCGGTGAAACGATCCCCTCCGTATCTCTGGTGTTGAGTTCTATGGCCGCGGAGAGTCCAGCAGGCTCTAAACTCCCATCTTTGGACTCGGCGAGGGGTTCCGGATCTGAGGCCGGAGCTACGATTGAGGCCGCAAACCCTTGGAAGATCAAGTCTCCTCGGATATCAGCGACGTAGTTTAGGTTTCCAAAACTGATCTGATGACCAGGGGCATAGTTGTCGATCTACTCCAGATGGCCAATCGAATTGGCACGCAGTGCTAAGCCGCCGAATACGAAGACTTGGCCGGGAAGAAAAGTCTCCCTCAGGGCGGTGTTGTCGTGGATGGTTGATGGAGCCATCGAGCCATCTGGTGACCACACAGTGGAACTCTCAATGAAAGCACCAATGTCGGTGTCAAAACCGGCAGATCTTGTGTAGGGGGTCCCAAACTATGCGTCTAAGGATCGAAGGTAATAAGGAGGCAGGGGACACGATGTTTACCCAGGTTCGGGCCCTCTTAATGGAGGTAATACCCTACTTCCTGCTTGATTGACTTTGATAAGTATAGGGGTTACAAGAGTTCATCTACCTTGAGATCGTAATAGCTAAACCCTAGACGTCTAGCTTGTATGATTGTCTTCTTGCCCTATGGACTAAACCCTCCGGTTTATATAGGCACCGGAGGGGACTAGGGGTGTACAAAGTCGGTTTACAGAGGGAGTAAACTACACATCCGAACGTCAAGCTTGCCATCCACGCAAAGGAGAGTCCCATCCGGACACGGGGGGGGGGGGGTCCTTCTATTTCGTATCTTCACGGCCCATCAGTCCGACCCATATCACATAGGCCGGTCACCTGAGGACCCCTTATCCTGGCCACCCGAGGAAATTATCATAGAAAAGAAACAAATTGCAAGTTTCGCAGAACGTAACCTAACAAAACAAGATCTAATAGGTTACCGCTGACGAAAAGATCAAATGAAAGAAGAATAGGTATGGGTGAAACAATGCGATTGTAGTGGTATATGTAATTAATCAAGTCACAATAGAAGAAATATTAATGTGCGAGATGGCTTAATCTATCGTACCGCAGTAAGGACAGGGGAAAAAGAGTCGATCAATTTCAGTCCGAAAAACCATGGAGGTCCGACAGAACATGAAGAGGATGCGCAACTAGAGTGTACAAAGTGTTCACTGGAATAACGATGGCATGAAGTTGCAAAGAGATGTAACATGGCGAACTGATGAGTTCATATGAAGTCAAGAAAAGTAATTGCACAGAAGGAAAAGAAATAGAGAAAGAAGAAGATGAAAGAATAATGAAGCCTTAGAGTGAGTCTGAAGAAGATAAATGTGAAGATGGTTGAAAATAAAGAAGGCGATGAAGGGCTGGTTGAATAGGGTTGAAAAAGGGACGCCGATAACCACCTCACGTGTGGTGGAAGCAACACCTCACCATACGCCCATGACCACAAATTTCTTCACGTCACCACATGCATGCACAAGTGACGAAACTGATGACATCACCAGGAATCTTTCGGGTTTCCAGTTTTTAAAATGTTTTATCTCTTAAATGAAAAATACGATTGAAAAACTGTTTTCACCATTAAATCTATCGCGATGAGAACTTTGAAACTAGATCCCATATCGATATGCTTCGACAACTTTTTTTGGTTTAAAGTTGACATGTCTATTGCACATAAATTGCAGGGTGTTTAGACTGAAGTTGTCGTTATATGTTTCAACTACTTTTTCTTCTACCTTTAAAGTAATTTTTGACATGTTATAAAACGAGAAAATAAGAAACTAAACTTTCCATGGTGAATTACTAAAATTTGCCATATTCCATGAAATAATTTTGACATGGTTCATAATTAAAAAGAAACTCGTTGTCAATTACTTTAAAAATGCATGGTCACTGACTCAAATTTTCCATGAACCATAAATTAAAATTGTCATGATGAATTACTTAAATTTGCCATGATACATGCACAATTTTGCCATGGTTCATACAAAAAATAATTTCAATGATCAAAATACTAAAATTGCCATGATTTATAAACTAAATTTGTCATGATGAATTACAAAAAGTTACCATGACCCATGAATTAAGTTTGCCGTGGTTAATTACTAAAAATTACCATGGTCAATTAATAAAATTGGCCATGAAAAATAGTTAAAAATACAAATGTAGTTTTAAATCGAGAAGAAAAAAGAATATATGAAACATATCATGGCAAATTTAGTGTAAACTCTATGGCAATTACAGTGTAAACACTATGGCAATTTTCAGGAAAAAAATAATCACTGAAACATATCAATATGGTACACCAACTGCTAGTTGGACTCATCGGCCCAATTATTACCATATAAAGATTGTCCAACATGTCTTTCAGATCGTGTTCTGCAGAAAATAATTGGACATGGCTTCAAACTCTCATGCATGTCGTGAACGTCTACCCCAGAGGCCACATAACGCGAGATTGAGATGCTTGGGCGGCAGAAAATAATAATGGCAGAGACGGGCAACTTTCGGAAAAGAAGTGCCAAGAGAGGCAAGTTTGAAAATTCAAAGATTCCGGCGGCACTATCGGAGGCTGATTCGAGCGTTCGACCGGTCCGATTCAAGGCCACATGGCATGCTGCATCCTTCACATGGTTGCGTGCATCCTGTAAAAATTTATGCTACTTTAGTTCCGCGTCCTTTACTGGTGCCGATGAAGTGTATATTCTAGCCCACTGGTGTAATATACGAGTACCTTCTTTGAATATAATGCAGGGACAACTTTTCGCAAAAATAAAAGGAAAAATGAGAGGGAAGTGTCACCCAAAAACGACAGAGGCCTTTTGAAATTGTATGGCCATTACTCAATACGTGCTTCGTATAGAAATCTACTTGAACAGTCGAACATATTCCGAAACAGAGGCGTGCAGCAAATGGCACTTCTTTTGGCAGCGAACCCACACCACACACACAAGAAAACTTTCTGGCCCATTTGAGGAGACTATGTTTCGCCACGTACACATCGGCGGCAGCACAAAGCTTGCCCTAGCTCGGCCCATTTCCTGAGCGTCAAATCAGATCGATGCTTGCGGCAGGATCGATAGGGAAGGGCTTTGCAGGTGAAGCTCATCATGTGCCCATAGAGCTATAGTAATTGTTTTTTTCCTTTTGCGGGGGATGGAATTTCTTCTTCGCATACTATCAAATTTACCTACGAATACTATCTAATTCAAATTTACGTACGAATACTATCTGGAGTAGGTAACTATTTAATTCAAAGCGTCCTCCGTGCAAAAAAAAAACTATTTTCCAATGCAAATATTTGTACTTATATGTCACGACAGATGAATTGCGTTCATATGTTGTCGTACAGTTTCGTATGACTTTTTGATATGACAAAATTGCAGCTAACCGCCCAAATGGCTGACTGGTGTACAAGTTGCTGCCCATATGCACAGTAGCTTTGTCATTTTGCATGTAATCTATATGAGCGTCATATTTCTAGTTTGACTTCCACAAAAATCGGTGTACCTTATATTCTGAAATAGAGGGACTACATGACAAGGAAGGAAGATTCGTCTCATTACCTGCTGACGGCCAATGGTAGCAAACAGGATGTGAAGATATATATGCTCTCTTTTCTGAAAAGGTAGAGACATGTTGAGGATGTTGGACGAATCCTCCTCCGAGCAACAAAGAAGGCGAAAAGTCAAGCAACTTTAAGCAAGGTGCAAGAGACTAAGTGTGCTTTAGAGAGTAAGCTGATTATTAGCACATGGTGATTATAGGAATTAGATCATAAGAATTCGAGGTCCACCTTTCATGCAACAAAAAAGGCGAAAAGTCAAGCAACTTTAAGCAAGGTGCAAGAGACTAGGTGTGCTTTAGAGAGTAAACTGATTATTAGCACATGGTGATTATAGGAATTAGATCATAAGAATTCGAGGTCCACCTTTCATGCTGATTATAAAAAAGACGATAATCTTTTGTACACTTTTGAGGTTGTGCATAGGTTTTTATATTGGATTAATCAAATAAAATTGTGATCGCCGGTAACTGTGGGGAGGGTTAATTTGGTGCCGACTCATACTTAGGATATGATTAGAGTTCCTTGTCAGTAGTGCTTCCATGGCCTTGGTGTCGTTCCAGCAACAAGAGGGCCCCGACTCCCGCCATCTTGACTCTAGGAGTTAGCGAGCATCTCGATCTTTTAGGGTGGCGCTACTATGCCATTCTCATAGAATTGTGTGTTCTCTGGCATCATCTCCCTCGCACTGGTACTAGATTTGGTGTCAGCAGTGGCTTCCGAGATATTGTACATGAGTTTGTCACCACGTTAATGGCGGCGTTTCTCTGGGAGCGGTCCAAGCAGGGCTTGCGGAAGGTAGAGCCGCAGAGGGGACTCTAATGTTTTTCCATCACTCGATCATGGGATGGTGGCGTCTCAAGGATATAACAGGTATGGGCTACCTAACGGATGAGCCTTAGCAGCAATGGTTTTGTCCCTTGCGATGGGCCAAGTCTGAGGTCCGCACAACGGGTGAGCTGCAATGGTGCCTTCTCGGAGCTTGGTGTATTAATTTTTGTTGTTAACTTCTCCATGGTAACGACAAGCACGAGGACCCATAGCGAGTTTGGTGCAATTATTTTTTGCATCGCACCCTTTCTGTGAAAAGCTTCATAGCAATATTTACTCTGGAATACTCACGATAATGCGTGCATTGTAAACTCTTCGATAGTGGAATGACCCGTGTCAACTTTGCTAAAAGACAAGTAAGACCGAATCGATGGTAAAATCGTGTGTCATTGGAAGATGGAGTCGCACAGACCATGCAGTACCAACAAGCACTATGAGTCTGTGGTGGTAAGCTGCAAAGGGGCCTCTTCTGTTTTGTTAGAAATCTGACGTGCACGGTGGTTTTATCAGGACCAACTATCACAACATGGCGAACCAAACCCGTGGTTGGATGGTTAGAGGGACTTTGGTATACCCAGCCCACCAGGGTTCAATTCCTAGTGTTCGCATTTATTTCAGGATTTATTTCAGGATTTCCGGCGATGCGCATTTGGTGGGAAGAGACGTTCCCGTCGATGACGAGGTGCCTACGGCGACTTCGTAAATTTCAAGATGATATGCCGGCTTAGTCTTTCGGAGGTGCTCATAGGGGTAGGGTGTGTGTTTGTGCGTTCATAGGGGTGAGTGTATGCGCGTGTATATGGGCGCTTGTGTCTGTATTGATGTTCAAAAAAGAAAAAACAATCACAACATGACATTGAGATTTGTTGACGAGATTCAACATAGATGCCTATATCCCTGAACGATGACAATGAACGTTTATCATGTATTAAGTCACCATAATATACATCAATGAAAAATCATACAGAGGCCATCTGGCAGCATGTCGCGACCACCATCCTACTGCCGGTCTAGCTATCCCTGTGACTTGTGCTTGAACTTTCTCATGTGCAACCGAATGATACCACATCGGTTAGGATCCCCAACAAATGTATAACCGAATGGTACCATACCTTAGCACATTCATTGTTGTACTACATGTATGTCACAAGGTCGTCTGATATATATGCCCTCCGTCCGAAAATACTTGTCATCAAAATGGATAAAAGAGGATGTATCTAGACGTATTTTAGTTTTAGATACATCTCTTTTTATCCATCTTGATGACAAGTATTTTCAGACGGAGGAAGTATTTTTTAAATACGCACAAGCATATGTATCATCGAGGTGTGCCAATTCCGAACTGTGAACGGTGAGACTGAGTTCACAAATGTTAAGAAGAGAGGTCCATCGTGTCGTCATCGAGGCCGTGAACCGTAGAACGTTTGAGAAAGTTGGGGAGTCCAATCTTTTTCCCGGTTCTCTTGACATCATCCTGTACACTCCTCCTATACTCTCCGAAGGTAAACGGCTTGTACGGCGACGGCTCGCCGCATGTTCCGACGGACGAGTCCGACGACGGGCACAGGAAGTAGGCGACGGAGAAGCGCTCAGCCTTGGAATTGGCCACCACCTTGTGCTCCACGCTCTTGTACCTGTTGTTGCTCCACGCCTGAAACAGATCGCCGACGTTGACAATGAGCGCGTCGGCGTGGGGCTTCACGGCGACCCAGCGGAAGTCCTTGATGAGCTGTAGGCCCCCGACCTGGTCTTGGCAGAGGATGGTGAGGATGTCGCTGTCCGTGTGCGGTACCATGCCGAAGGAGTCCGCCGCAAACGGGCACGCCGGGTACCTGTTAAGCCGCAGGAAGCACGTCGTCCCGTCGCACCCTGCCGGGAACGCCGACTCGCCGCCTGCCTCGTGCCCGAGGTTCTCCGCCAGCATCCCGGCCACCGTGCCCGCCACCTGCGACATCGCGTCCGCCACCTCCTGCATCACTCCCCTGCTCGAGTGACAAAACTTTTGCTCGTCAGCCATCAGACGAACAAGTAATCAAGCATAGATACGGGCTTGCATGCATGCTTACGCACGTACTCTACCTCAACGTGCTGAGCTTTCCGCAGTCGCAGTCTTCCCGGGAGATGCTGGGGAGCGGAACGTGGAAGGACTCCGACCACGAGAGCTGCCCGAGCGACGTGGCCGTCGGGTTGCCCCACCGGTACGAGCCGTTGAGGAGCCCGGCCTTGTCCTTGGTACCGAACGGCAGGCGGAACAGCCTCGCCTGCTCCCGCCTCATCTCCTCTAGGAGCTCCAGCCCCACGCCGTGGTTGACCACCTGGAAGAAGCCCCACTCCGACGCAGCTCTCGCCATGGCCTCCGCGCACGCCTTGCTCTCCCTCGCGTCGCGGCTCGCCAGGCGCTTCAAATCGATAATTGGCAGGTCACGCTCCAGCATGGCCAGGCTCTCCACCGCATGCGCCGACGCAGCGCCGCCGCCCTCGAGCTCGCCTCTGCAGAGCAGCGCGCGGTAGCTGTCCGCCAGAGGCGGATCGGTGGTCGTGCAGCTCGTGCGCTCGGCGAAGGCCAGCATGGTCGACCTAGAGATAGATGCTAGCTTAGACACGTACGTATAGCTTGGGATGGAGTCGTGGCACACGCTCGGTCGCTAGCTACCACTGGGCGCGCCACTGGGCACTGGCTACGGCAAACCAATCGCGCTTCTACGGAGGAGCTCGGAAGCGAGACCAGAGGCCTATATATAGGACAGTGAGGAGAACCGTCCGTCGCACACTGTTAAACCCCTTGCCGCAAACACAGTTCCAAACTTTCGCTTTAGAGCATCTCTATCAGATCCTGCAAAACGACCCGACCACTATAATAACCGGGAGTGGGAACAAGAACCGTCCGGAGCAGGTCTCACAAAATGATCCGCCCCAAATTGTTTTTTATGGAAGTGGTATATTGCGGCGCTCTGGCGGCATATGTTGAGGACCCCCCCCCCCGTGTTTGTTGTTTCCCCTATCTCATGAGTTGGCAGGAGGGACATTTCCGCTCCTTCCTCCCCCGCCGCCGCTGATCTCCCCGGCCCCGCGCCTTCTCATGTTGCCACGCCCCAATCGACAGCATGGAGCACCCGCCACTAGTAGAAAACCATCAATCAGTCCCGGTTCGTAAGGGCCTTTAGTCCCGGTTCGGGAACCGGGACTAATGGGTCGTTACTAATACCTCAACCCATTAGTCCCGGTTCAAACACGAACCGGGACCAATGTCTCCTCCACGTGGCCCTGTGCGCCGAGCCGGTCGGGGCCTTTGGTCCCGGTTGGTGTGGCTCTAACGGGACCAAAAGGCATCCCGTGTCGCATTCCGATGGCACTGGGTTTTTTTTTTTTGAAAGGAGGGGTTGGGGGTTTTGGGGGTTTTGGGGGTTAATTTAGGTGTTTAAGTATATTGTGTTAGCTAGCTAATTAATAGAGAAGTGTCCTCTCTTATGTCCGTGCTTGCTCGGCTTCGTAGTATATATACATAAGTGATCGAGAGAACCATTGATCTGAAGTTAAGTCATGCATACGAGAGAAGTGATCGATCGACCTCTCCTTCTCCGAGAGATTGGTCGAACAACAAGTTTTCTTGGCTACATACATGTACAATCTATATAAGATCTCTTAATTACAAACCACTAGCATTTGAATTCAAGTTCCACATGGTATTCTCCGGCTTTCTTGATGGCGTGTTCAAGAAAGAATCCGCCAATTCCTCTTGAATTGCTTTCATGCGATCTGGTTCTAGGAGTTCATCCGCATCTGCCACGTCTAATTAATTTGAAGAAGGGGTTAATTAATACATATATATGAATGAAACTCAACAGAAATGATGGTGTAATAAAATGAAATTGTGAATATTATTGCTTACGCACTTCATATTGTCTTCTAGAGTAGCCCGCTTGTTTTTCAAAGTCGCGTTGTGGATGAACTACGCACACGTAGTATCCACGAAATCATTCCTTCCTCCTGCCACAAGCACTTTACGAGAAATAGAGGTCAATCAAACTGATAATGAAGCATTATATAAATGGCATTGATGGAAGTATAGTTATAGAATCAGCGGGAGGCAGCGCGATGAGTACTTACTTTCGGGTATGTATATCGCAGCTCCTTGGCAGTCCGGAGCTTGTGCGGTGAACTGTTTCCAAACCCTGCAAGACAAAGAAAATATTTGTTATTACTTGAGATATCAGGAAATGAACAAAAAGTTGCCGATATGGTGCGATAATGATCGATTGAACTTACTTCTGAGCATTTCAGTCATGTCCGCATAGGTGCTGGGATCTTTCCGTGCAGAGTCTAGGGCGGTTACTAGTCCACGCTCAAGCTTAATCTCCAGAAGAATATAGTGGAACCTGCACGCATGCATAACTCATCAATTACATTAACCTCGCTCGAGTAATAAGGAAAACCGAATATGCACACGACGGTAACACTCACGGGCCGTGGTAAGGAAAGAGTATGGTATCTTTGTTTTGATTTTTGATCAATGATTGTAGCAAGTTGTCCTCGGCCTCTTGGGCGCTTTTCAACAGAAAAACATCTATGATATTTGTGTTAATGAACCCAATATCATAGATTTCATTTTTTTGCACTCGGCGATCTTCAATCTGCATAATATATTGAGGATAATTAATTATAAATACATGCAATGAAAGAGCCGAGCTATATATCTGAGACTAATGATGAAATAGTACTTACAGAGCGGTAGCAAAGACCATTAATTTATCGAGGGCCTTTTGATTGAAGAACTCGAAGAACTCCTCAAATGGAATAGACAACAGATCATTTGAAGCGAGGTCGTGCTCCTCTTTAATTTTCAGATACAAAGTGTTCGTCCCCTCGGACTCTGCGCAGGTTTTCATGTACCAACTATGGAATCTTAGCATCATTGTTGTCGAGACTTTTCATCTTTGTGAGAGGCTTCCGTGTCGTATCTGAATAAGTCCACCTCCATGAAATCAGGAAGTGCATCGTCGGCGGGTAATCTCCAAGATTGCCATAACCGCCACCGTCCCGGAGGATTAGACACATTCAGCGGGGGCACGATTGCTGTGCTTGTTCGCCGAGCTGGGCAATTTTTTCCCTTTGCCCGTTGTTCTTTTGACCTTTTATCACCGCAGTAGTTCCCGACCGCTTGGCTTGGAGATATGTCTGCATTCGATGTCGCTCATAGTTGGTTCTCGGCGGAGACTTTGGTGGTTTCCTCGGGGCATTTAGAGTGCGCTTTGCTTTCACCGGATCGACCTTCTCCTCCGGAGGTGGATGTATCTTTGCTTTAACCCCTTCAAAGAACTCCTTCACTTGATGCACGCACGATCGTATCGTTTTCCTCCTTGCTCCTCTCGTCAGTAACTTCTCTCTGAGGCTTTAGAGGTGGACCGTATCTGTATTACCTCTCTCTTCTTGTCTGCTAGGCGCGGAGCAGAGCGGAGGCGGCTGCGGCGTCTGTCTTCTTCGTGCTTGCTTACGAGGCGGAGGAGAAGGACTACTGACGCGTCGGAGCAGCCGGGGCGGCGGGTCTCTTCCGCACTTTCTGGCGGCGGAGGAGGAGGCGGAGTGCCGCCGCGCCGGAGAAGGGGCGGAGTGCCGCCCGCGTGCCTGATCTTCACTCGTCGGAGGAGGAGGCGGTGGAGGCGGAGTGCCGCCCGCGTGCCTGATCGTCACTCACGGGAGGAGGAGGCGGTGGAGGCGGAGTGCCTGACTCGCCGGATGAGGAGGAGGCGGGCGTCCGATTCGGAAGGTCGATGAGCTCCTTCCGCCATAGGCATGGAGTCTTGAGCGAACCCAGCCTAGTCTCCCTTCACGGTAGGGTGCTCAAGCGAGGTCCTCAAATCCCTCCGTTATTTCATCAACCATCACCTTAGCAAATCCTTCTGGAATCGGCTGGCAGTGATAAGTTGTGCCGAGTCCACTAGGATAAACTTATTGTTGCTATTTTTAATTATTACGAGGGCCGAACCATAAGACATTTCAAATGAACTCTGAAAAAGTTGAAAGTTGGCATGGTATCATAAATTTACCCACACATAGCATGTGCATGTACAAAACGAACAATGGTATCATACTCATCGATTACAATGGTATCATAAGCGAACAATAGTTGCGGGAGAAAGTCTTCACTTTTTCTTCGCTTGCGTCATTTGCTTATTTGCCCGTAACCATGGATAATCTTCATCGTTTATCAGGATCTTTGGGGTCAGCCTTGACTTTAAAGGAGAATTTCATGAAACTTTTCATAATCTTGAGACATATCATCTTGTCCTCCACTCCCACGATGTCCCTTTTCCTAAAAGAACTATGTGGCGCTTTGGCTCATCGTATGATGTATTTGCTTCCTTATCTTTTCTCTTTCTCGGTCTCTTGGACATGTCCTTCACATAGATAACCTGTGCCACATCATTGGCTAGGGACGAGCAGTTCGTCGGTGTAACCAAGATTTTTCAGATCCTTGTTGTCATTCCGTCTTGTGGGTCTACACAGTACCCGCCTCTGACAGATTGACCCATTTGCACTTAAACAAAGGGACCTTAAAATCATGTCCGTAGTCATACGGTCAAAGATGGTCCCCTGGATAACAAGTACAGCTCCTCACAAACAGTGATGTCACCTCGTCGTGCTTCCAACCAAGCTGCTGAAAGTCTGATGTGTTCACATGTAATCGATCGTCGCCTTTGCTCGGGTGTTTGAGCCTTGGTGTTCTTGTGTTCATCGACATACGGGTCACCAAGGTAGAGTTACGTAGAAGCGTGTAGTGGGCTTGATACCAAGAATATCCGTCCTGCATATTATTGAGTCCTTTCAAGTGTGCCTTTTCGGTCGGTCTCCCCTCATACCGCGATTTAGGGAGACCTATCTTCTTAAGGCAGGAATGAAGTCAACACAAAACCCGATGACATCATATATATAATTAAGTGTGTCAAAAATCATTAGAGAACATCATGAATAGATAATTAATTAAGTGATTAAATTAATAGAAGTTCATCATCACATTAAAACCAAAGTACATACATATTTCTCATCTAACAACATAAAGCTCTCTGAGCATCTAAATTAATTAAACCATACTTTGAAACTATGTAAAACATTTCAATGCGAAAACAAATCGATCATAATACGCAACCAATGTAACAACTGATCCAGCGGCATAATGATACCAAGCCTCGGTATGAATGGCATATTTTCTAATCTTTCTAATCTTCAAGCGCATTGCATCCATCTTGATCTTGTGATCATCGGCGACATCCGCAACATGCAACTCCAATATCATCTTCTCCTCCTCAATTTTCTAATTTTTCCTTCAACAAATTGTTTTCTTCTTCAACTAAATTTAACCTCTCGACAATAGGGTCGGTTGGAATTTCGGTTCAACAACCTCCTAGATGAATAAAATCTATGTCACGTTGGTGGCATAATTGTCATAAATAATAAATGAACCAATAGTTATGAAAATATAATATATACCACATCCGAATCATAGGCGGGGCGAGGGCCGGCGAGGCGGATACCAAAACCATCGCACTATATAAGATGCAATAATAAAAGTAAGAAAATTATACAAGTATATATCTGTCTAAACATACAAATAAGAATATTTTTCCTTTCGGAAGAAGATAAGAACAAGAGGCTCACCACGGTGGTGCCGCCGATGAGATCGGTGCGGGTGATCGGCGGCGTTGAAGGCGGGGCCAGGCGTGACGGACCGCTAAACCTAGACAAATATGGAGGAAAATGGAGCTTGGCGGTCGATCTTGGAGAGGAGAAACCTTAAGTAGTGTGGCTCGGGCATTCCATCGAACACCTTGTGTGCATATGAGGTGAGCTAGAGCACCACCAAGCCCTCTCCCCTCGGCGGAAAAAGCAGGCGGTGTGCTTTGCTCTTGCGGTATATATAAGCGCTACCATTGGTCGGTTGGTAGCATGAACCGGGACTAAAGGTTAGACTTTGGTCGGTTCGAGCCACGAACCGGGACCAATGGTGGTGGAGTCGAGGCGAGGCCCATTGGTCCGGTTCAGCCGACCAACCGGGACCAAAAGGTCCAGACGAACCGGGACCAATGGCCCACGTGGCCCGGCCGGCCCCCGGGGCTCTTTAATCGGGTCCGATGCCCCCATTGGTCCCGGTTCTGGATTGAACCGGGACTAATGGGCTGGACCGGCCTGGACCGTTGCCCCCTTTTCTACTAGTGCGCAGCCACCGCTCGTTAGTTTTCATGCCTCTCCAACCCCATTGGTGCCACCTCGACCTTCCGTGCATCCCGCTGCCAGCTTCCCCGCCACCACGCCAACTTGTTCCGCCATCAACATGAAGCGCATGCAGCAAGGCAACAATGTCGTCCACGGAGCCATCCCCGCCACCACACCAACTTCTTCCACCATGTCCCTTCCCGTCTCGGTGGCTGGCTCGAGGACGACCACCTCCTCCACCCCCTCTGACTGACGGCCGAAATCACAAGCCAAGGGCCCGAGGAAGAAGGCGGTGGCGGCTCAAGGACAAGCGCCTCCTCCATCCAATCCGGCAGCCACAACATGTTCGAGGAAACGCGGGAGAGGTAAAAAATCCCTTTGTACCGGTGTGCCGAATTTGGTTCGTTTGCTTAGTGTTTCGTCCTTTGGAATTTGGAGATATGTTCATACATCATATGCGGATTTGTTGGAGAAGAATGAGGTGAACATAATGAGTGCCCTACTTGACCTATCCGATTCAGGTATAGAAGCAGAGGTGGAAGAGGGGGTGACGACAATGATGATGTAGAGAAGCTTGAGGAGGAGTTCAATGCTAGCGAAGAAAAAATAGAAAACGAAGCAACACAATTACATGGTGATGGAGGATCTTTGCTTGGCAAGAGCATGGGAGAGTGTATCACTTGATGCAGTGGTCGTCACAGGTCAAACCGGCAAAAACTATTGGTAATGCATCGAGGACAAGTATCATAAGCTCATGCCTATCCCATCAGGCCATTCATTGAAATAACTCCAAAACCGGTGGGATGTTATAAAAAACATGTGCTCATTGGAGTGGTTGTTTGGAGCAAGTGAGGAATGCACCTCCGAGTGGTTGCACGATTGACGACTATGTGAATCTGTTGTCATTTTGTACACAATTGTGATCCTCTTTGCTCACTACTGCAGGAATGCCTAGCAGTGGCGGTGAAAAAGCCCAGCAGTGGCGGGCAAGGCTCTCCGAGGCGCCCACCACAGAACTCCCGCCATTACTAACATGGCATCAGTGGCGGGGAGGGGGGGTGCTACTCGTGAGCTGCGTTGGGATTTCCTAAAAGAGAAGAGGATGACGCAATATAGTAGAGATAAGTATTTCCCTCAGTTCATATAAATCCAATAGGAGAGTCACGCAACAACTCGTTAGCAGCACCTACACATAAAATATCAAATACTTGCACCCAACGCAAACAAGTGGTTGTCAGTTCAGGATTAAATTTCGTAGTAATAGATGGATAAATAAAAACACAAAATAAGATAATGTAAATAATAGTGTACCAATATATTTTTGGATTTTAATATATGATTTAGCACTAGTAGAAAAAGGGTCTAATGTGACCATTAGTGCCGGTTTCAACGACTAGGCGGGACGCTCTCAGTAGTACCGGTTCGTGGCGAACCTTTAGCACCGGTTCGTGCCACGAACCGGTACTACAGGTCATCCTACATATAAACCCTTCGTCCATCTTGCTCTGTTCTCCCCCCTTTCCCCTCTCCTCTCTATTCTTCCTCTCTTTCCCTCGAGCTCATCACGCATTTTGCTCAAATTTTGTCAAGATTTGAAGTCCCCCATCCATTCAAGTGATCACAAAGGTTAGCAACTTTGTCCTTTCATCTCTCATTGCTAGATTAGCTCTTGCAATGCTTTATATAGTGATTAATTTGTGGGTTTTAGTAATTTGGGAGAAATTATATGTGGTAGTTTATTTGATTTATATGCAATTTGAGCTTAAAATAACTCTTAGTTTACATATGTAGGTGTGTCGGGGGTTGGGTGCGACATATGCCAAAGGATGGCTTATCATGGTGGGGGCGAGTAGAACATCGCGGTGCACAGAAGCAGGATGAGGCGAACATGCGCTTGGCGGATCTTACCCAGCTTCGGGGCTCTCCATGGAGATAACACCCCTACTGCTGCTCTACGGGGTCTCCACATGATCACTAAGGCAAACTGAGTACAAGGTTGCTCCTTGAGCTGTTTCGGGAGGTAGGAGAAGGCAGGCTAGCTCTCTCTTTCCTATATGGTCTGTCTAGTGCTAATGGATTCGAACCCTTTGCATGGGTGCCCTGGGGGGTTTATATAGGCCTCCCCCAGGGGTACAATGGTAAGACCGGCTGGGTGCGGATCCCAGCCGTCTGTCTCTCAGGCCGCCGTCTTCTCCGCCGACTCCTGGGGCCCGCCGACTGGCCTGGTACGAGGGCGTCAGCCCTTGTCCGCCGCGGGCGGGTCTTGCCGGTTGTAGATTACTATAGCCGTGCTTCTAATGACGCTGGCTTGGTCATGGGGTCATGGCAACAGTGCCGCCGCCTGACGGGCGATCACTGTCGCCATTCCCCTGTCGTGTCTGGTTAATGGCGTGTGGGGCCCGTGGGAGGGGCTGGCCGACTCCTGGGGGCCGACTCCCAACGGGTCCGACTCTTGGCGCTCTCGCCGTCTTCAGTACTCCCGCTGACTGGTAGGCCCCGCCGTCTCGAGCCATCTGAGCCGAGCCGTCGTGGGCACGAGGCTCCGCCCCGAGGCTGATGTCGAGGCGGCATGGCAGCGATGCGCGCCGGACGAAGATCTCCGTTGGTACGGCGCACTGTGGCCATACCAGCCCTTAAATAATAGGGTGGTTGGAGTCGCAGTCCGACTCCCCTTAGTCGGCTTCTTTTGAGTCGCCTCTGGGACTCGGCTTATCTTGACGCCGCCTCTGGGACTCGGCTCAACTGGGAGTCGCCTCTTGGACTCGGCTTATCTTGGAGTCGCCTCTGGGACTCGGCTTAACTGGGAGTTGCCTCTTGGACTCGGCTTATCTTGGAGTCGCCTCTGGGACTCCGCTTAACTGGGAGTCACCTCTGGGACTCGCGGGGCGCAGCTTGCCCCGATGTCTTGAAAGGTTCTGGGACTCGGGTTAGCCTACCCGTGGCCCATTACTCCGACAGTAGTCCCCGAAGCTGGTGAGGCTCCAAGAGTGATACGTCGTGGGGCCTCAACAGTTTCATTCTTCCGGTGGGTGAATTCAGGCCTTGCTGGCCGTCTTGCTTCAAACCGACTGGCAGGAGTCGGATTCACTGAGGGCCGTCTTGCTTCAAACCGACTAGCTGCAGTCGGATTCGCTGAGGGCCATCTTGCCCCCTAAGGAGTTTTGAACGTCACGGCGGGAGCCAGGCGGCGTGCGATCGCTTCCCGTGGCCGCCCGCCCCTTGAACCCGTCGCGGCGCCCGCGGCGAGGCGTCTGCTCACCCCAGCAGCAGCAGGACGAGCCGTCGGTCGGGTCCCGCCACTACGCGCCTCGGCCCGTGAGCGGATCCGTTGCGGCAGCGGGCGGTTGGGTTTCCCGTCGTTTGCTTGCGCGATAACCCGTGGGAAAAATCGTGGGGCGTGGGGTCCCGTGCACAGTTAATCCCACGCTCACCCCATCGGTTTCTCAGCCTGCAGGCCTATAAGTAGGCGGGGGGAGCGGGACGGCGAAACACACGCACCCATTCTTCCCTGCTCCCCTGCCTCCTCTTGCCTCTTCTTCTTCTTGCCATCGTCGCTCCAAGCCGCGCTGCGCTCGCCGTGATGAGTTCTTCCTCCGCCGCCGCGGCTCCTGCCGTGCGCTCCGGCGTGTGGGACAGCTCTGTGGTGGACGACGACACTATCGAGCACCTCCGCAAGACGCGCCGGCTCCCCGGCGTGAACACAATACAAGCCAGCGCGCCCATCGGGGAAATAAGGCGGCGCGGAGGAGGCGGCGGGTCATATTCCGCTCGCACCTCATGCGCGGCCTGGGGCTGCCGGCGAGCGGCTTCTTCCGCTCCTTCCTGGAGTTCGACGGGCTCCAGCCGCACCACCTCACTCCGAACATGCTGGTACTGCTGGCCGTCTTCGCCACCCTGTGAGAGGGTTTTCTTGGCGTTCTCCCCATCGTCAAGCTGTGGGGAGAGTTCTTCCAATCCAAACTCGGCACACACGTCGCCGGCATACCGGCTCAGTGCGGCGCCTTCATCGCAATGCGAAGGTCGACCGCCGACAACCCATTTCCCTCCATCGCGCTGATCAAGTCGGTGAAGATGTGGCAGCGGTCATACTTCTACGTGAAGAACGTCGCCCTAGAAGGCGACTGGGTCAACCTGCCGCCGTCAGCTGGGAGGCGCGCCAGCTGGGAGGCTTCCCAGCTGGTCCCATCGGGCCAAGACGCTGACTCCTGTAGGCACCGCCGCCGTCGCGCGACTCCGAGTGCTGATGCAGTCGGAAGGCTTGGTTGGGGCCAACCTGCTGGCCGCCTTCATGGCGCGCTGAGTCCTCCCACTCCAAGGCCGTCCTCATCTGATCTGTTAGATGAGCGACCACCGGGACCCGAGCCGGATGTGCACCAGGGATATGCCCCACGTGGAGGTGGCGAACATGGTGAACCACATCGTGAACTACGAGCTCGCGGCGGACTGGCAGTTCAGCAAAGAGCCGTACTCGCACGCCAACCCCCCGCCAGTGGTAAGTCGTACTTTTGTTCTTTTGTTTTTCTTTGTAGTCGAATCCGACTTCTGATACTCTTGGTTTCTTGAGTGAACCCCTCATCCAGCCTGCAGCGGCGCCCACAGGATTGCCTTCGCGAGTTCGCTCGGATCGGCGAGCGGCGTTAGCGACCCGACTTGGGCGGCGGCGATGGATGCCGGCGCCCAAGGCGGAGGGCGAGAGCGGAAGTCCGCTTGGGCCCTCGGCCACCTTCGCCGGCCGGCGGAAGAGCGATGCGAAGGAAGTCGTCGCGCCGCCAATCAACCGGCCATCCGGCGCGAGTTCCTCCGCCCGGCTTGGCGGTCAAGTCAGCGCGAAAGTGTCGGGCCGCACGAGTTCGCTCGGCGGCGGCGAAAGTTCAAAGGCGACGCGCGACCAAGCGGGAGGAGGCGGTCGCGAAGCCAATCGCTTCCGCAAGGAAGTGAAGAAGCAACCGCTAGTCTCTGCGTGGCGTTCTCGCCTTCGCCTTGTTTTCTTTGATGAATCTTTTCGAGTCTTTTCATTCGTTCTTTGCTTGAGGCCCTCTTTCTCTTGAGAGGTCGCCGTCCCCTCTATCATGGGGTCGGCGAGGCGTCCACCAATACTCGGCAGGTTAACCCGCCGCCCGATCTCGGGCGGCGGCCAGGCAAGCAGCGGAGAAGCGTGACAAGGAGGAGGCCGACCGCTGGAGAAAGCGGAGGCGAGAAAGCGGCCTCGCCCGGAAAAGCGGAGGAAGCCGAAGCCGCCGCCGCAGCAAGACAGCGGGCTGCGGAGACCACGCACCGCCAATCGGCGTTGCTAGTCATCCCGCTGAACTCCGCGCCGCCGCCCCCGGAGTTCACGGGGCAGACTGGAGAAATCGGCGGGAAGCACCCCATCATGGAGAAGGACGGTGGCGAGGCCTCCGCGTCGGGCACGGCCGCGCCGCCACCGCCGCCTCCACCGCCGTCTGGGAGCGCGCATGGCAGGCAGCCAGCAGGCCCGCCAGTGTCGCCGACTGAGGACGAGGCGGTGGCGAGGCTGCTCCTTCAAGTCGCCTCACCAGCGCGTCGCCGCCTCGAGAAGGCGGTTTCAGCGCCACGCCCCTTGGAGGCCGGCGCCGCCAGCTCGACCATCCCAGATGCCGAGGCGACAAGAGCCGCACCCACTGGGTGGGTGCGAGGAGGCGGCGACGGACCGCTGAACCAGGCACTCCTGGACATCCAGGTGAAGCTGCGAGCTGAGGGCGAGGCCATCCAGGGCTGCACCAAGGCGCCCCTGGCATCGCGAGCAGCTATTCGGGTATACTTTCCTTCTTTGACTTTGTTTTTTCTTGTTCTTCTCTGTGGGGGCGCGTCAGCGCACCCACTGGGTGTAGTCCCCGAGTTTCGGGCCGGCTGCTAAGCAGGTGTAACGCCCAGAGACCGATGCTCTAGATGCCCTCTATTTATTTTAGTTGTTGCCGTGTGTTTATTATGTTTGTTGCACTATCATAATTGTTTTGCATATTTCATTCATATATGTTTATGCCATGATCATGTTGAGTGCCTTGTCATATATTTGCTTCTTGCACCATGCTCATCTCACTTGTTATGTTGCATTGTACCCTTGTCATTTTACATTTCATCACGCTCATCATGTGGGTTGCATTCTTCATGTCGTGTGTGCATCAACCCTTGATATCTCTCTCAAGCCATGCCCTTGTATCATCACCTCTCCCTTCCTTCTTCCTTCATGTTTTTGCAAGTGACATTTTCCCTCTTTCATTAATGTTCATTTATTTCCTGGTGATCTTACTCCATGCATTATACCTCTCTGTCAAATATCATACATTTTGGAGTTGTTTTGGTTGGATTGAAAAATGGCTCAAGTTTGAATTTAATTCAAACTTGAATTATTTTCCTATCTATAAAACTGCCAAGCCAATTTTTTAAAATGGTGCATAATTCCAGAATTCCCGAGATATTTGTACTCCAGCCTACTCCCTCTCCAAAGTACCTGTGATTTTCTCTTTGTTTTCTGCCTGAAGAAATTCGAAGAAAATAAATTGAGGCAGGGGAGAGAGAGCAGCAGTGCAGCCCAGCCACACCGCAGCAGCCCAGCAACAGCCACCTTAGCCCAGCCCGCGCCTGGCCTTTTCTCCTCTCCTCCCTGGTAAATTTTGCTCAATGCACCCCATCGGGCCCGCCTGTCATCCCCTCAACTCTCACTTTTCTTCCACCTCCGATCGTTTTCCTCTCTCACGGTAAAGCAGAGCACCACGCCGCACATAGCCACCGTGGGCCGCCCGAGTTCCCGTCCGCCCTTCCCCTCCTATTTAACCCTCGCGCGATCCCCTAGGGTTCCCCTTTCCTCCTCGTTCCTCCTTCGTGCCGCCGAGGGAGGCTCTCCTCACGTCATCCTGCTCCTGCCTCGTAGCTTTGAACGCCATGGCTGGCGGGCAAGAGCTTCGCCGCCCGGCTGGCGCCTCCCTTCGACCTCCGCGACGCCCACGAGAACCGCAGCGAGCCCCTGGTTCCGTTCCGCTGCAAGGCAAGCCCAAGACCGCCTCCGCGATGTCCTCTTCTTCCCCTTCGTCTTCTTCTTCCCGGATCAGAGCATTCGCCAAGGTGCCCGGGAGTTTCGCCAAGTTCCTCTTCATCCCCGACGTCCTCTGCATCGCCGCGGGACGTCAAGGCCGCGACGCCCGCATCCTACTCTTCTTCCTCTTCTTCGTCTTCTTCAGGGACCGAGCGCCCTCGCCTCGATCAGCGCGTCCTCAAGTTCTATCTGTCGCGTCTCCGACCGAATCGTCTTGTCCTACGGGAGCTAGGTGAGCAGCCGCGTCTCTCAGCCCTTTTATCCGCCTCGTTCGCATCCTCTAGGTGTCGATCTGTTCACTCGAAATCCCCGGCCACCGTGCTTCGCCATGGACGCGCCGAACCCTCTGCTTCCACCGCCCGCCGCTGTAGCCCCAGCCTCGCCATGCATCGCCTCCATGGCCGCGAGCATCAAGCTCACACGCCCCACCGCGGAACCCATCGACGGCGAGGAATCCGTTCACTTCCCGTTGCATGCTTGGTATGAATGGCTTCGCCCCGCTGCGTAGCTTCCATCCGCGCCCTCCGCCGCGTGTTTTGGTTGTCGGAACAGCTCCGATGAGCTCCTCCGCCGCTCTTCGTGCACGGCGCCAGCTCCTCTGTTTCTTTCTCTGCTTCAGCACGCACACGACACCGGCGAGCAGCAGCCACTCGTCCTTGCCTTGCGCATTCACACCCACACCCTCATCGTCTTCTGCACCCCCGCCGGCCCTTTGCAGTCGTGGTTGCCGCTGCTGTGCTCGGCTGCGTCGCCGGCAACCACCGTGAGCCATGGCTCCAAAGCTCGTCCGTTTCAGTCTTTGGTTAAGAGCAGCTGGCTCCCATGTGTTGCACAAGCAGTGCAGTAGCTGAACTGGTCAGGGCAGCAAACCTCCAACCAAGTGATCCTGGGTTCGAAACCCAGGTTGGGCATTATCTTTTTAATTTTGCCTCCAGTACCTTTGTTCCTATGACATCCCGGTCCCACTTGTCATCCTCTATGCCCACATACACCCATCCACAGCCACACTCCTGCCACCTCAGCACCCCGGGCCCTCTCGTCTTTGACAGTGGCTGGTTCAGCCTGTGTTCCCTGCTGTTTTATTTTTCTTTTGCTTAATTTCAGGAATGCCATCATTTTGAATTGTTAATAACTAAATATGCATGCATCCAAATTACACAAACTATATATCTAAAGTGCTTAGAATTTCATCTAGTTTCATAGTCTGCTATTTTCATCCATGTCTAAAATGTTTAAAATGCTGTTTGTTTAAATTTGCTTAAATGCCATGCTAAAATGAATTATTTCATAACTAATTAACCGTAGCTCCAAATTAAATGTTCTTTATATGTAAATGGGGTAGAAAAATGCCTAGTTTAACATGGTCCACTTTATTTTCCTGTTTAACAACTTTAAAATATGTTTTAGGTCAGAACAGTAGCTAATTCAAAATATGCACATGGGGATTTTCCGGAATTGTTGTTTGTTGTTCCGGCCTCATTTAAACTTGCCTAAATACATAGTTTTATTATGATTCACCTCTTGCCATGTTAATCAACATTTAATATTGTTGGGTACCTAAACGGGAGCTAACTAAATAATTGAATGTGGTGTTTCGTCATATGCAACTCGTTGCATATTGAGCTCCACTTAACTTGTAGTATTGTTTGTTGCACTTTGCCATGCCTCATTAAACTGGACATGCATCATACTTGTTTGTGCATCATGCCATGTTTATGCTTGCGTGTTTACCATGTTGTTTGTTTCTTTCCGGTGTTGCTTCTTAGTTCCGGTAATGTTGCGATTGTGAGGATTCGTTCGACTACGTCCGTTCGTCTTCTTCATGGACTCGTTCTTCTTCCTTGCGTGATTCCAGGCAAGATGACCGCTACCCTGGATCTCACTACTATCATTGCTATGCCAGTTGCTTCGTTCTATTGCTATGCTGCGTTACCTATCTTCTGCTCATCAAGCCTCCCAAATTAACATGAACCTCTAACCTTTGACACCATTCCTAGAAAACCATTGATTGGCTATGTTACCGCTTTGCTCATCCCCTCTTATAGCATTGCTAGTTGCAGGTGAAGTTGAAGATTTCTCCATGGTGGACAGGGTTATGTTGGGATATCACAATATCTCTTATATTATTAATGCATCTATATATTTGGTAAAGGGTGAAAGGCTCGGCCTTATGCCTGGTGTTTTGTTCCACTCTTGCCGCCCTAGTTTCCGTCATACCGGTGTTATGTTCCCGGATTTTGCGTTCCTAACGCGGTCGGGTGATTTATGGGACCCCCTCGACAGTTCTCTTTGAATAAAACTCCTCCAGCAAGGCCCAACATTGGTTTTACCATTTGCCTCACCTATTACCTTTTTCCCTTGGGAGTCGCGCATCCCAAGGGTCATCTTTATTTTAGCCCCCCGGGGCCAATGCTTGTCTAAGTGTTGGTCCAAACTAGAGCCACTTGCAGCGCCACCTCGGGGAAACTTGAGGGCTGGTTCTGGTTATGCGTCTTGCTCATCCGGTCGTGGCGAGAGGCGAGATCTGTGGCTGCTATCGGGATGTCGACGCGCCGGGAGGTCTTGCTGGTCTTGTTTTACCATTGTCGAAATGTCTTGTAAACCGGGATTCCGAGACCGGCCGGGTCTTCTGGGAGAAGGTCTATTCCTTCGTTGATCGCGAGAGCTTGTCATGGGCTAAGTTGGGACACCCTGCGGGGTATAAACTTTCGAGAGCCGTGCCGCGGTTATGTGGCAAATGGGAATTTGTTAATGTCGGTCGTAGATAACTTGACACAGATCCGAATTAAAAGCGCATCAACCGTGTGTGTAGCCGTGATGGTCTCTTCTCGCGGAGTCCGGAAGTGAACACGGTTTACGTGTTATGATTGGCGTAAGTAGGAGTTCAGGATCACCTCTTGATCATTACTAGTTGACGGCCATTCCTTTGTTTCTCTTCTCGCTCTCATTTGCGTATGTTAGCCACCATACTTGCTTAGTCGCTGTTGCAACCTCACCACTTTACCCCTTCCTTTCCCATTAAGCTTTGCTGGTCTTGATACCCATGGTAATGGGATTGCTGAGTCCTCGTGGCTCCTGATTACTACAACAACGATTCTGAGTACAGGTTATCACGATGATCATGACGCGAGAGCGATGTTTGCTTGATTTGGAGTTCTTCTTCTGCTTCTTCGTCGATCAGGGGATAGGTTCCAGGTCGGCAGCTTGGGCTAGCAGGGTGGATGTCATTTGAGTTTCTGTTTGTGTTTCATCTGTAGTCGGATGGTGCTCTTATGTAAGATGTTGTGGTATTCGTGTGGCACTATATGCCTCTTGTATGTATCCCCATCTATTATGTAATGTTGATGCAATGATATCCACCTTGCAAAGCGTTTCAATATGCGGGTCTATCCTTAGTGGGACCTTCGAGTTCCTTTTGGATAGGGTCGCATATTGGGCGTGACAAGTTGGTATCGAGCCTCGACCGACCCTAGGAGCCCCCTTGATTGTTGGCCGTTGTTGAGTCTAGAAGAAAACTATTTTGGGTCTTAGGATTATATATATCAGGAGTAGGATTCTTTTTACTCCTCAGCCCCTTCGTCGCTCTGGTGAGGACTCCTGACGTAGATGTTTTGTCTTTTCTCTACTCAAATTTCACTAAATTTTTTTTAGGATCACGTGGGTATCTTGGGATCGTTCCGATATTCTTATGACGAGAACATTGTTCTTGGTGCCTCCTGACATTTAGGGGTTGTGGCAGTGTCCCGGGGAGTTGAGCTCCGAGGTGTTGTTGTCATAATTTTATCGTTGCAGTTCTGGAATACCTGAGTTTTGCCGACATCGAAAATCTCTTTTATGCAGTTGTTGGTGAGATAACCTTGACGCCACCCAGTACTGGGGAGTTCGGGAGTATTGCCATAACTCGTATAACGGATGCTTTTCGAAGGTTGAGGTACACAATTTCCGGAGTTTTCTTGGTTATGTGTTGATGGATGGATACAGCTTGGATGTAGGTATTGTTTGTTTGGGTGAGATATATTGCTTCCCCTGTATCCCCAACACCAGATTGCATAACCAGAAAGTTTCGGGAGTTTATAGGTGGGAATTCAAGTAGCTCCTAGAATATCTTTCCGACAGATGCATGATATGGGATTGGGTAAATCTCTATCATATGTATTTGTTCCGGCTTATTTCCGCAAGCCAAATCCTTTGTTTTGTTTTATTTGTGGTATTTGAGTTGCTTCAATGTCAAGTATTGATTCCATACCTTTCAAGCGGTGTTCTCATATTTCTATGGGAGTACTAATCCTTTTGATCATCGAGATTGTCATGCCAATTCTTTCCAACCGGCGTGCTTCTCTTCAAGTGGATCCGATCATTTCAACATTCGCAAGATCAATTCTAAGTTTTTTTTCAACAGTATCCGCTTCATCCGTCCCCAAGTTGCCTTTGTTTTCCCGCCCTCCCACCCTTTTTCTTCAAGGACTCAGATTTCTTAATCAAGTATCCTTTTTATTGATGGGAAGTCTCTCCATTCCTTTCCATCAATGTTCTTATCCGGTGACTCTCAGGAAGATACTAACGGAACTTTGAGTTCATCATTCTTCGTTATTTTTTCTTCTCCAGTGGATTCAAGTCAAGTTTTCGGTGTTGATCATATTCCCTTCCTCGTTTTTAAGTGTTTTCATATACCGGTGTATCTCTTAATCATTCCCCGCTTGCTATTCAATTGTTCCGGAGTGCTGAAGATATCTTTGAAGATTCGTGTTTCCACTCTGCATCAATTCTAACTATTTCGAGGTTGTTACCTCATTCAAGCCATTTAATTCAACAGGTGCAATCTCTCTTTAAAATCATTTACAATGGTGTTTTCTTTTGAGTGGGCCCTAACCCACAGGTCTTTTCCCAGGATCTTACCTGACTCTTCTAATTATTCCGGAGTTACTCTTAAGTTCTTTTCAAGCGTGACGTAAGAATGGATCCCATCAGTCACATGCCTTATCCAAGATCGCTTTCAAATTCTTTTCATTGTTGGATCAACCTTTTCGGTTTTCATTCTTCCGGAGTATCTCAACAATTCATGGTGGTGTTTCTCGTTGTCATTCTCAACATTTGAAGACCGAAGAAGAGTTCCTCTTAAATCCTTACCCGTTCGTCCAAAGAGGCATAGTTCAAGTTTGATGCCATCCTCTCATAATTGTTTTTGATTGTGGGAATTCTTTCCACCCATCCGGAGCATTTCTTGAGTTGTTTCCATTTCTTTCCTCCGAAGGCCATCAGGTCATAATTCTTCATTCTCAGCGTGTAGCTATCGTTCTCCAAATCTTACCGGTGCATCGCTCAAATAACCTCTAATCAGTTCATGGCCTCTTCGTTCTCATGTATCTAAATCCCCTCAAGTATCTTCATTCATTTTCCAATTCTTCCCGGTGAATCGTGCCTTTGCTACGTTCATTCTCAATTCTTACGGTGGTTCGTTCAGGATTTCTCTTCCTCCGTTATCATATCAATTCATTCGTTATTTCCAATCCCACCGGTGGTCCCATCAATAACTTCTTCAAGTTGGCGCTATATCTCTCTTCAATCCTTGCAAAAGAATAAGTAATATGCAAAATCCATTGCTTGCCATCAATTTAATTTGATGAAGGATAAGCATACAATAAATCTTATTCTTATTTCCTCGAGGTGATTCAATTATTTTCTTCCAGAGATTATTCATGATGAATAAATTCTTGATTACAAGTGATTCATCTTTCTTTCCGGAGTTGGTCATCATATCACATTCTCGGTTCGAGAGGCTTCATCTTTTTTTTCAGAGTTCCAAGCTCTCTCAATTATCTCGTCGCGAAGCTCCATCTAAATCATCGCAAGGCTTCACCTTGTGTTTTCAACTTCTCTTTCTTTCTATCATTATATTTTTTACCGGAGTTCTTCATGGAGGCTCAAGATGGTGGTTCATCAAGGATTCTCTTCATTCTTCAATTGTTCTTCAAGATTTCTCTCGAAGTTATGACCCGTCAAGCTATACTCTAAAATAAACATGGTGCTCAACACATGTTTTTGTTTTGAGGAGCTCAAGTATTCTTCATCTTGCATTTCAAAGTGCAATTCTTTCTACCTTATCTTTTGAGGTGGTGTTATGTCACTCTTGACAATTTCCTTCATGTTTCATGAGTCACATGTTGTCAAGAATGAGGTACTCTATATTCATTAATCCCTCCATTGGAGTTATCTTGGTAAAGATTTCACCTAAAGCCTTCCCTAAGGAATATTGCTAATTATGGTGCTATCAATAATCCGAGTTTTCTCCTATCCTCTCGGTGAAGAAGATTTTCATCTCTTTGCTGCTCTCAATCAAATCAATGGTTTCCATTAGTGTCCGGTTGTCACCTCATAGTCTCGAGATGTTTTCCATAAGCCACAACAACCTTGTGCTTCTCGTTGTTGATTTTCCAACAACTCCGTTCGATTCTTCTTTGCAAGGATGCTTTCCAAATTCACTTGTGACAAAAGTTGTCATTTTCTTCTCCGGCAGCTTATCCCAACGGTCTAACTTATATTCTTTCGTTACGGAGGCATTGTGATGTTGTGCTCTTCACCCATCACCTCGTTTGGTGAGGATCGTTTTCCTTTTCTGGCTTATCCATTTAACCGGAGTGTTGTATCATCTCTTCAATACCTTTTCATCTCATCAAGTTTTCTTCTCTTTTCTACCAAAGTGTTGTCCAAATTCTGTCATTCTTGTTCCTTGGCTATCTCATTATACCTAGGTGGTCATATTCTTTTCGTTCGTGAAGCTCTTATTTCCATGTCTTTCAACCTTCAAGTCCTCGTAATACTCCTTGTTCCTCTTTTCTAACGGATTGTTTGCAATCTCGTTCATCTCTATTGTACTCTTTCTTTTAAATTGCTCAACCTCTCATGGTTCTTGGTTTCACTCGTTCGTCAAATAAGCAACTCTGTTTTACCTCTCCTCTTCCTTTTTCCTCCGGTGCCATCCTAGATCTCGGGACGAGATCCTCTCGTAGTGGTGGAGAGTTGTAACGCTCCGAGACTGATGCTCTAGATGCCTTCTATTTATTTTAGTTGTTGCCGTGTGTTTATTATGTTTGTTGTAGTATCATAATTGTTTTGCATATTTCATTCCTATATGTCTAAGCCATGATCATGTTGAGTGCCTTGTCATATATTTGCTTCTTGCACCATGCTCATCTCACTTGTTATGTTGCATTGTACCGTTGTCATTTTACATTTCATCATGCTCATCATGTGGGTTGCATTCTTCATGTTGTGTGTGCATCAGCCCTTGATATCTCTCTCAAGCCATGCCCTTGTATCATCACCTCTCCCTTCCTTCTTCCTTCATGTTTTTGCAAGTGACATTTTCCCTCTTCCATTAATGTTCATTTATTTCCTGGTGATCTTACTCCATGCATTATACCTCTCTGTCAAATATCATACATTTTGGAGTTATTTGGGTTGGATTGAAAAATGGCTCAAGTTTGAATTTAATTCAAACTTGAATTATTTTCCTATCTATAAAATTGCCAAGCCAATTTTTTAAAATGGTGCACAATTCCAGAATTCCCGAGATATTTGTACTCCAGCCTACTCCCTCACCAAAGTACCTATGATTTTCTCTTTTTTTTTCTGCCTGAAGAAATTCGAAGAAAATAAATTGAGGCAGGGGAGAGAGAGCAGCAGTGCAGCCCAGCCACACCGCAGCAACCCAGCAACAGCCACCTTAGCCCAGCCCGCGCCTAGCCTTTTCTCCTCTTCTCCCTGGTAAATTTTGCTCAATGCACCTCATCGGGCCCGCCTGTCATCCCCTCAACTCTCACTTTTTCTTCCACCTCCAGTCGTTTTCCTCTCTCACGGTAAAACAGAGCACCACGCCGCACATGGCCACCGTGGACGCCCGAGTTCCATATCCGCCCTTCCCCCCTCCTATTTAACCCTCGCCGCGATCCCCCTAGGGTTCCCCTTTCCTCCTCGTTCCTCCTTGGCGCGCCGCTCGGGAGGCTCTCCTCCGTCATCCTCCTCCTGCCTCGAGTAGCACCCGAGCGCCATGGCTGGCAGGCAAGGAGCTTCGCCGCCCGACTGGCGCCTCCGCCGACCTCCGCGATGCCCACGAGAACCGCAGCGAGCCCCTGGTTCCGTTCCGCTGCAAGGCAAGCCCAAGACCGCCTCCGCGACGTCCTCTTCTTCCCCTTCGTCTTCTTCTTCCCGGATCAGAGCATTCACCAAGGTGCCCAGGAGTTTCGCCAAGTTCCTCTTCATCCCCGACGTCCTCTGCATCGCCGCGGGACGTCAAGGCCGCGACGCCCGCATCCTGCTCTTCTTCCTCTGCTTCGTCTCCTTTAGGGACCGAGCGCCGTCGCCTCGATCAGCGCGTCCTCGAGTTCTATCTGTCGCGTCTCCGACCGAATCGTCTTGTCCTACGGGAGCTAGGTGAGCAGCCGCGTCTCTCAGCCCTTTTATCCGCCTCGTTCGCGTCCTCTAGGTGTCGATCTGTTCACTCGAAATCCCCAGCCACCGTGCTTTGCCATGGACGCACCGAACCCTCTGCTTCCACCGCCCGCCGCTGTAGCCCCTGCCTCGCCATGCATCGCCTCCATGGCCGTGAGCATCAAGCTCACGCGCCCCACCGCGGAACCCCGTCGACGGCGAGGAATCTGTTCACTTCCCGTTGCATGCTTGGTATGAATGGCTTCGCCCCGCTGCGTAGCTTCCATCCGCGCCCTCCGCCGCGTGTTTTGGTTGTCGGAACAGCTCCGACGAGCTCCTCCGCCGCTCTTTGTGCACAGCGCCAGCTCCTCTGTTTCTTTCTCTGCTTCAGCACGCACACGACACCGGCGAGCAGCTGGCTCCCATGTGTTGCACAAGCAGTGCAGTAGCTGAACTGGTCAGCGCAGCAAACCTCCAACCAAGTGATCGTCGGTTCGAAACCCAGGTTGGGCATTATCTTTTTAATTTTGCCTCCAGTACCTTTGTGCCTATGACATCATGGTCCCACTTGTCATCCTCTGTGCCCACATACACCCATCCACAGCCACACTCCTGCCACCTCAGCACCCCGGGCCCTCTCGTCTTTGACAGTGGCTGGTTCAGCCTGTGTTCCCTGCTGTTTTATTTTTCTTTTGCTTAATTTCAGGAATGCCATCATTTTGAATTGTTAATAACTAAATATGCATGCATCCAAATTACACAAACTATATATCTAAAGTGCTTAGAATTTCATCTAGTTTCATAATCTGCTATTTTCATCCATGTCTAAAATGTTTAAAATGCTGTTTGTTTAAATTTGCTTAAATGCCATGCTAAAATGATTTATTTCATAACTAATTAACCGTAGCTCCAAATTAAATGTTCTTTATATGTAAATGGGGTAGAAAAATGCCTAGTTTAACATGGTCCTCTTTATTTTCCTGTTTAACAACTTTAAAATATGTTTTAGGTCAGAACAGTAGCTAATTCAAAATATGCACATGGGGATTTTCCGGAATTGTTGTTTGTTGTTCCGGCCTCATTTAAACTTGCCTAAATACATAGTTTTATTATGCTTCACCTCTTGCCATGTTAATCAACATTTAATATTGTTGGGTACCTAAACGGGAGCTAACTAAATAATTGAATGTGGTGTTTCGTCATATGCAACTCGTTGCATATTGAGCTCCACTTAACTTGTAGTATTGTTTGTTGCACTTTGCCATGCCTCATTAAACTAGACATGCATCATACTTGTTTGTGCATCATGCCATGTTTATGCTTGCGTGTTTACCATGTTGTTTGTTTCTTGCCGGTGTTGCTTCTTAGTTCCGGTAATGTTGCGATTGTGAGGATTCGTTCGACTACGTCCGTTCGTCTTCTTCATGGACTCGTTCTTCTTCCTTGCGGGATTTCAGGCAAGATGACCGCTACCCTGGATCTCACTACTATAATTGCTATGCTAGTTGCTTCGTTCTATCGCTATGCTGCGTTACCTATCTTCTGCTCATCAAGCCTCCCAAATTGCCATGAACCTCTAACCTTTGACACCATTCCTAGCAAACCATTGATTGGCTATGTTACCACTTTGCTCAACCCCTCTTATAGCGTTGCTAGTTGCAGGTGAAGTTGAAGATTTCTCCATGGTGGACAGGGTTATGTTGGGATATCACAATATCTCTTATATTATTAATGCATCTATATATTTGGTAAAGGGTGGAAGGCTCGGCCTTATGCACAGTGTTTTGTTCCACTCTTGCCGCCCTAGTTTACATCATACGGTGTTATGTTCCCGGATTTTGCGTTCCTAACGCGGTCGGGTGATTTATGGGACCCCCACCTGACAGTTCGCTTTGAATAAAACTCCTCCAGCAAGGCCCAACATTGGTTTTACCATTTGCCTCACCTATTACCTTTTTCCCTTGGGAGTCACGCATCCCAAGGGTCATCTTTATTTTAGCCCCGGGCCAATGCTTGTCTAAGTGTTGGTCCAAACTAGAAACCACTTGCAGCGCCACCTCGGGAAACTTGAGGGCTGGTTCTAGTGTACGTCTTGCTCATCGGTCGTGGCACGAGGCGAGATCTGTGCGGCTACTATCGGGATGTCGGCCGCTGGGAGGTCTTGCTGGTCTTGTTTACCATTCTCGAAATGTCTTGTAAACCGGGATTCCAAGACTGATCGGGTCTTCTGGGAGAAGGTCTATTCGCCGTTGATCGCGAGAGCTTGTCATGGGCTAAGTTGGGACACCCTGCAGGTATAAACTTTTGAGAGCCGTGCCGCGGTTATGTGGCAGATGGGAATTTGTCAATGTCCAGTCGTAGATAACTTGACACCAGATCCGAATTAAAACGCATCAACCGTTTGTGTAGCCGTGATGGTCTCTTCTCGGCGGAGTCCGGGAAGTGAACACGGTTTCTGTGTTATGATTGACGTAAGTAGGAGTTCAGGATCACCTCTTGATCATTACTAGTTGATGACCGTTCCTTTGTTTCTCTTCTCGCTCTCATTTGCGTATGTTAGCCACCATACTTGCTTAGTCGCTGTTGCAACCTCACCACTTTACCCCTTCCTTTCCCATTAAGCTTTGCTGGTCTTGATACCCATGGTAATGAGATTGCTGAGTCCTCGTGGCTCACAGATTACTACAACAACAGTTGCAGGTACAGGTTATGCGATGATCATGACGCGAGAGCGATGTTTGCTTGATTTGGAGTTCTTCTTCTGCTTCTTCGTCGATCAAGGGATAGGTTCCAGGTCGACAGCCTGGGCTAGCAGGGTGGATGTCATTTGAGTTTCTGTTTGTGTTTCATCTATAGTCGGATGGTGCTCTTATGTAAGATGTTGTGGTATTTGTGTGGCACTGTATGCCTCTTGTATGTATCCCCATCTATTATGTAATGTTGATGCAATGATATCCACCTTGCAAGGCGTTTCAATATGCGGGTCTATCCTTAGTGGGACCTTCGAGTTCCTTTTGGATAGGGTCGCATATTGGGCGTGATAGCACGCGGCCCGGAACTCAAACTAGCAAGTTCCTTATTTTTGTCTTTGTCTTGATTATTTATTACAGGAGTATCACAACCTCCGTGTCACTGCCTTCAACCGCAACGTCGAGCAGCTGGGGAAGCGGACTGCCGACTTGTCGGAGAGTCGTAGTAAGTCCTTCTTTTTCGCGGGGGCACGCTGGCGCACCCGCGGGCTGTAGTCCCCGAGATTCGGGCCGACTGCTGAGCAGTCGGGCCGGATCTTCTCGGCGATCTTCTTCGTTGACAACTTAACGTCCTTTCCCTTTGTTCTTCAGAGGCCAATGCCGCTCTTCAGGAACAGTTGGGGGAAGCCAACACCGCCCTACGCGCCAAGGAGGAGGAGTGCAGCAAACTCGCCACAGAGTGCTATCTGCTGGCCGTGCAGCTGGCGGAGCAGAAGGAGCTGCTTAAGGCGGCACAAGACGAGGCAGAGAAGAGAGAGACCACTCTCCTGGCCGAGTTTGAAAGCGAGCGCTCCTCCTGGACTGACAAGGAGGCGATGCTGACCTCCGGCTTCCATGAGATCGAGGACATCGTCGACGGTGAGTCTTTTTGCTTTCTTTCTTTGAGCTGCCGACTGTAAGTCGAGCCGACTCCTGACTCTTTCTTTTGCTTCTTTTTGCTTTGGCAGACTTCTTCCCCGGCCACTCGCAGGCGGTCACTCGAGCCATCGAGGCTGATCGCGAGGCGCGGAGGGCAAATGGCGAGGAGATTGCTGCCAACGCCTCCCTGACCATCGACGAGCAGCTCCTGAGCATCGAGACCCGTTTGTGACCGGCCCATCAACTGTTGCGCCGTCTTCAACGCGCTGGTGCTCAGGCGATTGCCGCCCTGTGGCCGGGCATGCCGGCTCTGCGCACTCCCAGTCGGACTGCCGACTGGCTGGAGGTCGCAGCTGGCTGTCTTGAGGCTTGGAAGGGTTCCTCGGCCCGGGCTGGAGCGCGCCGGGCCTTGGAATTCGTCAAGGCTTGGTATCCAGGGCTGGACCTGGACCGGCTGGCTGCATTCCGGTCAGAGGCCCAGGCAGAGCTGGTTGTTGTGGAAGGTGCCCTCGTCGAGCGTGCGGTGGCGATTGCCGACTACACCGACACCAGCGTCTTTGTTCCTGAACGGGCCGCGAACGGCGAGGAGGTGCCACCGGAGTGGTTCGGGATGAACCCAGACTACAACGAGGACTCGGCGGAGGTGATCGACTCCAATGCTGAGGAGGAAGACGAGGCGGAGGACGGGGGCGAGACGGAGGCGCCAGAAGACGGAGCGGGCGACCAGCCTCAGCTCGACCGCGCCTCCAGCAACGAGCCGTGTCCGACCGGGCCGGCCACCGCCGGAGGCGATCAAGCCGGGACTACCCAGCCGGCCGCCCCGGCGCCTGACACCGCCGTCTCCGCCGACCCTCCGAATCCGTCTGCTGCTTCTTAGGCTGCCGTCTTGCCTTTATTTCATCTGCTTGAGTAGTCTTTGAAAGAACTTGTTAATTTGCACAATTCCGCCCGCGGGGTGTATTTTGAACTTGGCCAGAGGCCTATGTTATGTAAATATCTATCCGACTTCTATCTTTCCTTGCTCATTGCTCTTTCGGCTTTTTCCTTTGCCGCCTTTCCACAGTCGGCGCTTTGCCAGACGGACAACCGCTCTGCGGACTGCCGCTGGGTCAAATGCTTGGCTACCTTAGGGAAGGCAAGTACTTTGCCTTTTTAGAGTCTTTTAACAAGTTGGATAGAAGGCGGCAAGCCGACTATTCGAGAGTCGGCTCTGCAAAGAGAGGCTGGAAGCCAGCTTGGGCTATGCTTATGCTTTGAGTCCTTAGCCATTTTTTCGTGTGGGCGCTCATTATTGCTTACTCTCTGCCTACCAACAGTCGCTCTGCGAGCTGCGGCTTCTGACAGGAGACATTTTAAGCACCGCACACTACTTGTCCGACTGCAGGAAGCATTTCATTGCGCAAGACGGCGAGTCCCCGGGCCGACTAGTCGAACCCGGTGCCAAGCGGCATAACAAAGAGTAGCATACTCGAAGGCATAATTCTTATCATACAGATAACAACAAAAGGGGCAGTCCCCGAGCTCGTCTCGAGGGGCCCAAAGTCTTGGTACTTTAATACAAAGGATAGCGTGGTACATACTGCATCAACTGTAAAAATCTTCGGAGAAGATTTGCGTTCCATGGCTGTTCCGACTCTTTGCCGGAGTCGTCCCTCTTACGTGCTCGGGGCTTCTGGGCGTCGACTAGGTAGTAGGAGTCGTTGCCTAGCACTTTGCTGATGATGAAGGGGCCTTCCCAAGGCGCCGACAACTTGTGCTGGCCGGCTGTTCGCTGGATCAGTCGAAGCACAAGGTCGCCCTCTTGGAAAGATCTCGGCCTGACCTTCCTATTGTAGTATCGGTATGAGACTCTGCTGGTAGATCTTTGTACGGTTGAGTGCCAACAGCGGCCCTCTTCCAGCGGTCGGCGCCGTCTTGGCGTGCTTCTTCCGCTTCCTCTTGATGTACATGGTGACTCGCGGAAGTCGAATTCTATGTCCGTCGGGATGATGGCTTCGGCACCGTGAGCGAGGAAGAAAGGCGTGAAGCCGGTTGACCTGTTTGGAGTCGTGCGCAGACTCCAGAGGACGGCTGGCAGCTCCTCAAGCCAACAGCCGGCCGAACGCTCGAGTGGTTCGACCAGGCGAGGCTTGATGCCAGATAGGATGAGGCCGATTGCTCGCTCCACTTGGCCGTTTGACTGCGGATGGGCAACGGACGCTAAGTCCAGTCGGATGCCCTGCGTCGCGCAGAAACGGGCCAAGGCGCCTTTGGCAAAATTTGTGCCATTGTCGGTGATGATGTTGTGCGGTATGCCGTACCGCACCGTGATGTCGGCAATGAAAGTCACTGCAGTCGGACCGTTCAACTTCTTAATGGGCTTTGCTTCTATCCACTTGGTGAACTTGTCCACTACGACGAGTAAGTGAGTTAGGCCGCCTCGGGCCGTCTTGAATGGTCCCACCATGTCCAGGCCCCAAACTGAAGCGGCTTGGAGCGGAACTTCTGGCACCCCATGCATTTTTGGACTAATTCCTTGGCCTCTTCTAGGGCAGTTGGCCGGGAGAAACCGTGCCGAAAGGCTTTGGCGACGAGTGCTCTTGAAGCCGCATGGTGGCCGCACTCGCCTTGATGGATGTCTCTGAGAATTGCTTGGCCTTGCTCGCTCAACACATGTTGGTAGACACCGGTGTGCGCTGACCAGTCTCTGTTGATTATGGTGTAGGCTGCCGCTCAGTGTTGCACTTGCCGAACCAAGATTTCATCAGTTGGCAGCTCTTTTGTTCACTAGGAACTTGAGGATGGGCTACGCCCATCACTACTAGGGAAAAGCCTAGCAGCAGCGCGGGGGCCGGCGCTACTAATAAGGCGTACAACTAACTTATAGCAGTAGCGCGGGTGCCACCCGCGCTACAGCTAACGTATAGCAGTAGCGTGGGTAAAAACCCGCGCTGCTACTAATCTGTAATCTCTGGATTTTTTTGAATTTTTTTCGATTTTTTTTTTGATTTTTCCCCTAATTTTCAAATTTCTGAATTATTTTAACCTCAAATCTCTAATCACCTATCATCGCTGCTAAATTTAATCTCTAATCACCCTCATCATTCCAAATCATCTAACTTCCGGACGGTCACCCATCCTCTCACTACTCCGGCTGAGCACGCTTAACTTGCGGGTTCTATTCTCCCTCGTTTCCAAGTCGCACTTGTTGTTTTCACGACAATAGTAAGATGTCAATCCTATTAACCTCAGGAATTTAGCTTGAGCATGTAGTGACACATTTCATTGTTTGAGTTTGAGACTATTGTTCTAAAAATTAGTAACACTAATATTTCTTGAATAATTAGTTTGACCTGATTTGACCATAGTTTGACCAGATTTGACCACGGTTTGACGGATTTGACCAAAATTCAAAAAACTAAAATAATTATTTAGTAACACTAATATTCTTGAAATAATTAGTTTGACCATAGTTTGACCGATTTAACAAAAATTAAAAAAACTGAAATTTGATGAATTTTTTGCCTCGGATCTTAAAAGCCCGTAACTTTTTTTACATTAGGTTTTTGAGGATTTTAAAATGTTTAACGGGTTTCCCGGTTAAATTCGGATGTAACTGCGAGTAGATGATTTTTCATATAAAAACTTTTTCATCGAGTTCATATGCAAAAGTTATGGCCATTTACAAATTTCGGAGAGATTTTGCAAATAAAGTCGAAATTCATATTTGTAAATTTTCCCAACAACTAGACCACATATCACATGGGAAACTTATTTTCTTTTATCTTTTTGACATTTTATCATTTTCTTTTATTTTTTTAAACTGAAAAGGCATTCCCACGGGGTAGACTTTGACAAATAGGCCATACCCAGCGCTACTACTATGGCAGGCGATTAGCGATGGCGCGGGTTTTAACCCTCGCTACTACTAAGTTGATAGCGATGGCGGGTTTATAACCATCGCTACTACTATGGCATGGTCCAGGGCCACTTAGTAGTAGCGTGGGTTAAAACCTGCGCTCTCGCTATCAACTTAGTAGTAGAGAAGGGTTAAAACCCGCGCTACTACTATAACATATCCGGGGGCACGGTAGAGACCGCTTAGTAGTAGCGAGGTTACAAACCCCTGCTGCTGCTATCAACTTAGTAGTAGCGAGGTTTAAAACCTGGGCTGCTAGTAAGTAGCGATGGCGAGGTTTTAACCTCGCCGCTGCTAGATTCAATGTATAGGCTTTTACCTAGTAGTGCATGAGGTCTTGCTATTTCTTCAACCGCCACCACTGCGACTTGGACAAGGCGGCGAGGCTGGAGGCGGCAGTGGAGTCTGCGGCCGCTTCTTTGGATTAACGAAGTCCCCGAGCCGACTGGCGCAGTCCCCGGGCCGACCGGCACAGATCCACAGGCGAGTTACGAAATCTTGGGACGGTTGCCACGATCCCGGGCGGGTTCGAAGTCCCGGGCGGCCGACCGTGATCTTTTGGAGCCGTCTGTGAGAATTCTCGTGCCGTCTGCTGGGGCTCTGGAGTCGGGTCCGACTTCTTCGGGAGGAGCCGGCACAAAGATGGAGTCTAATTCTGGCGAAGGCTTGATAGACGGCTTAAGGAGGCGCTGAAGAGCAACGCCGGATGGCATCGCTTGGCGGGTGGAGCCGACCCGCGCCAAGGCGTCTGCTTGGTCGTTGTCATTTCTTGGCACGTGAAGGAACTCGCACCCCTCGAAGTATCCGCTGAGTTGCTGCACCAGGAAACGGTAGCTCGCCATGTTTGCATCTTTGGCGTCGATCGCCGGATATTGCTGGACCACCAAATCGGATCGCCATAGCACAGGATCCGGCGAATGTCGAGTTCTTTGGCAAGCCGGAGCCCATGAATGAGCGCCTCGTATTCTGCGACGTTGTTGGAGGCGGTGAAGTGGATCTGCAGTGCATACTTGAGCTTGTCGCCTTTGGGGGAGGTGAGGACGACGCCGACTCCCAAGCCGGTGAGCATCTTGGAGCCGTCGAAATGCATCTGCCAATGGGTGGAGTCGGGCACTGGCGGCAGGTACTGGGTCTAGGCCCAATCGACGAGGAAGTCGGCCAGTGCCTGCGACTTGATGGCGGTGCGGGGCTGGTATTAGATGGTGTAGGGAGCCAACTCTATGGCCCATTTGGCCACTCGGCCAGAAGCATCTCGGATTCCAATGATCTCGGCCAATGGGGCAGTGCAAACCACAGTGATTGGATGCTCTTGAAAGTAAGGCTTCAACTTATTGGCGGCAAAATGCACACCGTAGCACATCTTCTGGTAGTGGGGGTAGTTCTGCTTGGAGGTCGGCGATTACCTCGCTCGAGTAATATACGGTCTCGGACAGGGGCGCCTTGCCTTCCTCTTTGCGTTCGACTACAATGGTGTCTTGACTACTCGGTGGTGGCAGCGATGTATAGGAGCATGGGCTCTTTAGGAGTCGAGCCGCCCGACAGGGGAGTAGTCAACATCTTCTTCACTAGAGAAATGCTTCATCCGCCTTGTGGTTCCACTCAAAAAGGTGGTCTTCTTCATCATTGGTACTAAGGAGAGCTTTCACCACCCGTGATGAATCGGTGATGGACGTAAACAGCGGTGAATCTGCACATCTAACAGTCGGCTGGGTACCTCCATCCTCTCGATGGCCTTGATCTTCACAGGGTTGCACTCTATGCCGCGTTCAGAGACAAGGAAGCCAAGGAGTTGGCCGGCTGGTACTCCGAAGACACACTTCTCAGGGTTGAGCTTGATTTGGAATTGGCGTAGGTTCTCGAAGGTTTCTTTGAGGTCTTCCATCAGTGTCCCACGCTTTTCCATCTTCACCACTACATCATCTATGTAGACGTGGGCGTTTCTGCCGAGTTGCTTGAGGAGACACTTCTGCATGCAACGCTGAAAGGTGGCGTCGGCATTCCTTAAGCCGAACGTCATGGTCAGGTAGCAGAAGGCTCCGAACGGCGTGATGAAGGCGGTCTTCAGTCTATCTGCCGGGCTCAGTTTGATCTGGTGATACCCCGAGTATGCATCTAAGAAGCTCAACAGCTCGCCTTCGGCTGTGGAGTCTATCACCTGATCAATTCTTGGCAGACCAAACGGGTCCTTGGGGCAGGCTTTGTTGAGGCTTGTGTAATCAATACACATACGCCACTGCTTGATCTTCTTCAACACCAGGACCGGGTTTGCCAACCATTCTGGAAAAAATACTTCCATAATGAAGCCGGCGGGTAGGAGCTGGGCTATCTCTTCTCCTATGACTCTTCTCTTCTCTTCTGACAGTCGGCGCAAAGGCTGCCTGACGGGCTTCACATCAGGTCGGACATGTAACTTGTGCTCGGCGAATTCCGTCGGTACACCTGGCATGTCTTTAGGGGACCATGCAAAGATGTCCAGATTCTCATGGAGGAAATCGACAAGCTCGCCTTCCTATTTGCTATCAAGGTTTGCACCTATGACAGCATAGCTCTCTGGGTGCTCCGGGTCCAAGGGTATCTTCTTGGTCTCCTTGGCCGGCTTGAACGAGCCCTCAGCTTCCGACTCCTTGGGGTCGGGCGACATCTCTGGCTGCTTGCCGGCCATCGCCACAACCCGATCAAGAAGCCGCTTCTCGGCCGCGATCACCAGAGACTCGGCCAGCCGACTGCCCTCAGCTGCACAGGCGGACGACTTCCTGTATTCGCCGGCTACGGTCGGAATTCCCTTGGAACTCGGCATCTTCATATTGAGGTAGGCGTAGTAGGGAACTGCCATGAACTTGGCCAAAGCAGGCCGGCCAAGTAACGCATGGTAGGGGCTTTCGAGATCCACCACTTCAAACCAAACTGGCTCTCGGCGGAAATGATCTTTATCTCCGAAGAGGACGTCTATTAGTATCTTGCCGATTGGTGAGCAGGAAAGGCCGGGTACAATGCCGTGGAACACTGTCCGATTGCTCTGGAGTTGTCTTTGCTTGATTCCTAACTTCTCCATGGTATCCTTGTACAGGATGTTGATGCTACTGCCTCCGTCTATCGGCTTTTCGCGAAGAAGCGGCGGCCCGCCTATCGATGGCCAAGGTGGCACTCGGGACCAGGGCATAGGAGCCCGGATTCGGCATCACCTCTGGGTGATCTGCCCTGCTCCAACTGATAGGCTTCTCGGACCAATGCATAAACTCTGGAGTATCTGATGCTACTGCGTTCACCTCTTGCTGCTGTAGCCGCCTGCTGCGTTGATCGTCAGCCACACTGGTGAACACCACATAGGCTCCGTGCTCTTCTGGGTACTCATCTCGTACTGCGCCAACTGGCCTGGCGACCGGCTGCTGGGGCGGCGGTGGAGGCCGCGGCCCAGCAGGCGGTGGAGGAAAGAGGCCGTCTCGCTTGGCGATTCTGGTAAGCCAGTGGCACTTTCGGGTGGTATGGTTTGACGGCTTCGTGCCGCTGGAACTTGGAGGGACCGTCTAGAGTCTGCTCATAAGAGAAGGCCGGCAACCAGTTGTACTTGCCGCCCTTCTGTCGCTTGGTCGGAGGCTGCCCCTCCGGCTGTTGATCTTCGACTGTCGCAACCTGCCGACTGCTGGAAGTCGGCTGTGGGGCCTTGCGCTTGTTGTCGTTTTGTTGTTTTCGCCGGCTGGCGTCTCCAGCTGGGGTTCTGGGAGCCCGAGGGGCCACTTTGCCAGCCGCGTTAACTTGAATTTCTGTCTTCATGGAGGAGTCGGCCGTGGCGTACTTGTCTGCTATGATCAGCAACTCGTCGAGAGTTTCCGGCTCGTCGCAGACGAGCCTGTGCTTGAGGAGGGTACCTTCTCGGCACCCGGTAGTAAAGTACTCGATAGCCTGCACCTCGTGCACGCCCTCGCAGGAGTTCCAAAGCTCGCCCCAGCGCGTGAGGTAGTCACGTGTCGACTCGTTAGGGCCTTGCACGCACAAGGAAAGCTGGCGCGGCTTGGGAGGTCGCTTGTACGTGCTCGTGAAATTGCGGATGAAGGCCTCAGTGAAGTCGACCCAGCTGTTGATGCTACGGGGCTTCAGACTGTTCAACCATGTCCGGGCCGTGCCCTGGAGCATGAGTGGAACATACTTCACGGCAACTCCCTTTTTGCCGTTCGCTATGTTGACGGCCGTGGAGTAATCAACTAGCCAGTCTTCCGGCTTCACGGAGCCGGTATACTTGGGTGTGTCTCGGGGGAGCGTGAACACTTTGGGAAAAGGCTCGTCTCGGATGCGGGGCCCGAAGCAAGGCGGACCCAACTCATCTTCTTCTTCCAGCGCTAGGGATCGGTGGAGTCGGTAGATCCGGTGGTGGGCGTCGTTTTCTCCGACTCCCTCTCGGCTGCAAAGGCAGCCACTGAGTGTCGGATGCTCAACAGGCTGTGGGGAAACTCGCCGTTCTCTTCTCGATGGGGGAGGCAGATAGTCGCCCTGCCGTTCCACTGCTCTCGGACGACCATCTTGGTCGCGCTCGATGGTGATGCGAGTCCGACTGTGACTGACAACCGGCTCTTTGTCTTTTCTTTCGCGGGCTCCACCAGTCGGCGTCCGAGATGTCGCGCCTTGATCTCGGCGGGGAGGCAAGTCGTCGTCTGGCTGTCGTGGCGCCTCCGTGCGGCCGCCGGCTGCATTCTGCGCGGCAACCGCGTCGAGGAGCTGCTGGACTTGCTCCGTCATCATGCGGCGCTCTTCGCCTTCAAAGTTCTTCAGCTCGTCAGTCGCCGCCTGGGCGGCGCGGATATTCTTTGCAAGCATGGCGTACACGGGGCGATTGGCCCCGAACAGGTTGGCGATGGTCGCGCTGCGTTGCCGGACCGCGCCTAGGCCTCTAGGCCCAGTCGGAGCCGGCGAGCCGCCCACAGCGCGATCCATCTCATGCCGGTAGGCTTCTGACAAGCGCCTCATGCTTGCTAGCCTTTTGGCGCCTTCAATGATCTGAAGGCGGTGTGTCTCCAGTGTCTCAGCGTCTGCGTCTTTTGGAATAGGCGCAGTCAGGTCTTGCAGAGCCGCGTCGAGTGTGTCATGAGCTCCTTCACCGGAACGCTCGTCATGACTGATGACGAGCACCTCCGTGACGGCGCTGCCGCCGCTCTCCTCGTGAGGGATCGGCTCGTCGTAGACCACCGCATTGGTGGGGAACGCGTCGAGCGACACGGCGTCGGAGTCGACCAACATCGGGTCGGTGGAGCCTACGGACTCCAAGTCCACGGCAGGCTCGCTGGTGACGTGGAGTTGGTCGAGCAGGCTCTCGGGGCCACCCGCGCCTGCGTCGGATGCAGGCTCGTCGGAGAGGCGAACCTCGCCGACAAGTTCGGCGAGGCAGCGAGCTGCGCAGGCGGCCTCAGCGCCGCGCAGCGCATCGATGTAGACTCCCTCGGGCGAGCCTGGCTGGTTGTGCTCGTCAGGGAGGAAAAGTGTTCCCGTCCAGAACAGATCTCCGGACGACAGTGCACCTTGCCCCACGGTGGGCGCCAAATGTCGGGGGTTGGGTGCGACATATGCCAAAGGATGGCTTATCATGGTGGAGGCGAGTAGAACATCGCCAGTGCCTGGAAACGGGATGAGGCGAAGACATGCACGCCGACGGATCTTACCCAGCTTCGGGGCTCTCCGTGGAGATAACACCCCTACTGCTGCTCTGCGGGGTCTCCGCATGATCACTAAGGCAAAGTGAGTACAAGGTTGCTCCTTGAGCTATTTCAGGAGGTAGGAGAAGGCAGGCTAGCTCTCTCCTTCCTATATGGTCTGTCTAGTGCTAATGGATTTGAACGCTTTGCATGGGTGCCCTGGGGGTTTATATAGGCCTACCCCCCAGGGGTACAATGGTAAGACCGGCTGGGTGCGGATCCCAGCCGTCTGTCTCTCAGGCCGCCGTATTCTCCGCCGACTCCTGGGGCCCACCGACTGGTGGGTCCCGCCGACTGGCCTGGTACGAGGGCGTCAGCCTGCCCCGATGTCTTGAAAGGTTCTGGGACTCGGGTTAGCCGACCCGTGGCCCATTACTCCGACAAGGTGTGGTTTACTTAGTGCCTTCCCGTCTTTGTCGTAACCACCGTCGATCGTCCGCACCGACCCGTCGCCGGCACCACCTTGTGGCGAGCCTCTTGTTCTTATCTTTTTTATATAAAAAAATCATGTTTGTGTGATTTAGATATATTAGTTACTTGTATAATTATCTTACTCATACGTTGTTTGTTATACATAGTGCCATGGTTTTGATATCCGTCCCCGTCGGCCCTCGTCCGTGTTATGATTCGGATGTGGTATATTCTCTTCTAAACTATTTGTTGCATTTCTTGTTTATGACAAATTATGCCCATCAAGTTGACATAGATATTTTTATCTAGGAGGTATGTGAATCGGAAATTCCAACCGACCCTATTGTCGAGAGGTTAAATTTAGTTGAAAGAGAAAACGAGTATTTGAAAGAAAAATTGAAAAGAATTGAGGGGGAGAATATGGAATTGGAGTTGCATGTTGCCGATGTCGACAATGATCATAAGATCAAGATGGAGAAAATGCAGTTGAAGATTAGAAAGATTAGAAAATATGCCATTGATAGTGAGGCTTGGTATCATTATGCTGTTGGATCAATTGTTACCTTAGTTGCGATCTTGATCGCATTTGTTGCTGCATTTAAATGCTTTAGCTAGAGAGTTATTTGTATGTTGCATTTAAGTGTTGTATGAACTTTATGTATGAACTTGTATTAATTTGGTCTATTCGGTGGTGTGTAATGATGATGTGCCGGCAATGGATGTACGATGACCGATGCTCTCCCGAGTTCGTTGATGGCGTGCATACTTTTCTGATTGCGGCTCAGGAAAACATGCGGGCGGATGGTTTTATGCCTTGTCCATGTGCTAGCTGTAAGAATGATTACAATTAATCTAACTCAAGAAACATTCACGTCCACCTGTTTGAGTCCGGTTTCATGCCCCACTATAATGTTTGGACCAAGCACGCAGAAAGAGGGGTTATGATAGAAGACCATGAAGAAGAAGAGGACGACGATAGCTATCCTGGCCATGGGTTCCCTGAATACGATGATACAACAATGGGGGAAGAAGCTGAGCCGGCACTGCGGGAAGAAGCTGAAGAAGAGGCATCAGATGAGCGCGCTGATGATATAGGTCGGGCAATTGCCGATGCAAAGAGAAACTACGCAAGTGAAAAGAAGAAGAAGAAGTTGTAGCGCATGTTAGAGGATTACAAGAAATTGTTGTACCCGAATTGCGAAGCTGACAAGAAAAAGCTGGGCACCACACTGGAATTGCTGCAATGGAAGGCAGATAATGGTGTATCTGACAAGGCATTTGGAAACTTGCTGGTAATGATAAAGAATATGCTTCCAAAGGACAACGAATTGCCCAAGAGTGCATATGAAGCAAAGAAGGTTATCTGCCCTCTAGGGTTAGAGGTGCAGAAGATACATGCATGCCCTAATGACTGCATCCTCTGCCACGGTGAGTACGAGGATTTGAACGCGTGCCCGGTATGTGGTGCATTGCACTATAAGATCAGCCACGATGACCCTGGTGATGTCGAGGGCGAGCGCCCCAGGAAGAAGATTCCAGCCAAGGTGATGTGGTATGCTCCTATAATACCACGGTTGAAACGTTTTTTCCAAAACAAAGAGCATTCCAAGGCGATGTGATGGCACGGAGAAGACCGTAAGAAAGACGGAAAGTTGAGAGTACCCGCTGACGGGACACAGTGGACAAAAAGTGAGAGAACGTACAGGGAGGAGTTTGCAGGTGACCCAAGGAACGTATGGTTTGGTCTAAGCGCAGATGGCACTAATCCTTTTGGGGATCAGAGCAGCAACCATAGCATGTGGCCTGTGACTCTATGTTTGTGTAACCTTCCTCCTTGGTTGTGCGTGAAGCAGAAGTTCATTATGATGCCAGTGCTCATCCAAGGCCCTGAGCAACCCGGCAACGACATTGATGTGTACCTAAGGCCATTAGTTGAAGAACTATTACAGCTATGGAATGGAAAAGGTGTACGTGCGTGGTATGAACACAAACAAGAAGAATTTGACCTAAAGGCGTTGCTGTTCGTGACCATCTATGATTGGCATGCTCTCAGTAACCTTTCAGGACAGACAAACAAGGGATACCGTGGATGCACGCACTGTTTGGATCATGCCGACAATATATATTTGGATAGTTGTAGGAAGAATGTGTACCTGGGACATTATCGATTTCTTCCGAGCAGGCATCCCGTAAGAAATAAAGGCAAGCATTTCAAAGGTGAGGCGGATCACCGGATGAAGCCTCGCCACCGTATTGGTGCTGATGTACATGATATGGTCAAGGATTTGAAGGTAATCTTTGAAAAGCGTCCTGGCGGACAACCTGTTCCGAAGGACGCTTACAGACACGCACCCATGTGGAAGAAGAAATCTATATTTTGGGACCTACCCTATTGGAAAGACCTAGAGGTCCGCTCCGCAATCAACGTGATGCACGTGACGAAGAATCTTTGCGTGACCCTGCTTGGCTTCTTGGGCGTGTATGGGAAGACAAAAGATACACCGGAGGCATGGGAGGACCAGCACCGTATGCATGGAAAATACGGCACACATCAGGGTCATGCCAGCTATGCTCTTACCAAAGAAGAGAAGGAAATATTCTTTGAATGCCTGCTCAGTATGAAGGTACCTTCTGGCTTCACGTCGAATATAAAGGGAATAATAAATATGGCAGAGAAAAAGTTCCAGAACCTACAGTCTCATGACTGCCACATGATTATGACGCAACTGCTTCCAGTTGCATTGAGGGGGCTTCTATCGGAAAACGTTCGATTAGCCATTGTGAAGCTATGTGCATTCCTCAATGCAATCTCTCATAAGGTAGTCGATCCAGAAATCATACCAAGATTCTGAGTGATTTGGTGCAATGTCTTGTCGGTTTGAGTTGGTGTTCCCACCATCCTTCTTCAACATCATGGCCTTGCGTCCTAGTTCACCTATCTTGAAGAGATTAACATTTTGGGTCTGTATTTCTACACAATATGTTCCCCTTTGAGAGGTTGATGGGAGTCTTGAAGAAATATGTTCATAACCGTGCTAGGCCAGAAGGAAGCATCTCGAAGGGCCATGAAAATGAGGAGGTCATTGAGTTTTGTATTGAATTTATTCCTGACCTTAAGCCGATTGGTGTTTCTGAATCGCGGCATAAGGGCAGACTGGATGGAAAAGGCACGCTAGGAGGGGATCAAATAATATGTATGGACGGGAATTCTCTACACAGTTCTATAGAACTCCGCCTTGGTGGCTCCGTATATGGAGGAACACATGAATTTTCTACCCTCCAAACAACCGAGCGATCTGCATTTGGATTACCGCGAACAAGCGGGACTTTTGCCGGTTGGTTGCAGACACGTGCCATGCATGACGACGATATTGAAGATGACATGTACTTGTTGTCCCAGTTACCATCTTCGAATATAATGAATTTCAAAGGGTACGAGATAAATAGGAATACATTTTACACGATCACCCAAGATAAGAAGAGCACCAACCAAAATAGTGATGTCCGCTTTGATGCAATAACCAAGACGGGAAAGGAAACATATTATGGTTACATAGTGGACATATGGGAACTTGACTATGGACGTGGTTTGAAGGTCCCTTTATTTCGGTGCAAATGGGTCAATATGACACGAGGCGGGGTAATGAAAGACCTGAAGTACGGAATGACAATAGTGGATCTCAACAATCTTGCGTACGCAGACGAACCATTCGTCCTAGCCAATGATGTGGCGCAGGTTTTCTATGTGAAAGACATGTCTACCAAGCTGAGAAAAAGAAAAGATAAGGAAGCGAATGCATCATATGATGAGCCAAAGCTCCACATAGTTCTTTCAGGGAAAAGAAACATCGTGGGAGTGGATGACAAGACAGACACGTCAGAAGATTATGAAAAGTTTGATGAAATTGCTCCATTCAAAGTGAATATTGATCCGAGCATCCAAACGATGAAGATTGTCCATGGTTACGGCGCAAAGGGACACACATGAAGAAAAAGTTTCACACCCAAAGATCCCACTCTGGGATGTGATAGGCTTCACCGTCATCACTTTCTTCTGTAGTGACTTTCCAGATTAATATATCTAGAAAGTGCCGCTTTGAACAAACCGGAGGGAATCTTTGTAATAGTTAGGGTACTTATGTGTTTTGGCATTTGAAACGCAAAGAAATTTTATGCGCAAACAAATTCTTTCATGCATTTACTGATTTTTCAGGTAAATGACCCTGCAATTGAAAAAACTTCAAATGAACTATGAAAAGGTTGAAAGTTGGCATAGTATCATAATTTCACCCACATAGCATGTGCAAAAAAGTAGAGAGGGTTATGGCAAAAATTGGATGCACTTCGTGTACAAAATGGACAATCTCTTTCGTAGTATCAGGGTTTCAGACGAAAACTCATCTGTTACAAAGGCATTTAATTTTTAAATAACCTAAGTATTACCAAATTGAATATAATGATAAACACACTAATATATATTAAACATAAGAAAAAAAGAATCACTGAAAAAACTATTTTTAAAGTTAAGTGATTCAAACAAATTTCAAATAATTCAAATTTGAACTATTCAAATTTGAAAACTACTCGCACTATCAGAAAGTTTGTAATTTTTTGAAGCTAAAGAAAAAATATTCACAAATAGATTCTAAATACAGCGGAAAACAACTCAGAAATAAATAAAAGAAAATAAATAAAGCAGAAAAGAAAAAAAGAAAAAAAGCTCGCCTACTGGGCCACAGCAACCTGCATACGACTAGGAACCCAACATCTAGTTGGGCCAGGATGCAGGCCCACAAGGCCCAATAGGCCCACGGGGCAGAGCGGCAGAGTTAGGCCCAGAAGCCTGCTATACAGAGGAGTTCGATACCTCGCCTGCGCTAGGGCTTTTAAACAGGTGTGGCCGCTCTTCACTAGGTGAGGTGGGACTAAACTTCCGCACCGCACCTGCGCCAGCGCACCCCCTTTAGTACCAGGTGGTGGCTATAACCGGTACTAAAGACCCCCCCTTTAGTATCGATTAGAGCCACCACCCGGTACTAAAGGGTGCGCGCGTTCCCGCCGCTTCGCCTGGCCAAAACAGCCCTTTAGTTCCGGTTGGTGGCTCCAACCGGTACTAAAGGTGGGTTCTATATAAGAAAACACTTCAAAAAATCAGTTTCTCATCACTCCCTCTGCTTCTTCTCCTCTGCCTCGTCGCCGCTCCCGTCACCATCCCCGTCGCCGTCGCTGCCGCCCCTCATCGCCGCCCCCGTCAGCGTCCCTGTCACCGTCCGTCGCCGTCCCCTCTGCCTCGTCGTCCCCTCGCCTTGTCGTTGCCGTTACCTCGACCTCGCCCGCGCTATGAGGCCCTCTCCCCGGCCCATCTCCTCCCTCCAATCAATGCCGCCACACCGCTAGTGTCGTAGGTGCACACGCACACGCGCGTGCACACACACACACACACACACACACACACATGATTCTGTTTTTAGTTTTTAGTTTTTAGTTTTTTAGTTTCTTTTTGTTTTTTATACAAATGTTTTAGATGAATTAATTAATTAGATTAGATTAATGTCAAATAGTGTATAGAAATTTTAGAAATGTTAGAAATTTCTAGATGAATTAGATTAATTTCAAATTGTTATAGAAATGTTAGAAGTGTTATATACTATTTCAAATAGTTTATAGAAATGTTAGAAATAGTTTTAGCTAGACGAATTAGATTAATTTCAAATTGTTATAGAAATGTTAGAAATGTAATAGAAATGTTAGTTTTTATTTTCTTATAATTTTAGTTATAGAAATTTAGAATTTGCATATAAGAAATCACAATCCAATCACTTAAAAATGTTACTTTTGTGGCGTATAGTATTTGTTCTTGACGATGCCCGGCCCGCATCCTCGTCGTCGACCCATTCGCGATGACGTCCTGCTTCAGAGAACCCATGCACGGGACTGGTGAAAGATCGAGGATGTCACCTAGAGGGGTGGTGGGGTGAATAGGCGCTTTAAAATAATTACAGTTAAGGCTTGAACAAATGCGGAACAAAACTAGTGGCTAATTTGTCAAGCACAAAAACTAAAACAACTAGGCTCACCTATGTGCACCAACAACCTATGGTAAGCAAGATAAGCAACTATGTGATGGCAAGATATATGACAAAGAACAATATGGCTATCACAAAGTAAAGTGCATAAGTAAAGGGCTCGGGAAAGAGATAACCGAGGCACACGGAGACGACGATGTATCCCGAAGTTCACACCCTTGCGGATGCTAATCTCCATTTGGAGCGGTGTGGAGGCACAATGCTCCCCAAGAAGCCACTAGGGCCACCGTAATCTCCTCACACCATCGCACAATGCAAGATGTTGTGATTCCACTAAGGGACCCTTCAGGGCGGTCACCGAACCCGTACAAATGGCAACCCTTGGGGGCGGTCACCGAACCCGTACACTTTGGCAACCCTTGGGGCAGTCACGGTACCCGTGAAATTGCTCAGGCGATCTCCACAACCTAATTGGAGACCACGGCGCTTGCCGGAGCTTTACACCACAATGATTGAGCTCGAACACCACCAACCGTCTAGGGTGCCAAGGCACCCAAGAGGAACAAGCTCTAGGGTGTCCAAACACCCAAGAGTAACAAGCTCAAAGTGCAAGCACCCAAGAGTAATAAGCTTCTCAACTTGTAACTTCCACGTATCACGTGGAGAACTCAAACCGATGCACCAAATGCAATGGCAAGGGCACATGGAGTGCCCAAGTCCTTCTCTCTCAAATCCCACTGAAGCAACTAATGCTAGGGAGGAAGATGAGAGGAAGAACAAGGAGAACACCAAGAACTCCAAGATCTAGATCCAAGGGGTTCCCCTCACATAGAGGAGAAAGTGATTGGTGGAAATGTGGATCTAGATCTCCTCTCTCTTTTCCCTCAAAAACTAGCAAGAATCCATGGAGGGATTGAGAGTTAGCAAGCTCGAAGAAGGTCAACAATGGGGGAAGAACATGAGCTCAAGGGATAAGGTTCAATGGGGAAGAAGACCCCCTTTTCTAGGTGGGGAAAAATCCAACCGTTATGCTCACAACCCGCACAGAGCGGTACTACCGCTCCAAGGAGCGGTACTACTGCTAGGGCGGTAGTACCCCTTTCAAAAACAACAGCGAGGAGGCAAAAGGCTAGTAGAACCGCCGGAGCGGTACTACCGCTCGTCCTCACGGTACTACCGCTAGGGATCGCAGTACTATCGCAAAGGGTAGCGGTACTACTGCTTGCGAGCGGTACTAAAAAAATACATGCGGGCCTATCACCGCAGGACTGGGGACGAGTTTTTGGTCCAAAGCGGTACTACCGCTGTAGGAGCCGCAGTAGTACCGCTCTAGAGTGGTAGTAAAAAATTACATCTGCTCCAATTCGCGGTAGTACTGCTGCAGCCTTTTCAGAACACCAAAACTGCCACAACTTTTGCAAACGAACTCCAAATTCGATGAAACCAAGTTTGTTCGAAAGCTAGCGACAAGGGCTAACACAATCCTGAAAGAAATATCAATAAGAAGAAAATTAGTAAAGGAAGAAAAAGGTGAGAACCCTTCCTCGGATAAGACCGGTAAAACCTCCAACACCGAAAACATCATAGAACACGCATGTGAACTCCATTTTTTATGAACTCAAGCTTGTCATCACGATGAACATATATAAGCTCTAAGACTCACAAAGAGAACCAAACAAGAACCAAGAAACATGATGCAAGGATTCAATGGTTTGAGCTCTCTACTAATGATACGATCAAGCTACCAACTTGAGAGCCCCCCTTGATAGTATGACAAACGATCCTATAACCCGGTCTCCCAACTACCACCACGAGACTGGTAAAATACAAAACCTATCAAGGGAAAACCTTTGCCTTGCCCATGGTCCACTTGAGCTAGATGATGACAATCTTGACTCCCGCAAGTTGGACCACCTTTCTTGATTACGTTGGCTTGATGAAGACTAGATGATTGCTACCCCATAGTCCACTATGGGTGAGCCTCTCTTCGGCACATCTTCACAAGACTGTTGACACCACAAAGGATGGCAAGATTCAAGCAGTTGATCTCTTCATGATGCTCCACTTGAACTTGCACATGACAATCATGATGACGATCACCACTTGATGTCATCCTTTCCATGGGTTGTATGATATCTTCCTCTTGATGCAAGCCCATGGACACGTACCTAACCCCACATAGAACTCTCACATAGACCATGGGTTAGTACACAAAGTGCAATGGACAATGCTTACTGATGGATTCATGTACCTAGGGTAGGGTCATGGACCTGATCTAAATACCCTACCCAAGGACACCCTTAGAAGAGATCACCTTCCAGTCGACCTATGAGGAACCCACTCGACTGACTTGAAGGACTCGACCATGAATACTCACTCGACCACCAGAAGGTCAAGAGGCACTCTGCACTGCAACGACCTGTAATTGAATAGACTTTATGGTAGTTAAGACACTTTATGTGGGCGTTACGACGCCTGGACTTAATGTACTTTAAACCCTTCATTCATTGGGTGGCGGGGGTCTGGCGACTCTATATAAGCCACCCCCTCCACAGCGCGAAGGGTTCGCACCTCTGTAACACATACACATACAATCCACTCGACCGCCTCGGGGCTCCAGGGCGTGGGGCTTTACTTCCTCCGAGAAGGGCTGAACTCGTACATCGCTTGTGTTTACAACCTCTCCATAGCTAGGACCTTGCCTCTCCATACCTACCCCCACTCTCCGCGGACTTAGAACCACGACGGTTGGCGCCCACCGTGGGGCAGGTGTTTTAGCGATTCTGTGGAGAAGTTGCGATACTTCCAGTACTTTCATCATGATGACTGCTGGAGTTTTGGTCGAGGGGCGCGAGATCCAACTCGGCGCTCTCACCTTTGTCGCCGGCGACTCCGCATGGCTCAGGAGGCTCTACTCGACATTGATCGCTCCCGTCCGAGTGCGGCCTTTTCAGCGCATGTGTCGCGGCGTTCTGCTGCGGCAACCGTCGACCCGTGTCGGTCGACTCCCTATCGGCCACCCTTCCGATCTCCCACCAGCGCAAGCGCTCTGGTGATCGAGGCTCCGGTGGTGGGTGAAGCCGTGATGGCTCGCCGGACAACCATCGCCCAAGTTGCGGCGTCGAGCCCGGCGAATCTCTCTACGGCCTGTTCGATCGTCGACCGCTCCGTGAAAGTGCATCGAATCGACGGCGATGATCCGGCGGCGGAAATCCTGATGGTCAGCGGACCTCGCAGATCCTCGGCCGCCCATGAGGCGGGGCAAGCGGCGAAGCGACACCGTCTGAGACCATGAAGAGTACCAGCCGAGACACTCGACTCTGCGAGAGGAAGAGCTTCGCCGCAGAACATGGATGCCTGCATACTCCCATCGCGGGAGAAACCCCGAGGCCAGCGCCTTGGAGGAGGCACGCCATTAATCTGGCTGAACGCGCTCGTTCGAGAACCTTCGGCGAGCACTCGGCGAAGCGTCTTGCGACAACGAGTTCAGCCAATCGGCGTCAACTCTTCCCGCCGACTCGGTATATTGAAACCCAATCCAGAATTTAGCGGTTGCAACCCGTATAGCGAGTCCATCTAGCCCTCTCGATCGGAGGTGGCAGAGGTTTGATCAGATCGAGATTTGCTCTGGCAGCGAGGAGACCGAACTCAGCCGTGTCGCGATCGCGAACAGAATTCACGATCGATCCGTCGCTGCGAATACTGATTGATCGGCTCACAGCCCCAGATCGCCTCCAGCGTCGGGAAGAAGCGCGACAATCGGCGAGATCAGTATGGAGACCGACATGACCGAGATGACAGGCGTCGAATGCCCGCTTCCCCTCCGAGGGATGGGTCTTACGCTCCTCGGCGACAGGATGACAGGCGTCAGCTTAGTGTGGGGCGAAGAGCTCCAGTCGACCCGTGGAACCCGAGCTTGACGCGCGATCCATCATCGTCGCGGGCTTGGTCGACCGGAACAGAGCCCATCGAGGCGGACCCGAGAGAGATGCTCCCACGAGCAGTCGAGTGCATGTTTCTGGTCCAGAATGTTTTAGCAGGGCTATTAGAGCCGCAGTGATCCCCCCAATTTCAGATTGGCAGCAGAGTCGACAAGTTCTTTGGTGAGTCTAAGCCCGAAACTTGGCTTGAGGACTACCGAGTGGCTGTTCAGATTGGTGGTGGGAGCGCGAGGTGGCCATGAAGCATTTGCCCCTCATGTTGGAAGGTTACGCGAGCATGGCTGAATCGATTACCTCCTAGCAAAGATATCTACACTTGGGAAGATCTGTCCCAGTGTTCGTCGAACATTTGAAGGAACCCGCAAGCGACCAGCTAGATTGACAGAAGCGCAAGTCGTGTGCGAAAACCAATGAGACTCTCGGAGAATATATTCAGAGGTGGATCACTTTGGACCATCTTGTGGAAAATGTGTACGATCATCAGCGATCTGCGCCTTCAAGGATGGCGTCAAAACGAAGAATTGAGTTTGAAATTTGGTGAACCGGAGACATGACCACGAGTCGGATGATGGAGATTGCTACCAAGCACGCCAACGGCGAGGAAGAAGACCGACTCGAGCGGCAAATACAAGCCGAGTCGATCGGAGAAGAAACTCGATCGGAAGCAGAAGCGGAAGGCCGAACCAGCAGCTCCTGGAGAGGCTCTGGCCGTCACTCAGGGAAAGTTCAAGGGCAAGCCAAAAGGATCCTGGAACCCTAAGAAGGTGAAGGATAAAGAAGGAAACGACGTGATGGATATGCCGTGTCACATCCACACGAAGAAAGATGAAGAGGGCAACATCATTTACCCAAAGCATACCACTCGCCAGTGTCGACTCCTGATTCAGCAGTTTCAAGGAAAACAGTCTAAGGACAAGGAGAAGGAGTCGGACAAGGCCGAAGACAAGGAGGACAGTGGGGAAGGATATCCGCATGTCAACTCCACTCTGATGATCTTCGCGGATGTGGAAAGCAAGAGTCGACTCAAAGTCATTAACCGTGAGGTGAACATGGTTGCCCCAGCAAAAGCAAGTTATCTGAGATGGTCCCAAACACCCATCACATTCGACCAGTCTGATCACCCGACTCATATTGCCACCCCTGGGAGGCAAGCTTTGGTGGTCGACCCAGTTGTCGAAGGCACTCGACTGACAAAGGTGCTGATGGACGGTGGAAGTGGGCTGAACTTGTTATATGCAGACACACTGAAAGGATTGGGCATTCTGATGTCCCGACTGAGCACCAGCAACATGAGTTTTCACGGAGTCATACCAGGGAAGAAAGCTGAGTTGCTCGGCTAAATAGCTCTGGACGTGGTGTTTGGTGATTCAAAGCATTTTCGCAAGGAAAAGTTGACGTTTGAGGTCATGGATTTTCAGAGTCCGTACCACGCCATTTTGGGGAGGCCAGCCTATGCACGGTTCATGGCTCGACCATGTTACATGTACCTCAAACTGAAAATGCCCGGTCCCAAAGGAGTGATCACTGTCACCGGTGATCGAAAAAAGCGAAGAGTGCTTTGAAGGGCTCGAAGATTGCGATTCGGTGACAGCGGTCGAGTTTGAAGAGTATAAGCAAAAGCGCAGATCCGAGTGATTTGCTGCGATCCAAGAAACCCGCCACAGAATCGCATTTGATCGTCCGGTGAGGCGAAGCCTGTCCACATTCACCCGACCGACCCCAATGCAGCCCGACCCACATTTCCACAACGCTCGACCGAAATAGGAAGAAGCGCTCATCCAGTTCCTCCGTGAGAAGCGGGACATTTTGCATGGAAGCCGGTGACATGCGGGTGTTCGAGGGATGGCTGAGCATCGCCTCGAGTCGACAAATCAGCAAAACCAGTAAAGAGCATCTTGGCGGTCCGCCGTCCAGAAGAGAAAGGCTGTTGGTGAGGAAGTGGCTCGACTGTTGGCGGCCGGATTTATCCGAGAGATATACCACTCCGAGTGGCTCGCTAATGTTGTCATGGTTCCTAAGAAGGACAAGTCGCTCCGCATGTGCATTGATTTCAAGCACATCAATCGGGCCTGCCCGAAAGATCATTTTCCTCTCCCTCGCATAGATCAAATTGTTGACTCGACCGCGGGATGTGAGAGATTGTCTTTTCTAGATGCATATTCCGGGTATCATCGGATCATCAGTATGGACCCGACGAAATAAAACAGCTTTCATCACTCCATTGGGTGCTTCGCTATATCACCATGCCATTCGCCTCAAGAATGCCGGAGCCACATTTATGCGAATGATTCAGAAGTGTCTGCTCACTCAAATCAGTCGGAATGTGGAAGCGTATATGGATGATATCGTCGTCAAGTCGTGAAAGGGTTCCGACCTGCTTGCTGACCTCGCCGAAACATTTGCCAACCTCATAAGGTATGATATCAAGCTCAATCCGTCAAAGTGCACATTCGGGGTTCCTGGTGGAAAGTTACTCAGTTTTCTCGTTTCCGAACGAGGGATCGATGCTAATCTAGAGAAGATCGGTACTATTCTCCGAATGAAAGCATACGCGCTGCGTGCACGATGTCCGAGCTTCTTGGATGCTTGGCGCATTAAGTCGATTCATCTCACGACTCGGTGAAAAGGCATTGCCTCTTTACCGATCGATGAAGAAAGCGGAACAAGTTTGAGTGGACTCGAAGCTGATGCAGCGCTTGTCGAGCTAAAAGCTCTCGCTCTCCACCCAGCCGGTGATTGCTGCTCCAATCAGCAAAGAGCCTCTGTTGCTTTATATCGCAGCCACAGGACAAGTCGTCGATCTGATTGCTTACGGTCGGCGGGAAGAGGAAGGAAAAGCCTTCAAAGTTCAGCGCCAAAGTGTATTATTTGTCCGAAGTCTTGACTCCATCCAAGCAGAGATATATCATTATCGAAGCTTGTGTATGGAATATACATGACCACGAAGAAGGTTGCTCATTATTTCTCGATCATTCCATCACGGCGTCGTGACGCCCCACTATCGAGATTTCGCACAACAGAGATGCAACTGGTCGAGTGGCGAAATGGGCGATTGAACTTCTTCCCTTGATATCAAGTTTGAGGCAAAGAAAGCCATTAAGTCCGTGCAATAGCAGATTTCCTCGCCGAGTGGATTGAACAACACAGCCGATGAAGTTCACTTGGAGCATTGGACCATGTTCTTTGATGGCTCTAAGATGCTGAATGGTTCGGTCTTTGGAGTTGTTCAGTTTCCCCGGAGGAGACAAGCTTAGGTATGTGCTCCAGATTCACTTTGATTCCTCCAACAATGAGGCAGAGTATGAGGCCCTTTTATATGGATTTGCATGGCCATCTCACTCGGCGTCCGTCGCTTTGATGGTCTATGGCGATTCAGATTTAGTGGTCAACCAGATGATGAAGGAGTGGGATGTGAGAAGCCCAGCCATATTTGGATCTTGCAATGTAGTGAGGAAGCTGGAAAAGAAGTTCGAGGGTTAGAGCTCCATCACATCCCCCGACTGAAAAATCAGGCAGCAGATGATCTGGCAAAGATAGGTTCCAAAAGAGAAGCCATTCCGAGCAGTGTGTTATTGGAGCATATACACACTCCGTCAGTCAAAGAAGATCCTTTGACAGAAGAAGCTCCACAGCCCAAGAGTGCCACAGATCCGACTGAGGTTGAGGTCCCAGCAGTGGTCGACTTGGTCATGGAGGTCTTAGTGCTCACTCCCGACTGGACAATTCCCTATATCGCGTATATCCTGAGAAAAGAGCTCCCAGAGGATGAGGAAGAGGCTCGGCAGATCGTCCGTCGATCCAAAGCCTTTACCGTTATCAAAGGACAGTTGTATAGAGAGAGCGCGACTGGAGTTGGTCAAAAATGCATAACGCCAGAAGAAGGTCGAATCATTCTCAATGATATCCACTCGGGGACCTGTTGTCACCATGCGTCCTCTTGGACCATCGTAGCCAAAGCATACCGAGCCGGATTTTACTGGCCTAGGGCGAATGAGATGGCAAAGGAAATAGTGGACAAGTGCGAAGGATGTCAGTTCTCAAGACAGTGGTCGAATGGAAGCATCACAGTTGAAAATGTTTGTCGAGTATAAAGGGTTACCTTCGAGCATAAGGAACAATTTCTTGGCAAGTCCACCCAGAAGGCTTCGGTCATTTTTCTTCCCGATCAACTGGTTGATCTTGTCGGTCGAGTAGTCTTGTCACCTTGACCGGTCGACTTCCTTGTTGGCAATCCCAAGAGCAGCTTTCAGATTGGTATTTTCCTGTTCAAGCTTGGTGGTGGCTAACTTCTCGTCGACAAGCTTGGTCTTCTCAGCTAGCTCAAGGTCTTTTCTCTTCTGGGCCTCCTTCACCTTGCCTGCAAGTTACAGCAAGGTCAGATTTTGAAACAAATGAAGGGAAAAAGGAGTTGTCGAGGTCTCACCGAACATACCTTTGGTCTCCTCCTTCGCCTTCGTCAGATTCTCCTGAACCAGCTTCAGATCCAGCTCGAGATGAATGTGCTTCTGCTCCAGCTCAGTATAGCGAGCCGCAAGGTCACAGGATTTCTACGAAGAACCAATCAACAGAATATCAAAGATAATTCACTTCCGACTGGATAAGAGAAAATCATACGTTTCTAAGACTACAGCCGAATGCAAGCATTCGACCGTAGTCTCAGGGACTACACCCAGTGGGTGCACTCAGCGTACCCCCACTAGTTCTATTCAAGAACAGAGTCGACTAGTCGACCCACAAAAAAAGAGAGACGTGTTCTTCAGACTGTAATCGACTGCAAGCAGTCGACCACAGTCTCGGGGACTACACCCAGTGGGTGCACTCAGCGTGCCCCCACCGGTTTCAGAAATCCATTCGCCCCAGTCGAATGACGAAAAGCCTTTACTTGTAAAGCCTAAGGCCGACTGCCAGCAGTCGACCTTAGCCTTGGGGACTACACCCAGCGGGTGCACTCAGCGTGCCCCCGCTAACACGGAGTTTTTTATCGACACACCCAGTGGGTGATTGCTATGGATTCCAGAAAGAAAAGTTTTGATAGCATATCCTAAATGAGCAGCGGTGGTCGATCGACCGACATTGCTTTGAAGGGCGGAGCTGGCGTCATAAGCTGCCCGGCTTGCATCCGGATGGTCTTCACCGCTCCATCATGATCCTCGCTTGGCGATCGCTTCCTTAGCATGCTGGCTTGGTCCTCCGGGACGTGGTGCATCGTGAAAAGAGAAGGTTGTGCGGCACTTGACGAAGCAGGATGAGCACTCGTCAACGGCACCGCGAAGGACACAGTGTGTCGAGTGGTGTTCTCTTCCCCCGCGACCAGAGTCTCGGGCGCCGTCACATCCTGGGCCACCCTGCCGGCAGACGCTTTCCTGCTCCTTCTGTCCTTCAGCGGTTCCTCATCCTCATCATCATCAGGAAGAGTGATAACAACATTGGATGGAGCTACAGAAAAGAATCAGAATCAGAGATCATGAATCAGTCGACTAAAAAACGGATTTAAGAGTATAGTACCAGGGTTTGAGGTTGCTGCGTCCTCCGTCTCATGGTCGTCAGCCATGCCTGAGGTCTCAGAAGTAGCAGCACTACAGCCCCAAAGAATCAGTCGGTTAACTCAAGTATCAACCAGAGATAAAGCTTACACAAAACAAGAAGACTTAAGCAGCATGTTTACCCTGATATGGTGGGAATGGACACCTTCATCTTCGGCAGGAGTTTGGTTGGTTTTGACGGAGCCACCTTGGACTGCTTCGGTGCCTTTTCAGTCGGCGCTAGAGAAATGGTTCGAGGGCGTTTGGTCGACTGCGCGACATTCGCAACCCCCTTGCCATGTTCAGTCGCAGGGTCATGGACAAGCTTTGACCGCCTTTCCGAGCGCGGTGGTGCAACCTCCTCCTCTTCCTCTTCTTCGTCCTCATCATCGTCGTCGTCATCGTCGTCATCTTCGGCAGCGTCTGAGTCCCACTCCTCCTGGCTCTCGCCCCCGCTTGCTTCTCCCTCCTCAGTCGGAGCTTGAGATCCATTGGGCATCGAGTACATCTCGGTGAGGGCCTGAAAGACGTCAAGACAGAGATCAATCAACCAATTTGCAAAGCATACAGAAACAAATACGACAAGTATATAATGGAAGGCAGAGCAAACGTACCTTGTCTGGAACGCTGTGATGGTCGAGTGGAGGAATCCTCCTGGATCCACGGGGATTATCCTTATTCCCAGTGACCGCGGCCATCCACCTTTCCACCGTGGCGTCATCGACTGCTTCCGGGTGGATCCGAGTCTCGTCTTCAGTTCCGCAATACAACCACATGCAATGGCTCCGGAACTGAAGAGGCTTGATACGTCGCCAAAGGAAAACCTCCAAAAGGTCCATGCCGGTAACGCCGTCTCGAACCAACTGCACCACGCGATCCATCAGCATCTTCACGTCAGCTCTCTCCTCCGGAATCACCTTCAGAGAGGAGGGCTTGCTCACTCAGTCCATGGTGAATTGAGGGAGTCCACTCGACTGCCCCGGCGTCGGCTCATTCTGGCAGTAGAACCAGGTCGACTGCCAGCCCTTGACCGACTCGGGAAATGCCATGGCTGGGAAGGTGCTCCTGTTCCTCACTTGGATCCCCAGGCCCCCGCACATTTGGACAACTTGGGTTTTCTCATCGCCTGGGCTCGCCTTCTTCACGGTCTGAGAGCGACACGTGAATATGTGCTTGAACAAGCCCCAGTGCGGTCGACAGCCCAGGAAATTCTCACACATGGATACAAACGCAGCAAGATACGCGATGGAGTTCGGGGTGAAGTGGTGGAGTTGGGCTCCAAAGAAGTTCAAAAAACCACGAAAAAAAACACTCGGTGGCAAAGAAAATCCGCGATCGACATGAGTGGCCAGGAGCACGCACTCACCCTCTTCCGGCTGGGCTGCCACTCTTTCCCTGGAAGCCTTGCGGCGCCGTGGGGGATCAGCCCGTCGTCGGCCATGTCGAGGAGATCCTTCTCCCTGATGGTCGACTGGATCCAATCTTCCTGGACCCAGCCCTTCGGCAGGCGAGATCTAGATGAAAACCTGCTGCAACTGGTGGATCTCCCCTTCGCCTTCTCCGTCGCCGACGCCTTCTTTGCGCGCTCCAGCACCGCCGTCTTCTCCTTGACCATGGCTCCGGCGAGATGCGCGAAGAGGAGCTTTGCGGAGGCGAAAGCGGGCGCGTTGGGCGGAGACGAGGTGAGCAGAGAAGAAAGGATGAAGCACTGTTCAGAAAACCCTCGCCGGTCGCATTTATAACATCCCTTCCGAGTGGATGACAGGTGGACCCGGTCAGTCTAATCATATCCCGAAACAGTTGCATTGACGTGATACGTGGCGGAAAAGGCGGCGCGGGGATCGAGGCGTCTATGTCCTATCCCATCTGAACGCCGCGGTCCACCCCGCTTCGCGCGCTTCCCCAAATTTCGTATCCCGTAGAATCCGCGAACGGCAGATCGGTCTGTCAGATGCGGGATCTCCTGCGATCTGTCGCTCGGGAACCGGCGAAGTCCGAAAAGTCACTCGACGAAAGACAAGAATAGATCGAGTCGACTGAGGAAAAGTTGCTCGTTATCAACAAAGAGGGTCTTGATCCAGAACGACGCATAACCAGTATGCAGAAGTCAATCGGAAACAGCATCAACTCCTTCCCCACTCAAGCCTCAATCCATTTGGGGGCTAATGATGGATTCATGTACCCAGGGTAGGGTCATGGACCTGATCTAAATACCCTACCCAAGGACACCCTTAGAAGAGATCACCTTCCAGTCGACCTACGAGGAACCCACTCGACTGACTTGAAGGACTCGACCATGAATACTCACTCGACCACCAGAAGGTCAAGAGGCACTCTGCACTGCAACGACCTGTAATTGAATAGACTTTATGGTAGTTAAGACACTTTATGTGGGCGTTACCGAACGCCCTGGACTTAATGTACTTTAAACCCTTCATTACGTAATGGCGGGGTCTGGCGCACTCTATATAAGCCACCCCCCTCCACAGGCAGAAGGGTTCGCACCTCTGTAACACATACACATATAATCCACTCGACCGCCTCAGGGCTCCGAGACGTAGGGCTTTTACTTCCTCCGAGAAGGGCCTGAACTCGTACATCGCTTGTGTTTACAACCTCTCCATAGCTAGGACCTTGCCTCTCCATACCTACCCCCACTCTACTGTCAGACTTAGAACCATGACACTTACCATACCATGGGATCACTTGATCCCTCTCGGTACATTTTCTACGCTTTGTGAGTTGATCAACTTGATTCACTCTTGACTTAGTCTCGATCAACCTTGAATCTTTCCAACTCTCTTCATTTGGATGATGTCTTGAAGGTAAACATGAATGATCACACAATCTTCTTCTTCAAGACATGCTTGCAATAAGCTGAACACTCACATGACCAATCTTTGAATAAACTCCTTGAAACCAACACATGGACTTCAAGAAAAGCCTATGGGCAAAACCTTCAAATATAACTCAAGGAAACCATTAGTCCATAGAGATTCTCATCAATTACCAAAACCAAACATGGGGGCACCGCATGTTCTTTCAATCTCCCCCATTTTGGTAATTGATGACAATCAATTTCAAGTGAGTTTATACAAGGAGTTATGCATCACCATGTAATGCAACAACCAATGATGCATGAGAATGGGATGCAAATGCTTAGGAACCAAAACCAAAGCAAGGAGAAAACTTTGAAGACTTCTCCACAAAACTCTCTGAAACTGCTCCCCCATTGGCATCGATTGCCAAAATGGGTGAAAAGATTAGAAGGCCAATATAAAGAGTGTTCCTCCATAAATTGTGTATCTCTCAAAAAGAGAGTGGAATGCAATACACATATCCAATGGTAAATACTTGGAGTAATACAAACTATATTGAGGCCCAAAGATTGCAACAGAATGATATGCCACAAAGACATAACAAAGAGAGAAACAAGCAATCGAGCAATCAAAAGATCCCAATTGAAGAAAGCAATCAAATGATATCAATTCAACCAACTAGACCAAAGACCCTATGAGCCACATGAATGAAGGATATTATGATATGAGCAAAGGAGTGTTCTAAATAAGCTAGAGAAGCTCCCCATGATTTGTGAACACATAAGAATATTTGTATTTGGATACAAAGTGCACAAAATAGGATCATAGCTCCCCCAAAATCAATAGAAGCTTACAACAAGTGCAAGTGAGAATGTAGGAAACAAAGCCTAGCACTTGCAACAAACAAATGGTTGAGCAACATATAAAAGAGGCAACTTAAGAGAAGGCTCAACCAAAATGATGTGTGTGAGTCATGGCAAAGCACTTGAGAAGACTAATGTATGGATGAGCATTAAGCATCAACATTGTCTTGGATAGTGGAGATACAAGGTGCATGACATGTCCTCCCCACACACACCAAACAAAAGGGTTCACAAGCACACTAAAAATGCAAAATGAAGAACCAACACTTGTGACAACCCATGGTGAAGATAGAAGATGAAAGCCTCATCAAGACGAGGGATACCAATTAAGATGGCAAAAGCCTCATAGAGATAAGCATGAGGAAAATAATCTTCACCACACAAGAGTGCATCAAGATGCAACGAGATAAGACACGCACTCAAGGCAAAAGCTTTCACGGAGCCACCAAAGAAAAAAAAAAGAACGACAAGGTGGACGTGAAAGAAAGGATATCATCTAGATATGCAACTTCTTTCAAGTGTATAAGATTCTAGGTAGACGAAATCATGATGATATATATCTACAAAGAAGGATGTACACCCGGAATAGTTACAACACGAAGGAACAAGATATCCAAAAGGTAGTCATAGATATAGCAATAAGATATTTGCTTCGAAGCATAACACATTGCTAGATATGGTCTTATTGTATATAGATGAATTCCTACCACACAACTATCAAAGACATCACAACTAGCAACATGAGATCATCATTGAGATGCTTTGAGAAAGGAAACAAGTATCACAAGATGGAATGACTATCATGCCAAGATGCAACCTACACAAGGTTGAATGCAAGAAAAGAATGCATGAATAGATACTTGTTACTGATATATTATTGGAAGGATGTAGAAGAAACCAATTGAAGGTACTAGATAGTAGTTCATTGAGCATCCTAGCTTGACTCCAATAAGCACGTGATGACACCACCTTCCTTGTGAGTCATCCGAGCATCCAACGCATCTCCAATTGTTCCTAGAACAACAACACAAACAAAATGGTACCCAAACTCATTGGGACCAAAGAGTTAGAGAACCAACAATACATAAGACAAACTCCACATAGATATGTGCATATAGATATGAAAATGAATCTCATGCACATCTCATCCAATTTGAGGCTTGGTGGAGTTTCCCCTATATATTGGATCAAAGAAAGAAAACATGACAAAGGAACTACATGAAGTTAAAATGCATGCTCAAGACTTTCAAGAACCGATACCAAAATACAAGGAAAAACCAAGTGAAAAGGATACCAAATGGAGAAATCATCACTTGGAAGCTATCATTAAAAGATACATCAAGGAATGAGATATCCATTGGAACACACAAAAAGGTGTCAAACTCCCAAAGGAGAGGATGGTTCCAAACAAACCAAGCTCTCTAAAAAGTTTCATGATGGCACAAAGTACCAAAAGAAATGACTTGCCATCCACCAACACACACTTAAAATGGATCACAAGTTTAGTGTTTTATAGAAAATAGGATAGCTCCCCCACGAGTTGTGCATTATAGAGAATTTGCATTTGAATACAAAATGCACAAGGTAGGATCACCACGTTCACTATATCAAGGAAAACACTAGACAAGACCAAGAAAACAACAAGATCCTCAAGTGGCAGGGAAGGCAATGGGAGTTGACACAAGCTTGGCAAGAGATAAGGCAAATAAAAAGCAAACACCAATGTGAAGATGATCAATAATTTCTACCACACATAAGTGAGTACCAATTGTCAAAAGACAAGAAGTATTTGGAAATAATTCCCGGCGATAGATAGCAAGGATATCCGACATCATCTTCACACCAAACACGAGCAAGTTGCAACTTGTAGAGCTAACATGCCACCTACGAACAATATAATTTACAAAAACAATTCTAAGTGACAATATCTCGAATGCACACATTTTTTAGGCTTGTAATATACACATAGCTTATTACTCCCCCATAATGTGATACCAATGAAAAACTTAACAAGATGCAAAAGAGAACCAACAAGAGATAATTAATAGACCAAATAGAATTTGAATTTCTCATGAGAAGAGATACCACATAGAGACTAGATAATCTTGTAATATCAATACTAGATGGTATTCCTTATGTACACACATTTTTAGGATTGTGAGGTGCACAAAGCACATCACTCCCCCAAAATGGGATGTTCCATTAATCTCTCACAAGATCCAACTAAGATATAAACAAGATGAACAAAGGCTCAACACACTACACACACGTACATGATGTGCGAACCAACATGCACATACTTGATTTCTCAAGATAAGCAAATTGGAAGCATAACATATACATGCACATGGAAGGTACAAAACCACAACACGCTAAGGGGCAAGTAACTTTTAATGTAAACAATTTAAGCACAAGTTACTGCAAGGGGGAACATTGGATATAAGATAGAAACTTGATAATCCGAATGACTTGGCTTGAGACAATATGAATGATGAAGACCCCTTAATTCTTCATAATGTAGCCAAGTCTCCAGTGACCTCCATCAACACCTATTGATCAAGTTTTAGCTTGTTGGTCCCCAACCAAGTTGGGTCCTAAGAGGTTAGTCACAATAGGCTTGGCCACCTAAATGGTTCTTTTCTTGACACCACTTTGAGTACCAACAAACTTTGCAAACACATTGCCAACATTATCCTTACCAAGAGAATAGACATCATGTAGGATCGAAAGTATGTCTAGAGGGGGGGTGATTAGACTACTTGACAAGATAAAAATTCTGCCTTTTGACAAAGAACAGTTTTTTGGCAGATTCACAATTATGATCAAATCAAGCATCACCCTACACATGCAATTCTAGAGTATAGGCAGCGGAAAGTAAATTGCACATGTAGTAAAGAGAGGTGGAGAAGAGCAAACGCAATTTTGGAGACACGGTGATTTTTCTCGTGGTTCCGATAGGTGGTGCTATCGTACTTCCACGTTGATGGAGACTTCAACCCACAGAGGGTAACGGCTGCGAGAGTCCACGGAGGGCTCCACCCACGAAGGGTCCACGAAGAAGCAACCTTGTCTATTCCATCATGGCCTACGCCCACGGAGGGCTAGCCTTACTCGGGGTAGATCTTCACGAAGTAGGCGATCTCCTTGCCCTTACAAACTTCTTGGTTCAACTCCACATCTCGATGACGGAGGCTCCCAAGAGACACCTAACCAATCTAGGAGGCACCACCCTCCAAAAGGTAATAGATGTTGTAGACGATGATGAACTCCTTGCTCTTGTGCTTCAAATGATAATCTCCCCAAGACTCAACTCTCCTCACTGATTTGGCTGTGGTGGAAGAAAGGATTGAGTGGAAAGCAACTTGGGAAGGCTAGAGATCAAGCTTCATATGGTGGGAGTGGAGCAACTTGATCTCAACACAAGGGTAGGTAGTTCTCTTCTCGTAAATGTAAGGTAGGAGTGGTAGTTCTTTCGATGGCTCTCTCGACGAATGAAGAGGGGTGGAGGGTATAAATAGCCTCCACACAAAATCCAACCGTTACACACATTTGAGCAATCTCGGTGGGACCGAAGTGGACAACTCGGTGAGACCGATAGTTCAAATAATGTGAGCGTTAGGATTTTCATGGGACCGAAAATACAAACTCGGTTAGTCCGATTCGTGCAATGACAAGAGCATGCCAATTTCGGTGGGACCGACTTCATCATCTCGGTGACACCGATTTGATGATGAAGGTTCTGAAGCTTGGCAACTCATGTTTGGTGAGACCGAGTTCGAATCGGAAAATCCGAGTTTACTAGGGTTTGGCTTATGGCTGAGGTGGTTCATCTCGGTGTGACTGAGTTTGGAATATCGGTGGGACCGAGACTACTTATAAGTGTATATGGCAGTGAAAGTTGCTTATAGTTTAGGAGATGTATCACTAAGCACTTGAGCAACCAGATCATCATCATAACCTCATACCCTTTTAATAGTATTGGCTTTTCCTATGGACTCAATGTGATCTTGGATCACTAAACCAAAAATGGAGTCTTGAGCTTTTGCCAATGCTTGCCTTGGCATTTTGAGGGGTCCACTTCTTCAGTCCTTGCCATACCCATATCACTGAACTCTCTCAAATGATTCTCAAGTAATTATTAGTTCAATGATATATATGTTGTTATTAATTACCAAAACCACCCGGGGATTAGTTGCACTTTCAATCTCCCCCTTTTTGGTAATTGATGACAACATATAGATCAAAGCTTCGACAAAGGATATAATCAATGAATAATATAAATCGCTTTGAGAAGTATGTGATAAGTAAGAGCTCCCCTAAATTTGTGCATTATTTAAGATTTGCGTTTGAATGCAAATGCACAATCGATTAGGATCATGGGTCACTCTTCCATGTCACATACATCTTGGTGGAGCGCACAAAATGATAAAATGAACAGCATGCACCCAATCACCAAGACATGAGTAAATGGTCATACGAGATAGGAATGGCATATGATAAGCATTAAGCACACATTAAAGCATAGTACGACCAAGCACTCATTAAGGTAGAATCAAACGTAGTATCAAACACACTGAATGTCTCGAAAACCAAAAGTATCTCAAAGAAACCGCAAAAGAACGAAAGAGCAAAAGCGCAAAGACAACAACACTCTCTCTCTCGAAGTCCTATGATCTATACAATTTCTCCCCCTTTGGCAACAAGTTACCAAAAAGTTCGAAAAAGCATAGAGCTAAGCGTCACTGTGGACTCTGCTGGCGGCTCCGTGCAGGTTGATGTCGAGTGGATATGACAACATCGGCGAAGACTTGGTGATGTTTGCGCTGGAGGAGTGGACTTTGGAGCTGGAGTTGGAGTAGGGCAACTGCTGGAACTGTGGAGGTGCCGAAGCTATAGTCCCGTGTCGATCCATGGAATAGCAGCTGATCAGGGTCCTTTGGGAACCGGAGCGATCTGTCATCGTGAGAATCTGGACTAAGTCATCCCGCAACTCACGATAAGCTCTTCCTTCTCTGCTTTGCTTCCTCAATGTCGCCTCGAGCTTGTTGGACGGTCACTTGTACTTGATCGACTTCACGCCCAGAGCGTGGATCTTGTCCTCAACAATCCTCTCTAAGCTCTCCGAGACTGTTCAATGCTGGCCAGCGTTGTTCAATCCTTTGAGTAGCTTCAAGAATTTGCTCTCGAAACTCTTTGGTTTAGCTGCTCTTTGTTGCTTCCTTGTCGACTTTGGCTTTCTTAGCAGCTGCGATCTTGGCTTGACCTTCAACAGATGTCGGATCCTCCTCATCCATCACAACAACATTGTCTTCATGCTCTGGCTGCAACGGTAAATGTTCTCTATCCAACAAGAATGTGCCCGTGCCAAACTTGGCATTGATAAGCATCTGAATCATGGGCAAATCCACATGACCTTTTCTCGTCATTGCAGTCCTCTTAATGGTCTCTACCATCAAGTCCATCACCTTGAAAGGTGCTCTCTCATCAAGTATGTGCAGCATGTTGATAGAGTATCCTCTGATCATGCGATCATCTCCAGATTTGGGCATCAAGGTATGCCTCAAAATGGTATTAGTGGTAGGTAAGCCTGCCTGGAGATAGTAGACTGAGCCAAGCTTCCAGATTCCCAAATCCTCTGCTGGAATCTCTTTGTACATGTTTTTCATAGATTCATGATTCTTCTTTGGAATCCCATATACATCAATATCATCTTCTCGTTGCACTGGAGCATTCAGAATTTCTGCCCATTCTTCAACAGAAGAAGAAAATCTTTGACCTTCAGTCATCCACATAATCTTTCCATCGGGGTAGAAATGAGCTGTGGCATAGAATTGCATTATCATCTCATCGTTCCAACTGGTCAATTTCTGACCTACAAAGTCTGCAACTCCACATGCAGTGAAACTTTCATGCACATGTGGAAAGAAATCTCTGTGCTCTTCGCTGTCAATGTACTTCCAATCAACATATCTGGTGTCTGCGACTATGGGCTTCTTGTCCATCAAGATGGTCTCATAGAAGTCCTGCTGCTCTTTGGTGTGAAATCTGGGATCTACAAGCAGTTCTTCTCCTCACGGCATATGGGTGGTTTGTCTCCATAGCACGAGACCTTTATCTTTCCTTGCCTTCATATCCTCGGCTTGAGGATGAGCATCATCATGGAGTGGCAGTTTTGGACGAAGTTTCAAAGCAAAACTGGTCCTTCATCGTCGACTCAGCTGGTGGCACATCATCCTTGTTCTTTTGAGACGCTGGAATGTTTCTCGACGGTCTTCTTGGGCTTGGCAGCGAGGCTTTTTTGGAGCTGCCTTAGCTGGAGCAGATTTCTTGGGCTTTGATGTGGCTCCAGCCTTAATGGCATCACCCATGAGCTTCGGCTTCTGAGGAGTAGGCTGGGGTGCTTCCTCATCCTCATCCCTCTACCGCTGCATCATGCACTATCCTCTTTCTCTTGGAGGTTTTCTTCACTTTGCTTGTAGCTGCCTCTCCCAAATTCAGCTTCTTAGCAACAGTTGACTGCTTGACTTTGCTGGTGCCCTTCTTAGATTGTTGACCTTGTTGCTCTTTGGCAACAACCTTCCTTTTAGGCTTTGAGGTCACCTCTTCCTCAACAACAAAATCTGAATCCTCATCATCTGAATTCCTCTTCTTTCTAGCTCTGGTGGCTGCAGGAGGCATGCCACTAGGTGTACTCCTCTCACCATCATCAGATGAGCTACTAGGATCAGGACTAGTGCCTGCCTCTGGAATGTCTGCAATGGGTGTCTCGACCTGATCTCGATCACACTGCATCGACATGGCTGACAACTTTGTGAATAGATAAGGTGTAGGCAGAGAAGAAGAGTCATCACAAACTGCAGAAGTTTTTGCAAAAAAATGAGTTCAAATTCTAGTATTAAGTTTTCACAGAAGACATTTCGGTCAGACCGAGTTTAAGGTTCGGTGAATCCGAAGTGTTAAACAGGAGCTTGGCACACCACTTTCGGTTTGACCGAAGTGGGTTTCGGTCCTGCCGAAAACACTAGGGTTTCACAGAATCTTCATTTCGGTCACACCGATTTTGCACAACTCGGTTGGACCGAAGGGTGCAGCGCAATGGCCATAGGCCAAATCGGTCATACCAAAATTATAAAATCGGTCTCACCGAGATGTGTTCGGCGGAAACCTAACCCTAAAACCTTTACTCGAATCTAGTCCAAACGAACTAATGTGGTGTACAGGAGGATTTCAATCGTGGCAAGATACTAGGCAATCCAAACGTGCATTGAATCGGAGATGGGAGCACGAGTGGGATCAAAACTCACCCTAACTTGGTGGAGTTTTTCTACGGCGGCAACGGCTCGGAGGAGATGGCCGTTGACGGCGACGGAGACTGCTGGGCGAGGGCGCGGCATTTACAGCGACGATCCGGAGACCAAGGCGACGGCAGCAAGGGTGTGGGGCTAAACGTTTGAAGGAGGAATCACGCGCGCCCTCGGAATATATACCCCTTCGCTGTTGGTGGGACCGAGTTGTAAAACTTCGGTGGCACGAGATGGATAACTGCTAGGCGTTATGCACTTCGTCACGCCGAAAATCACAACTCGGTTTCACCGAGATGAAAACCTAGATCAGTCTAAATGCTTTCGGTTCGACCGAGTTTGAGTGAGTTGGTCTGACCGAAATCAATTAGAAGGTTTTGGATATTAGCCCTTGACGGATCGGTGGCTCCGAGTGCTCCTCACCCGGAGGGTCCGAAAATGACTTGTTCAAAATTTGTGATGTAAGCATGAATAGAATTTGAGACAAGAAAGCATAGATAGCTAGGGGAGGTACTTAGGCATTCTTGTCCATCCATTTGGTCAGAAAACTCAAAACGACCAAAACAACAAATGGGTGTCCTCGAATGGATAAAATCATGCATCCAACATGCTCACACAATAAGATAGCAAATGAAATATGTGTCAAACATGCACAACTAAAACTCTAGCGACTAACACACAATTTGTCGATGACTAGGTCATCTTTATATGAGTATATTGACTTAGGAGCCAAATGAGAACATTTGATCATAGGTCATACTCATCGTTTAAGCACAAGTGGGGTTACCACTTTTACATAAAGCATTGATGTGTTCACATCATTTGAAGATGCTTTAGCTCAATTTTTAGAGCAAAGCTCCCCTAGATGTGAGAACCCTTTTAAAGGGTCAAACTAACCTTGGGTTGTCGAGAAGACTTCATGTAGATGTTGAAGATGTGGATGCTCAATGTTGATGGAGATCATCAAGAGTTGGGAGCTATCCTTTGGATTCGGCACTTTCAAGATACCTACATGGGTTAGTCCCACAAGGAACAAACAAGGATATCCATGGACATAGATTGAAGTTCACAATAGATGATGTCCATGAAAGCAATGATTACCTTGTCCCTTGACTTACCAACAAGAGGGTTTGTGACTCCATGAACTAGTGCACAATGTGGAAGTTGATTGCACAAGTTTTTGCCAAAATGAATGTGAGTGAAGCATGTTGGCGGAGTCACCCTCAAGAACTTTCTAGTTCTTCTTCTTCGGGATTCACATCATCTTGATGGGAATCCTTGGGGTTGTAGTTGAGCTTGACGAAGTAGAACTTGGCGTTTTCTTGGCAACCCACTTGACCATGGCTTGAGGTGCTTCAACAAATGCATCAATCTCCTCTTGAAGCTTGTCCTTGCCTTTTAGCTTGTGGTCATGTGGTGGAAGGTCATCTTGAGCTTGTTCCACATTGGAAGAAGTAGGATCATACTTCTCCTTTTGAGGAACAAACTGTGGAGTAGGATATTGACCTTCTTCCCACTCAACGCCTTGGCGTTGAACTTTCGCTCAAAACCAATTCCTTGATTCTTCGGTGCCTTCCTTGCTTGCGAACAATTTCCTCAAAGTTCTTGCTTCGGCAAGGCTCTTGTAGACACCTTTTCTATGATCCCTTTCAATAAACTATTTTCTTGCTCAAGTGTAACTTGGCTTGAAACATTGTTAGTGGAATCAAGAGAACTACTAGAAGCAACAACATTGGATTTAGCATGGTTATTGTTACTACTAGAGAAAGAATTTTTCTTATGCTTGTCATGCTTAGTCTTAATGGGTGGCAAGAAATTAGACAAGAGAAGTCATTTGGCAAGATATGAAGAACTCTTCTTTCGAAGATCGTCATTGATTGCTTTTAGAAACTCATGTTCCTGCTCCAGAGTGAGCTTCTCGAAGCGTAGCTTCTCATGAGATCTTAGGAGCTCTCTATGATCTTCTTGAGTTGTTTCATGAGCTAACTTAAGAGTGTTTAGTTCTTTAGTTAGACGCTCAATCTCCTTCATAGCATTGTCATTCGAATCTTCTCGACTATAAAGACTACTAGCATGTTCATCGTTACTAGGCTCCTTTGGATTTATCAAGCAAGAGTTCATCTTCACCAAGCAAGTCATCCTCATCACTATTGAAGTCAATGAATTCAGGGTGTGATACCTTGAGGCCTTTAGCCATGAAGCATCTTCCAATTCCCTCATTTGGTGAATCAAATAAGTCGAGGAGTTGGAGTTGGAGGATACGAGAGCGAGACCGCAACACCTTCATCTTGATGTAGTCGGAGTTGGAGTGATAGCTTCCTTCGGATTGATTGTCGGAGTCGGAGCCGAGACCCATTCACCTACATGAGCTTGTTGTTTTCTTCTTGTGTAGCTCCTTGATGACTTGTCTTTCCTCTCGAATCCTTGCTTCTCCGAGAGGGTCTTCGCTCATAACGATCATCTCTGCTCCTTCTCTCTTTCCGAGGTGACTCATCTCTTGAGCTTCTTCTTCTTGGAGATTCTTCTCTTCTCTTGTGGGGAGCCGACACTCATTTGAGTAGTGTCCGGTCTTCCACAATTGTAGCAGATTCGATCACGACTAGAAGATCTCTTTTCATCATATGATCTAGACTTTGAGCTTCTCTCTTTGCCTCTATTCTTGTAGAATTTGTTGAAGTTCTTGACCATTAGGCTTATCTCTTCATTGGAGACTAACTTGTCACTTGAGGTTGTGGGAGCATCACTTGTAGCTTTGTAAGCACCACTTGACTTGTTGTGAAGCTCTTCCTTATCCTTAAGTGTCATCTCATGAGCAACAATTCTTCCAATGACTTCGGTTGGCTTGAGATTCTTGTAGTTTGGCATCATTTGGATCAAAGTGCACACGGTGTCATACTTTCCATCCAAAGCTCTGAGAATCTTCTTGATGATGAATCGGTCGGTCATTTCTTCGCTTCCTAAGCCGGCAATCTTATTTGTGATGAGAGCAAGCCTAGAGTACATTTCAGTGACTCCTTCACCATCCTTCATCTTGAACATGTCAAGTTGACCTTGAAGAATATCTAGCTTTGAGTCCTTCATGGACTCGGTACCTTCGTGCATTTCAACCAAAGTATCCCAAATCTCTTTTGCATTCTCAAGACGGCTGATTTTGTTGAACTCCTCGGGACACAAGGCATTGAAGAGAATGTCACAAGCTTGAGCATTGTTTTGCAACATCCGCAATTCTTCCGGTGTAGCTTCGCGATCCGGAACTTTTCCTTCCTCGAAGAATTCACCTTGCATACCAACACAAATAATGCCCCATGCGGCTAGGTTATGACCAAGAATATGCATTTTCATTTTATGCTTCCAACTAGCAAAATTTGTACCATCAAAGTAAGGACCTCTACGAAAATTACCCTCACTAGACGCCATACTCTCCTAGGTTGTGAAACCAAGCTTATGGAGTCCAATGCAATGGAAACCAATACAATGGAGACCAAAGCTCTGATACCACTTGTAGGATCGAAAGTATGTCTAGAGGGGGGGTGATTAGACTACTTGACAAGATAAAAATTCTGCCTTTTGACAAAGAACAGTTTTTTGGCAGATTCACAATTATGATCAAATCAAGCATCACCCTACACATGCAATTCTAGAGTATAGGCAGCGGAAAGTAAATTGCACATGTAGTAAAGAGAGGTGGAGAAGAGGAAACGCAATTTTGGAGACGCGGTGATTTTTCTCGTGGTTCCGATAGGTGGTGCTATCGTACTTCCACGTTGATGGAGACTTCAACCCATGGAGGGTAACGGCTGCGAGAGTCCACGGAGGGCTCCACCCACGAAGGGTCCACGAAGAAGCAACCTTGTCTATTCCATCATGGCCTACGCCCACGGAGGGCTAGCCTTACTCGGGGTAGATCTTCACGAAGTAGGCGATCTCCTTGCCCTTACAAACTTCTTGGTTCAACTCCACATCTCGATGACGGAGGCTCCCAAGCGACACCTAACCAATCTAGGAGGCACCACCCTCCAAAAGGTAATAGATGTTGTAGACGATGATGAACTCCTTGCTCTTGTGCTTCAAATGATAATCTCCCCAACACTCAACTCTCCTCACTGATTTGGCTGTGGTGGAAGAAAGGATTGAGTGGAAAGCAACTTGGGAAGGCTAGAGACCAAGCTTCATATGGTGGGAGTGGAGCAACTTGATCTCAACACAAGGGTAGGTAGTTCTCTTCTCGTAAATGTAAGGTAGGAGTGGTAGTTCTTTCGATGGCTCTCTCCACGAATGAAGAGGGGTGGAGGGTATAAATAGCCTCCACACAAAATCCAACCGTTACACACATTTGAGCAATCTCGGTGGGACCGGTGGACAACTCGGTGAGACCGATAGTTCAAATAATGTGAGCGTTGGGATTTTCAGTGGGACCGAAAATACAAACTCGGTTAGTCCGATTCGTGCAATGACAAGAGCATGCCAATTTCGTGGGACCGACTTCATCATCTCGGTGACACCGATTTGATGACAAAAGGTTCTGAAGCTTGGCAACTCATGTTTCGTGAGACCGAGTTCGAATCGGAAAATCCGAGTTTACTAGGGTTTGGCTTATGGCTGAGGTGGTTCATCTCGGTGTGACTGAGTTTGGAATATCGGTGGGACCGATACTACTTATAAGTGTATATGGCAGTGAAAGTTGCTTATAGTTTAGGAGATGTATCACTAAGCACTTGAGCAACCAGATCATCATCATAACCTCATCCCCTTTTAATAGTATTGGCTTTTCCTATGGACTCAATGTGATCTTGGATCACTAAACCAAAAATGGAGTCTTGAGCTTTTGCCAATGCTTGCCTTAGCATTTTGAGGAGTCCACTTCTTCAGTCCTTGCCATACCCATATCACTGAACTCTCTGAAATGATTCTCAAGTTACTATTAGTTCAATGATATATATGTTGTTATTAATTACCAAAACCACCCGGGGGTTAGTTGCACTTTCACATCATCAATAATAATTGGGTTGGATACGTTACCACTTGTGCATGAAGAAGCGAGGTGACCTTTCTCACGACATAGGTAGCAACGTCTACTCTTCACTTTCTTGTCACTTGATCTCAACTTGAGAAGCATTAGCTCGAGTTTCTTGGGAAGAGGCCTTTCTTCAACTTGAGGTGGAGCATGAAAGTGAACTTGTGGCCACTTCCCTTGTTGCTTGTCACTAATGGGCTTCTTCTTCAATGGGCAAGATCAAACATGATGCCCTTCTACTTTGCACTTGAAGCAAACAATCTTGGCCGAATTCTTGACTTGTTCTTGGCCCTTCTTTTTGTTCATCTAGGACTTCTTCTTCTTATGGGAGTTGAATCCAGGTCCACCTTTGTCATTGGGGGATTTTTGCACACTCAAGATATTGTTGAGTGTGAATTTGCCTTCATGACTCTTTTCCAACTCTTTCTTCAAAGAAGTGACTTGGGCCATGAGCTCTTTGATTTCCTCTACATTGTTAGTCTCAACACAAGTACTAGAGGAAGTATACGCTTCATAATTAGAGCAACAAGGCAAGGAAAGAAATTTATCACAAGATGTACCGATGTTATGCATAGACGAATTACGAGGACTAGCACAAGGCAATATAGCATTTTGACTAAAAGTGGTGCTAATGTCCACATGAGGCTCACTAGATGTTACCTTAGCAATCATAGCCTCATGAGCTATTTTTATCACATTACAAGAAGATCATCATGAGATCTAGAAAGCTTTTCATGACTTTCTTCCAATTTCCCATACTTGCTAGATAGCAACTCAAGTTGAGCCCTTAGCTCAACATTCTCCTTTAAAATGGATGCTTCACAAGAAATAGAGTTAGAAGCACAAGCATCATCATTAACAACAAGAGGAGAAGGCAACTTGGCAAGATCTTTTAAATAAGAAGCTTCAAGTTGAGCATGAGACTCGATGAGTTTGATGAGCTCACCCTTGATGACCCTTGAGCCATTTTAGAGGTGCTCAAAATCCTCAAGGAGTCTAGCATGAGCAACTTCAAGCTTAGCATTTTTAGTTTCAAAAACATTGGACACCTCAAGAGCTCTATCATTAGATTCCTTCACTCTAGATAATTCTAGAGCAAAAGTCTCCTCAAGAGATTCGGAGGTGGTTTGTTCATGTTCAAGAGGTTGAGATAGCTCCGCGATCTCATTTGTGTAATCACGCTCATGAGCTTCCATTTTCTCAATGGTGACCTCATGCTTCTCTAGATGAGATTCCAACTCCTCAATGTATTTCTTGCCATCAATGGCAATGGACATTATTTCCATGAAGTTGGAACGGGCAATTTTATTTTTATGAAGAGCTTTAAAAATCATTTCCCCCTTAGTTTTTAAGGAGGCAAAATTATCATTCTCTTCATCATTATCCTCATCATCATTAGCATCAACATCATCATCAAGAGACATATTGGGGTACAAAGTAGGATATACCTTTGACGCCTTAGCCATAAGGCAAAAAGCAATAGATGATGATGTAGGATCCCTTGAGGCACCCTTAAACACCACATGTTGTTCCATGGAGTGTTCGGTTTCCTCTACATTGTTAGCACAACAATTCGAGGAAATAGATGCATTTTTATCATGGCAACAAGGCATAGCAAGCATATCATCATGAGATTTAGTCAAGCAATTTCTACATGATATGCAAGGACTATCAACACAAGCATGTGAAACATTTGGAGTGTTATAAGTGTTAAAGTCCAAAGATGAAGCATTGCAATAAGAAAGTGATGAAGGATTATCAACAATAAGCCCATTATCATCATTGCAATGAACACCACTACTCACCATGTCATTACCTTGTGGCAAACCACATGTAGGTGAAGTAGAAGAAGTTGAGAACACAACATGGCTGGAGGTGGAGGGAGAACAATCATCCTTACAAATCTTGCACACGCCATATTTATCTTGAAGCTTTGTCCACAACTCATGAGCATCCCGGAACGGCATGAGTTGAAATATAACTACATTGCTCAAAGCATCGAAAAGCACATTAGAAGCTTGAGCATTGAGATAAGAGTTTTTCTCATCCTCTAAAGATAATCTTTGGGGATCCTTTGGAGGAGAAAAACGCATATCTACAATTCGTTCCAAATTTGGGTCCATGACCCTAAAGAGATTAAGCATGCGAATTACCAAAACATCAAAATTTGTGCCATCAAAACTAAGAGTATCAGAGAATCCTAATCCCCTAGTTGACATCTTTACTCTCTAGGAGGTTAAGCCCAACAAAGAGAGACGGGGCTCTGATACCAATTGAAAGATCGAGGATATCGCCTAGAGGGGGGATGAATAGGCGCTTTAAAATAATTATGGTTAAGGCTTGAACACATGCGGAATAAACCTAGTGGTTAATTTGTCAAGCACAAAACCTAAAACAACTAGGCTCACCTATGTGCACCAACAACTTATGCTAAGCAAGATAAGCAACTATGTGATAGCAAGATATATGACAAAGGACAATATGGCTATCACAAAGTAAAGTGCATAAGTAAAGGGCTTGGGAAAGAGATGTTCGAGGCACGCAGAGACGATGATGTATCCCGTAGTTCACACCCTTGCGGATGCTAATCTCCGTTTGGAGCGGTGTGGAGGCACAATACTCCCCAAGAAGCCACTAGGGCCACCGTAATCTCCTCACGGCATCGCACAATGCAGGATGCCATGATTCCACTAAGGGACCCTTAAGGGAGGTCACCGAACCCGTACAAATGGCGACCCTTGGGGCGGTCACCGAACCCGTACACTTTGGCAACCCTTGGGGGCAGTCACCGGTACCCGTCAAATTGCTCGGGGCGATCTCCACAACCTAATTGCATACCCCGACGCTTGCTCGGAGCTTTACACCACAATGATTGAGCTCTGAACACCACCAACCGTTAGGGCGCCAAGGCACCCAAGAGGAACAAGCTCTAGGGTGTCCAAACACCCACACTACAAGAAATATGTCAACTTGTGAGAAGGTCGTGGACGTTTATGACCAAAATATGCCTACTGTATTGTTTTGGTCACTAGCAGCCTCCCCAGGCCACGTAGGCATCCAGCGTGGCAAGACGATGTGGCACAAGAATCAGCCCGATCCAATTCGGTTTTCTACATGGGCCTAGCCCATTAATTCAGCCCATTTATTGTTTTTTTCATTTCAGCCTTTTATTTGTTTATGGGCCGAGGCCTTTTAAAATTGTTTGGGCCATTATATTTTGGGGCTGGTCCCATTTGTCATCTTCTCACACATTAGGCCCACTTGATAGAAAATTCAAAATTGCTTAGATTATTCTCATAAGTGGGTCCAACAAGTCAGGTTTCCATTCCACACATTTTCAAATCACATACATAATCAATATTTCAAGTGGAGCAGTACAAATGTATTTCATCAAATAACACTAACTAAGTCTACTACAATCTGTACATAGTCTATTACAACCCAAATATGCATACTATTACAATATAACAATATTTAGAGTCAAACAAAAGAGACAACTCTTTGCTAAGTACGGCTATCCGGCTTTGAACTTCAAATTTCATGGACCTCCTGTTCGTCAATTGCAAGCACCATGCACCTTGGTTGGACATGAAGTGCTTGTCCTCGGTTGCACCATGCACCTTTGATGAAAGAGCTACGGCTGATCTCTAAAACCTGTGAATATCAGAAAGATCTATTCAGTACAAAAAGTAAATCATGACAATATGTGAGCAGTAATAAATACAAAATCTGAACAAAAAAACTAATCCTAGTTAGAATTATTTCTGTTTTGGTAAGGTATAAGAGCACCAGGTAAAGATAACATTCTATAGAAAATTTGTAGTCTAAATCAGTAGCAGTTTAACAGTCTATAGTCTAAGTTTCCAAGCTTGTCTACTAAACAAATTGTATCAACACGGTGCAACCAAACAAGATGACGATTAAGTGTCTGTCACAAGAAGTAAGGAGGCAGAACTTGTGGATACCCATTGCAGTCCAAGACGTGCAGGTGTACCAAATCCTTCAAGCAGCATAGCTACTTTATATGACAGGAGAGAATTCATCCAAACACATTTAAGGAATTGGATCATTCTAGCTAACAAGAAGGAAGGAAACAAAGCAGACGTATGCTGCAATGGAGACCCGTCATGCCATCATTCACTGTCAGCACCACCGGGAGAGCCATTTTATATACAACACAAGTATGATTCAGTATTCCCTGGTGCAACAGAAACAAACACGATGCCCAGCCACATACATAATCACTAACTAGCAGCTACACTAGCAGTGAGCTGCCCCCCAACAGTTTTGCACCCGTAATGCTAATTTTGGGAGAGTAAAGTTTACAAGCAAATCGAGGCAGGCATACAAACGGTGTTAACGCCTTAACAGAACTATTACACGTCCCAAATGACAAAATGACAAAATGTGTGCCATTCAGAACATGACGGGCAGTGGAAAATTGCCAACAAGCAAACATTAGGGGTAAATCACAGATTGAGTTTGAGGTAGAAACACTACTATGAAGAATTGCACGTGCTTTCTGAAAGTAAATGCATGAAGAAATACTACCATGGTTGCTGCGGATGGTGACTCCAGGACAACAGAGTAACAGCAACGATTCAGACTTGTTCCTCCATGAGCATGAGCTGCTGCGGATGGAGCTCCTCCTCCTCCTAGGCTTGTTGGCCCCATCCGGCTCGTCCCCAATCGATGTGTTGTCCCTGTGGTTGTGGAATAGGAGTGCATCAGGAAACCAAGGAAGAGAAGATCAAATCATTTTTATATACACCATCTAAATACAACCCACTAAATACACCCATCTAAATACGTCCTATGGTTATGTTTATAATCAGATCAGATATTGAATGAAACAAAAATACACCCCACTAATGAAGCCGCAATAATTGACTTGGATGTATCCATCATAGCAATAAACAAGCACCATATTTGGCCAAATCGCTATTCTGCTGGTGGTGACATATCTTCCTCTCGCACAACAAGCATCAGCTATTCTAATATATTATCACAAAACTAGAGCATGGAAAATGTTAAACAGGGGAGACAAACATGATAGAAAATTAAAGAATATAACACTTAGCCAAATAATTAGTTGACTTTCTTTTAGCGATGTCATTCTGACTATAAGCAAGAAATCATATTCAAAGAAGGTAATGAGAAACAAATATCTTATTTAGGCTACACAAATTGCACAGGCTTGTTCAATTTTTAATTTTTATAGCTTGAACACTGCTCTAGAACACTGCAAGGAGCAGAACACTGCAAGTTAAGTGAAACATGGTATGAAATCAACTATGGCATTGCAAGTTAGTTCCTTTGAGCACACCTTTAGTTCATGAACAATCTCCAGCAAGAAAACTTGATACTGCTCCTCCATGTAATAAATAAAAAAATGAAAAGTGTGCTCTGTTCATGCTCAAACTGTAAAAGGAGTCCCAGCCCAATCTCGTATCGCACCAAAATCAATTGATATTGTTATACTACTACCTGATTCCAACCCGACAAAATACACCATTGCCATCATAATTGTTGTGCAAGCGCACACATGCATGCTGGCCTAACCAGTTCGCAACGAATACTCCCTCCATCTGGAATCACTTGTCGCTCAAACAGATGTATGTAGCACTAAAATAGTGCTGGATACATCCGTTTGAGCAACAAGTAATTCCGGACGGAGGGAGCATTAAACTGAAGCAAGTGCACTAGTATGTAAGTCCGCATCTTACTGTGTTACTTCCACGGACACGTTGATACTTCACTTAAAAAAAGTTCTTAGCCAATTCATATGAGCGGTATTGAATCTCAACTAGCAGCCAATTTCCACCAAAACAACACACTGGACGCATCAGGGAACCAGCCAAACTGAAATGAATATAGGGGAGAGAGGCGAGGTAAATCACCTTGGTAGCAGGGTGGGCTTGATGGTGTGGTGATTGTTGGGCATGACCTTGATGGGAAGCAGCGGCGTGTCCTTGAAAGGTGCAGCACCGTGGTGATGGGAGCAAAGCAAACTTCCTGCAGAGACCACACAATCAAATCGGGAGATGAAGAAACAAATCCAGCATAAGAAGATAAGGGAGGGGAGGGACGAACAAGGCTATATCTCCATGGTTTGGGCGCGAGCGGCTGCTCCAGGGAGGGAGTCGCTGTTGGGCGGGAGGGGATGGTCGAAGGGGTGACTTCTCCGGCCGGATGGGCAGCGCCGCGGCGGAGGCTAACCCTCCTCTTCAGATCCGAGGCAGAGCTTCTGCTGGTGGCATCCACGGCCTTGGTCGGAGCTCCTATTCATTCCGTGTGAAACAGAGAGGCCGCAAGGTGACGGAGAGGAAAGGGAATAGTAGAGGAGGAGGAGGAGGGGATGGGGACGAGACGAACCTCGCCAAGGACGTGGGGGAAGAGACACCGACCGTGGCGGCGGCTAGGGTTAGCCGCTTGCTGGTGGGTGGGTCGGGCGAGGAGCACCAAATCTAGTCGGTGGAGACGGTGTAGCGGCCAGAGGAGAGCCCGGTGGAACTGCTCGATCCGGATGTGGAGAGGAGCTACTCGATCCAGATGGGGAGAGGCGTTTGTGTCCTAGATCTCAAGGGAGGAGGGGCTATGCGGCCCCCTGATCTCGGATCCATGGCCGGTGACGGGTGTAGGTCTGTTGGGCACCGTCAAATCCCGGCTTAGGTCGCCGGGATTGGGCGCCGGAGGTGGCGGTGGGAAGTTGGATCTGGGAGTAGGAAGAGGGGAGAGGATCTGAGGTGGGGAGGGGAGGTGTGGCGGAGGTGGGTGGCGGCGAGGGGACTGGTGGGTGGCGGAGGTGGGTGGCGGCGAGGGGATGGGTGGAAGAGGTGGAAGGGGATCGGCGGTGTTGGGCGGAATAGATGGGGGCGGCGGCGCACGGAGGAGGGCGCGGCTAGGGTTTGGACGAGGGATGAGAGCTGCGCTGATTCGGGAGGGGGATGAGAGGGATGAGGGGTAGAGGGGGTGGGGGAAGAGGGCTGCCGTCGGATCCAGGCCTATCCAACGGTGGTCGGGCATGATCCGCATGAGGTGCTCGTGGACCAATCAGAATGCAATAAAGGCCTTGATGATTTTATGACCATATAAATAGGTCGTAAATGATTAAAAATAAGTTCTTTTGCAAGAGAAAAGCATTTTTCGTTGTTGAAGTATAAAAAATAGTTTTGTTGTGACGAACCTACCAACTCCATGTATTAGCCCAAATTTTATGTATAATTGACCAAATGATTTTATGTAAAATGCTTTTGATCCACGAAAAATTAATTTTTCATTTTTTCGAGTGCCCAAAATGAGTTTTTTTGTGAAGGACCTATCATATATTTGTTGAAAAATTGGACCTAATCAATTTTATAAAATGCTAGGCCATATATAATGCACAATTGACAAAATGGTTGGGTGTCAAAATTTTTGATCCACCTCTGGTGAAAAAGACAAATTCCCGTCGATTCAGTTGGAAGCGGGTCAAATTTGAACTGCAGGTGCCTCATAGTTTGCTCTTTATTTTTTCTAAAAATCTTTTCTAGGTAAATAAGTATCTATTTAATTAGAGAAACACCAAAAAAATTCCAAGATTCAACCACTAGCTAGGACCGGTCAAGCCCGGCGTTTGGACCGCATTTTGAAACGGGCATAAAAAATTAAAACGTAATCAAAAATTGGAAAACCTACGCATTGTGTCATTATATGTGACCTAGTTTTCAGGAAAAATAATAAATTTGTAATATGGTAATTATTTTTAAAAAGTGTTCTCAGAATTGAGCTATCATGTGTGAAGATTCATGGCTTTCAAGCCAAATGATCAATCTTATGGCCACTTTCATGGCATAGTTTGTTCAAATGACCTCATATCGTGCACAAGGGTGCATATTGGAATGGCAAACAATATTGCCTAATGAAGTTTTCATTTTCTTTGGACGAAAAAACCATTTTCCATTTTCTGAGTGACCGAAATGAGGTTTTTTTTGTGAAGCACCTACCATATATTTGTTGCAAAATTGTACCAAATCAATTTTCTAAAATACTAGGACATATTTAATGAACAATTGACCAAATGGTTTGGTGTCAAAAGTTTTGATCCACCTCTGGTGAAAAAAGACAAATTCCCGCCAATTCAGCTGGAAGCGGGTCAAATTTGAACTATAGCTACCTCGTAGTTTGCTCTTTATTTTTTCCAAAAATCATTTCTAGGTAAATAAGTATCTATTTAATCAGTGAAACACCAAAAAATTTACAAGATTCAACCATTAGCTAGGAACGGTCATTCCCGGCGTTTTGACCGCATTTTGAAACGGGCATAAAAAATTCAAACATAATCAAAAAATTGGAAAATCTCCGCATTGTGTCATTATATGTTACCAAGTTTCTAGGAAAAATAATAAACTTATGATACGGTAATTATTTAAAAAAATGTTCTCAGAAATGAGCTATCATGTGTGAAGATTCATGGCTTTCAAGCCAAATGATCAATCTTATGGCCACATTCATGACATAGTTTGTTCAAATGACCTCATATCATGCACAAGGGTGCATCTTGGAATGACAAACAATGTTGCCTAAGGAAGTTTTCATTTTCTTTGAAAGAAAAATTCATTTTCCATTTTTCGCCCAAAATGAGTTTTTTTGTGAAGGATCTACCATATATTTGTTGCAAAATTGGACCTAATCAATTTTATAAAATACTAGGCCATATATAATGCGCAATTGACAAAATGGTTGGGTGTCAAAAGTTTTGATCCACCTTTGGTGAAAAAGACAAATTCCCGCTCATTCAGATGGAAGCAGGTCAAACTTGAACTGCAGGTGCCTCATAGTTTGCTCTTTATTTTTTGAAAAAATCATTTCTAGGTAAATAAGTATCTATTTAATCAGAGAAACACCAAAAAAATTCCAAGATTCAACCACTAGCTAGGACCGGTCAAGCCCGGCGTTTTGACCGCATTTTGAAACGGGCATAAAAAATTCAAACATAATCAAAAAATTGGAAAACCTACACATTGTGTCATTATATGTGACCTAGTTTCTAGGAAAATAATAAACTTGTAATACGGTAATTATTTTTAAAAAGTGTTCTCAGAAATGAGCTATCATGTGTGAAGATTCATGGCTTTCAAGCCAAATGATCAATCTGATGGCCACTTTCATGGCATAGTTTGTTCAAATGACCTCATATCATGCACAAGGGTGCATCTTCGAATGACAAACAATGTTGCCTAAGGAAGTTTTCATTTTCTTTGGACGAAAAATTCATTTTCCATTTTTTTGAGGGCCCAAAATGAGTTTTTTTGTGAAGGATCTACCATATATTTGTTGCAAAATTGGACCTAATCAATTTTATAAAATACTAGGCCATATATAATGCACAATTGACAAAATGGTTGGGTGTCAAAAGTTTTGATCCACCTCTGGTGAAAAAGACAAATTCCCGCTGATTCAGTTGGAAGCGGGTCAAATTTGAACTGCAGGTGCCTCATAGTTTGCTCTTTATTTTTTCCAAAAATCATTTCTAGGTAAATAAGTATCTATTTAATCAGAAATACATGGTTTGATGGCGAGACATCGAGGTTTGGACGGTGGCCGAGGGCCCCAACTCTAGAACGCCAGAAGCTCAAGATGCTCGCCGCATGGTCATCGCGTGACCGTGGTATGCTGCCATGTGTTCTGGGCGGCCTAGGCATGTCTAGTGGGTTGGGCACTCCCCAGGTAGGTGCTAGGAAGAAAATCACAACATAAGATTCTCACGAGGAGACCGATCGATGCTCAAACATGAATAAGCCGCCAAGTGTTTGATTTGCGGTACGGGAAATGCACATGGCTAATGGGCGTGAATTCTGGCTGAGGATGATCAGTTACTAAGAAGATCGTCGTCAGAAATTTTCACCTCAAAAGGAGGAGCCTAGGTGGTACTTGCTTTACAAAGTACCACACTAGACATAAATACGAATGTTGAAGCTGTCAAAATAATGAATGGATTGAGCTGGCATTTGGTGGAGGATGGTTATTTGGGCATAGGAAAGCACTGTAGAAAATGGATACCATTTGGACATGCCAAAGTGGTACTTCCTTCACAAAGTCTTTGCTCTCAATGAATAGGAAAATGATTATTTTCAAATTATTTTTGAACTTGGCAAGGAATGTTTTGACATATTTGATGAAGATATGATCCAAAACATTTATGAGAATTTTTGGGAATTTTTGAATACAGAAATATAGGTTGCTTCACAACCTAGGGCAAAAACTGCCACATGGACATGACACATAGGCAAAACTGATGAGATGGCGCATAGTCATCACAACCCACCAAAATCTACAAGGCTATGACCATCTATATTGGTCGTTAACAACTAGAAATAAGGCAGCGGACTAGCACTATTTGCTTTGTGACCATTTCGTGTAAGGAAATTACGACCTTTCTGACCAAAATGGTCGCAATGGTTTAGGGTTTGGAGCCCCCCGAACAGCTTTTGACCAATTGGTCCGAAATGGTCATAGATCTATGAACAATTCTTCCAGGGTCACTGACAGAAGGTCGCTAGTTGACATCTTTCTTGTAGTTCCAAGAGTAACAAGCTCAAGGGTACCATGCACCCAAGAGTAATAAGCTTCTCAACTTGTAACTTCCACATATCACGTGGAGAACTCAGACCGATGCACCAAATGCAATGACAAGGGGACACGGAGTGCCCAAGTCCTTCTCTCTCAAATCCCACCGAAGCAACTAATGCTAGGGAGGAAGATGAGAGGAAGAACAAGAAGGAGAACACCAAGAACTCCAAGATCTAGATCCAAGGGGTTCCCCTCACATAGAGGAGAAAGTGATTGGTGGAAATGTGGACCTAGATCTCCTCTCTCTTATCCCTCAAAAACTAGCAAGAATCCATGGAGGGATTGAGAGTTAGCAAGCTCGAAGAAGGTTAACAATGGGGGAAGAACACGAGCTCAAGGGATAAGGTTCAATGGGGAAGAAGACCCCCTTTTATAGGTGCGAAAAAAATCCAACCGTTATGCTCACAGCCCGCACAGAGCGGTACTACCGCTCCAAGGAGCGGTACTACCGCCAGGGCGGTAGTACCCCTTTGAAAAACAACAGCGAGGAGGCAAAAGGCCAGTAGAACCGCTGGAGCGGTACTACCGCTCGTACTCACGGTACTACCGCTAGGGATCGCGGTACTACCGCAAAGGATAGTGGTACTACTACTTGCGAGCGGTACTAAAAAAATACATCTGGGCCTACCACCGCAGGACTTGGGACGAGTTTTTGGTCCAAAGCAGCACTACCACTGTAGGAGCCGCGGTAGTACCGCTTTCACGGTAGTACCGCTGCAGCCTTTTCAGAACACCAAAACTGTCACAACTTTTGCAAACGGACTCCAAATTTGATGAAACCAAGTTTGTTCAAAAGCTAGCAACAAGGGTTAACACAATCTTGAAAGAAATATCAATAAGAAGAAAATTAGAAAAGGCCCATAAGAAAAAGGTGAGAACCCTTCCTCGGATAAGACCGGTAAAACCTCCAACACCGAAAACATCATAGAAGACGCATGCGAACTCCGTTTTCGATGAACTCAAGCTTGTCATGAAGATGAACATAAGCTATAAGACTCACAAAGAGAAACAAATAAGAACCAAGAAACATGATGCAAGGATGCAATGGTTTGAGCTCTCTACTAACGATACGATCAAGCTACCAACTTGAGAGCCCCCCTTGATAGTATGGCAAACCATCCTATAACCCGGTCTCCCAACTACGACCACGAGACCGGTAAAATAGAAAACCTATCAAGGGAAAACATTTGGCTTGCACATGGTCCACTTGAGCTAGATGATGACGATCTTGACTCCCTCAAGTTGGACCACCTTTCTTGATTGCGTTGGCTCGATGAAGACTAGATGATTTCTCCCCCATAGTCCACTATGGGTGAGCCTCTCTTCGGCACATCTTCACAAGACCATTGACACCACAAAGGATGGAAAGATTCAAGCACTTGATCTCTTCATGATTGTCGTGGGAAACGAGCACCTATGGGGCAGGGCCCCTTTTCGGTCCAGCAGGGAGCGGAGGCCGCATGAAGAGCGGATCAAGGCGGAGCACGCGAGCGATTTTACCCAGCTTCGGAGCTCTCCGGAGAGATAATACTCCTACTGCTGCTTTGCGGTTGTATTGCGTTCTTGCTTGAGAGTGTGGGTGTGTTCTAGTTTCGAATGAGTCAAACCCCCTCTATGTTGCGCATGGGCCTCCTTTTATAGGCTAAAGGGGTCACCGACAGGTGGCAACGCATGCAGGGGTAAAAGTGTAAAAAGGGTGGTTGGTACAACTGCTTCTACAGTGCACCCTACCTAACTCTCATGGAAGGGGACAAGAGCATTTAATGCCCGTCCATGTCGCCCAAACAGTGCAGAAAAGCAACCGTTAGAGGCGCCACCATTCGCCATGATGGCCTTCTCGTCATCTCCACTCACCACCTCGCCCCGCTTGGCTGCACAGCTCCTCGCCACGTGCGCCTGGAACGGTCCTGTGGCGACACGTTGATGGATGTGCTGGAGCGTGGGCACAGAGTGGTGGCTTCACCGCAGCAAGCGCCTTGCCGTGGTCGTTGTCTTGCCGCGCCTGGAAGCTTGTCGCTCGCCGAGACTTGTCGGGACGCGCGGCGCGTCGCGGCAAATTACTTGAAATGCCTTGGCTGGCCTTCCCGGCAAGCTCCTCTTGCCGGGGCCTTATCCTTCCCGGCAAGCTCCTCTTGCCGGGGCCTTCTCTTCTTAGTTAAAACACTTTGTTCTTGAATGGCTCCAATAGGAACTACGGAGGATCTTGGCGGGCACTCGGCAAGCCTTGCCGCGGGGCGCTGCGACTGCCCGTGCACAAGTTCGGGATACTAAGGTACCCCTACTTTAGTACACCGACAGGAGCCCCCGGGCCTGGGCCATACACGGTGCCGAGCGCTGTTGGGCCAGGCCCAAAACAGGGCACGAGAACGCGCGGCCTGGGTCCACACCGTATCTGACCCCGTATCCACTGCGCCCTCCTGTAATGGCACGCGTCAAATGCGGCATCGTGGGAGAGATCATGGGTGATTCTTTATTCGGAAAAAGCGTAACGTTCGCCTCCTCCTTTTATAAGTAGGGGAAACACTGGCCGTTCCCCACCTTCGCCACTCGCAGTTCCAATCTCAGAAATCTCCGCCGCTCCCCTCCGCTTCCAATGCCGAAAGAGAGCAGCGCTCCGCCCCCCGTCGCCGCCGTCGCTGCCAGCGCCCTCGATCTCCCCCACCGCCTCCGCCATGGCTCCGAAGACCGGGAAGAGTGCAAAGTCGGCCAAGGCGCTGCGGCTTGAGGCGCTGCAGAAGGAGCGAGCGACCTTCCCCCCCGAGCTCTCCGCGAAGGAGCTGAGGGAATGGTTCTATCTCTTCTGGTCGACGGAGACGCGAGCACATCCGCGCACGCAGGTACTATCCGCCGCCGCTTCTGCTTCAAAAAGGTGTCCAAAGGGATACCCCTTCTTCGCTCTATTTTTCTACTGCGGGCTCTGCCCGCCCTTCTCTGATTTCTTTTGTGACATCATGAACACCTACGGGTTCCATCTCCTTGATTTCACCCCCAACGCCATTCTGACCATGGCGGTTTTCGCACACCTCTGCGAGAACTTTGTCGGAATCCACCCAAATGTAGCCCTTTTCCGCCACTACTTCATGCCCCGGGTCGAGAGAGGAGAGCCCTTAGCTGGCGGGATTGCCTGGATCTCGAGAGCCGGCATGAAGGAGGTCTATCTGGAGGGGGAGTTCCGCAGCAAATGGGAGGAGTGGAGGGCGGAATGGTGTTGGATTGTTGATGAGAACCCGCAGCTGTTCACTGCCTTGCGCCAAACTCCAGCAGTGCGCGACAACGATTGGAGCGCCCTGGCGGTGGACGATGCTAGACTGAAGATCGCCACCACCCGGATCTTGCGACTTAGGCTTGCCGGGCTCACTGTTGGCGCTGTTGGCGCAGACTTTCTCCGCCGCCGCATTGCCCCCCTGCAGGAGAGGGGGAGACCCGCTTGGCTGTTCGGAGGTCCGGCAGATATCATGAGGCTGCGCCCGGGCCTCAACTTCAATTTTACTGTCTTGGAGTTGGACGGGACGCTCAAGGAGCTGTTCAAGCACGACCCCAATCATCCCGAGTGGTTCAGGCTGCTGCAGGGCGTCGTCCCATTGTGCAACAACTCCTCGCTCGATCGCATCCGCGCAATGATGCCGGAGTGTGACTCGCATGGAATCATTCCAACTTGGCAGGAGCCCGCCGACGACGTAGTGCAACAGTTCTTCGATAGTTTGGTGGAGGTGGCGGTCCGCGCCGACGAGCAGAGACTCCTCACCCGTGACACCACCGATGACGAGATGCGGCGCATTGCCACCAGGGCAAAAGAGGCGGCGACGGCCGCTGCCGTGGGTGAATTTGGATTCACTATGGAAGAGGCAAAGGAAGCCGAGGCGGCAAGCCTTGCCGATCGAGACGAGCTTGTCGGGGAGGTCGTCGGCGAGGGGGAGCCCAAAGCCGGATCGAGCGAGCCCGCCGAGGGTGCAAGCGGCCAGCCGTCTTCAAGCAACTTGCCGCAAGCCGAGCTCCCAGTGCAGCCCCCAGCTCCACCAAGAAGGCGCCTCCGCAGGACCGGAGACATAGCAAGGCGTCAGACGGGTCAACAACCGCCGCGCCGCGGGACACACTCTACCGCGTCAAGCACCGTTGCCGCGGGAGCATCTCACGCCGCGCCGACAACTGGAGCGGGGTCTTCTCGGGCCGCCGCTTCTGATCCTGCCGCAGCTCCCGCCAAGCGGCCAAGGGAGCCTACTCCTCCGCCTCGTCGCGCTGAAAGAGTACCAGACTTCGATCTCTCCGCGCTCAGCTCCGACGAGGAGGAAGAAGAGGAGTAAGTTTCTCTGTTGTGTTTGTATTTCTTCAATTCTTGCTATTTCTTGTCTTGTATCTGATCTGCTTTCTTCTGAACCTTGTTCCTTTTCAGGACTCTGGCCCAGAGAGCGGCGAAGAGAGCCAAGGTCCCCATGGTTGTCATTGAGGACGATCCTGTTGTGATGACAGAGGGCACGTCCGAGACCACCTTGTCGGACCCGGCAATTACTCCTCGAAGCAGCCCCCAGCGCAGCCCCCAGCGTAAGTATATAATTTTAGTTCCCGCTGTCAGGTGCACATGGGTGTTCTTTCCTTGTTGATATCTTGATTGCTGGTTTGCTTGTGTAGGAGCAGAACAGGCCCACCAGGAACAACCAGAAGCCGCTCCCGAGGTGCTATCTGCTTCGACTATGCCGCCAAGGGATGATTCCCCGGCAAGGGAGCGCTCTCCGGCAAGGGAGAGGTCCCCGGCAAGGGGCAGTTCTCCGGCAAGGAACGGGACCAATGATCCCCCGTTGGTGGAGCCCATGACTACAGAGCCCATCGCAGGTAATCCTTCTTGTCGGAAAACTTCCCTTGGGTTCTTCTTATTCTAATCTTCTTTTTGGATATTTGCTTGACTTTTTCTCCCTCTTCCTGCCTTCAAATCCTCCCTCCACGGAGCCGATGGAGACCGAGGCCACCGGCGAGGAGAACGTGCGCGGCAATACTGACGATGCCGCCGCCACCGAAGAAGAGGCCGGCGCTGATGATCCCGCCGACGAAGAGGCCACCAAGGCTGCCGACGCAGGAGCTGGCGAGGGATCCAGCGATCGCACTGACGACCCTGGGGCCGCAGGAGCACAAGGCGCTACGCTGACCGCCGATCCCTCCGCCGATGATGCAGCGCCAGGCTCTGAAGAGCCCCAGCCCGGCGCCTACTTGAAGGCCGGCGACGGTATCTTCATCAAGCTCCCCTGGGCTTCGAGCTCCAGGGCGCCGGTTGAAGGAGAGGTTTTTGACGGAGAAGTGCTTGCCTCCGCTGGGTTGACAATGGTCGATGCGCCAAACAGCAGTAGTGGCGAGCCTGAGGAGGAACAGCTGCTGCGGAGGCTGTTGTCGCTCTACCACGCCCGACAAGCCAAACTGGAGTCTCAGGAAGCGCTTGTCGTGCAGGTGGGAGTTGACATTGAGAAGCATGCGGAGGAGCTTCAGAGTCGCAACCAAGAGGCCCTCCGGTCCATCACAGAGGAGAGGGCGCTGCTTGTCGAGGCGCGGAAGGCTTTCATCCTCGAGAAGGCAAAAGCCGAAGAGCAACAGCGGCTTGCCGCCGAGGAGCTATCCGTGCGGGAAGGCGAACTAACACAGCGGAAAGTCAATCTGGACAGCTATGAGGAGGAGCTTGCCGCTCGTGCGGAGACACTTGGCGGGGCCCTCAAGGAAGCGAAGAATGCTGCTGCAGCTGCTGAGGCCGCCAAGAAGGAACTGGAGGTGAAGGTGACGCAGCTAGAAGCCAATCTCAAGGCGAAGAATGAAGAGCTTGCCGCGCTCCAGCGCGAGTGCGAGAAGGACGCCCTTGCCCATAGTGAGCTGCAGGGTCGTCTCCTCGAGAGGGGCAAAGAACTGAGCGCCGCCAAAGACTCAAATGTTGATCTGGAGCTGAAGCTGGCTACGCTGACTGAGACGTTGGACGGCGCCAAGAAGCAGGAGGAGGACTTGAAAGGGGAGATCAAGGCCAACGAGGCGCTACTGACGAGGGCCGATTTAAACCTGTAACACCTTCAGGACACCCGCAGCTCGACGGAGGGCCTCGCCAACATCGCCGCGATCATCGACGAGGAGCCGACGCACTGAATCGGAGGGCTTCGGGTACTCCTCCGACGAGAACCTCCAGCCCAGCGCCAAGCTCACTCTGTTCTTCGAAGGCGTGGCGACGGCCCTCCAGCAGCTCCGGGAAAGGATCCCAAAGCAACTGGCCGACGAGTCGTGCACGATCTGCGCCAGGGTTCTGGAGAAGGTGCTGGTGAAGGTGGTCTTCCGCAATCCAGGCCTCAACCTCTCCAACGTCCTCAAGAAGCTACCGGCGGGTGCTGATCTTGAAGAGCTCAAGGCCCTTGTCGCACCCATTGTGGACAAGGTGAATGAAGTCAGGAGGGTCGATGGCGGTCGTGTAGACTAGGCCGCGTGTTTTCTCCTTTCCTTGCCGCTGCCATTTATGTTACGAGAACAATTCAGTCAGTGCTGCGACAAGTTACCTTTGTAATATAACTTTATCTTGGGCAATATTTGCTATGTTATTTCCTTTACTTGATTCCTTCCTTTGTATGTTTTTACCCTACGCTTCTAGGGAACTTGCTGACGCAGGCACCCTTTCCGCGAGCGCTGAGTGCGGAACATCAGCAGCCTGCTGGCGGTGCTGCTTCCGGCAAGAAACGTTGTCGCAACTAGTCGCAGCACACTTAAGTTGTTGAGCGGACTCGAAACAAAGTAAGGGCGCAACTAGCTACGAGTTGGTTCCTCCGCGCACAGGTTTTCCATACAAAGCATGGTCGTTCAAGGAAGATAACTTTAAAAAAAAAATTAAAACTGTTTGTGCTCAAACTTTGGCAACTTAGCTTTTCTATCGTTTGCGTCCCGGCAAGGCGGTACTTTTCTTGAACGACGCCTGGTCCACACCATTACCTCCTCCTTCCCCCCCCCCCCCGGTGAACTTGTGGGCGAGGGAACCTTCCTTTTTCTTGAGAGAAAGAAAGAAGAGAAAATAAAGATATGGAGCCTTAAGGCTCGTTATTGCTTACCGGGGGCAAGTGCTGCACAAAGCGTCAGATAATACATGCAAAAAATAGAAAGCATGAAATTTTGACAAAATGTGCGGCGCATATGATCTTTATTTATGCACGAGATCTGCGCCCGGCCTTGTACAAAGGGTTACATGCAACAGCGGCAAGGCTTGTACAAAAGGTGGTTGCCGAAACAGGTTCCGGCAACCGCGCCTTATGGGTAAAACTTACGAAGATGCTCAATGTTCCAGGAGTTGCTCATCGGAAAGCCATCTTCGGTCTCAAGGCGGACAGCGCCAGGCCTAGTGACTCGCTTTACCCGATAAGGGCCTTCCCACTTTGGCGTCAACTTGTTGGAATTCTTGGCGGATTGAGCAGCCAAGAACAAGGCCGCCTTCCTCGAGACTTCTAGCATTAACTTTGCGGCTATGGTAGCGGCGCAAAGCTTTCTGGTATCGAGCAGCTCGTGTGACAGCAGCTGAAGACGATCTTCCTCAAGGAGCAGCGCGTCATCTTGTCGCAGCTGCTCTTGCTCAAGCTCATCATAAGCAAGCACTCGAGGCGATCCGTATACGAGTTCCGTGGGGAGAACTGCCTGTGCTCCATAGACTAGAGCGAAGGTGTCCGGCGCTGGCTCGATTTGGCGTCGTCCTGATCGACCAAAGAACCACCGGCAGCTCCTCAATCCAGTTCTTTCCGCACCTGTGCAGCCTGTCGAAAGTTCTGGTCTTGAGCCCGCGCAGCACTTCAGCGTTTGCCCTCTCCGCTTGACCGTTGCTTCTCGGGTGAGCAACAGAAGCGAAGCAGACCTTAGCGCCAAGATCTTGGACGTACTGCATGAAGGTGCGGCTCGTGAATTGTGTGCCGTTGTCGGTGATGATCCTATTAGGGACTCTGAAACGGCAAACAATCGACCTGAAGAACTTGACTGCTGACTGTGTTGTCACCTTCCTCACTACTTCCACTTCCGGCCACTTTGTGAGCTTGTCGATCGCAACGTACAAGTACTCAAAGCCCCTGACAGCTCGGGGAAAGGGGCCGAGGATATCGAGCCCCTAGACCGAAAATGGCTAGGATAAAGGGATCATCTGGAGAGCTTGAGTTGGCTGGTGTATCTACTTGGAGTGGAACTGGCACGCTTCACACTTGGTTACTTGTGCAGTTGCATCCTGGAGAGCTGTCGGCCAAAAGAAACCTTGCCGGAATGCTTTGCTGGCAAGTGCTCTTGCGCCAATGTGATGACCACATATGCCTCCATGTATCTCCGCCAACAGCTTCTGTCCATCTTCCCGGGGAATGCACTTCAATTTCACTCCGTTGAATCTTCTTCTGTACAGTATGTCATCGACAAACTGGTACATACTTGATTGCCGGGCTACTCTCTTTGCTTCTTCTTGCTCTTCGGGAAGTTCTCCTGTCTGAAGGAAACGGACAATCTGCTGTGCCCATGCTGGAGCTTGCGGCATGACAACAAGGACTAAAGGCACAAATGCTGCTGCAGGAACATCCGCTTCTACGGCAAGAACCTGAGGCTCAGCCGGAGCGTGATGTTCCCCGGCAAGCTTGCCGGGGCAAAACTTGTCGGGAGCGTCTGCTTCAACGGAGCAAACCCTAAGGCTTGTCGGAGCAGACTGCTCCTCAGCACTCTTTGTGTTGATCTTGGGGACCTTCTTAGCGGCGGCTTCGGGGAGCTCTATCGGAAAGTAGTCATCGGAAATCAACTTCCTCTTCTTGTCCTGTCCAGTTGATGGTGTTACAGATGGTTGAGTCAGCTTGAGCACAAAGATCCCTAGTTCCACAGGTAACTTGAGTGCGGCGCACTTTGATAGGCCATCTGCAATGTCGTTCTGAGCTCTCGGAACATGTTCCATCTGTAGGCCGTCAAAGTGTTCTTCCAACTTTCTCACTTCATCAATGTAAGCTTCCATCAATGGACTCTGATAGTCTTTGTTTACTTGAAGGACGACAAGCTGCGAGTCACCCCTAACAATAAGCTTCTTGATCCCAAGGTCTGCCGCGATCCTGAGTCCGGCAAGCAAACCTTCATACGCCGTAGTATTGTTTGTCGCTTGCTCCTTGGGAAAGTGCATCTGGACCATGTACTTGAGGTGCTCTCCGGTGGGTGCGACAAGTAATACGCCCGCACCGGCGCCTTGCAGCGAGAAGGCACCATCAAAGTACATGATCCATTCTTTGCTTGCTTCCTTGACGGGGATGCTCGTCTCTGGAGTTTCTTCATCAGGTGTTGGCGTCCATTCTGCTATGAATTCTACCAATGCTCGGCTCTGGATTGTTGAAGTACTCTCGAACTTGAGGCCAAAGCTTGACAGCCCAAATGCCCACTCGACAATCCCGCCTGCTGCTACGGATTACGCAATATCCTCTTCAATGGAAAGCGAGTGACAACTGTGATCTCATGTGCTTGGAAGTAATGGCGCAGGTTCCTCGAGGCCATGAGAAGGCCGAAAAGCAATTTCTGCACACGAGAGTACCTTGATCTAGCCCCCTGCAGAAGGGAACTGACAAAGTAAACTGGGCGCTGCACCATTCTCTTCTGCTTCTCTCCTTGTGGCTGCACAAATCCATCCTTGTCGGCACTAGAGCTTGTCGGGGAAGCCCCCTGCTTGTCGCTGGACGCGCTTGCCGTGGTCGCTGGCTCATCATCCACCTCCCGTTCCGCTACTAACGCAGCACTAACCACTTGATTGGTTGCCGCTAGATACAACAACAACTTCTCTTGTGGTTTAGGTGCGACAAGTATTGGAGTGGAGGACAGGTATCTCTTCAAGTCCTGCAGCGCAGCCTCCGCTTCCGGAGTCCATTTCATTGGACCTGCCTTTTTCAATATTTTGAAAAATGGTAGGGCGCGCTCAGCAGACTTAGAGATAAACCTGCTGAGAGCAGCCACGCAGCCGGCAAGCCTTCGTACGTCCTTGACGCGCTTCGGTGCTTCAATCTGCTCAATGGCTTTGATCTTGTCGGGGTTGGCTTCAATTCCCCGCTGAGACACAAAGAACCCGAGAAGCTTGCCGGAGGGGACTCCAAACACGCACTTCTCGGGATTGAGCTTGAGGTTGATCTTGCGCAGATTTGCAAAGGTCTCGTCCAAATCTTGGATCAGAGTTGCTCTGTTTTTGCTCTTGACCACTATGTCATCCATGTAAGCTTCTACATTTATGTGCAATTGTGGCTCAAAAGCTTCGTGAACTACCCTTGCAAATGTTGAACCAGCATTCTTTAGTCCGAAAGGCATCCGTACAAAGCAGTATGTGCCACATGGAGTAATGAATGCGGTTTTCTCCTCATCCTCTTCTGCCATGAAGATCTGATGATATCTTGAATATGCGTCAAGAAATGAAAGCAAATCACATCCTGCCGTGGAGTCGACAATCTGGTCAATGCGCGGCAAGGGAAATGTATCTTTGGGACAAGCTTTATTAACATCAGTGAAGTCAATACAAAGCCTCCATATTCCGTTCGCCTTGCGCACGACTACATGATTGGCCAACCACGTAGGATGGAGCACCCCTCTGACAAGGCCTGCTGCTTCCAACTTCTTGATCTCTTCTGCAATGAATTCTTGGCGCTCCACTGCTTGTTTTCTGACTTTCTGTTTGACGGGCCGCGCGTGAGGACATACGGCAAGGTGGTGCTCAATTACTTTCCTGGGAACACGGGGATGTCGATGGTTGCCATGCAAACACATCGACATTCGCCCGCAGAAAGCAACGAGCGCGCTTTCCTATTTAGAGTCAAGCGTGGCACTGATGGTGAAGGTACCACCAGTGCCGTCCTCCTTGGCGGCCACTTTCTTGGTCTCTGGCGGAGCTGCCTTCGCCTTTTTACACTTGCCGGTGGAGCTCGATGGTGCGTCCTCGATAGTAGCGCAGCACTCCGAAGAGGTGCGCTTGCCGGAGTGGGCATCAGAGCTCTTGCCGGACTTGGTCTTCTTCTTCCCCACGGGAGCTTCAGCGGCAAGGGTCTTGCGATCTGCTGCGGCTGCTGCTTCCCAGTAAATCTTGTCGGTGCAGATAAAGGCATCTTTCTTGTCGCCAGGGACAGAGATGACACTTATCGGACCTGGCATCTTGAGCACGTTGTAGGCATAGTGAGAGGCTGCCATGAACTTGGCGAGCGCTGGACGGCCGAGTATCCGGAAATCAGAAACGTCAAAGGTGACTTTCTCTGTCCTGAAGTTCAGCTCGCTGCCAAATGTCACTGGCAACGTGATTTTCCCCTTCGGCTTGCTCCTTCCCGGATTGATTCCTTGAAATGTGCCGGTTTCTTCGAGCTCTCTGTCGGGGATCTGGAGTATCTTGAGTACCGCTGAGGAGATCAGGTTCAAGCCAGCCCCGCCGTCAACTAGCATCTTTGTGACCTTGAGGTTGCGGATAGTTGGTGAAACCAACATTGGCAAACACCCGACCGCAGTTATGCGATCAGGGTGGTCCTCAATGTCAAACATGATAGGCGTGCTGGACCACTTCAGAGGCTTGCGTGACTCAACTGGTGGTTCTGCTGCATTAACTTCCCGCACCCACTGTTTGAGCTGGCGGTGCGAAGTATGCAGAGAAGCACCACCGTCAACGCACAGAACCTCTATTGCTTTCTGAAACTCCTGCTCGTCGGCCTCGTCATCGTCCATATCCTCATCTTCGTCTTCATCTTCATCCTTGTCGTGGCCGCGGGGAGGCCTGTCTCCTTGCCACTGCTTGGCCTTGCCGCAGCGTCCTCCCCTGTCGGGACGCTTCTTGCCGGATCCGCCAGTACCTTCCTGGGCCTTCTCCTTGTCGCGTCGCTCGTACTCAGCTTTCTGCTGCTCGACAAGCTGCTCAACTTTTTTGCAACTTTGGAGGTCATGGCCCTTGGTACGGTGGATCTTGCAGTATTGCTTGTCGGAGCCGCCCTGCTTGTCGGCGGCCGCCACAGGTTCTGCTTCCTTGGCGCCACCTCCGTTGCCGGACTGCTCGACAGTTACCACATCTTTGCCTTTCCTTCTTCTGTTGTTCCGCCTTCGATTTTTCTTTGCCGGGGCGGCATCCTCACTGTCAGACCCCCTGCTCCTGCATTCTCTCCGGGGAGTTTCCTCTCTTCCTCAGCACGTGCACACTTGTGGGCCAGGGCATATAGCTCACTAACGTCCCTTATCTTGCACATCGCCATCTCCTCCCGCATCCTGCGGTTACGCACGTTCTGATGGAACGCGCTGATGACCGCGGCAGGGTGGATATCTGGGATGTTGCGCTGCACTTGGCTGAATCTCTGAATGTACTTGCGCAGGGGCTCTCCTTCCTTCTGGGCGAGCAGATGAAGATTGCTCTCCTGGCCATGGGGATTGTGGCCGCCTGTGAAGGCGCCGACAAACTGATGACACAGATCCGCCCATGAGGAGATGGAGTCGTCCGGCAAGTGCATGAGCCAGGATCTGACATTGGGCTTGAGCAGCAGTGGGAAGTAGTTGGCAAGGATCTTCTCGTCGCGCCCTCCGGCAGCTTGCACCGCATTGGTGTAGATGCTAAGGAACTCCGACGAATGCAACCTGCCATCATACTTCTCCGGTACATCTGGCTTGAAGTTCTTGGTACTGGGCCACTGGACTTGCCGCAGCTCACGAGTGAACGCAGGGCAACCTACAGCAGACGACAAGTCGCTGGTTCCCTCGGGCGCATGCATGTCAACAGCGGGCCCAGACGCTGGTCCGACCGACGCCGCGCTTCTTCGACGCCGGCGCGAGTACGATCTGGCGTCTTCTTGTTGTCGTTCTTGAAGAACTTGGCGTTGATCGCGACGAGCTCGTGGATCTGACGACGCCGTGGAGTCAGTGTCGAGGTTGACCCGGCGAGTCGGTGATCTCGGCCTTCGAGGCGGGGAGTGCACGGTGGTTGCACCCCCACCAGTCTTGTCGCCATCGGCTTGCGCCTGGGCGTCTTGCCACGGCTTCGACGTGCTCGGTTGCCGGGGAGTGTCGCCGTTGGCGAAGCCGATGAGGCTCTGAATGGTGGCCCTCCAATTTTCGATCTTGTCCGCCGTCGGAGGGTAATCCAGGAGCAATTGGGCTCGAGCCAACGCTTCTTGTGGAGTCTTTGGTGGCGGTGGCGAACGGTGCGAGGAGCGGGATATGCTAGGACTTCTAACTATGTTAGAAGGAGCAGGATCCCGTCCAGGCGACCGTGTCTTGCTCGTGCCAGCAGGCTGGCGTGCGTGCTGGTCTTGAGCATCTCAAGATCCGCCAGCTCGACCTTGGTCCAACGAGCGTATGGTACTACGAGTACCATGACGCTGTTGGTCTCGCGCCTCCTGAGATGGGCACGGTGCGTGTACGGACGCCGAAGTTTGTGCGGCCTTGTCCTTGGACCTGGCGGCAGCATGAGCTCCCTCGTCAGCGCCCGTTCCTCCGCCGGTGTCTACCCCACCGCCCGTTTGCTCCGGTGGCGATGGGATCGACGTGGACGGAGCCGCCACCTCCGAAGCCTTCTTCTTTGGTGGCATGTCGATGAAGATGATGAAGATCTGGCTCGTGTGAACGCCGGATCGGGTTCACACAACCTCGACGCCCCCTTCCTGCCGCGCCAAAGATGTCGTGGGAAACAAGCACCTATGGGGCAGGGCCCCTTTTCGGTCCGGCAGGGATCACAGGCCGCACGAAGAGCGGATCGAGGCGGAGCACGCGAGCGATTTTACCCAGCTTCGGAGCTCTCTGGAGAGATAAAACTCCTACTGCTGCTTTGTGGTTGTATTGCGTTCTTGCTTGAGAGCGTGGGTGTGTTCTAGTTTCGAATGAGTCGAACCCCCTCTATGTTGCGCATGGGCCTCCTTTTATAGGCTAAAGGGGTCACCGACAGCTGGCAATGCATGCAGGGGTAAAAGTGCAAAAAGGGTGGTTGGTACAACTGCTTCTACAGTGCACCCTACCTAACTCTGACGGCAGGGGACAAGAGCATTTAATGCCCATCCGTGTCGCCCAAACAGTGCAGGAAAGTGACCGTTAGAGGCGCCACCGTTCGCCACGATGGCCATCTCGTCATCTCCACTCGCCACCTCGCACCGCTTGGCTGCACAGCTCCTCGCCACGTGCGCCTAGAACGGTCCTGTGGCGACACGTTGACGGATGCGCTGGAGCGTGGGCACAGAGTGGTGGCTTCGCCGCGGCAAGCGCCTTGCCGCGGTCATTGTCTTGCCGCGCCCGGAAGCTTGTCGCTCGCCGAGACTTGCCGGGACGCGCGGCGCGTCGCGGTAAGTTACTTGAAATGCCTTGGCTGGCCTTCCCGGCAAGCTCCTCTTGCCGGGGCCTTATCCTTCCCGACAAGCTCCTCTTGCCGGGGCCTTGTCTTCTCAGTTAAAACACTTTGTTCTTGAATGGCTCCAATAGGAACTACGGAGGATCTTGGCGGGCACCAGGCAAGCCTTGCCGCGGGGCGCTGCGACTGCCCGTGCACAAGTTCGGGATACTAAGGCACCCCTACTTTAGTACACCGACAATGATGCTCCACTTGAACTTGCACACGACAATCATGATGACGATAACCACTTGATGTCATCCTTTCCATGGGTTGTATGATATCTTCCTCTTGACGCAAGCCCATGGACACGTACCTAACCCCACATAGAACTCTCACATAGACCATGGGTTAGTACACAAAGTGCAATGGACAATGCTTACCATACCATGGGATCACTTGATCCCTCTCCTTACATCTTCTATGCTTTCTGAGTTGATCAACTTGATTCACTCTTGACTTAGTCTTGATCAACCTTGAATCTTTCCAACTCTCTTCATTTGGATGATGTATTGAAGGTAAACATGAATGATCACACAATCTTCTTCTTCAAGACATGCTTGCAATAAGCTGAACACTCACATGACCAATCTTTGGATAATTCCTTAATAGCACCTTGGTAAACTCATAAACTCCTTGAAACCAACACATGGACTTCAAGAAAAGCGTATGGACCAAACCTTCAAATATAACTCAAGGCAACCATTAGTCCATAGAGATTGTCATCAATTACTAAAACCAAACATGCGGGCACCACATGTTCTTTCAACTGGGTTCCGCCGGGCTGGCACTGGGAGGTGCTACCTTCAGGGGCTCGCCACTTGGTGAGGAACCCGGGTCCCATCGTCGAGCCTGAGCTCCTTTGGTGGCGTTCCCATGGGCCACTTTTGGTGCGGAGGGAGCCGGCTTCGCCGGAGGTGGTGTGTCGCTGTGTCAGGGAGGAGGACGCCAGGTTGCTATGGACGCTACATGGTTGCTATGGACGCCAGGTTCTCCAGTACCTGGCAGGGTCTTTGGGGAGATGACCGGAACTATGATCCAGTGATGGTTCCTTCTCTTTGGGTGTCCACCGCCCGCGCCTCAGGAACCGCGAGTGGCCTAGATTATTCTGTAGTATTCGATCTTTATTAGCTAGCTAGCTAGTGATGTATTCGATATGTAATATTCGAGACGATGTATTCGAGATTATATATTATTCGAGACGATGCATATTATGTACTATGATTCAGGATTTCCTTATTGATTGCATGCATGCATTGTAATTTGAATACTAAAATGTTTTATATTTCTTCTAGATTACTTAAATAAAAGATATGGTAGAAAATACTGACAAAGAGGGAGAAGAAGCCCCTGTTCGAGATCATACGCTCCCTCGCGCGCAAAATGATTGAAATGAAGGAGATGATGGCTCCCAATATCTGAACAATACCGGGGAGGGTGATAATATGATATTCGATCACGACGACCGAATTGATGAAGTCATGGACGACGACTATGATTATGATGGTGAAGAAAATGTTGATCTTGAAATTGGCAAAGAAAATGTTGATCTTGAAATAACAGAGACCGTCGAGGTATATTTATATAAGCAGGCCTCTGGTGATCATCACATGTTTTAAATGATTTGAAGATATATTAACGAATCGATCTTTCTTCTTTCAGCCCTCCGGATCGAGCAAATCTTCTACAGGTAGAGTGCGAGGCCCGGGCAAAAAGTTGAAGGAGGGCGTAAAGTACAACATCAATGCCATCAAAACTAGTGGCGAACCAATAGCGCCTAAGAACATTGCAAACAAGTTTGTTCATCAGTGCAGAGTTCTTGTGAAGGACAAACTCCCGATCTCCCTTCAAGAATGGAAAGAGCCATCAAAGCCCCGTCCAAATCTTACTTTTGTCAATGATAGAGAAGAAACTATGCTTTGGGAAAATCTCATGGATCATTTCACCCTACCAGATCATTTCACAGCTGCAGATGTGGCGAAAGTCAAGGACGCTGCTCTTAGGAAGATGACAATTGCATTCAACAACCACAAGAAAACTGTATGGAATAACTACATCAAAGCAGGAAAGAAGACTCCAGAATTCAAGGGAACACTGGAGAACCAAAGAGAACACTGGCCCGCTTTTGTGAAATTCAAGGAGTCAAAAATATATAAGGAACGGTCCAGAAAAAACAAGGCCAATGCCGCAAAAAAGAAGCAATTCCATAGGCTGGGGCCAGGTGGCTACGCGATGGAATGCCTAAGTGGGATAAGTCTGAGCAAGAGATGCTGGCTACACAGGTCACTCCAGTTACATTGAGCTGGGCCCCCAGGTGCAGAACTTGGTTCTATGCGCATGGGGGGTGTTGGACCCGAAGACAAGCCAGGTTTCGAAGAAGGCTTGTCCTAAAGGAGCCGATGTTAAGTTAGTTGAAGCAATAGAAGAAGCTCGAAAGGGGGTTTTCACGCCCAACAGAGAGAACGACGAGCTTACGCGCGCCCTCGGAAATCCTAAACACCCGAGAAGAACACGAGGCAAGGGCGTTGTTCTTTGGTATGAGGGATTTTCTGACTGGAACGCCGACTACAAAAGCCGTGCAAGAAGGAAGATGGAGGAGGAGGAAAATAAGAAGCTGGAGGACGAGCAGAGGAAGCAGGAAGCAGAACGCCTACAAGGCCTAGAATCAGCGCACGCGGACTTGGCACTCAAATTCCAGCGGCAGCAACAGCAGATCGACTCACTTAGCCAGGAAGGGGGTCTCAGCAGCGGCAACAGGTAGCGGATGATCCAACATTGGATAGCTCTGTCCCATCCATGCCTAGAAGCAGCATGGGTTCCGCCCCAGGCGACGCACTGTTGGATAGATATCATGTGGATGACATCATGGAGAACACTAACTATGAGCTACACTTCAAAATAAAGAACATATCCGTTAAGTCGGCGGTCATCGTTGCTTATACAAATCCCGCAGAGCAACCTTCCATTGCAGAACGATTCCAGCCGGTATGCTCCTGTCGTGGTTGATGAGGTGGTGGACCAATAATCGGGGCTACAACTTGACATTCCTGGAGGTGACGAGGAGCAGACACTAGGAGAGGCCATACATCATATCATCCTATGGAGAAAGGATTGCATCATCTTTCGAAGGCCACCGAAACCACGTCAGCTAGAGCTCGACATCACAGGAGGTGACGAGGAGCAGACGACTCCTGCTCCTCCTAGTCCGGCACAGCTTCAGGCCACTCGTCCTGCTTCAACTCAGCCAATGCGTGAGGCCACTCCTCCTGCTTTAACTCAGCCAACGCGTGAGGCCACTCCTCCTCCTCCAAGTCCACCAATGCGTGCTACTCCTCCTCCAAGTCAGACACCACGTCAGCCATCTCTGCTGCCTCAGCAATCGCAGAAGAGAGCCGCCGCAGCTCTGGTGCGTAGTGCTACAAGTCGAGGTAGTACATGAGGTACAGGCGGAGGCAAGTGATTTCAATATGGTCCAAGCCTCGCGCCTCTTCCACAGAGGCCTTACGACATGACAAAGAAGCAAAACAAAGCCATAGTGAAGGCCCAAGTGGACGCCCATTTTGGACCGAAACTGCCACCCCTGCCAAGGGAGAAAGTGCCCGAGGATAAGATTAACCACTTTATTCGTATGGCTACACCAGCTCCCAAGCCTGTTGAGTCAGACTATGAGCGCCAAATCAGGAAGGCACATCGAGCACGACAAAAGGAGTCAAGGCCGAGCTCGAGCCAAGCAGCTGGCCAAAAATGCGGGAAAGCCGTTCCCCAGCTAGGAGAACAGGCGGCGCAATCGATCACCCCGCTTGTTGTATCAACACATGAGAGTACCAGCGCCGGTCAGCTGGTAATAACCGACAAGCATAGAAGGCAGGCTGAAATGCTTGGTATCACTGTTGGACAACTCCTCGAGATTGAGCCCATGCCTCTGCTTACAGAGGAGGAAATAAAACGAAAATATATCCGCGGCCAACCGTTGGTCAAGCCTGAGGAGGTCAAGAACCTCCCAACGAGAATGTATGAATTGCATGATTGGTACATGAAAATTACGAAGAGTACCAATCGAGAGTCCCTCATGGTGAAAGTCAAGGAAGAGCATTACTTCCATACGCTAGCTCTGACCGTTGAGTATTGAGAACTATTTCAGTTATTCAATCAAGACGCACTCAACAAAGCTCTCGTCAGTTGCTATTGTCTGTAAGTGATTTCTTTCTGTAATTTAAGTCTCAAGCTAGCTGTAGTGCTCATTGATCGATCATTACCTGTAATTATCCTCACTATATTCTTTGCTATGGTATTATGCAGTATGAAGATGTATGAAATGAAAAAAGGTGGACGCTATGGCATTGGGTTCATTGACCCAAATACCATTATGAACAAACGTGGACATATCCATGGTATAAAAACGATGTAGAGAAAAACAAGCTAGAGTTCTTGAAGCGCCTCAATACCAATGAAGATATACTACTTCCTTACAACTTCCGGTTAGTCACACTGTCTTGTACTACAAATTCTGTTTTTGCTTACTAGCTAGCTAGATGTTAATAATTAAGTGTATAGGGTTTAGGGTAGTTGATGAGTGTTATGCACATGCCCGCTTAATTAAGACATGCAAATGTGTGTGCATGAAGTTACCATTGGATCTTGTTAGTCATTAAAGTTGACAAAGGAATAGTTGAAGTACTAGACTCACTACTTAAAAAAAGTGACTACTCAATCGTGAAGGGGATAGTCGACAGGTAATTTCAATCATTATTAACTATATGTTGGCCTCTTTAGTTCATCATTTCCTGATATCAACTATTTAATAACTCATTTATTCATTTTCTTTGCCGGCGGGCAGGGCTTGGGAAAAGTTCAGGAATTCGAAAGAGGTTCCAGGCGAATGGAGAGAAAAGTTGTATTGGTTTCGACCCAAGGTATAATTAATTAAGTACTACTAGCTAGCTACCATGCATCTCTTTAATTCTAGTTTCAATACCATTAATTATCATGCTTGATTAATTATTATCTGATTAAATTCTATTCTCGTAAAGGCCTTGAAGCAGGCAGAGGGGACTGATGTGTGTGCATACTATGTTTGCGAGAACATCCGAAAGGACCAAATCTGATAGACAGCTATGGGTACGTTTGACAGAACAATATTCACAAATTTTACATCATTATTGATATCTAGTCACATAACTAATACACATGCATATTGATCTTCTTCTTAATAGTTCGAATCATTGCGGGAGAAGCTCCTACCAGTGGAGCGCATACGAGCAATTCAAGAGGAAATAGTGGGATTTTTGCTCGACCAGGTCATAGATCCCAAAGGGGAATTCTATTACGAGCTACCGCCCCCATGAACTACTCCCAATTGTCATCTTGCTCCGAAGGCACCAAGGCAAATGCCACTGGCTCTGAAGGCAACATGTAGGAAAAATTGTATATATACCTAATTATATATACTAGCAAAAGAGCCCGTGCGTTGCAACGGGTGAAAAATCCACACGTCCCTAACACAAAAACCATGACTGAAGACTCCAATAGATCCACCGTGCATCCCATCTGTGTTGCCACTTATCCTTCTTTCTACCCTTGTCAATGGTGACCGCTGTGCTCACACAATTATAACACATTTGAATGCGGTCAATTCTAAGGTGTTTGTCTCTCTGCGTAAGATGAGGAATCTATTTTTTTCCTAGAGGGTTTCCCAAGGCGTACATGCATGGTAATGATGATTTCTTTCGCCTTCAAACTTACGTTGTTGAGGTTTTGATTTCCAATCCAGATATACGCCGGTATGAAGGAAAGCTGGATTGTGCACTATTGATTAAACTTGTATCCTAAATATCATTAAATAAATGTTGAATAGATAAAAGAACATCATATTCAGATTCTACATATTTTTTTAGTCAATTTTCATATATAACATGCAAAATTAGAGTTAGGTTTAAAAGATATGGATATTTTTTAAAATCATTTGAATCTACCCAAAAATAGTGGATGGACCGCGGGTTGATTAACCAAAAGAATATAGGGTTTTCTAAAAAGAAGAGCAAATCTTTGACGGACAGATGCACTTCTCCCTTTATGAGTAGATATAGATTAAAATAGGACCGCGGATTAATTTCAAAGAATTGTAGGGGGGTTTCTGCAAAATTACGACGGATGGGTACTTCTCCCTATATTAGTAGGTATAAAGAAACTATGTGTTGCAAAGAGAGAAATAAATCCGTACACACCACTAACGATCCAAACCGTGGAGATCTTATGGAACTCAGCCTAGAAAGCAAACTTTACCTGAATAGATATCATTTACGACGAGCCAACAGAAGTGCAAATAAGGTCAAAGTGAATCAATGGAGATGTGGATGGAGGTGTGGGCAAATAGAAGGTAGCCGTTGACGATGAATCATATGGACCCATTGGCAACACGAAGAATAGCATGCGGCACATGGTGGCGTGGGCGAGGTCGGCTTGAGGGCCTTAGCATTGACGGAAGCGTGGGTCAGTGTTGTGAACAAACTTCCTGTTCTTGTGCTTCATGGCATATGCTCTCCACCGTAGTGTCTTCCATCATCCAAGTGATCGATCTCGTAGCCGTCGAAGTCCTAATCACCTATGGTCGCCGCCGGCATAGACACAACCTCCACGATGTTGACGATGGACGTGAACATTCAATCTTCATGGCTAACTTGTCTTTTTTTTGTTAGATTAAGTACTCATCGGTCCAACTGAATTTTGCTAAGAAAAATGTTGCGTATTCAATAATTTTAGTTTATTTGGTTTGTGCCACAAAGTAACTTATCGGCAAAGAAATTTGAGTTTATATTGTTGATGCGCCATTTTGAAATGGTTGGAATCATGATGTAAATAGAAAAGATGTAGTTAAGCGGAGTAAAATTCCATTTTAAAACGGCAAGACCTACACCATTTACTTAAGAGAGGAATAACGTTATTACCAACTACACACCATGAGATTCATGAATAAGAGGTTGATGCATTTATGTAGTCTAGATATAGGTTAGACTTAGTCTGCTCTCACCCTTATGGCATATAGTTCAAACTTAATCTACATCCGCATCGCTTGTTTAAATTCACTTGATCAAGCTCGTAACTCAACCAAATTAATTTGTTCCTTTATACTCCCTCCGTTCCAAAATAGATGACTCACCTTTGTACTAAAGTTAATACAAAGTTGGGTCATCTATTTTGGAACGGAGGGAGTACCTTTCATTTGATATTGCATACTCGGCGACCTACTCTCCTTTATGCAAACTTAAGGCACGTTTCCCGAAAAAAAAAGTAACTTAAGACACGTACTGCTTGCTGATTGGAGGGAGACAGTGACCAAGAAAAATATTGAGCAAGCGGCCCGCATGAGGTCTTTTCATCGTGTGCCCGCCCACACGAACATCGGCTGCGCCTTTTGCTCTTTAAGGAGTCCGTATCTCCTACAAGCGGCCGGTGTTGTGCAGCGGATTTTTTCTTATAATATGGCTCTCTTTGCTTGTTTGTTGATGCGGCTGCTCTTTTATAGGTAAATCTCCTGACTGATCCTGTTTAACTACAGCTACGTAGCTCTTCTATATGACGGACATGGACATCGTGACTCCCTGGTCGAACTCCATGGTGGCTGGGACGTGATTGTGGGCATGCATGGCTCTTGGCTCTATATAATTATTAAGTTGCTCTTGTCGCAGGGAGAGCCATGCATGTCCCCCGAGTCCTTCTTTTATTGGTCGTCTCTTTTTTTCACTGGCTGCTTGATTATCATACAACTGGACGGCCTAGGCAATACATGGCGTGATTGGTTGTAGGGCAAGAGATGGAAAGAAACGTCCTGGGTTCGATCCCCACCAGACCATTAATTTTTTCCTCCTGTAGATGCCCATCAGGACTGCGTTTGGTTGATTTGTTTGATGGGCTGAGCCCACGCTAGCTGGTTGTGGCGTATCAGGTTTTGTTTGGACAGTACCGCACTAAGTTTTCGATGGTAAGAAGAAATAGTACCACCTCGGATGTAGAAAAAAATATAGGTGAAAAAAACTGAAAGCGTATTATGACATGAGAAGAAAGCGTATTATGACGGTGAACCCGGAGACCCAATCCGTGCTTTATTATTAGGGAGAGATATATACATGTGTATGTGTGTGAATAATGGTGGTTGTGAGACATTCGATGATATATATATATATGTATATATATATATATGTATGATCGGTTCTACGAGAAATTCTATTTATATATATGCATAACGTGTACAATATGTAGTATCGTAAAATACCAGCAAACGAAAAAGAATTAAATGGAAAGCACAAAATTAAAGGGAAAATAAATAATAAAACGAAACCCCCCCAAAACTTTTAGTACCGGTTGGTGTTACCAACCGTACTAAAGGACTCCCGGGCCCTGGCGCTGGCGTGCCATGTGGTGGCCCTTTAGCGGCCATGGTTTTCACTAGAGACTTCTCAGGGGCCATGGTTTTCACTAGAGACTTCTCTCTTGAAGATAGCATACGATGAAGCACATAGAGTATTATAACGAATCATGAGAAATGTGTGTCCCCCTCAAATAGGTGTGTCTAGCAAAGATGATTGTGACATACTAAAAGGCAAAAAAAGCAAAGACTCATATAATACATGACGCTCCAAGCAAAACTCATATCATGTGATGAATAAAAATATAGCTTCAAGTAATATTACCGATGGTTGGTACAAGAAAGAGGGGATGCCTTCTGAGGCATCCCCAAGCTTATATGCTTGGGAGTCCTTTAATATTACATTGTGGTGTTTCGGGAATCCCCTAGCTTAGGCTCTTTCCACTCCTTATTCTTTCATCCATCGTGATCTCACTCAAAACTTAAAAACTTCAGCACACAAAACTCAACAAAACCTTCGTGAGATCCATTAGTATAACAAAGCAAGTCGCCACTATAGGTACTGTTGTAAACCCATTCATATTTTATTACTGCATTATAACTACTGTATTCTAACTTCACCCTGGCTTATACCCCGATACAATCCATAGATTCATCAAAACAAGCAAACAACGCAACAAAAACAGAATCTGTCAAAAATAGAATAGTCTGTACCAATCTGAATATTGACCATACTTTCGTAAGTCTAAAATTCTGAAAACTTAGGAAAACATGGGAAATTTTTATGTCAATCATATGTAAAAATTCAGATCAAAATCACGTTCGAGTGAATTTACAAAATTCCAAAACTGGGCGCAAAAGTTTTTGTTTTTTTTCATAGAATCAAATCAACTATCATCCAAATCATCTCAAAGGCTTTACTTGGCACAAACACTAATTTAAACACAAAAAACAACCATAACAGTAGCATAGTTGTGTGCACACAAAAAATAGAAAAATAATCTAGAAAATTAAGATAACTATTAGGTTGCCTCCCAAATAGCGCTATTGTTTTACGCCCCTAGCTAGGCGTAACGCATGGGTTCAAGTGTTGTTATCTTTAGTTTCCAACTCCTCAATCACACATCCATATATACTTCCTAGGAAGTCTAACATTCATATTTTTAACAATCATACTCCCATTAATAAAGTTGAGGAATTTATTCCCATAGATGGGTTCCTTTATCAAATCAACAAAGTTGGGTTGAACATTAATCATTTTAAGATCTTTGTTCCAATTACTAGATGTGGCATCCTTGTTTCTAGAAACATAAATCAATTTGCAATTCTTGCTAGAGGGAGTCTTTTCACTAGTTTTAACGTAGGAAAAAGCAGAACCCAAATTATTAATAATTTTTCCAAATTATCAATTCTAGCGGGACTTTGTCCTATCCTCTCGTTAGTTATCCAAATTTTAACTTTTAGTTCTTTTAAATCAATTCCTACCTTGGACCCAAATTGCGTGATGTGAGTGTGAATCTTCTTATCCAAATTTTCAATATGCTCGATGGTAGGCATTTTATTTTCCATAGTGTCTAATCTTTGTATTACATGTTCTAAAGTCAAAGTTGTTTCACTGAGAATGATAGGTGGTGATCCCATTAAATTTCCCATAACATTGAAAGCATCAATAGGATTACTACTCAAGAAATTTCTTCCAATGATAGTATCAAGTACAAATCTATACCAAGTAGTAATACCCACATAAAAATTGCAAAGAAGAACAACAGTAGATAGTTTACGAGTTGATCTATTATGAGCACCACAATCCTGTGCCAAGCATCTTTTAAACTCTCTCCCCCTCTTTGTTTAAAGTTAAGCACTTCATTTTTAGGGGTACACGTAACAAGTGAAGAACTAGCCATAACGGTAAAGCGAGCAACAAGAAAACAAGAGAAGGAATAAAAAAGGCAAATGGAAAATACTTTTGTATTTTTGTAAAAAGGTTTTAGAAGTGGGGGAGATGAAAACAAGAGGCAAGCATCAAATAAATTAAATGCAAGGAGATGAATGTTCATGCATAGCACTTGATAGATGTTGATGATATCTCCCCGGCAACGGCGCCAGAAATTCTTCCTTCTACTTGTGAGGTGCGTTGGGATTTCCACAAAGAGGACATGATGATGCAGTACAGTAGAGATAAGTATTTTCCTTGATTAGAAACCAAGGTTATCAATCCAGAAGGAGAACCATGAAACAACTTGTTAGGAGCACCTACACACAAAATAACAAATACTTGTGCCCAACACAAACAAGGGGCTGTCCATCCCTCGGCAGTTAATTGCAAGAATTAAATCTCGTAGTGATAGATGGATAAATAAAAACAAAAAATAAAATAACGTAAATAAAAGTGCAGCAACATATTTTTGGATTTTATTATATGATTTAGACAGATCCGTGGGGCATAGTTTTCACTAGAGACTTCTCTCTCTTGAAGATGGCATATGGTGGGTAAACAAATTACTATTGGGCAATTGATAGAAAAGCAAATAATCATGATGATATCTAAGGCAATGATCATGTATATAGGCATCACATCCGAGACAAGTAGACCGACTCTTGCCTGCATCTACTACTATTTCTCCACACATTGCCTAATATCTAGCATGCATCTAGAGTATTAAGTTCATAAAGAACTAAGTAACGCCTTAAGAAACATGACATGATGTTGACAAAGTATACTCACACATAAATAAACCCCATATTTTTACCCTTAATGGCAATGATACAATACATGTCATCTCCATTTCTGTCACTGGGATTGAGCACCGCAAGATCGAACCCATCACAAAGCACCTCTCCCATTGCAAGAGAAATCAATCTAGTTGGCCAAACCAAATCAATAGATCAGAGAGAAATGCAAGGATATAATAATCAAGCATACAAGAGTTCAGAGAAGACTCAAATAATATTCATAGATAATCTGATCATAAACTCACAATTCATCGGATCCCAACAAAACACCACAAAGAGTGATTTGACCGAATATATGTCCAAGAACATCAAGGAGAACATTGTATTGAAGATCAAAGAGAGAGAACAAGCCATAGCTACTAGATATGGACCCATAGGTCTGTGGTAAAATACTCACACATCATCGGAAGGTGGCAAGGTTGAAGTAGAGTCCCTCTATGGTTGATTCCCCTCCGGCGGAGTGCCAGAAAAGGGCCCCAGATGGTATCTCTCGAGAACAGAAACTTGTGGCGTCGGAAAAATGGTTTCTGGTGGCTCTCTGTTGGTTTCCTGATTTTAGAGAATTTATAGAGGCAGAATTAGGTCAAAAGGGTGAGTGTGGGCCCCACAAGCCACAAGGGAGCGCCCTGGTGCCCCATGGTCCACTCCTTCATCTTATGGCCCTCTTTCGAAGCTTCCAGGGTCTCTTATGTCCAACAAAAATCTTCAAAAAGTCTCATGACGATTGGACTTTGTTTGGTACTGATATTATGGAAAACCAAAAACAGACAAAAAAACAACAACTGACACTTGGCACTAAGTTAATAGGTTAGTCCTAAAAATGATATATAATTGCATATAAAACATCCAAGATTGATACTATAATAGCATGGAACAATAAAGAATTATATATACGCTGGAGACGTATCTGGGCGCTCGCCACTGTTGTGTCTATTGTTGTGGTGGGCAAACTATTATAGCTAGAGATTGCTACATCCCTCTCTGCTCACCATTCTTGTGCGTTGCAAGCGGTGGTAGACACTTTTGGCACCCGCCACTAGCAGTGATCTAGGCCTATAGAAGAAATGTTGTCATGGCAACATATTTTGCTGCCCTGGCAGCATCTTAATGATGCGGTTGCAGTAATTTGAACTTAATCATTGCATTATATATAGAATGTTGTCTCAGCATTCAAACAATCATCCACACGCATACAACATATTTATTACAACATTGATACAATAATGAAGAGTATAAGGAAGCAAACATATAGTATAAAAAATGTAGGGCAACAAACATGGATGTATGAACACAATAAGTTTTGAAGCAGTGTATGTAGCTGGCAATCGATGACCGCAATACGTCTTCAACTTAGTGAAGTTGCTCTTCATCCGGCTCTGGCTAGTAGTGGAACCTCCCGTCCTCATTTACAACCTCCTTGTTGATTATTTTGGCCAACACCTTTTGGAGGCACTCAGACTCTCTTAATAATTCCCCTATGTCCATGTCCCTCTCCATCTCCTCGGACCATTTGATGATTTGACTTTGATTTTCCAAATATTGGCATTTGTTCAGAAAGTCGTCCATGATTGCCATGGTAAACTAGCTAGACCTATGGGAGGTTTTAATAGTAGGTTCTTGATAGCAACAAGCGCTAGTATGGTATAAGTACATACTACTACATAATGTTCTATTTTTGAGAGATTCAACTTTCGTTGCATTGTGTGTTTATTTTCATGAATCTATGGATTGTATCGGGGGATATAAGACATGGGAAAGTTATAATACAGTATGTATAGTGCAATAATAAAATATGACTGGGTTTGCAATAGTACTTAGAGTGGTGATTTGCTTTATTATACTAATGGATCTCACGAAGGTTTTTGTTAAGTTTTGTGTGATTGAAGTTTTCAAGTTTTAGGTGAGATCCCGATGGATGAAGGAATAAGGAGCGAAAAGACACTAAGCTTAGGGATGCCCATGGCACCCCAAGGTAATATTCAAGGAGTACCAAGCAACTAAGTTTGGGGATGGGCATCCCCTCTATCTTTTAGCGACCATCGATAATTTTACTTGAAGCTATATTTTTATTTGTCACATATCATGAGCTTTGCTTGGAGCATCTTGTATTATATGAGTCTTTGTTTGTTTTGCTTTTTAGTTTGTAACAATCATCCTTGCTGGACACACCTATTTGAGAGAGCCATAATGATGCTATGATTTGTTAGAATTGCTCTATGTGTTTCACTTAAAAAATTGAGCTAGGTTGCTCTAATAACTCGTTTATATCTTTTTGAGCACGGTGGTGTGGTTTAAATTTTGAAGAAATGCTATCATGCTTCACTTAGATTATTTTGAGAGTTAATAAATTTTGAAATATTCCTTTCATGCTTCAGATAGATTATTTTGAGAGTTGAAAATTTTGAAGAAATATTATGCTCTCATACCCCACTTAAATTTATTTGAGAGCTTGAAAGGTAGCAGTGCTGATATATGAAATTAGTCCCAAAGTGATAGATATTTAAAGGGGCTATAATAAAAACATTCATGAAGATTATCGGATATTATAAACTTATTCCTTGTAATAGTTTTGAGAAATGGAGATAGTAATATGTGAGTCATGTTGGTGAGTGTAACGACCCGAACCTGATAAAATTTGATGTCTCTGTGCTTACTATGCTTGTCCCTCGATTGACTTGCTAGCACACACAGTACATATGAATATCAAATAACAAGTGCATCATTTACTATAACGTATGATCCAGAATTCATAAAGTATTACAAACTGAGTAGCACATAGCAAACTTTATTAAATAATAATGGCAGAAATGTAGCATAAGTAAACGATGAGTCCCATCAATGCCCACAGGTGAAAATGCTGAGTAAAGACTCGCGACCCTACTGTATCTCACTGATCATCTGAATATCCTGCAACATGATAAGTTGCAGCCACAAGGATTAATACATTGAATGTATTAGCAAATCACACATAATGACATAGCAATCCTACATTCACAAGCAAAGTACGACAAACAAAACACTCAAATTGGAATTGTGGAAGAATGTCTTCACCTACCTCCACTAACTAAACTTACAACCGCCTCTAATTTATTCGCCAAAGTAAAACTGTGGTTTCCTATATATATTATAGAAGCTTATCGGGACCAAAATAAATAACAAAATAAAATCCAAAACTCACCGACACATCTAGTTAAATATAAGTATTATTATAAAACATAATGAACATTTTAGATTCCACAAATAAAATAAAATATACATAACATTTTTATAAATTTTGTTCTAGGATTTATAAATAATCCCAACTCCCAAATAAATACCCAAACAGTATACACAGGGAGGACATGATCTTCATGAGCTACTTCAATTTGTGCCAACAAGTGTTACAGAGGCGATGAATGAAGCACTCTCAAAACCGTTCGAACCGTCCGTGGTCAAGGCGACATTGTTTCAAATGGCGTCGTCGAAAGCTCCTAGTGTTGACATATCTACAGTTGGTTTCTTTCAATTGCATTGGGCCCTGATAGAAGGGGACCTTGTGCTAGCGATACTGGAATTTTTTAATGGCGGGCAATTACCAGCCAGCTTTAATGACACTTCTATTACATTGATTCCGAAGGTATGTAATCCCCAATATGTCACTCAGTTCCGACCCATCTCTCTCTGCACGGTGCCTTATAAAATTGTAGCACAAACAATAGCAAACCGGGTGAGAATGTGTCTGGATGATATTATCAGTGAAGAGCAGAGTGCTTTCGTTCCCGGCCATCTGATTACAGACAACTTCCTCGTTGCCTATGAAAGCATACATGCGATGAGGAGGAGGAAGAAGGGAAACAATTTTGCATTTGTATTAAAGCTCAATATGATGAAAGCGTATGATCGAGTCGAGTGGCATTACTTGGAAGCGATCATGCTCAAGATGGGCTTTTGCGCGTCCTTTGTGTGTTTGATTTTGAAGTGCATTTCTTCGATCAGGTTCACCATGAAAGTGGATGGGGAGCTACTACCTTTCTTTACTCCCTCTTGGGGTTTTAGACAAGGAGACCCTATTTCACCGTATCTATTCCTTATATGTGCTGAAGGATTTTCGTCGCTGCTTAAGCACTATGGAGGAAACTATATTGACAGAGGAATCAGAGTCAGCTTTAGAGATCCATGGGTCAATCATCTACTTTTTGTGGATGATAGGCTCATTTCATTGACGCCAAAATTCATAGTTGTACAACACTGAATGAAATCCTTAGAATTTACTCGGAGTTTTCGGGCCAGAGTGTTCAGAAAGGCAAAAGTGCTATTTATTTCAGTTCAAACATGCCGGAGCATAGAAGGATTCATGTGAAACAAATGTTGGGAATCACCAATGAGGCAGTCAGTGAGCGTTGTCACTACAAAAAAACACACTTCCGTGATGATACGTGTTTATCACAGTAGGTCACGTTTTTTGTCATGCATGTACATCCATGACGATTTTACGACAAAATCCAGATAGTCATACCTGTGCTGTCGTAGAAGTGTTCCATGACATTACCAAAATTATCATCATGGAAGTGTCCACTTCAATGATGATAAATCGCGCGTCATGGAAGTGCTTTCGTCAAGGGTGACCGACACGTGGCATCTACCGTAACGGGTCACCATTAAGATACCGGGTCCGGTTTTGGATCCGATAACCCGCTAACAGACACGACCAATGGGAATTTTCCACGTGTAAATTTCTCATTGGCCGGAGGAACCACGTGTTGGCTCGCCGTTGGGACAGATGTCAACCACTCATTGGACCGAAGGCGCTTATGATACATCGACACATGGCACGACCCAATAGAGGCCCATTCCCGGGAAAAGGCCGGCCTGTTGGACTTGGTCAAAAGGTAGCAGGCCGGCCCATGGAAAGCCTGTTAATGGCCTATTCGCATATAGCCCATTTACAGCCCACTAACCCAGGGCCCGTTAAGGCCTATCCGAATTAGGCCCAGTAGCATCATCTAGGCCGTCCAATATGATTCCAGCCTATTTTTACTTTCGTCCCATGTATGGCCCATGACATCTTTCGGCCCATATGAGGCCCTTTGTAACTCTTGCCCCATTAACGACCCATGGTGAAACTGGCCCATAATGAACAGTGTATCACTTTGTACCCATTAACGGCCCATTATTCCATTGGGCCGTTTCCAGCCCATGTTATCTCGGCCTTCTTAGGGCTCATTTATTCTTGGGCTCATTTCCAGCATTTGGTTACTTATGGCCCGCTACTGTCCCTTTCCGCTTGTGGGCCAAATTCAGCCCGTGGTTACAGTCAGCCCGTTTGTGGCCCGTTAATCCGTTGGGTCATTTTAGCGTCATCAAATACGGCCGATTAATGATGGCCCATTATGGTCGGCTCATGAATGGATGATTCCAACTCTAGCCGGTTTACAACCCATAATGTGGTCTGTTATTGGCCCTTGTTTGACCAATCGGTCATACGGACCGTAGAAGGCCCATTGATGATATGGCCCGTAGAAGCCCATTGTTTCTACGGACCGTAGAAGGCCCATTGTTTCTATGGCCCATAGAAGGCCCATTGTTTCTATGGCCCATAGGTGGCCCAGGGTCACTACAGTAAATATGTAGCCCATGGTTATTGTGGGATAGTTTTTAAAAATAGGTTATTGCGGCCACTAGCAAACAGCGGAAAAAGAACTGCACTGACTACAAGCAAACAAATAAACAAGACAACAAGGAAATAAATAAGCAAGCAACTTACACTATGATATCACGACTATTACACATATTACATCCACTGGGCATCAAAGTTCGCCACCAGTGCAAATATAGGGAACAAAGCAACATATCACATACACTGGTTGTCAAAGTTGGCGACCAGTGCAAATAAATGCCGCAGAAAAACAAGTCCAGAACTAAAACCACTTCAGAAGAGCTCAAGAAACAATATCTTGGGTACCCATAATGCTGGCAAGATGCTTAGCAAGCTTATTAACTTTCTCTTGTTTAGCGCTTAAATCCTCCAGCACTTGCTGTTGCACCAGAAAGTATGCATCTGAATTCTGTAGGGACTTCATCAGTCCTTCGGCTTCTTGCCGCAAGACAGACATCTTGATGCCTTTCACTTGTAGTGAGACCAGAAGAAGCGAAGTGATTGAGCAATGAGTTCGAAGAGCTTGTGCTAGCGGTATTGGCCAGTAACTCGAACACTACATCAATGCATGACTGTGGGGTTGTATCACTATCTATAAGATCGTTTTTATCACCTTTCTTGGAGAACAACAGGGTTGTCTCAGTATATTGAACCTTATCTGCATTACTTTCTCTACTAGTGCACAGTAGGGTGGTCTTCTCCAATATTCTATTCACATTCTACAAGAGAAAAAAGCAGACACATCACAGGTTTAGCATGTAGTAAACGAAACTCATTTTGTTAAACTGGTTCAGTAGTTAGGTGGACAGGATAACAGCATGAAACAAACATATATCTATGTACTATGGTCACTGTATTGTCCATATCATTCTATTTTATGTTACCAAATCAAGATAGAGACACAGTTCAAATCATATAATTTTAAGACACAACAACATAGACAGTATGTAAGTGTGAGAAACTACACAACTCTGGCAACACTTGTAATGTGCATCACATGATAACATATCTGTTTATACAACTAAAACTGAAATCGACATAGAGCAAGAAGTTAGAACAACGATCACTTAAAGAAATAGGTTTAAAACATACCTGTTGCACCATTGGAGTTTCAATTGGATCCTTCAAATTGGAAAGTAGTTGGTATCAGTAAATACAGTGATGCAAGAGAAAGGAGTCCATAGCTACGGAATCTGACCTGAGAACAGTTGCTCTTCTGCTTTAAACGTGGAGTTTGGGTTCACTATGGTGGTCTTCGTGCTTTGGGCACTGCAGTTTCTTTACAAACTGCTCGTGTGGGGGTACTCTGTGGTGGACATGGTGCTGTTCCATCTAGAAGTGGATTACTATCCACTAGGGTTGGGGTTAGATGGGTTGTAGCTGGTTCTTTGTCCAACGATGTAAGTGTGCAATCTGGAAGAGTCTCGGTTATGTGCGGTGGGGCTAGTTCATGGGCCAGTACAACCATGGTTCTATCTGCATGGACATGTAGCACCGTCTTTTGTGAAGAATGGGTTTTTGCTCCCTTAGATACTGCCATCACCCCTCCACTTCAAATGGCTGATAAACAAGAAAATAAATTGAACGTACAGACATTGTATGATAGACAGATGTGGTTATTCACATATATGCTGCCGAACCAAACATGACAGCATGACATAATTTCACATATATGATGCCTAATTAAGCAGGATAGCATGACACAATTTTAGATATATGATGGATAACTTAACAGGATATAATTGCATAATTCAACATATGATGAGTATCTAAACAGGATGACATGACGAAACTATATGATGTCTTTTTAAAATAGTTTGGGATGAAATAATTTACATACATGTTGTCTAAGTACATAGGATGTCATGATATAATTGACATAACTGATTCATATACTAAGCAGCTGGCACCCGCAGGTATGATCTCTAAACTAAGCAACTGGAATTGAATATTGTGCTTATGATGTCTAAACTAAGCAATGCAGGACACCATATGCATGATATGAGAAATATAAACATTACAAATTAGAGCATACACCTCAGGTGGGATATAGGACTGGTCATCTGTCTCTGAATCCTCCTTTGAGGAGCTACCTGTAACCATCGAGATATATGCTTCAACAGGTACAATTGCATACTCTAAAGACCTTGTTTTCACTCCTGATTTTTCCATAACCGGCTCAAATGGCTGATACACATGAAGAGTAGTTGAATATACACAGATTGTCGATAAATGGAATACATAATGTAAAAAAGGATGGCATGAGATAATTCGCATATATGATGCCTGGCTACATGGCGGTGCATAATTCACATATATGATAACTGGCTAAAAACATGGCATTGCATAATTCGCATATCTAATATAGAAAGCAAACAGGAGGCATTCACATAAAGCATGTCCAATCTAAGCAGATGACATGGCAATGCAAGATACCATATGCATGATATGAGCAATATAACCCTGCCAAGTTAGAGCATGCACCTCGGGGGGGGGGATCCGACTGGCCATCTGTTTCTGAATCCTCCTCTGAGGAGCTACCGGTAACCAGCAAGAAATCTGCATTGACAGGTAGCACTGACTGCTCAGAAGACCTTGTTTTCACTCCAGATTTTCCCAGGACCGACTCAAATGGCTGATGCACAGGAAGAGTTGCTGAATGTATAAACATTGTTGACAATTGGAATACATTTTGAAAAGTAAATATGGCACAATAGAATTCACATATACGATGACTGGCTAAACAGGATGGCATTTCATGACTCACATATATGATGCCTGGCTAAAGAAGACGGCATTGCATAATTCCCATATACTCCCTCCATTCCTAAATATTTGTCTTTTTAGAGATTTCAAATAGACTACCACATACAGATGTATATAGACATATTTTAGAGTGTGGATTCACTCATTTTGCTCTGTATGTAGTTACTTGTTGAAATCTCTAAAAAGACAAATATTTAGTAAGGGTGGGGGTATGATATAGAAACCTAATAGGTCGCATTTACACAAACCAAATCTACACTAAGATAATGACATATAAGATGTATAATGTAAGCAATGCAATGTGCCATATGCATGATATGACCAACATCAGCATGCCAGGTTAGAGCAAACACCTCAGGGGGTAAATAGGAGTGGTCGGTTCCCTCTAAATCCCCCTCTGAACAGTTATCTTCCTCTGGAATACAATCTGGAATGGCGGGATGAGGGCACTTCGCCCACCATGGAGGGGCGTCTGCATGACATTATATTCCCACGCAACGGTCTTCTCTTTTTCTCTACATGTTCAGTACGAGTGTGTACAATAATTGATATGCATAATAAAAGACATAGTTAGATTATGTAAGGCCTAAAGGGTGCATGCAAACATCAAGACAGACGGTAGCAAACAAGTGGATAGATCCAAAACTAATAATAGCAGGTAGATTATAGCTTCAGTTTAAAAACATAGACGATGGATCATCTACTATTTTTTGCCCACCCAACATGAACCACATAGAAGACCCAAGATGAACCAGATAGTAGACAGATACTATTCTTTGCTGCCTCGATAAGTGCCCCACAGGCATTTTAAAACTCAAGTTTGAACATTATTTTGGACCTGACTCCGAGTCTAGGAGGTGAACAGGAAAATAAAGTAGCAGGTAATAATAACCAATGTATAACGTAAGCAGACACGAGAGAGTGCAACCTCTCTTCCGGAACTATGTAGTCCTCAGGTTCATCAGCTCAGTCGATGATGGTAATGCAGTTGGCATGTCTACCGGCAACGGGGAAGATGATCTGAGGCGGCGAAAGGAAGTCTGTAGGGGGAATCTCTGCTGCAGTGAACGCTTCCGTCGATGGTGCACCTCAGGTGGGGTGGATGACGGCACGACAGGAGTAGGACATAACACACAGAGTTTTCTTTGACACCTATCTGAAAATGAAGTAAATTTGTAAGGGCTCCATAGAATTGGAGGATTATATAAATGCAGGGACAGGAAAAACATAGGAATAGGATAGGAATGCACGTGTAAAACAGAGCATTTGCAAACATAGGATTTCTGTCAACCTGGGTGTTTGGTTCACATGAATTGGAAGAACACAGGAATGGAGAAACATGGTCAAATTAAAGTCAAACCACATGAAAATGAAAAAAAATAAGAATCTTAATATTCCAGAAATGCAATTAGTCATGTTCTCCATGCATATTAATTTGAAAAGGACTTCCAAGTGGATATTAAAATTCCTACGTTTTTCCTTTAAAAGAGACACCAAAGAAAAAAAATCCTCTAGTTTTGCTTTGATCCATTCCTTCTAACCAAATGCATGAATAGTAGTACCATAGTAAAGTTAATTCCTATGTTTTCCTTCACTTTTTCTTTGAACCAGTGGCGATTCTTGTAGGCAGTCTTCAACAAGCTAAAGCCTGAACTCAAAATATTTTGTGAGCTTACATTTGGTCCACATTAGTATCATATAATGGCTATCTTGCTAAACAGATTAAAATGTTTTCTCCCTATTAACTTTGTGACCACGATTCATTTATTTCTATATTTGCAACTGCTTTGAACCAAAGGATCCCTGAGGGATCAACATGAATGCAGAGTAACAAAGTGATCCGACGAGCAGTCATCCAAATCAGCAGCCGCTCGAGCAGGGAATGCACTAGCAGAGAGAACTCGTGCAGCAGCACCGTGAGCAAGTGCTAAAGCAACAACTCCTGTAGCTGCTGGAGGTCGGGCAGCAGCGTGAGCGAGAGCAAGAGCAGAGCAGTAGCACGAACGAGAGCAAGAGCAGAGCATCAGCGCGATCGACAGCAATAGCAGAGCAGAGCAACAACATGAACGAAAGTAAGAGCAGTGCAGCAGCGCGACCGATAGCAAGAATGAAGCCACAGCACGAGCAAGAGCCAGAGCAGCAGCAGCGCGAGCAAGATCCAGATAGGTAGCAGTTAATGCCAGTGTGGAAGTCGCCGCGATGAAGCAAGATCGAATAAAAGATAAAATGCAGCGATAAGTGCAGAACCTCCTTGGTGGTGTCGAGTAGGCCTCGGCTTCATCAGATGAATTGGTGAGGGTGTTGCGGTTCTAGTTGGGAGGTCAAGACGGTGCTGTGGGGATGGAGGTGGCGCGATAGACGAGGCGAACATCGGGACAGCTCCTTGAAGGTGGAGGACGGGCGGCTGATCCGGCGGGACGACGAGATCGACGATGGATCCTCATCCGGTGTGGTGGATGAGGGACGACGAGATGTTGCGGTGACGACATCGTCCGGGAAGAGTCTCCGGCTGGGCGGCGGTCGGGAGGCCGACGGAGGAGCGTGGGGTTTCGCTGGTTTTGGCAGCCTCGGTGTACGAATGGGGGCAAAGGGAAAGGTAGGGGGAGCCATGGCTTAGGGACGCGCTTGTCTGGAATGTAGGGTAAGTTCTGAACGTACCCCCACAGGTTTGGACCACGCGACATCGAGGCGGCATTTCCAGCTAATGGGTAAAAGGGGGATTTTGCGTGTCTGGGCTGCGGGACCGATTTCGGATGAGGAGGGAGTTTTCGCGCGCATCAAAATTTCGAGATAACAAGGCGCGGCGCGGGTTGAAGAGGCGGGAGTTTAACAGCAGAAGAGACAAAAGATTCTCTAGCTTGAAATTTCGGAATAACAAGGCGCGGAACCCATGTTCGGCAGAACAAACTTAATGTGTACAAAAATCAACTCATACAAGACACAAGAGAGTCATGTCCCTTTTACTATATTGCTATAAATGCCATTGAAAAAACTACAAGAAAAATGTAAAAAAATCGGGGGAACAAGATTACCCTGTACAGTACCAAATCAATTCGCACTTCCCTCAACAACAACAAAATTAAATCAATTCCCACCACAGGAAAGAGTCGTGTCCCTTTTTATATGATTGCAAATGCTCCGGTGAACCAGAGTTTACATTTTGTTAAATGTTGGAATTATTCCGGGTTCGTTTGGCCTTTTTTATACATTAATTGAGTTTCTAGACATTTAATGTGCATAATTCAAATTTGAACTGCAAGCACATGCTGCGGTGCACCAAAGTTGGTTGAAAAATCACATGTGTCTCCTTGGGTGAATTCTAGGTCCCATGCAAGAAATGGGAGTGAAATTCAAACATCTAGGCGTCGTGACACGACCAAGAACAATGAGTAACTTGGTTTTTAAATTCCTGTAAATACAAAACCTTCCTGGAAATCATGAAACTTGGCATGGTGTCATGTCATGGCACAAACATGTTGTAGTAAAAAACTTGGCCGAATTGGAACACGTTTTCGTATAAGCTTCTTGCAAACCGGAGCTTCTCTCAAGAAGGCTCGTGGTTTTGAGAGGGAACGTGCCACCTTTGTGTGCGAAATGATATACGCTGCCCTCCCTGATTTTCTTTATAGAGGCAACATAGAACTACATGACTGTCATGTTAAATTTTGGGATTAGTCCGGATTCATTTGGCCTTGTTTATAAATTAATTGAGTTTCTCATCATTTAATGTGCATAATTCAATTTTTAACTACAAGCACATGCTCGAGTGCACCAAAGTTGGTTGAAAAATAACATGTGTGTCCTTGGGAGAATTTCTAGGTCCCATGCAAGAAATGGGAATGAAAATCAAACATCTGGGCGTCGTGGCTCGGCCGAGAACATCGAGAAACTTGGTTATAAAATTCTTGTATGTCCAAAACACACCAGAAAATCATGAAACTTGGCATGGTGTCATGTCATGGTACTATCATGTTGTGGTAATTTTTTGGTCGAATAGGACTAGTTTTGGTATAAGCTTCTTGCAAACCAGAGCTTCTCTCAAGAAGGCTTGTGGTTCTGAGAGGGAACGTGCCACCTTTGTGTGCGAAACAATATATGTTGCCCCCTCCCTTGATTTTCTTTACAGAGGCAACATAGAACCGTATGAGTGTTATTTTGGAATTATTTCGGGTTTGTTCGGCCTTTTTTATACTTTAATTGAGTTTTTGACATTTAATGTGCACAATTCAAATTTGAACTAGAAGCACATGCTCTAGTGCTCCAAAGTTGGTTCAAAAATCACATGTGTGTCCCCGAGTGAATTTCTAGGTCCCATGCAAGAAATGGGAATGAAAATCAAACATCTGGGCGTCATGGCTCGGCCAAGAACATTGAGACACTTGGTTATAAAATTCTTGTAAATACAAAACATGCCTGAAAATCATGAAACTTGGCATGGTGTCATGTCATGGTACTATCATGTTCTGGTAAAAAAACTTGGATGAATTGGAACAAGTTTTGGTACAAGCTTCTTGCAAGCCAGAGCTTCTCTCAAGAAGGCTCGTGGGTCCGAGCGGGAAGGTGCCACCTTTGTCTGCGAAATGATAGACGCTGCATCCCCCCCTTGATTTTCTTTATAGAGGTGACATAGAACTATGTGAGTGTCGTGTTAAATTTTGGAATTATTCCAGGTTTTTTTGGCCTTTTTATACATTAATTGAATTTCTGGACATTTAATGTGCATATTTAAAGTTTTAACTACAAGCACATGCTCCAGTGCACCAAAGTTGGTTGAAAATCACATGTGTGTCCTTGGGTAAATTTCTAGGTCCCATGCAAGAAATGTGAATGAAATTCAAACATCTGGGCGTCATGGCTCGGTCGGAAACATTGAGAAACTTGATTTTTTAATTCTTCTAAATCCAAAACTCGCCTCGAAATCATCAAACTTGGCATGGTGTCATGACATGCCACTAACATTTTGTGGAAAAAACTTGGCCAAATTGGAACAAGTTTTGGTATAAGCTTCTTGCAAACCGGAGCTTCTCTCAAGAAGGCTCGTGGTTCTGAGAGGGAACTTGTCACCTTTTTGTGCGGAACAACATATGCTAACCCCCCCTTGAATTTCTTTATAGAGGCAACATAGAACTATATGGCTGTCTTGTTCAATTTTGGGATTAGTCCGGGTTCTTTTGGCCTTGTTTATACATTAATTGAGTTTCTGGTCATTTAATGTGCACAATTCAATTTTGAACTACAAGCACATGCTCCAGTGCACAAAAGTTGATTGAAAAATAGCATGTGTGTCCTTGGGTGAAGTTCTAGGTCACATGCAAGAAATGGGAATGAAATTCAAACATCTGGGCGTCGTGGCTCGGCCGAGAACATTGAGAAACTTGGTTTTAAAATTCTTGTAAATCCAAAACACGCCCGAAAATCATGAAACTTGGCATGGTGTCATTTCATGATACTATTATGCCATGGTAAAAATTTTGGCCGAATTGGAACCAGTTTTCGTATAAGCTTCTTGCAAACCGGAGCTTCTCTGAAGAAGGCTTGTGGTTCTGAGAGGGAACGTGCCACCTTCTAGTGCGAAACGATATACGCTGCCCCCCCTTGATTTTCTTTACAGAGGCAACATAGAACTATATGAGTGTCGTGTTAAATTTTGGAATTATTCCGGGTTTGTTTGGCCTTTTTATACATTAATTGAGTTTCTGGTCATTTAATGTGCATAATTCAAATTTGAACTACAAGTACATGTTCCAGTGCACCAAAGTTGGTTGAAAAATCAAATGTGTGTCCTCGGGTAAATTTGTAGGTCCCATGCAAGAAATGAGAATGAAATTCAAACATCTGGGCGTCATGGTACGGCCGGAAACATTGAGAAACTTGGTTTTTTAATTCCTGTAAATCCAAAACACACATGAAAATCATGCAACTTGGCTTGGTGTCATGACATGGCACCAACATGCTGTGGTAATTTTGTTGTCCGATTTGCAAAGGCGAACACATTAACAATCAACAAAGTTATTTTGGAATAAGTGTTGTCATGTTGCAATCAGAAACACAAGTATTATTGAAACCGTGGGCTTACTACTTACCAATCACGTGTCGCCACGCGTCCCCTTTTTTTATTGGCTAGGAGGTGTCGTGCGGGGTAGCTATTTGAGTACAGGAGGCGTGCGATTAGACCCAACGTCTCCATTAATCCTATCCGCTGTGCTCATCGGGAGGAGAGCCCTTTGATCTCTATCCGCTGCACACCTCCCTCCCAACGTCTCCATTAATGGCGCCCGAGCCCCTCTTTCACGGCGTGGCTATGTCTCACTAGACTGAGATTTAAGAGAGAAAAGTGAAAATCTGAAAATAAAGTTTTGCACGGATCTTTATGTAAGATCAGACGGACCTATATAGCATTGACTGTGACTTATAGCAAGCATGCGGAATATAAGGACGATGACAGTGGATAATAATTGTCTTACATATCCAGGAAGATAATTAAAAAAGCCACATGCGGCTACGCCCGAAATACACAAGGGCAAAAGAAGAAGGAAGACGCATACAATGATCTAGCTCGCTGATCTCTACTTTCTTGATGCACTGTAGGTCGCGGAGACTAGTTCTCACGGCGAGGGGCGATGATCTCATTCATCAGTTTCATGTCCTTAATACGCTGCTCGACAGCAACCGCGGATTCCTCCACCAGCCTTTCTAGGTCGATGTGGAGCATGGCATTCTACTCCATATGTTTCTTGACGATGGCGCCCGTCCTCTTCAACAAGGTAGTGGTATCCTCCGCCTGCTTCGCCTTTCCGGCGATCTTCGCCCTCAATAGGTCACGCTCAGCACGGAGTTGTTCAAATGAGGCATTCAACACGTCCTATAGCTTCATCTAGTGGGAGAGCTGATCCATCGGGCTATGGACGATCGCATGCATGCGCTTTTAAGAGTCCTCGCCTGCCCGCAAGAGATTTTCTCAAGCCGCCACGGCGCGTGAGGACATCTCTGCTGCATTCACGGTGCGGCAGGACATCTCTGCTGCTTCCATGGCGCGACTGGACCAGTTTGCTGCATCGACGGTGCAGCGGGAACTCCGTGCTACTTCGGAGGCACGGCAGGATATGTCAGCTGCTTTCACGGCTAAGCGGGACATCTCTCTTGCTTCCGCTTCCATGCTCGCCTCTCCCTGGTGGTAATCTCTCGACCGAGAACTCAATCTGGCCATGGCAGACGCAAGAGAACGATGCTGAATGACTTGTTTGCTTTTGTGGATGAGAAGTTGAGGAAGGAGTGTGCAGTCATCTTGGCATAGTATAGTATTTATAATTGAGCACTAATATGCTCCTAAGTGGGAAATGGTTTAGGTTGTGGTCGGAGTGAACATGTTTGCAATTAAATACTATATCAGTGTGATCATTGTGAATAGGAGTAGTAATTTGGAATGTGATGAGACACAAGCTCAAAATTTATTGACGGTTCTAGTTTCGAAGTGTGGCGCTATTCCCAGATAACATAACATGGGCACTTGTTCTCGGTCGTGGTGTAGCTTTTTTTTTATAATATGCCATGGTACTTATTTTTCTACCGCCGTGTAGGTCCAAAAATTAGCACCATCGGATACATATCTTACGGTTATTGGGGCGTTCGACAGGAATAGTCTCGTGGCGAGCTATAGACTAGTCTTTTTTTCACACGCATTACATCGACACATATAACCTCTCTCCCTCTTTACCATGCACACACCTAGTCTCTCGGGACTTCTCGCACGCACCATATCTAGCTCCCTAGGTCGATGCCACCCACATACACTTGTAATCTAAAGTTTACTACGAAGAGAAGAGGTGCACGCACGCACTCGTCCTCTCTCACACACACATCTGTAGATATGAATTGTAGTGTTCTCAACCATCCGATTGGCTCTATCATAGGTTCCCGTTGCTCCTTGAAATTGAGATTGAGAAGTCTAAAATGTGGAGGCTAAGCTGGAGGCACGAGGTTTTGGTTAATGTGCGGGCCGCACACGGCACCAACACGACACGAAGCTTCGTCTGCCTGGTGCGCAGTCGGGTGAGTACTACTAGTAGTAGTACTACTTTGATGTGTGGCGTTAAGTCGCACAAGGATGCAACACTTCCTGAACAAACAAGCATATAAGCTGCTTATACTTCTTACCCAAAGGATCTTTATATCCAATAGACACAAAATATCTGTTTGACTGTTGGAAATTACTTTAACTACTGATCTGATGTCGAAGTAATTGTTGCGTCGCCACCAAAACCCACCTTCTCTTAAGCTAAAGTAGACCGAGCTAACCCCTATATTAGCATATAACTAAGATAAGCAGAAGGCATTGTAGCATCATTTAGGAGGTAAGCTTGTCAATCTGAATGTTGAGGGACACCGTCCTCGACAACCCAGCCCTGGCCAGCAGCTTGGGCGGAACTGTGAAGAAGGTCAGCTCCTGCACGTCGACGTTGCAGGGATCGTCGATGCTTGTCACCTAGATTTCCACCTTGACGGCGTCAGTCCTGCCTTTGGGCTCCCCTGGTGGGCCGTTTGCCCATAGCTTGGCCGCGTAGTGCGGCAGTGGGGACGCCCCCTCTCTGATGCAGACGAGTGACACACTGATGGTGCACCGATGTCGAGCACGCCGCCGACCAATAAAAATGTGCGGCCGTCCTCCTCCGCGAATAGCAAGAGCCGTGGCTCTGACACTGGCACTTGCAGATGGAGCACCTCGCCGTACTGGATCCTGTGCACGGGCATGGGATGCACAGTGCTGATGTGGTGGGAGAGCGCCGGCGGCGGACCTTCGTAGCCGTAGATAGGCATGGGGAATTTGCAGGGCGTGAGCGGACACACGCTCTGGTTATCGGCGAGCTTGTGGTAAGTGACGTAGAGCCCACAGCCTTCGTGCGAGCACTCCCCCCTCACCGAGGAGAGGGCGGCCTCCATCGCCGTGTTCCGCACGTCGAAGCCGCTGCCATGCTCACACTTCTGGCACTGCCGTTGGTTCCCGGGGCGCTCGCCCCGGCAGTCCGCGCAGGCCAGGTGCCCTCTCTTGCACTGCAAAAATCAATCGAACAACACATCAATCAAGAAACGTGTACCTTGCTCAATCAGCCAAACGGACAAGGTGTATTCGAACGTCATACATGGAGGCTTCAAGGGGTGGAGGCACAAGGGGCAGTGGAGCAAGGTGAGGTCCATAGAGACAATAGAGAGCTCCATCGTCGGGTCCTGTTCCGTCGGCGTGATCTCTCCCTCCTCGTGCACAACCATCTCTCGCTTTAGGGCCAGGGAATTACATCACATATTCATACTACTTCAAGGTGCACTAAATCAACACATATCAAATGGAAAGTCACAGCATGCATGCATGCGTTGTAATTAATGCATCGGTAAACGCAAATTATTGAAATATATCGAGTGCACTGCTTTGATGTGTCGCGTCAACTCGTACATTACAAAGGAGAAGTTTGATTACAACACCCTCTCTCTCGCCCATGAGCGTGGTGGCTCGCATGACTAGGAGAAGCTTTCGCTACATGCTCTCCCTCATGCACGCGGTGGACATGCAGCAGTTCAGTCAGTGTCAGATGGCCAGAAGCATACTAGTAGTACTCCACTGCAGAAGTACCAACATTGTTCGACTTCTTGAAGAGGCGAAGAGCCAAGCGCAACCCGGGCGCTCGTGTGGCAATTTCATGTGCAGGGGAGGTAGTATAGTGATGTAGTCTAGGATAACATGTACCGTGCCTCTAAGCTTAAAAACGTTGGAGTCGACTCCATACTAGGAGGCCGTCTCGAAGCATCTTTTTTTATTAAAATAATCTTCTTGCCCTACCTGTCATCCTAGTGATTGTAGTTTGCACGCTAATCTAGTCAAGACAGGAATATACACATTAATTTGTGGTGGGGTAATGATGACCCACAAGTATAGGGGACCTATCATAGTCCTTTCGATAAGTAAGAGTGTCGAACCCAACTAGGAGCAGAAGGAAATGACAAGCAGTTTTCAGTAAGGTATTCTCTGTAAGCACTAAAATTATCAGTAACAAATAGTTTTGTGATAAGATAATTCGACGGGTAACAAGTAACAAGAGTAACTAAGGTGCAGCAAAATGGCCCAATCCTTTTTATGCAAAGGACAATCCGGGCCAAACTCTTATATAAAGCAAAGCGCTCCCAAGTACACATGGGAGTTATCGTCAATCTAGTTTTCATCATGCTCATATGATTTTTTTTGACTGAGTATGCTCATATGATTCGAGTTCATTACTTTGATAATTTGATATGTGGGTGGACCGGTGCTTGGGTACTGCCCTTCCTTGGACTAGCATCCCACTTAAGATTAACCCCTCTCGCAATCATCCGCAACTACAAAAGAAGAATTAAGGTAAACCTAACCATAGCATGAAACATCTGGATCCAAATCAGCCCCTTACGAAGCAACACATAAAGTAGGGTTTAAACTACTGTCACTCTAGCAACCCATCATCTACTTATTACTTCCCAATGCCTTCCCCTAGGCCCAAACAATGGTGAAGCGTCATGTAGTCGACGTTCACATAACACCACTAGAGGAAAGACAACATACATCTCATCATAATATCGAACCAATACCAAATTCACATGATTACTTATAACAAGACTTCTCCCATGTCCTCAGGAACAAATGTAACTACTCACAAATCATATTCATGTTCATAATTAGAGGGGTATTGAATAGCATTAAGGATCTGAACATATGATCTTGCACCAAATAAACCAACTAGCATCAACTACAAGGAGTAATCAACACTACTAGCAACCCACAGGTACCAATCTGAGGTTTTGAGACAAAGATCAGATACAAGAGATGAACTAGGGTTTGAGATGAGATGGTGCTGGTGAAGATGTTGATGGAGATTGACCCCCTCTCGATGAGAGGATCGACGGTGATGACGATGGCGACGATTTCCCCTCCCGGAGGGATGTTTCCCTGGCAGAACAGCTCCGCCGGAGCCCTAGATTGGTTCCACCAAGGTTCCGCCTCGAGACAGCGTCGCTTCGTCCCGAAAGCTTCCTTATGATTTTCTCCGGGGCAAAAGATACCATATACCAGAAGATGGGCATTGGGGGTTTTCCAGGTGGCCCATGGGCGCGCCTATGGGGTAGGGCTCGCCCTCCACCCTCGTGGCTGCCGGGTGGCCCCATCTGGTGCTTTCTTCGCCCAATTTTTTTAATATATTCCAAAATTGACTTTCATGGAGTTTCAGGACTTTTGGAGTTGTGAAGAATAGGTCTCTAATATTTGCTCCTTTTCCAGCCTAGAATTCCACCTGCCGGCATTCTCCCTCTTCATGTAAACCTTGTAAAATAAGAGAGAAAGGCATAAGTGTTGTAACATGATGTGTTGTAATAGCCCATAATGCAATAAATATTGATATAAAAGCATGATGCAAAATGGACGTATCATGTAAATGTTAGAGGTTGCAGCAAATATATTGTACATTGCTGATCTTTTAGCCAAGTTTAGAGGCAAGCATGTGGGGCCAGTGCTATGATGTGTCGCGTCAACTCATACAACAAGGGGAAGCTTCATTTTACTACTACACGCCCTCTCCCTCGCCCCATGCGCGCGGTGGCTCGCAGGCGAGGACAGACTTTTGCTTACTACAACAAGCTATCCCTCCTGCACGCAGTGGACGGACATGCAGCAGTCGATTCGATACTGTAGAAGTAGTAACATCATTGTTCATCTTCTTGACGAGGCGAAGATCCAAGTGAAACCGAACGTGGAAGTTGCGAACGCTCGCATGGCAGTCTTTGTGTAGGGGTGGGGCGTGGTGTGGAGCCTTGGAGCACGCATATAGCCAGGCTCTTGCATGAGACAAAATTGCCATGTAAGTAGGCTGTAAGTCCAATATTGTACTTGCTCTTAATAGTATAGCCCTGTAAACCAGAAAGGAGGGACTACTCCCTCTGTTTTTATTTAGTCCGCGTATTAGATTTGGTAAAAGTCAAGCTTTATAAACTTTGACCAAGTTTATAAAAAATATATTAACATAAGCAATAACAAACCAATACAATTAGATTTATTATTGAATGTACTTTCACATCGTATATACACTATTTTTTATGATAAATGTTTATATTATTTTTTATAAACTTGGTCGAACTTTATGAAAATTTGACTTCAGCCAACTCTAATATGCAGAGTAAATACAAACGGATGGAGTATTTGCCTTTCTAGAGATTTCAACAAGTGACCAGGAGTACACCCTAATGAGTACATACGAAGCAAAGTGAGTGAATCTACACCATAGATAAATACGTAGTTCTCTCGTTTTCCTCTCCTCCTTGGTCGCGGTGCACAATATTGAGTATACTACTACTGACTAGTTCATCGCAAAAAACAAACAAACTATTGACTCGTCTCTTTTTGACACGCATTTATGTTGATACGGCTTGGATGCCAACGAGGAAGAGGATAGCAGTTCCCGAAATGTTGAACGGTCAATGATGCCTCTGCATTGAGTTAGCATGCAGAGGTAGGAGTAAGTAATTGGAGAATCAGAATGGAGCCAGCATGTTGTGAGTGCAGCGCAGTTTGGACTCTCATAAGGGCACCCCACCACTCCAATCCATCTACTCCTAGTCTATGCGCAACAATACCCACTCCAATCCAAGACCAAGACCAAGTGACAAAAAAGCCACAAGCACCCATGGCACCAATGGACGCGAGCGGCAGTCGGCTATGCCGGATCATCGAAGACGCTGGCCTATGGCCCTGCACCGCGCAGCGTTTCCAGAAGGTGCTGGAGACCGTCGGTGTCATAGCCCTCGTCGACGCCGGCTTTGCCTCTCGCATGTGCCAGATGATGGTCGACTCCATCCGCAAGTTCATCACCGTCAGCGCGCGGACGACCTTGCCGTACTGCTACAGCCCGCACGCCCAGGCTCCTCGTTGCCTGTCACCCTCATCAGCCTTCAAGGTGATGAAATCTTTGAAGCACTGGTGGCCCTGCAGGTGCCAGAGGCCGTGACGAAGAAGGTGCACCTCGAGGCCGTGCTCTCCGCGTAGCGCCTCGCCATGCAAGAAACCGTCGACCTGCACATCCACGTCTATGAGGAAATCATCTACATAGGCCACTACAAGGGCAGCGTGGACAGAAAGACGTTGGCCTTCTTCCAGCGGCTGGAATCTTTGGACGCCATTGTTCAGAAGCACATCGACCTGGCCATGAAAGCCGCTACTACTTAGACGTCGTTCGATGGACCGGTGCCCTGAGTCGAGGAGGTGGACGTCGTCGATGGATGCATCTTTCTTCTTGCCTCCTGTAACCAGCACAACATCACCTTGTAGTCTTAATGTTTTATTAGTGTATGTCATTTTTATTCCAGTCATAAATGACATGTGTGATCCCTTGCTCTTATTTGGCATTAATTATATGTAGTATCACTATCTTTGACCTGGTGTACTACCTAGGTCCTGGTTTATTAGTCCCTTTTGTAATTTGTGCTAAATTTTGACCAAAGATTTAACTGACAAAATGTTAGTGCATGTCACTAAAAATTATATCATTTGATTTGTATTTGAACATAGTTTCAATAATAAAATCTGGTGACATGCATGAACCTTTTGTTAGTCAAATTTATGGTCAAAAATTTGGCACGGATTACGACGGGGACCAATAAACCAGGACGGAGGTAGGCTGGTCCATCACAGTCGTGCTTTGTGTCTAATTTTGACTTCAGTGACCCAACCTACATGGAGGGAGTGCTATATATATTGGCGCGACAACCAATCTCATATATTCAGAAGTGAGCGTTACTACAAGTCACGAGTTCAAAACGAGAAAGTGGAACAAGTACAGCATGCCTGTGTCGTTCGCGTCAGACCCCCACATGGTCGTAGTGCACGATGTAGTAAATGACTAGTCTCTTCTTGACCCACACTTACAATGATACGGATTGAATGCCAAAGTGGGAGAGGGTAGCGGTTCTCGAGATGTTGAACAGTCAATGGTGCATCCTCAATTAGCATGTAGAGGGAATTAATTGGAGAAGCAGAATAGAGCCAGCACGATGTGAATGCAATAGAGTTTGGACTCTCATATAAAGGCGCCCCACCACTCCAATCCATCTACTCCTAGTATTGGCGCAACACTACTCACTCCAATCCAAAACCAAGTGACCAGAAGCCACAAGCACCTATGGAGGCGATGAATGCGAGCGGCAGTCGGCTGTGCCAGATCATCAAAGACGCCGGCCTGCTATCCCGCACCGTGCAGTGTTTCTAGACGGTGCTGGAGAACGCCGGTGTCATAGCCCCTGCTGATGCTGGCTTCGCCTCTCGCATTGACGACATGATGGTCTGCCCCATCCGTAAGTTCACTGCCGTCAAGAAGCACGCGGACGACCTTGCCGTACTGCTCCAGCCCGCGTGCCCAGGCTCCTCATTGCATGCCACCCTCATCGGCCTCCATGGTGACGAAGTCTTTCCAGCCCTGGTGGCCCTGCAGGTGCCGGAGGTCGCGATGAAGCATGTGCACCTCGAGGCCGCGCTCGTCGTGCAGCACCACGCCATGCAAGAAACCGTCGACCTGCACATCCACGTCTATGAGGAAATCATCTACATAGGACACTACAAGGCCAGCGAGTACAGAAAAACGTTAGCCTTCTTCCAGCGGCTGGAATCTTTGGACGCCATCGTTCAGAAGCACGTTGACATGGCCACAAAAGCCGCTGCTACATAGCCGCCATTTGGTGGGTCGGCGCCCTGAGTCGAGGAGGTGGACGTCGTTGATGGATGCTCTTTCTTCTTGCCTCCTGTAACTAGCACTTCATCGCCTTGTGGCCTTAATGTTTTATTAATGTATGGCACTTTTATTCCAGTCGTAACATTTTTTAAAAAAAGAAAACGAGACCAACCTGGGCTAGACTAGCCTGTTGGATTTTCTATAGAAGAAAATTCCGTGAGCACCAAGCGCTAGAGCCAAGACTCGAGCCTTTGTGGATGGCTGCGAACTCCCGCGCCTTGCCAACGGAGCATATGCTACATGCTCCAATCGTAATGTGAGGTGGGGCCGTAGTTGAGCAAACCGACCATCGGCAAACCCCACCCCACCCACCGCACATCAGCTAAGTAGAATTAGAAGAGAGAAAGGAGGGAGCTAGCTGTAGCACGGACGCTGTTGTCAGACGGGACTCATGTTAACAGAATAGGAGTAGTACTGTACATGCTACAGACTGGACTGTAGCACAGTGTTTTGTATGGCCATATCACCACATTGTTTTCTATGGCCTATCGCCTGCTGGTTCACTGGGCTGCCGTGGTTCGCATTCTCCAACATGAGTAGTAGTACTAGTATATTCACTTTATATACCGCATGATTCTTTGCTCCTTCTTACATACTTCTCCGACATGTGGGAGAGCCAGCATCCAAATCGACGTGTCATGCACCAGATTAGAGTGGGGAACGGATGGGGGGCATCACCCCGGTCATAGCACCAGTAATTCATGACTACTAGGAAGATGCCCATGCGTTGCACAGAACATCAATATGCATTTGTGTGAGTAATTTATCTTGTGGGAGAAAAGGATGAACAAGGGAAGCCCTTATTTGCAAATGTGGAGTGGGGTGTGGGTATCTTTTTGCAAAATTGCCATTGTTTCCTTCCTATCCATCAGATATAAATCGGACGGCCTATATTGCAGAATGTCAGGCACACCATCGTCACCAAGTCTGTTTTTATAAGAGTAGAGAAGATAGTGAGTAGTCATATAACAAGACCCCGTCTTTCCAGCAGTAATGCGCCATCAAATCGCACAACCCTACCTTTCCAGCAGTACGTCTAGCCACAGTGCATAGTAACATACACTAGTAACATACGCATATCCCTAGACTATATTACTACCTTCATAGTGGGTAGTAACATAAGGGTGGTGTCATGCCAAGCTTCATTTATTAGGTTATAGACTCATGGTGCATTGGGACATGTGATGTTATGGTAACAAGATAAGTTACTCACTACCTCTCTCCTCATTAACTCATTGCCACATAAGCAAATTTGCTTAGTTGGGCTTGATGTTACTGCTGAAGTTACTCCCATTGTGGTTAGTCTAAGTTGAATCCTCTACTCCCTCACCCTCCTTGCCTCTCTGTCAAACCGCCTACGGGGAAACTTCCGCCCGTTTTGCCCGGGAGAAGCCCCACTCTCAACTTTTAACAACTCATAATATAATTTTGTATCGATGAATTGCGCCATGGAGCAGAAAACCAAAAGCAAAATGTGGTACATGTAAACAAATACAGTTCAAGCTCTAGCTAGCGATTCAGAATGTAAAGCGTGCATATATGTATAGGAGTAGGAGTACTGAGTCCATTGATGCAATGTGGTAAACTGTACCATTGATATCTCAAAGCCAAAATAGTTCGAGCTTGTTCGTTCTATATAAATACTTGTACTGTATGTTTATTCTCCTGTGGGGTTGTTCAATGAATGGAGGGTCGGGGAGCACAATGAAACAATACTACAACTGTTCTAGGTAAGTAGGAGTCATATAGTCAGTCACATTAAATAGAGAGTTTCTTTTCTTTAATGCCACATACACAAGTTGAAACACTTGTTGTGGAGAGAAACAGATAATCACTACACTATATATATATATAGGCAGGGGCCTGAGCGCTTGCTTTACTAGGGTTGCTCTCTTCATTCTCTCATCCTCTCCAGATCTAAACAAGACAGCGGTAGCAACATTTTCTCTCTGCTCACCGCTGGTCACAGATCCGGCAAGATCCCTTCGGCCGGTGTGTGTAGAGGACTAATGCATCGTTCACGCGGTCATCGGTGGCGAGGGAGGAAACCCATAGCTGCCAGCGGGTCCTAATCCTCTGCCCATGCCGTTCTCTCCAACACAGCAACGGCTTGGGAGGTCCTCCGACCCTTTTTCCTCCCTATCGTATTGTGCACAAACCAGACCTACCGCCGACGACATCCCGACGACCCTCTGGTATAAGTTCTTCGAAAGCGGCCTTGCTCTACTGCCCCAGCTCCCCACGTGTCTGCATGTGCATCTTTTCGATTTAGCTACACTCACTAGTAGAAAAAGGGTCAAACGTGCAGCACATTAGTGCCGGTTTGTATTAGAGCCGGCACTAATGTATACATTACTGCCGGTTCAAACGGATTTGCATTAATGCCGGTTCGTCTTGAACCTTTAGTACCGGTTCGTGGCACGAACCGGTACTAAAGGGGTGGTGGCAGGCTGGCGTCAGGCCGGGGCCCCACAATCACCTTTAGTACCGGTTCGTGGCACGAACCGGTATTAAGTTAGACCTTTAGTACCGGTTAGTGCCACGAACCGGTACTAAAGGGGTCTGACCTATAGTGCCGGTTCGTGCCACAAACCAGCACTATAGGGTAATTTTCGCATCCGATGGGAAAATGTAAAACGGCTATAACTTTTGCATTCGATGTCGGAAAAAAACGTATAATATATCAAAAAATTCAGCACAAAAATCCGCATCCGATGGAGACAGCCTATGGCCTATTTGGAATTATTTAGAATCCTCAAATTCCAAAAGGAAAAAAAGATATGGTCAAATAATTTCAGTTTTTTTAAAAAAAATTGGTTAAATCTGGTCAAAATACTTATTCAAGAAGTATTAATGTTACTACATAATTATTCAAGAATATTAGTGTTACTAAATAATTATTTCAATTTTTTGAATTTTGGTCAAATCTGGTCAAACTATGGTCAAACTGTGGTCAAGCTATGGTCAAACATATTCAAGAAATATTAGCGTTACTAAATAATTATTGTTTTTTAGAATAATAGTTTCAAACTCAAACGGTGAAATGTGTGACTTCATGCTCAAGCTAAAATCCTAAGGGTTAATAGGATTAACATCTTACTATTGTCAGGAAAACAACAAGTGCAGACTCGGAAACGAAGGAGAATAGAACCCGAAAGTTAAGCGTGCTCGGGCTAGAGTAGTGAGAGGGATGGGTGACCGGTCGGGAAGTTAGATGATTTGGAATGAGTGATCCACACTTGAGCAATTAAGAGAGGTGATTAGAGACTAAATCATCAAATAATTCAGAAAAATTAAAAAAAATCAAATTTTTTTCCAAAATTTTCAAAAAAAAATCAAAAAAATAAAAACCTTTAGTCCCGGTTGGTAACACGAACCGGTACTAAAGGTCCCCCATACCGGGGCGCGAGCTCACGCCACGTGGTGGGACTTTAGCGCCGGTTTGTGCCGAACCGGTACTAAAGGGGGGGGCTTTAGTGACCACCCTTTAGTGCCGGTTATGGAACCGGCACTAAAGGCCCTTACGAACCGGCGCTAAAGCTCCGTTTTCTACTAGTGACTTCAGCCGACTGAATCGACTTTTGGGTCAGTCGATTTTCCGGGCGTGGGGGGCTCACCGGAGTTAAGGAAGAACCAGCCGTAGCGGGCAGGGGGCTTGCCAGAGAGGTACCCCACTATCTGACTTAAGGTTCAGGGTGGGGGCGGTGGTCGCCGGCGGAAGGGGCGCGGTGGGGGGTGGTGGCGTGGGGATTGTCGGAGAAAAAGCTCAGCATGAGGAGGAGGTGGGTGTCGGTGTCAAAACCGGCAGATCATGGGTAGGGGGTCCCGAACTGCGCATCTAAGGCTAATGGTAACAGGAGGCAGGGAACATGATGTTTATCCAGGTTTGGGCCCTCTCGATGGAGGTAATACCCTACTTCCTACTTGATTGATCTTGACTATATGAGTATTACAAGAGTTGATCTACCACGAGATCGTAGAGGCTAAACCCTAGAAGCTAGCCTATGATTATGATTGTTGTTGTCCTACGGACTAAACCCTCCGGTTTATATAGACATCAGAGGGGGCTAGGGTTACACACAGTCGGTTACAGAGAAGGAGATGTACATATCCGAATTGCCAAGCTTGTCTTCCACACAAAGGAGAGTCCCATCCGGACACGGAACGAAGTCTTCAATCTTGTATCTTCATAGTCCAACAGTCCGGCCAAAGTGTATAGTCTGGCTGTCTGAGGACTCCTTAATCCAGGACTCCCTCAGTAGCCCCTGAACCAGGCTTCAATGACGATGAGTCCAGTGCGCAGATTGTCTTCGGCATTGCAAGGCGGGTTCCTTCTCCGAATACTCCATGGAAGATTTTGAACACGAGAATCGTGTCTGGCTCTATAAAACAGATTCCACATACCACCATAGAGAGTACAATATTCCACAGATCTGATCTACTGACAGCTTTTTAGAACATGACGCCGTGGTCCGATCTTTATTCAAACCGTTTTTCATAACTAGCCACTACACGTGCTGCGAGGTGGTTTTATTGGCACGTCTTATCGAAGCAAAGATCGCGTCCCCCTTATCACAACATTCTCATCGATACAGGTGTGAGTAACCCAGCAGTGTTTTTTTAATATGACTCCTCAATTTTAGGCAAGTCCCAAATGGTCACTCGGGGGACGCTTGATATTCGTCCTCTTTATAAGGGGGCCAAGGCCTGTCCTTTTCTTCCCACGCTCGATCATTCTCCTCCTGCACGTCGAGTTCCAACACCCAAGGCTCAAGCTAGACACTTCGAACCTTCAACCATGTCCGGATCCAACCTTCAAGGCCAGTTGATACAGAGGAGCACATCAAGAAGCTTAGGGAGGCCAGGTATCTCACCGCCGAAATCCCTCACAGGCTACCTGCTCAAGGGCAGGTCATCCCCACTCCCGAACCTAACGAGAGTGTCGTATTTATTTCCCACTTCCTCTGAGGGCTAGGTTTTAGTCTTGATCCCTTCGCGAGAGGGCTTATGTTCTATTCCGGACTAGATTTCCACGATCTAGCTACGGATTCCATCCTTCACATCTCGTCGTTTATCGTCGTGTGTGAGGCCTTCCTCCGCATCGCCCCCCACTTCGGCCTATGGCTCAAGACCTTCAATGTGAGGCCGAGGGTGATTGACGGGCGTCACGCAGAGTGCGGAGGCGCAATAATAAGCAAAGGCGCTGACGCCCCATGGCCAAAGGGTTCTTTCATAGAAACTTCTGATTTATGGCAGTAGGAGTGGTTTTACATCACTGCTCCCCGAGGTACAAAGAGGGCGGCCGCTCCAGTGTTCTGCTCGGGCCCTCTGCCGCAACAGGCGTCATGGGTCAACAAGGGGCTGGACTGGGGGCCGATTAACGACATGCTGACACTGCAAAGCCGCATCCGAGACCTCCTCAAGAGGGATGTCAGTCTTGTCAAGATAACGCAAGTGATGCTGGTTTGTTGAGTCCTGCCCTGCCAACGTCGTCCTCTCCGTATGTGGGAGTTCAACCCGGAAGGACCACGAACCATTCAACAATTCTTCGGCATGGCGCTCAAAGAGATGTATGGGTCGTTCTTCAGATCACGAATAAAGTGTCTGGACACCACTGAGGACGTGGGTCTCAACTGCCACCGTCCGGATACCCAAGTAAGTAATTCCGCTACCGAACACACCATCCTTTATGTTTATTATAACATCATTCTGAAAAATTGCTCTCTGCCAAGACTGGATAAGGAAGGCGGAGAGGATTAGGTGTTCGGCCCCTCTACCCGAAGGCTCGCCGGACCCTTTGTTGATCAGGATGCTTGAGCGCGTGCCATATCAGGTGCCATCAGGAGAAGACGAGGGGAGGAATAGAGAAGCCATAGGTGGGCCTCATATTTTACACATCCAAATTGGGGGAGTAAGTGCCTCCATGAAGAAGGATAATCAGGGAGGGGAACCTAAAATCCCCTCTCCTCAAGGTATGAAAAGGGCCGCCTCTGAAGAATTGGAAATGGAGGCTTCCAAACGGGGGAAGAGACCCTCGCCAAGGGGACCTGCCCCAGAGGGCATCCTTACCACACAGCACCCGCAAGGGGGCCAGCCCTCCACCGAGCCGTAAGTTAAAGAGTACTTTGGTAAATATATCCCGTTTTGTCTCTGAGGATAATAAACGAAACATATTTGTTCTAGTCAGGCTCGTAGCCCTTCTCCACAGAGCTCGTCTTCAGGGGATCTTCTTCCGGAGAGGATGGAGAGTGAAACGCCTCCCCCTGCCTCCCCATCACATGGGGCGGACGACCCCGAGGTGTCGTCATGGAGGATTTCTCCTGATCCGCTGAGGCTAGAAGTTGACACTTCGGGTGCCCGAAGTTCGGACTATTTGGCTCCCAAGGAGAGCGATAGAAAGAGTCTGGGATTGTCCGACATATAGCCAGACACACTGATGGGTCTGCTGGAGTGAGCGGCCATCTCAGAGACACATTGTACCATAATGGGTACGGTGATTGAGAGGATTTCATCCGCCAAAAGCGGATTGAATGAAGCCTTTACAAGTCTGTTGAGAGGCTTTGAGGTAGGCAAAATAATATATGTATTTCTGATGGTACCGCACATGCTAGGTGTGCTCTGTATAGATAGTAGCCCCTGAGACTCTGGTCACCACCCAGAGGTGGCAAACACAGGATCGTAATCCCAGGTAATAATCACGCTGCTTTTTATGTGCAGGCGGCTGATTGTCTGGAGGCTGACCGGACTGCTAATTTTGCTGAACTGAAGCGGTAGCTGGACGTTGCGGATGCCGACACCGCAATTGTTAACAAGCGGCTTGACGAGGCCCAGCGTATATATGTTCGGCTTGTCTGTAAATTGTAAGCGGAGCATTATCCTAGTATCTTACAATGTATTGTGACTGCAGATGGAGCTGCTGCTGTAGAGACCCTTCGGGTGGAGCTTGCCCAAGCCAAGGAACAAGCTCGAATAAGTGATGCAGCCGCCCTGAAGGCGGTCGAAGAGTTGAGAGCCGAACAGGCTGCTCATCACCAGAGCGAGGAAAGGATAGCCGAGATGGCTGTTGAGCTGAAAGATGCCGCCGACCGCTACGAGCTCCTTGAAAAGGACAACCAAGCGAGAGCGGCCGACCTGAAGAAGGCCCTGGAGGCAGCCAAGGAAACCCTCTCTGAAATGAGAGGGATAAGGGAGGAGCTTCGGGAAGCCAGAGATATCACTGCTGGGAGGCCCTATTTGTTGCGGATGAAGTTTAAAGATCCGAAGTATGCCCCTCTGGATCAATTGTGGAGTGCTGCAGACGCGTAGGCGGACCTGGCAAAGAGTGCTGCTGATGCGACTGGGTTTTACAAGATCGAATGGACCATCATGTAGAAAGGTTATTCTGGTCGCAGTTCAGTGCTCCAACGCGCCCGCTGCCATTTAATGAAAGGATGGCCGCATGGGCCGAACTCCACAGGTTGTCCGGGCTTGCTATGAGGTCTGTCGTGGATCATCTTTGGCAACGTGGACCAAGGCAGGACATCTATTTTGGATTAGTGCAACGATTCCTTGTGGTTGTGTCGCATATCGATGCTGTGAAGAGGTCGACGTGTATAGAGGGTGCGCGTATGGCTCTTGCCCGTGTTAAAACATACTGGGCTGGGATGGAAACCACCGCTATTGCAACCCGGGGTGCGGCGGAAGGCCAGGACCCGGCCGAGCACTAAACATTTTCTTCGGGTGGATGGTATCGATCAGTGTTTGAAGGAAGCTCTGTTTTCCTATCAACATTAGTTAGCTTTCGAGTCCTTCAAGCGAGTGCCGCAGGGAAAGGAAGAGTATTTCATCATGTCTATTTGAAGTCTTAGAAGGCGCCCATTTAATAGAGGCTCAGTGCTCGAAGAGTGCCATGTTCGAGTGACATGTATCTCAATTGTAAAGACAATGCTATTTTGATTATAAAGGTTGTGTTTATACTTTTGCCCGAAAGTATTGTAGTGCCTCATGTGCGGCCGTTTATGTATGTATATAACCTAAAAGTTAGCAGTCGTCGGCTACAGCCCCCATGCATATAATGCGGGGGTATTCGAGAAAACGCATAGTCACACTTGATCCAACGTCTTGGTCCGTTAAGGAGGTGGTAGCGCGGCGAACCAGGCAATCGGTCTATATAGCTTTAACACTTTCACTTAGCCATAGGAGTTTGACGGTTGAGCTACTATATAGCCCCTGGTACTTCCGCGTTCATCCGAAGATGGTGCGCGTACGTACATGACTGGGAAACCGGTCCTTCGTTAATGCGGATGAATCACGAAGATTCCGCTGAGTCATCGAGTGGTTGACAAGTCTCACGCTGTATCATGACAGTCAGTTTTCGTCTTTCTCTACTGAGGTGCTCATCCAGATGAACCAGGGCACAATCACAGTAGTTCTCCAGGTGCCGCCTTAGCCAAAGCGGAACGTAAGGTAGCAAAACGTGGGAGCCGGGCAAACCCAACATTTGACCAAAGACATGATTCGGAGCTGATGCATATAAGGCCAAACTCGCGACGCTGAACACCCCCTAAGGTATTCGGACTTTACAACATATACTGGGCGGAATAACACCCTCAATAATAAGCCCTTAGTTTCCAGGTATATGCATTAGTCTGGTGTGACAAAAATGTCGAAGACGCCAGTATCCCTCCCGGTTGTATCAAGTTTCCGGAGGGGAAGAAGCAACAAGAGACATTAAAAAGGTTTACGCAGGGTCTTAATCTAAAGAGAAACCTTTGAGCAGGGCCCTGCTGCACGTCTGCGCCTTTATCTCTGTTGTGCCGTATCCTGGAAGGGTGTAGCATGATGATCATCTGTAAAAAGGAAAAACCCATGTGAAAGACTTCGTGCGAGGAGTTTGTTAATCTGAATGAACCATGAAAATGCAATATGCTTATTGTATTGATAGGGTCGGGCCAAACTATGGGTCTCTTCTTTTTTTGCGAGCAACCCCTAGCACCATTTACGGGGGTATCCCAGCTGGGCTATTACATTTGGTGGACCGCCGGACTCATCTAACCGTGTCCGTGGTCTTGACGATCGACCGTTTATTCTGGTTGGAGGGACCACTCAGTGTTTGGCTGCTATAGCCGCCACATGTTCTTCCGCACGTAAGGAACGCTCTATATTTCCGCTAGCTGTGATGACACCACATGGACCGGGCATCTTAAGTTTAAGATAGGCGTAGTGCGGTACTGCATTAAAACGAGCGAAGGCTGTTCTTTCGAGTAGTGCATGATAGCCGCTTCGGAATGGAGCGATGTCGAAGATTAGTTCTTCGCTTCTGAAGTTGTCGGGAGAATCGAATACAACCTCTAGTACTATAGAGCCCGTGCAGCGGGCTTCGACGCCTGGTATCACTCCTTTAAAGGTAGTGTTGCTTTGGCTAATTCTTGACAGGTCTATCCCCATTTTGCGGACAATGTCCTGATATATCAGGTTAAGACTACTGTCGCCATCCATAAGGACTTGAGTGAGATGGTATCCGTCAATTATTGGGTCGAGCACCAAGGCAGCCGATCCACCGTGCCGGATACTAGTCGGATGATCCCTACGATCAAAAGTGATTGGGCAGGCCGACCAGGGATTGAATTTGGGGGCGACGGGCTCCACAGCGTATATGTCTCGGAGTGCGCGTTTGCGCCTTCTCTTTGGAACGTGAGTTGCGTAAATCATATTCACTGTTTTGACTTCTGGTGGGAATTTTTTTTGTCCCCCAGTGTTCGACTGGCGAGGCTCATCCTCGTCCTCACTTGGCGTCTCCCTCCCCTTGTGTTCGGCATTTAGCTCGCCGGCCTGCTAGAAAACCCAGCACTCTCTATGGGTGTGATTTGCAGGTTTTTCGGGGGTGCCATGAATCTAACATAATTTGTCCAGAATCTTATTTAGGCTGGACGGTCCATCTCTGCTGCCTTTAAATGGCTTCTTCCGTTGACCGGGTCGAGAGCCCCTAAATCTGACGTTTACCGTCGTGTTATATGGGCTGTTTTCATTGTTTCGACGCTTGTTTTTATTGCATCGTGGCTTCCCGTTGCCATCTATGACTTCGGATGTGCCTGGGTCGCTAGTGCCACTACGGGCCAGCCAACTGTCCTTGCCCGTGCAAAAGCGGGTCATGAGGCTAGTTAAGGCTGCCATTGTCCTCACCTTTTCCTGGCCGAGGTGTCTGGCAAGCCATTCGTCCCGCACACTATGCTTGAAGGCCGCTAAGGCTTCGGCGTCCGGGCAGTCGACGATTTGATTCTTCTTAGTAAGAAATCTATTCCGAAGTTTTCGGGCTGACTCTCCGGGCTGTTGAATTATGTGACTTAGGTCGTCTGCATCCGAGGGTCGGACATAGGTCCCTTGGAAATTGGCCCCAAAAGCATCCTCAAGTTCTCCCCAACTTCCAATTGAGTTTTCGGGGAGGCTTTTCAACGAGTGACGAGCTGGTCCTTTCAACTTGAGGGGTAGGTATTTAATGGCGTGGAGATCATCTCCGCGGGCCATGTGGATGTGAAGGATAAAATCCTCAATCCAGACCCCAGGGTCTGTCGTTCCGTCGTATGCCTCTATATTCACGGGTTTAAATCCTTCCAGAAATTCATGGTCTAGCACCTCATCGGTGAAGCACAGGGGGTGTGCGGCACCCCTGTATTTGGACGTGTCGTGGCATGCTGTCGACGGTTGTTGTGTTCGGTTCTGATTCCTGGCTTGTATTCAATCAAAGTGATCGTTTTGGTAGCTCTGATCCTTTGCTGAAGCACGCTTCCTAGATCCATAGATGGACCTAGCCATACCGGACTTTTTTTCCAGGAGCTCACGTAAATAGTGTGCTGACTTTTTGTCCAGGACCTAGCCATTACGGGGTGGCCGGTCCGGCTTATCAGCCGTTTTCGGCCGAATGGGCTCTATGGCCTCGTTGTCGAATTCGGGTAGCAGCATGCGCTTTGGATAGCTCTTTATGTGGCGATCGACACCATATTTCTCTTTAGTGTCAAGTACTTTCACAACTAGGAAAAGTCCTATAGATAATGTCATATAGTAGTGGGGCACCATGTGTTGGTACGCCATTAGTGTCCAAATAGTAATGGCGCACCACATCCACGGTGTGCCACTACTAACAATTTTTTTTCAAAACTAGTAATGGCGCACCAGGGGATAGTGCATCATTGCAAGTTTAACTAGTAATGGCGCACCACACCCTCGGTGCGCCACTACTAACAATTTTTTTTTTCAAAACTAGTAATGGCGCACCAGGGGATAGTGCGCCATTACTAGTTTTACCTAGTAATGGAGCACCACACCCTCGGCGCCACTACTAACAATTTTTATATTATTATTTTAAATAGTAATGACGCACCGTGGGTGAACTAGTAATGGCGCAACACACCCACGTGCGCCATTACTAACTTTGCCCAAAAATTTCACCGAATGCAACCCCCCTGGACCACCTTTTCAGTTTAGAAAAAATAAAAGAAATGATGGAAATGTTAAAAAAAATAAAAAAAATAAGTTTCCCATGTGATATGTGGTCTAGTTGTTGGGAAATTTTACAAATATGAATTTCTACTTTACTTGCAAAATCTCCCTGGAATCTGTAAAATGGGCATAACTTTTGCATACAAACTCGGATTAAAAAGTTTTTTATATGAAAAATCATCTACTCAAAAAGTTACATCTGAATTCAATCGGGGGAACCATGTTGAAGATTTTTAGAATCCCCAAAAAGTAACAGAAAAAAAGGTGCGGGGCTTTTAAGATCTAGAGGGGGAAAATGGAAAAAATACAAACTTAGTAGTGGCGCACCATTTGCTAGGTGCGCCACTAGTAACAGAAAAAAATAGTTTCAATTTTTTTTTGGAAAAAATGTTCAAAATGATACATAATATGAACAGAAGTATGAAATATTTTTTCAAAATTTCATCACACTCATAAACATGAACAAAGTCCTAGACATCAACAAGGTTTAATAGGATTGATATGCTAGATATATCAACAAATGCCTGTTAAGTGAGCTGGTGCTATGGTTTGATAGAACTCTACAGTTAAGCGTGCTTGGGCTGGAGTAGTGTGAGGATGGGTGACCTTTTGGGAAGTTTGACCACAGAGTGCGATTTGACTTGAGATTAAGCTTACTGACCCGAGATTAAGAAAAAAACAAAAAAATTCTGATTTTTTTTTGAAAATCAGATAGTAATGGCGCACTATAGGTGCGCCATTACTAAAAATTACTAGTGGCGTGATGCTAGTGGCGCACCAGTAGTGCACACTAATTAGCCTTTTCCTAGTAGTGTTTATTCCATCTGTGGTTGAGCGTGTCCTATGCGGCCTTAAGCCTTTGCTTCTGCTTCCTTAGGCTCCTCGCAGTGGCAATAAGCCTTCTGTGGAGGTTCTCTTGTTCCAAGTGTTTTTCTGGGATGAAGAGTGCATCATCGTCCGAACTATTCTCCTCTCCGGAGACAGATTGATTAATTTTACCCTCAGGATCGGCGTCATCTAGCGTCGGCTCCGGACTATGTTCACCGTCCCCTGGCTCATCCTGCTCCATCGCTCGGTCCATGGGGTCGTTGTTTCCTTTGGAGTCGACCGGGGTATTATTTTTTCTTATGGTGTTGTCCCTGTTTTTACTGTGGCGGGATTTAGAGCGGCGCCTACGGCGTCGCTTTGGTGGTTTATCGAGGGGATTATCCTTCGTTGCGTCATCACCATCGCCTTCTTTTGGCATGTCCACCATATATATATATATATATATATATATATCATATGATGAGGTGGTAGTCCAGCGCCCAGTGGCGGTGGTTCCTGTTCTTCTCCTGCGTCGTCCTAAATACCATCGACGTCTTCGGAGTCGAAATCAAGCGTGTCAGTTAAGTCATCAACAGTGGCTATGAAGTGGTGGTGGGTGGGGAATAAATTTCTTCATCGTCCGCTTCCCACTCGAGCCGGACATAGTTCGGCCAAGAATCTCCCGACAAGGAAAGAGACCTTAATGAATTTAGCACATCACCCAAGGGCGAGTGCTGAAAAATATCCGCGAAGGTGAACTCCATGACCGGTGCCCAATTAGTTTTGATAGGCACGGACGTAAGCGGTTCGGATCCTGTAGCCGGAGACGAGTCCGGAGGTCCGACAATACCGACCTCATAGGATGTGGGGTTAGTGTTCGGCTCCAAGGCCGATGAATGTGTGGCCTCCGTGGCGGGGTTCATCCACACGTCCTTGGGTGGCACAATCTGCTCCAGATGGATTCCTGGCGCCGCCGCAAGCGCGATCTTCTGAACAATGTACGATGGCAGATCTAAGTCATGCCCGTCGTGACTGTTCGGCGTACTGACATGGGCTCAAATTCGTCGAAGATCAAGTCTCCGCGGATGTTGGCAATATAGTTCAAGCTTCCAAACCTAACCTGATGGCCAGGGGCGTAGCTATCGATCTGCTCTAGATGGCCAAGCGAGTTGGCCCGTAGTACAAAGCCGCCGAATACGAAGATCTGTCCGGGAAGGAAAACCTCCCCCTGGACCGTGTCATTGAAGATGATTGAAGGAACCATCAAGCCTTACCGCGACGATACAGTGGAACTCTCAATGAAAGCACCAATGTCGGTGTCAAAACCGGCGGATCTCAGGTAGGGGGTCCCGAACTATGCGTCTAAGGCTAATGGTTACAGGAGGCAGGGGACATGACGTTTACCCAGGTTCGGGCCCTCTCGATGGAGGTAGTACCCTACTTCCTTCTTGATTGATCTTGATGATACGAGTATTACAAGAGTTGATCTACCACGAGATCGTAGAGGCTAAACCCTAGAAGCTAGCATATGATTATGATTGTTGTTGTCCTACGGACTAAACCCTCCGATTTATATAGACACTAGAGGGGGCTAGGGTTAAACAGAGTCGGTTACAGAGAAGGGGATCTACATATCCGAATTGCCAAGCTTGCCTTCCACGCAAAGGAGAGTCCCATCTCGTTTCTTCATAGTCCAACAGTCCGGCCAAAGTGTATAGTCCAGCGTTCCGAGGACCCCTTAATCCAGGACTCCCTCAGTGGGTAGAGGGTTAGCCGAGACGCCGGCGGACCGGCGGTTGGGAGTGGTTTCGGGGAAGGAGAGGCGGTGCAAGAGCTACTTCATGCAGTCGAATCAAGGACTTGGTTCAAACAACGAAGAAAGGGGGGAAGTCGTAGCATGAATCTAGGACTTGATTCAAAGAGGAAATAATAGGGGGAAAGTAGTAGTGACTGGAAACCCAACCGGTCTCTTGGCTGAAAAGGGAAATGAAGGGAAAAGGCAGTACAAACTGGATAAGGAACATATCTATTATTGGTTGAAAAAAGGATAGAAAGTGGAGGCTGGTGGAGAAGTCAACAGAGTATGTCCAGGATTAGATTTGCTGCCCTCACATAGTAAAACGTTTCCATGATTAGATTTGCTGCCCTCAGAGAGTATGAACAAACTCAGCATCACCACTTTATGCCTCCTTGCAGGTACATTGTGCTGATGCATCCACTTTCGCATTTCCTTCTACCAACTTTTTGTTGTTGTTAATGTAAGGGCGCATGTAAAATGATGCGATCACTCTATTACCTTAAGGACATGTCTAACCAGTGTTATTGTTAATCTAATGCCTCCAATGATATGATGCAATTAAACTGTGTTACAAATGGTACTCCTTCTGTTCTCCCCAGTATGATAAGTAAGATGCTTCTTTACACTGCTGAGTGTCTTGGTGTCCCCATGGTCACATGCCCTTAAACCAACTCTTTAGCTACTGTTGATCTACTGTATCAGGTAAACAAGCAATGCCACCATTAAAGTAATCCCATATTTGACGAATGTCATTGTTGATCGTGATGCTTCTAGTAACATGAAGCATTGCCGACGTTTTAAACTTTCTATTGTCCTTGCGTGATTACCATGAACTATTTTCTTTCTATCTTTTCGTGCAGATAGGGATATCCATTTCACCTTGTTGCTATTCTGACCTTTTGGCGAACTGCACAAAACACTTTTTTGGAATGAGTGTCTTGTGCAGTTCAACTAAAATGTCACGTGGACAAAATCTCTCAATTTTGGTGGAACTGCACAAAATGGTAACTGGAGTTTCCAAAATCTGAGTCAAATTCTGCTTGTAATCTCATGCAACATTTTATTAGCCTTTACAAGATGAGCCGCCACTGTCACCACAATGGCACTTTATTTTAGTGGAACTGCACACAAGGATAAGCAAATTATAGTTGCACCTTACATGAGCAGGGCAGCCAACCTTAATGTTGCTCAATTTTAGTGCAACTACTAAACAAGAACCTACCAGCTCTGGAGAGCAACTACTTCTTGCTAGCTGGATGATGGAATCTTTGTTTCATTTCAGGTGAATTGCAGAAAAAGTGGCATGAATTGAATCATCGAGTGGAGCTGTAGGTTGACTTCCACTAGTGCCACTCAGTGGCGGAGGACGAAAAACAATCATCTATGTTGTGCAAACAGGAATACTCAACTATAAATGTGTGATGGTCAAGAGCATTCGCCAAGTTCTTGGGTTGTATGACACGGCTAGCCAAGATGGATTTAATCCCGATATTCACTTTATGAAAAGGATCTAATGGGTTGGTTCTGAATCTTGCAAGCTGGGAATCAATGAGATGTGTAGGCATCTTTGTTGTACTTATTATTTGAATCTTATTTGTTGGTTCTGAAGCTTGGAAGATGGGAATCAATGAGATGTGTAGGCATCTTTGTTGTACTTATTATTTCAATCTTATTTGTTAGTTTTAAATCTTGCAAGATGGGAAACACGTCATGATGATGCAGAGGACAACAACCATAACAAACTGTTCAAACTTGGTAGTATTGTCTGTGCGGAAGTGCGGCAAATGTGTTGATCATGTGCGTCCTGAGAATAATAATTCTAATTGTTGTGCATGTTGATCCTGTGGCACCGATAGAACGAGCCAATGCATTGCTTTTTTTAAGAATAAATTTGAATTAAAGCTACTTAAATTTAAGTAAAGTGATAACTAACAATTGTTATTATAGTATCAATACAGCCCCGCTCGTGAACCGACATGTGTGGCCGGAATAGGTTTCTTAGTGGATGTATTTCAATGCGCCGAGGGTGCATGTTCTGCCGGGCGTGCAGCGGGCGAGGGAGGGGTAGTAACTTTTGTCGCCTATACACACTCAGTTTACTGTTGAATCCAGTTCCTAAGAGCTGAAAAACAAATTGCTGTCACCGCCTACTCACTCGTTCACTTGAAGAGACTCCAATGGTGATCAAGGGGTGAGTCTGCTGGATATGGACTTCAAAAAGGAGTTCACCTTTGAGTTCTCCGTTCAGTCCCATGGCTGCACCTAGTTGAATGTGATGTACACTAACGACCTGGACTCGGTGAAGCTTTGCCTTGCCGAGTTCAAGCAGTACCTATAGGACAAGATTTATTTACCCAAAACCACCACACTTCAGTATAGGGTAACAACTTAGTACCACACTGAAGGCAGGGCACAAAAAACCACTAGAAATGCGCCTAATGCATAACACGGAGCACTGACACTCCAATTTGGACGTGAAAACAGCAAAACCGACAGATGGGGCCCGCCTGTCAGGGCTGATGTGGCAAAGACCAAGCACACAAAAAGCTTTGACCAGCTGAGGTGGCAAATGAGACGTGGACCCCGCCTGTCTGTGACTACATGATCATCTTCTTCCCATTTCTTTTTCTATGCGACATTACATTGAGCAGCTTACGGTCTGCCAGACTCCGGCGACTATGCCCACATCGGCGAGCATCGCGAGGGGGGGAGCAGAGCCGTGAGGCCTCGCAATCCGATGCCGCTCCCCTTGGCGTGCACGCCCGAGCTCTCTGTCCGCGTGCGAGCTGTGAGCTCCATGGCCACCATGGCCATGGCAGCCAAACAACTGCCACGAGCATGCCCCATGCCACAAGCACACATACACCTACACGTGCCCCCACGCCACAAGCACGCACTCACCTACATATGCCCAGCACCACTCCAGCAAGATTTGGTAGCACCTCCTCTTGCGCTGACCTTGGTCGTCGGCCATAGCTGACCTCGGCCGCATGGACACACTCCACGCGTGCTCGCATGGCCTAAACATGACGCCGGCTACCATAGCTGTTCATGCCATACATGCGCACTACGGTTCTCATGCGCCTCCTTGTGGCCACGCCTTGCTGCCGGCCGTCATTGGTATTTGTGATGCGCGTGCTCACTGGTATGTCTCCAACGTATCTATAATTTTTGATTGTTCCATGCTATTATATTACCCATTTTGGATGTTTATGGCTTTACCATACACTTTTATATCATTTTTGGGACAAACCTATTAGCCGGAGGCCCAGCCCAAATTGCTGTTTTTTTTGCCTATTTCGGTGTTTCGAAGAAAAGGAATATCAAACAGAGTCCAAACAGAATGAAACCTTGAGGAGATCTTTTTGGAACAAACGCAATCGAAGACTTGAGTGGGCGTCAAGAAGCGGTCGGCGGCCACGAGGCAGGAAAGCGCGCCCTAGGGGGGTTGGCGCGCCCCCACCCTCGTGGGCCCCTCGTGGCTCCCCTGACCGACTTCCTTCGCCTATATATACTTGCATACCCTGAAAACACCGAGGAGCACCACGAAACCCAATTTCCACCGCCGCAACCTTCTATACCCATGAGATCTCATCTTGGAACCTTTTCCGGCGCTCCGCCGGAAGGGGAATCGATCACGGAGGGCTTCTACATCAACGCCAAGGCCTCTCCGATGAGTTGTGAGTAGTTTACTATAGACCTTCGGGTCCATAGTTATTAGCTAGATGGCTTCTTCTCTCTCTTTGAATCTCAGTACAATGTTCTCCTTGATCTTCTTGGAGATCTATTCGATGTAACTCTTTTTTGCGGTGTGTTTGTTGAGATCCGATGAATTGTGGGTTAATGATCAAGTCTATCTATGAGAAAGATTTGAATCTCCTCAGAATTCTTTTATGTATGATTGGTTATCTTTGCAAGTCCCTTCGAATTATTAGTTTGGTTTGGGCTACTAGATTGATCTCTCTTGCAATGGGAAAAGTGCTTAGCTTTGGGTTCAATCTTGCGGTGTTCTTTCCCAGTGACAGCAGGGGGAGCAAGGCATGTATTGTATTGTTGCCATCGAGGATAAAAAGATGGGGTTTATATCATATTGCTTGAGTTTATCCCTCTACATCATGTCATCTTGCCTAATGCATTACTCTGTTCTTATGAACTTAATACTCTAGATGCATGCTGGATAGCGGTCGATGTGTGGAGTAATAGTAGTAGATGCAGAATCGTTGGATCTACTTGTCGCGGACGTGATGCCTATATACATGATCATGCCTAGATATTATCATAACTATGCACTTTTCTATCAATTGCTCGACAACCATTTGTTCACCCACCGTAATACTTATGCTATCTTGAGAGAAGCCACTAGTGAAACCTATGGCCCCCGGGTCTATTTTCCATCATATAAGTTTTCAATCTACTTTATTTTGCAATCTTTACTTTCCAATCTATATCATAAAAATACCAAAAATATTTATCTTATCTTATTATCTCTATCAGATCTCACTTTCACAAGTGGCCGTGAAGGGATTGAGAACCCCTTTATCGTGTTGGTTGCAAGGTTCCTGTTTGTTTGTGTAGGTACGAGGGACTTGCGTGGAGCCTCCTACTGGATTGATACCTTGGTTCTGAAAACTAAGGGAAACACTTATGCTACTTTGCTGCATCACCCTTTCCTCTTCAAGGGAAAACCAATGCAGTGCTCAAGAGGTAGCACTCACTATGGTTGCCGTGCGCCTCCTTGTGGCCATGCCTTGCCGCTGGCCGCCATTGCTATTCGCACCACGTGAGCACTATGGTTCCCATGCACCTCTCCGCAGCCAGGCGCCAGGTTCAGCGGTGGCATGCCAAGCTCCGGCGAGATCCCAGACCGGCTATGTCCGCGTCCACCTCTGATGGGCTGCCAATTCCAGGAGGCGACCCGCATACACAACCTGGTTTCCCGGCACGACGGCCTAGTCAGGCGTCGTTGTTTCGCACGTCCCCTTTGGTGGCTGCGCCGGTGATGTACATGTTCTAGCGCTCACCTGTTCGGCTAAATGCCAGAGAGAAAACGAGGAAGAAAGAAAAAGAAAAGGTGAAAAATTAATGAACACTTGAGTCACTGACAAGTGGGACCCTTGTCCAACACAACATATTGTCCACACAAGCACACATCATCCCGACAGGCGGGCCCCATCTATCGATTTTGCTGTTTTCAAGTCCAAATTGGAGCGTCAGTGCTCCGCGTTATGCATTAGGCGCATTTTCGGTGGTTTTTTGTGCCCTGCCTTCAATGTGGTATGAAGTTGTTACCCTAGCACCAAGTGTGGTGGTTTTGGGTAAATAACTCACAGGACGAGAAAGCACAAGGTCGCAGGACTAGACCTTGTGCCCGTCCATTCGTCTGCTGACAGGGACTACCGGATCACCGTCGCCCAGGTATGCGTGCAGGACGAGGTTCTCGTCTACCACTACTGTAGGGCCATCAAAGGTTCTAAAGCATTCTCCCGTTTCATCGGTAGCACCGACTTCACCTTCGCTATGCTGGAGAGAAGGAAGAACATGACGATTCGACCATCTAGTGCAATAGGCTTGTCGACATCCAGAAGCAATACAAGATCATCGGCAACGGGCAGGAGAAGGACTCCATGGTTGACCTCGCCAAGACCATCATTGACCCCTGCTACGCCAACATGAAAGAAGATAACGATACCAAGGACCTGAACGCACACCTCGGTGACCCATCATAGCCTATGGCGTGTGCCAGGCCATCCCTCTACTACCACACTTTGTCTGGCGACGGCAGCTCCATCGGTCCACCCTGCACCCGAACAAGTCAACCCTCATACTCCCTCCGCCTGCGTCTTCCCCTGCTCCTGTTCGTTCGGTCCAAGGTCTCGACGTCGTCCTCCGCCTTGGTGCTCTCGCTGCGGCGCCGCCGTCTGTCGTTCCCAACATGGTCAACAAAACAAGAGGAATCGGGAGATGACGGTTCGTCGAGAGGCTGACAGTCCCGGGCCCACCAGGTCCATGGCCTAGGTTTTTTTCTTTGACATGCGCAGCCCATGACATGTTTCAACTTTTTTTTTGATCCAGCAGGTATCAAGCGGCCTTTGGGCCTCCAAGCCTAGCTTGTCTATAACATCAGTAACCCAAGTTATGTTTGTTTTTGCAAGACGACGCAGAGGTCAGTTCCATTTTTCTATAAGAATGCAAAACTGGACCTATGTTTCCCTTCTATAATAGTACATATGTTTATATTTATATCTTATTTTATTACATATATATATATATAATACAAACAACAAACTGGACCAACGGTTGTCGTGCTTCTTCAACCTCTGGTCTTCTTGCTCCAGCCGCCCAAACCATCGTGGGCCATGCCGCCTGCTCCTGCCCTTCGTGGCCGGCTATGCTGTTGTGCAGGCCTCACCGCCCCCTCCTACTCCAGCCGCTGGCCAGGCCATCCCTCTAGTAACCCACAACCCCTGTTCTTCTGCGGCGATGATAGCCTCACACCGCAGCCAAACCAGTCAACCCTCGTACTCCTCTCCGCGTGGGCATCCACTGCCGCGTCTTCCCCGGCTCCGCGTTGTCCCCTTCCTAGGCCTCGCCGTCGTCCACCTCCTTGGTGCTCTCAGCACGGCGTGGTCAATGTGGTCAAGGAACGACTTCCATCGGAAGAGTACTGTACGTGGAGAGGCTGAGAGATAGGTCCACGGCCGTGATACGTCTCCAACGTATCTACTTTTCCAAACACTTTTGCCCTTGTTTTGGACTCTAACTTGCATGATTTGACTGGAAACTAACCCGGACTGACGTTGTTTTCAGCAGAACTGCCATGGTGTTATTTTTGTGCAGAAACAAAAGTTCTCGGAATGACCTAAAAATCCACGGAGATAACTTTTGGAAAATATAAAAAATGCCGGCGAAAGAATCAAGGCCAGGGGGGCCACACCCTGTCCACGAGGGTGGGGGGTGCGCCCCCTGCCTTGTGGGCCCCCTGGAGCTCCACCGACCTCAACTCCAACTCTATATATTTGCTTTTGCGGTGAAAAAAATCAGAGAGAAAGTTTCATCACGTTTTACGAGACGGAGCTGCCGCCAATCCCTAATCTCTCTCGGGAGGGCTGATCTGGAGTCCGTTCGGGGCTCTGGAGAGGGGGATTCATCGCCGTTGTCATCATCAACCATCCTCCATCACCAATTTCATGATGCTCACCGCCGTGCATGAGTAATTCCATCGTAGGCTTGCTGGACGGTGACGGGTTGGATGAGATTTACCATGTAATCAAGTTAGTTTTGTTAGGGTTTGATCCCTAGTATCCACTATCTTCTGAGATTGATGTTGCTATGACTTTGCAATGCTTAATGCTTGTCACTAGGGCCCGAGTGCCATGATTTCGGATCTGAACCTATTATGTTTTCATGAATATGTGTGAGTTCTTGATCCTATGTTGCAAGTCTATAGTCACCTATTATGTGTTATGATCCGACAACCCCAAAGTGACAATAATCGGGATACTTCTCGGTGATGACCGTACTTTGAGGAGTTCAGGTATTCACTAAGTGCTAATGCTTTGGTCCGGTTCTCTATTAAAAGGAGGCCTTAATATCCCAATTTCCATTAGGACCCTGCTGCCATGAGAGGGTAGGACAAAAGATGTCATGCAAGTTCTTTTCCATAAGCACGTATGACTATATTCGGAATACATGCCTACATTACATTGATGAATTGGAGCTAGTTCTGTGTCACCCTATGTTATAACTATTACATGAGGAATCGCATCCGACATAAGTATCCATCACTGATCCAATGCCTACGAGCTTTTCACATATTGTGCTCTCCTTATTTACTTTACCGTTGTTACTGTTACAATCTCTGCAGAACTGCTACTGTTACTTTTGCTACTGTTACCGTTACTTCCATACTACTTTGCTACTAAATACCTTGCTGCAGATACTAAGTTATCTAGGTGTGGTTGAATTGACAACTCAACTGCTAATACTTGAGAATATTCTTTGGCTCCCCTTGTGTCGAATCAATAAATTTGGGTTGAATACTGTACCCTCGAAAACTGTTGCGATCCCCTATACTTGTGGGTTATCAAGACTATTTTCTGGCACCGTTGCCGGGGAGCATAAATCTATTCTTTGATTCACTTGGGATTTATATCTTCTGATCACTATGAAGAACTTGAAAGACGAAAGAACTAAGATTTTTCCCTCAACTACGAGGGGTGGTAAGGAACTGCCATCTAGCTCTGCACTAGATTCTCCTTCTGTTTTGAGTAAGCTTGCGACACCTAAACCTGCTACTGCTATGAATTCTGATATGTCGCATGTTATTGATTATGCCACTTCTACTATGCATGATACTTATGAGGAAACTACTTCTATGCTTGGTACTACTTTGCCATTAGGTGAATTTCTAGATGAATAACTTGCTAGGGTTAGAGAGAATGAAATTATTGAAGATGAAATTACTGATGATAGTGATGATGAAGGTTCTCCCCCCTAAATATGAATTGCATGTTGTTCCTGAGGGTTATGTTATGGATGAAAAAGCTACTAGAGCTATTCTTGCTTGCAATGATAGATATGATCTTAAGAAGTTCTTAGCTAAATGGTAGCGGCAATCTCTGAATGCTAAAATGAAATATGACCCTGCTTTTGCTCTTCACCTATCTTTGTTACTGATAAGGATTATGAATTCTCTGTCGATCCTGAGATAATTACTTTGGTTGAATCTGATCCTTTTTATGGCAATGAATCTGAAACTGTTGTGGCACATCTTACTAAGATAAATGATATAGCCACCCTGTTCACTAATGATGAGAAGTCTTGCTACTATTATATCCTTAAGATTTTCTATTCTCATTAAAGGGTGATGGTAAAACTTGGTTTAATTCTCTTGATCCTGGTTGTGTGCGTAGTCCCCAGGATATGATTTATTACTTCTCTGCTAAATATTTCCTTGCTCATAAGAAACAAGCTGCCTTGCGGGAAATATATAATTTTGTGCAAATCAAAGAAGATAGTCTCCCACAAGCTTGGGGGAGGCTTCTCCGATTACTTAATGCTTTGCCTGATCATCCTATTAAGAAAAATGAAATACTTGATATCTTTTGTAATGGACTAACCGATGCTTCCAAGGACCACTTGGATAGTTGTGCTGGTTGTGTTTTCAGGGAAAGAACAGTCGATCAAGCGGAATTGCTATTGAATAATATGTTGACTAATGAAAATAATTGGACTCTTCCTGAGCCAATTCCTGAGCCAATTGAACCAACTCCAGAGCCTATTCCTAAACCAACTCCGAAGAAGAGGGGTGTTCTATTTATCAGTCCTTAAGATATGCAAGAGGCAAAGAAATCTATGAAAGAAAAGGGTAAGCTGAAGATGTTAAGAATTTACCCCCTATTGAAGAAATACATGGTCTTAATATACCACCTGTCGAAGAAACACATGGTCTTCATAACCCGACACAGGTAGTAAATGTAAATTCTCTCTATAGATATGATAAAGTTGAAATCCCGTCTACTAAATTTCCTAGCCAATGTTTAGATGAATTTGATGACTTTATGGCTAGACAAAAAAGTTTCAATGCTTATGTTGGTAGATAACTAAAGAGTAATGCTTTCATGATTGGACGCTTGAGTGATTACATGGATAGAGTTAAAGGTGAACTTAAACTCATTAGCAAATATGCTTGTATGGTTGCCACTAAAGCAGAAAAAGTACTTAAAGCTCAAAGTGATTTGCTCGATGAATTAAATAATAAACATGATTTTGCTGTTAGCTAGAGTGGCTACTAGAACTGGTAGAATGACTCAAGAACCTCTGTATCCTGAAGGCCACCCTAAGAGAATTGATCAAGATTCTCAGAGAAATATTGTATATGCACCTAGTCCTTCAAAAAAGAAGAAAAAGAAAAATGATAGGACTTTGCATGCTTCTAGTGAACTCATACGTCTCCAACGTATCTATAATTTTTGATTGTTCCATGCTATTATATTACCCTTTTTGGGTGTTGTGGGCTTTACTTTACACATTTATATCATTTTTGGACTAACCTACTAACCGGAGGCCCAGCTCGTATTGCTGTTTTTTTGCCTATTTCAGTATTTCGAAGAAAAGGAATATCAAATGGAGTCCAAACGGAATGAAACCTTCAGGAGCGTGATTTTTGGAACGAACGTGATCCAGAGGACTTGGAGTGCAAGTCAAGAAGCAGCCGAGGCGGCCACGAGGTAGAGGCGTGCCCACCTACAAAGCGCGCCCCTATCTCGTGGGCCCCTCGGTGACCACCGACCTACTTCTTCCTCCTATATATACCCACGTACCCCGAAAACATCCAGGGAGCCAACGAAAAACAATTTCCACCGTCGTAACCTTATGTATCCGCGAGATCCCATCTTGGAGCCTTCGCCGGCGCTCCGCCGGAGGGGGAATCGATCACGGAGGGCTTCTACATCAACACCATAGCCCCTCCGATGAGTTGTGAGTAGTTTACCATAGACCTTCGGGTCCATAGTTATTAGGTAGATGGCTTCTTCTCTCTTTTTGGATCTCAATACTATGTTCTCCTCAATCTTCTTGGAGATCTATTTGATATAACTCTTTTTGCGGTGTGTTTGTCGAGATCCGATGAATTGTGGGTTTATGATCAAGTTTATCTATGAGAAATATTTGAATCTCCTCTGAATTCTTTTATGTATGATTGAGTTATCTTTGCAAGTCTCTTCGAATTATCAGTTTGGTTTGGCCTACTAGATTGATCTTTCTTGCAATGGGAGAAGTGCTTAGTGTCGGTGTCAAAACCGGCGGATCTCGGGTAGGGTGTCCCGAACTGTGCGTCTAAGGCTAATGGTAACAGGAGGCAGGGGACACGATGTTTTACCCAGGTTCGGGCCCTCTCGATGGAGGTAATACCCTACTTCCTGCTTGATTGATCTTGATGATATGAGTATTACAAGAGTTGATCTACCATGAGATCGTAGAGGCTAAACCCTAGGAGCTAGCCTGTGATTATGATTGTCTTCCTCCTACAGACTAAACCCTCCGGTTTATATAAACACCGGAGGGGGCTAGAGTTACACAAAGTCGGTTACAAAGAAGGAGATCTAACATCCAAATCACCAAGCTTGTCTTCCACGCAAAGGAGAGTCCCATCCGGACACGGGACGAAACCTTGAGTCTTGTATCTTCATAGTCCAATAGTCCGGCCAAAGTATATAGTCTGGGTCCGAATACCCCCTAATCCAGGACTCCCTTAGTAGCCCCTGAACCAGGCTTCAATGATGATGAGTCCGGCGCGCAGATTGTCTTCGGCATTGCAAGGTGGGTTCCATCCCTGAATACTCCAAAGTAACTCTCGAACACTTAAATCGTGTCTGGCTCTGCAAGACGATTTTCGCATTCCACCGTAGAGATAACAATATTCCATGAACCGAATCCACTGATATTTTTTTTATAACTTGATATCCCATTGTGGTCCGGTCCTTACCCGAACCGTTTCTCAACCGGCTACTGCGCACATTGTGAGGCAGTTCCCTGGGCACGTCTTGTCGAAGTAGAGATCGTGTCCCCCTTATCATGGGACTTTCATCAATACGGGTGCGGGTAGCCCAACTGTGCCGCCAATCGCGACATGTGGGGAACGAGTAGGTTCCATCAGGCAAGTAGGGAGGCGCAAAAGCTTTTATTACCTCTATAAAGAGATAAGGCCTCTTCCTCTTTACCCATGCCTTTTCCTTCCGCTCGTCCATTCCCTTTCGCTCGAGCCCTAGCACCCAAGCGCTCGTCTTCTCCACCAAAAAGAGGTTCTCCGAAGATGTACGAATCCGGAGCAGGAGGCAAGTGGATGGCCTCTACCGTCCAGGAGAAGGATATCAAAAAGCATCGAGAGGCCAGGTACTTGGCCAAGAAAATCAGCCACCGCCTTCCGACGGCGGGACAGATCGTCCCTAATCCAGAACTTCACGAGAGGGTTGTGTTTCTTCCTCATTTCATCCGCGGGCTCGGGTTTCCCCTTCACCCATTTGTTCACGGGATTATTATGAGATTGATTTTCATGATCTGTCCCCTAACTCTTTCCTTAACATCTCGACGTTTATTGTCGCGTGTGAGGCCTTTCTCCGAATTTCGCCACACTTCGGCTTATGGCTGAAGATCTTCAATGTGAAGCCCAAGGTGGTGAGCAGCGAGCACGCCGAGTGCGGAGGAGCCATGGTGAGCAAGATGCCCAAGGTCACATGGCCGACAGGCACCTTCAATGATTCCGTCAAGGAGTGGCAGCAGCAGTGGTTCTACATCACTAAGCCGCGCGGCAAAAAGTGAGCCGCTGCTCCCGAATTCAGATCTGGAGCCCTCCTGTGGCTCACGTCCTGGCCCAATAAGGCCCTGAACTGGTCCTCGTCCGATGAGTTGTCGGTGCTCCAGACGCGCGTCAAGGGTGTGGTAGACAAGGACGTCAAACTTGTCAATGTAGTCCAGGTGATGTTAGTCCACCTGGTTCTTTCTTGCCAACACCAGGCCAGTAATTTGTGGGAATACGACCCGGCCGAGCACCAGACCCTACGAGAGCTCTACGGCTCCTCACACAAGGATATCTGGAAGGTGCTCTTCAAGTCCGGCAAACCGTGGCCGGACTCTGCCGACGACCGTGGGTATCAACTGTCCCGCCCCGCTAGTCCGGTGAGTTATCGCTATGTTTTGTCCACCCATGTTTAGCTGGCAAATCCTGAGGGAGACTTTTATCATGATTTCCACAATTACCCCAGGAATGGACGAAGAAGTCAGGGCGGATACATTGTCCGGCCCCGCTGCCCGTAGAACCGGCAGGACCACTTTTAACGAAGATGCTGGTCCCAGCGCCTTACAAGGCGCCGAAGAAAGAGGCCTTCAAGGAGGCCAAGGAGACCCGGAGCGGCCTCTGTCGTCGCGGTGGTTCGGTAACAAAATCTGAAGACTCCAACACCCATCCTTCCTCCGAAGATGAAGAAAAGGAGGAAGAAGATGAGTCCTCCATGGGGATAAGAAAGAAAAGGATGGCCTCCTCATCCTTGGAGGCTGAATCGCCAAAGAGGGGGAAAATTCCCTTCCACAGGCATCCACCACGGCTACCAATAGCAGCCCGGAGTGGGATCCCAGGGCCCAGCCCCTGGTAAAATCGTGAGTACACGAAATCCGAACACGCCCACGCGCCCAGGACCACTAAGGTGTAATATTTTAACTTGCACCATACTTTGTGCATCCCGGCGAGGTCTTGCGCCGAACAGTCTTCATCGGAGGATTCGCTGAGCTCAGATGCCTGGAGAAGCGAACGCCTCGGAGGCCCTTCCCGAAGCTTGGGCGTGACACGAGTGTCGTCAGCGAGACCAGACCAGGAGGCACACCTGCAGGGCTGGATACCGGAGAACAACGGTTCCCATGTGCGTCGACGGTGGGGCGATCTTAGATTCGAACCGGACATATTGTATTGTTGCGGTGTCAAAACCGGCGTCAAAATGGGGTTCAATCTTGCAGTGTCCTTACCCAGTGACAATAGGGGTAGCAAGGCATGTATTGTATTGTTGCCATCGAGGATAAAAAGATGGGGTTTATATCATATTGCATGAGTTTTTCCCTCTACATCATGTCATCTTTCTTAATGCGTTACTCTGTTCTTATGAACTTAATACTCTAGATGCATGCTGGATAGCGTTCGATGTGTGGAGTAATAGTAGTAGATGCAGGAAGGAGTCGATCTACTTGTCGCGAACATGATTCCTATATACATGATCATGCCTAGATAATCTCATAATTATTAAGCTTTTAGTCTTGGCTTAGTAGCTCTCCTAAGGCGCCCCTACGCCCTTCGTGAGCTTCTCTTGCGGGGCCTCCTTGACCTACCTCTGAACAAAAAAGCAGGAGAGGATTACGGGCATCTTATCTTCCAATTTGTAAGCCCTTGGGCCTTAGTTGTATTTAAAATCTGTAATCCTCTCTATCATGTTTTCATCCTCCATGGACTTGTACTAAACTAGGATGTTTTTAATGAAAAGAGGCAGCTTGTCGGACTAGGTCCTTTACTTGATCTCGTGCCTTGTATGCTCCGTTCTATGCTTCTAGGGACTTGCGGGGGCGAACACACTTGCTGAGTCGCGGGACATCAGCAGCCAGCTGGCGGTGTTGCTTCGACAAGCAACCTTGCGGGCGATTCTTGGCGCACTTGGGTTTGTTGGCGGACTCGGAAACAAATCAAGGCGCAAGCTGGACCACGACTTCGCTCCTCTACGCATGGGTTTTACAAGACACGTTCGTTCAAGGGCGCCGTCCGCCTTCCTCGGCCCATAAGAGGATGCATGACGAGGATGAAAAACTTATCGACTCACTGCCACCCGGCGACATTAGCTGCCGGGGAGGAATCTTGGCCTTGGCCCGGCAACTCTGGTTCCGCCAAAATCCAGTCTTTGGTGTGCTCTCTTTGCCCTTATCATTGGCCTTGTGACGCCGGGGCCTGGCCCGTCATGAAGGGTCTCTGGTACTTGCAGCCCCAATGAGGTCGGCTTGCGGGGCAGGCGCTCTTCAGATTCTCCTTGTCCTTTGTAATTACAGCCATGAAAACAGCTGAGACAGCACTGCAATAATTTCATTATCTATATATTTTTTATGTGCGACTTTGCAAGACGATGCCATGCTTTGCCCTTCGTATGTTTATACTCTACGCTGCTAGGGAACTTGCCGGCGCTAACACACTTGCTCGATCAGGACATCAGCAGCCCATTGGCGGTGTTGTCTCCGGCAAAAACCTTCTTGGGCGATTCGGTGCACTTGAATTGTTGGCGGACTCGGAAACAAATCAAGGGCGCTTAACTCAGCCGTGAGTTGGTTCCTCTGCGCACAAGTTTCTCATCTGAAGGCGCCTTCGGCATAACTTGCTATGTTACACCCTCTACTTTGTTACATCCTTTGTGCGTTTTTACCCTCGCTTCTAGGGAACTTGCGGCGCTAACACACTTCTTGAGTGCGGGACATCAGCAGCCCATTGGCGGTGTTGTTTCGGCAAGAAACCCTCTTGGGCGATTGCGATGCACTTATATTGTTGGCGGACTCGGAAACAAAGCAAGGGCGCAACTTAACCACGAGTTGGCTCCTACTGCGCTGGGTATTGCGTACAAAGGGCGAGCGTGCGAGGGCATAACATAAAAAAGCATGGAACTAAGTGTTAAAAACTTCGGATGACTTAGCTCTTTTTTTAATGATCCGTCGAGTCGTACTTCTTCCCGATCCTTCCCCTTGTATGTTTCGTCCCTCGCCTTGGGAACCCACAGCGCAAACACGCTTCTTGGCGGGGCATCGGCTGCTCCTGGCGGTGTTGCCTCGGTAGGAAGAACTTGTCGGGCTGGTTGCGGCGTGCTTTTATCGTCGGCGGACTCAAGGCGAATCGGCGGCGCAACCTAACCACAATTCGACCCTTCGCGCCCGGAGTTCTTCATACAAGGTATGGATTTTCGAGGAGTACAACTCAAAAGTTGAAGCTTGGCGACTTTCTTTGCCCTCTTGGCGGTGGACTGGTCGGCGGAGCTCGATGGCGGCGTCCTCGGCGGCAGTATGGCGCTCCGGGAGGCAGCGCTTGCGGAGTGCGCACTGTGAGCCATCCTTGCGGGCTTAGTCTTGGCTGATCATCTTCGCCTTCTCGCACTTGCGGTGGAGCTCGATGGCGCGTCCTCGGCAGCAGCGCAGCGCTCGAGGAGGCAGCGCTTGCGGAGTGAGGACGAGCTATCCTTGCTGGACTTGGTCTTCTTCTTCCCCGGGGAGCTCCGGTGACAAGTGGCTCGCGCTCTGCCGCAGCAGCTGCTTCCGGTAGATCTTGTCGGCACAGATGAGTCGTCCTTCTTATCGCCTTGGATAGAAATGGCGCTCATCGAGGCGGGCATTTTGAGCACATTGTATGCGTGGTGAGAGGCCGCCATGAACTTGGCGAGTCGGGTCGGCCGAGTATCCCATTGTAGGGTAAAGGGATATCAGCCACGTCGAATGTGACCCTCTCAATCTGAAGTTCAACTCGCTGCGAGCGTCACGGCAATGTGATCTTCCCTTAGGCTGGCTCCTTCCGGATTTATTCCTTGAAAGGTGCGATCTCTTCAAGCTTCGCTGTCGAGGATCTGTAGCTTCTTGAAACGCTGCGGAGGAAATCAAGTTCAGGCCGGCCCGCCGTCAGCCAACATATTTGTGACCTTGAGGTTGCGGATCGTTGGTGAGACCAACAGCGGCAAGCACCCGACCGCGGTGATGCGATCAGGGTGATCCTCAGCGTCGAAGGCGATGGGCGTCTTGGACCACTTGAGGCTCTGTGCGCCTCGGCCAGACGACTCGCTGCATTCACTTCGCACCTTTGTTTGAGTTGGCGGTGCGAGGTGTGCGAGGCGCCGCCCGTCGACACCAATGCTTACATTGCCTCTGAAACTCTTGATCCTCAGTCTCATCTTCCTCCATCTCATCATCTTCATCTTCATCCTCGTCCTTGTCGCGGCCACGGGGAGGCCTGTCTCCTTGCCGCTTCTTGGCCTTGCCGCGGTTCCCTCCCCGGGCGAGAAGCTTCTTGCCGGATCCTCCACCACCTCCCTGGGCTCACTCCTTATCGCGGCGCTCGTATTCAGCTTTCTGCAGCTCCGCCATCTGCTCTACTTTTTTGCAGGTTTGGAGGACATGGCCTTTGGTGTGGTGGATCTTGCAATAACGCTTGCCGGAGCCATCCTGCTTGTCGGCGGCCGCTACAGCCTCGCCGGAGTCGTCGGTCTTGGCTTTGTCGGAGCCGCCTCCGTTGCCGGAATGCTCAACAGCTAGTACATCCTTAGCTTTCCTCTTCCTATTATTCCGCCTCCGGTTCTTCCTTGCCGGGGCGGCATCCTCACTGTCAGATCCTTCTGCTCCGGCAACCTCTCCGGGGATTTTCCTCCCCTCTTCAGCTCGTGCACACTTGTCGGCGAGAGCATAGAGCTCACTGACATCTCTGATCTTGATCATCGCCATCTCCTCCCTCATCCTGCGATTACGCGTATTCGATGAAGCGCGCGATAACGCGGCGGGGTGGGCGTCACGGGATGTTGCGTTGCACTGGCTGAATCTTTGTATATACTTGCGAGGCTTCCTCATACGGGCGAGCAAGTGGAGGTCACTCTCGGCCATGAGGCTTGTGGCCGCCCGTGAAAACAGCGACAAGCGGCGACACAGGTCCGCCCACGAAGAGATGGAGCCGTCCGGCAAGTGCATGAGCCAAGATCGGCGTTGGGCTTGAGTACGGCGGGGAAGTAGTTGGCGAGGATCTTCTCGTCGCGCCCTCGGCAGCCTGCACGCGATGGTGTAGATCTTGAGGAACTCCGGCAGGTGTATCCTGTTGTCGTACTTCTCGGGCACATTTGGCTTGAAGTTTTTAGTTTTGGGCCCTTTGGACTTGCCGCCTTCGCGGGTGCCGCAGGCAACCTGCCGCCTCTGACAAGTCGCTGGTTCTCCGGTGCGTCTTGGCGTCGGCAATGGGCCCGGCGGCTGGTCGATTGACGTCGCGCTTCTCTCGGCGCTTCGTCTGAGTCGCGGCGTCTTCGTGTTGCTGTTCTTGGAGAATGTGGTGCTGATCACGGTGAGTTCGCGGGTCCGATGGCGGTGGAGTCGCCGTCAAGGTTGGTCCGCGGTGGCGATCTTAGCCTTTGGGGCTGGGGCGCCGCAGGCGGCACCCCGGTGGTCTGTCGGCGCCGTCCTCGCCGGGCGTCTTGTCGAACCCTCGGCGCGTTGATCGCGGGGCTTGTCACCGTTAAGCGGCCGATGAGGCTGTATGGCCATCCTCGATCGTCGATCTTGTGTGGCTGGAGGAAGTCTAAGCAAGCTGGGCTCGGGCCAGCGCTTCCTCTCTTGTCTTAGGCGGCGGCGGCGGCGAAGCGGCGCGAGGCGAGAATGCTCGGACTCCCAACGGGTTGGGAGGAGCAACACCCGTCGAGCGACCGCACCTCCACTCGCACCGGCATGCGGGCGTGCATGCTGACCTCGGCGTCCGCGACCCACCAGCTTAGCCTTGCTCAATGCGAGCCGCGGTGCCGGAGCACCGGGCGTGGTTGACCTTGTACCTCTTGGGAAGAGGCGCGGCGTCTGCCGTCGCCGGCGCTTGTGGGGCCTTGTTCTTGGATCTGGTGACGACCACGAGACCCACCGGCGGCACCGCTCCTCCGCCGGCGTCCACCTCACCTGCTTGCTCTGGCGGTGGTGGTGGGAATGATCTGAGAGGCGGCCACCTCCGAAGGCTTCTTCTTGGTGGCATGTTGCGATGATGCTGCCGTAGTCTTGGCGTGGAGACGGATCGGATGCTCACGCCCTCGGCGCCCCTACAGCGCGCCAAAGATGTCGGGGTCGCTGGTGTCTCCGTGGCCTCGAGCACCTATGGGGCACTTGGGGCCCCTTCGGTTCGGCAGGGAGGCGAGGTCGTCTTGTGAGCAGATCGAGGTCCGGCCTTGTGGGAGACAGGCAATCTTTACCCGGCCGGGGCTCTCCGGAGATAACACCCTCTGCTGCTCTGTGTTGTTATTTGATCTAGCTCGGCGTGCGGCGTAAGGTAGTGCTGTGGGTGTCGAATGGACCGAACCCCCTCTCGTGCGCATGGGCCTCCTTTTATAGTCGAAGGGGGTACCCACGGTGGCAGCGTGGGAAGAGGGGTAGAAATGTAAGCGCAGGTTGGTGCAGCGATTGCTGTGATGTCCCTACCTAACTCGGCGGCGGGGACAAGGGCATTAAATGCCCGTCCGGTCGCCCAACAGTGCAGGTGGAGTGACCGTTAAGTGAGCCTCCGGTTGCCACGATGGCGCCTCTGTCAGCTCTGTTTGCCACCTCGCTCCGCATGGTTGCGTAGTGTCTCGCCACGTGCCCTTGGGATGGCCTGGTGATGGCATGGTTGCGTAGTGTCTCGCCACGCGTCACTGGGTGTGCTGGAGTTGGGTGGCAGCCTTGCCGCGGCAAGTGCCTTGCCGCGGTCCTTTTGTTGTGCTTGGCAAGCTTGCCGTCTTGGACCTTGGGGGTGTGGGCGCAGCAAGTTTTCTGGTGATGCCTGGTTAGCCCTCGGCAAGCTCCTCTTGCGGGGCCTTCGTGTTCTGGCTAGTACTTTGTTCTTGGATGGTAGTGCAAAAGGGTGGTGGAGGGCCTCGCCGGGCGCCCGGCAAGCCTTGCCGCGGGGTGCTACGACTGCCCGTGCACAAGTTCGGGGTACTAAGGTACCCTCCTACTTTAGTACACCGACAGAGGTCCGCGTCCTGGAATGCCGACACGCTCTTTGCCCAACCTTTGAGTTTACTCGGTAGCAGAAGTTGATGATGGTCCCGTACGATCGCCCGCATGTGATGGATGGCGTAGTAGGCACCCTTCGACTGCCGGCTGCTTGGCCTTGCGAGAACATCGTATTGTGGGAGAACACATGCTTGCCGTGCTTACGAATAGGCTTGGTGAAGGTGCCTCAAGATTTGGCGTGGCAGGGAGAACATCATCAAGAACCTTCTTGACATTTGTGTAGTCTACGTTCGTGACGGTCCGGGTCAAAATCGTGGCCATGGAATATTTGGGGCTTAGGAGGATGGCGTGCAATGTGTCACTGCAGAAAACACGGAATGTTAAATCAAAAGCGATCAAAATGTAAGAATTCATATGTTACGGGCGGTTGAGGAGGACTTACTCGGGAAAGTAAGGCGCGAGGAAGTTATCCTTATCTTGGTTTGCGAATGGCGCCTTGAGGTAAGAACTTCGCGAATTGCTGGTCCCGGCGCTGCCCAAGATCTTGGCACGCATGTAGAAGGGGTCGACTATCACGATGTCCGGGGTCTTGTCGCGAATGATCCGCATCTCCATACTCACGAAAATAGCGAGCGAAGGTGTAGTGAAGCGGATGAAGGTTCAACATAAGCGTGGATGTCATCAAACGCGGGACGATCGTACGCCCGATGGAGTTATCCACAAAGCCCTTGCCCTCTGGCACCTTGGCCGCAAAAACGGGTATGCCACATCCTTCTCTCTAAGCGCCGCTTCTCCAAAGAAAGAACAACATCATGCAGACTCCGCATAGCACGGTTGCAGCATTGAGCATATTTGTCGGTAGCATCGCCCTACCCACCACATGCCCTCCTCGAGATATCCTGCGGTGAAGGTGGCCCGTCTGAGCACGGATCATACTCGGTGCCGGCTGGCTCGCACCCTTCTTAGTCTTTCTTTTGCGTGCCTTCTTCTTCTCTGTAATGGGACGAGTTACGCTCACAGACCGCCTTCTTGAGTGTGTTGGGGCTGATAATATTTCGCACCTCGCCTATCTGAGGCTCCGTGAACTCGGCAACTGGAGGCGTCTCCTAAGAGCTGAATGCCAGCCGGCGCCTGTTGCAACTTGGCTTCTCCATGGTACCAGCTAGATCGCACATGTCTTTTGTTGGGTTTGGTTCTTGAGAAGGAGGCCCCATGAAGTCGCCATCGTACCCATGATCGGCAAAGTACTGATCGACGTTGCCAAATGTATCATCGTCGTCGTCGTCGTCGTTACGATCTGTGCCATATGCATGTTTGGATCGATGGCATAGGGATGTCGGCACCGTTCTGGCGGTCTTGCCATGGGGCCGACTTGGCGCCGCACGGCTGGCGGTGTTGTCTTTGGGGTGGTGTCCCCGCCCCCAAGCGAATCTGGCTCTTCGCCAAAGCGAGGGCCAGCTCAGCGGCGGCGAGGGTCATCACATCATCATCTTGGCCCCGACAGGTCGAATCGGAGGTAACAAGTCGTCGCAGCTGGCGGCACCGAACCAGTTGAACCCTAAACAAGTTGGGTGGCATCGGGTACCGTGGAACAAGGGTTGCCGGTTGAGCGATTTTGCCCTTGGCGACATCGACCAACTCGTTGTTCACGAATTGGAGGAGAGTGCAAGGCGTCGGCGGCGCCTGCGAAAACATGTAGGATGTCGGGAAGCCCAATCAAAGGCAAGGAGATGAAGTCCTCAGCGAGAGAAGCAGTTAGTTACCGTGATGATGGCGTCGAGCTCGGCTAATGTCGGCCTTACCGCCAACAGCGAAGCGTGCAGTTAACGGAGGGCCGTTTGCTGCAGAGGTGCGGCGGCGTACACCGGGTGCATTAAGCTCCGTGCGGCGTCGGAGACACCAATGCCGCCTCCGCGGGCACCAATAGCCCCGCCATCGCGTTATGCGAGTTGCTGGCGTGAAGCTAGGAATCGGGCGGCCTGTTGGCCGCCGCAATCCACGCCTCAACCCGAGATCAAGGTAGGCACAATGGCGGTGATAAATCGCCCGAGTCGTTGTTCCACTTGCTCTTGGACAATCTCCGGAATCCGTGCCACCTGTGCCTTGAGTTCTTGAACCTCTCGCGCCTGGCTTTCCGAGCTGGTCTTTTTCTCCTTCCGCACACCAGCGGTATAGTATGACCCCCATTTTGTCGACAAGCCTTTGCCGGCCACACGACCAGCTGACGTCGGCTTACTGAGCTTATCCTTGTTCTTCATTACATTCAACGCCCTATTTAGAGTGGTGTCCCAAGGGTTGCTCTTAGTTAACCCCGCGCTACTGCTTTCACTCGCCTGCGGAAGGAATGTGAACCATTTAGAAATTTGGCTTCATTAATTAGAATGCAACCATATGGAGCTAATTACGCGGGGGTGTATTCCTTACCAGAACAAGCTCAAGCTGCCTGGTCTTCGAATCCGTGGTAAGCTCCTTTGTTTTCGGGTCCTTCTTGTACCAGGCCACGACAAAGTTCTGATGCTTGTTACGCTGTATTTCTCGAAGAGGGGCGGTAGGCCTTGCTCGGCACGGTCCGCCTCCTCCTTGTCCCATATAGGCTCCGCCACTCTGTAACCGTCGGGACCGAGTGTGTGTTCCCCTATGTTTAGCTCCCGCATTTGTTTCCCCCACTCACTTGATTGGGAGTTTGCGGTGCTCGAGCAATTGATCTTGAAGTCGTTGTAGTCATCTTCGGTGATCGAAGGATTTTTCTCCTTGATCTTCTGATAACTCTCACCTTTCTCGATCATTTTCTTCACATTGCTTTTCCAAGTAGACAGGGCCTTTCTCATCTTCGTGAGGGCAGCATTGTTCACTTTATTCCCTTTGAGGCTTGTGTTTGCAAATTCAGCGGGAACTTGTATCGTTAAATGCAACCGTGAAGAAGAGGTGGCGCCAAATTCCATCGGTCGGGATGCCTCGGGTTCTCGCTGTTGATCGAGGCGGTGCTCGGACAATGCACCCGAGCTGAAGCGAGTACCCCTTGACTATTCGTTCGGGCGCCGTTGGATTCCCGTTGGAGTCCACTTCAGTAACTTCCTCCTTGAGGGTGAGGAGCACGATCGGGCGCCGGTCCTTCCGTTGCCTCTTCGGTTGGCTGCCATCTGTGCGGGCGCCGCCATCATCAGTGGTGGCATTAGTGTGGTCATCCTCGGCGGCACCATCAGTGGTCTCAGGATCGGTGGGGAAGGCGGCGGCCTCATACAAGTGAGGTTGTTCCTCCATCTCCTAGGACAGCTCCCAGAATGCCTTGCCGCCCGAACCCCCAGCCTCATCGTTGTGGGCCATGTTTCTCTCTAAATAGAAACAAAGTTTGGTCAAAAAGTTGGTTATTGTCAAGGAACAAGATCTCTAAGTTGACCAAATAACCTAATTCTCGAGGAATGTCGCCAAAAAGTTGGTTATTGTCAAGGAACAATTGAGAGATGTTTGTGATATTGCCTAGGTGTTTTGGGATAGAACCTGTTAGTGTGTTGTTGCTAAGGTCCAAGTCCACGTTCTCAGGGTAACCTAGTTCTTGAGGGGTGTGTCTAGAAAGTTCACTCTTCTTTTTAGAAGACAAGCGTCTGAAATGGTATTGCCTTTCCTTAATTTGTACTATTTTTCATTGTGTTGAATACTTATGTGGGTCGGTGTATCTGTAATTACTTTTTACTACACCGAGGTGTTCAAACACGTGGAGAGGATAAACGCTAGCGAGCTGATCTTGGTAGGGAAATCCGAGTGGGAGGCGAGGCATGGTTCGATGTGAAGATACTATCAACCAGAGAAGAGTTCGAGGTCAAAGGCGGGCGAATTGCAGTAGTTGTTAGCTGATCGATCGATTTGAAGGTTTGACTTGTCCTCTTCTTTACGATCATCTTCAACCTTTGTAAGTTTTGCGATTCATGTTGTGTATACAAACAATTGGGTGGCTTTAAAGGCTATTGATATCTTCTTTACGATCATTCATTTTGCTACAAACAAAGAAATTGTAGGTTTTGCCATTCACCAACATGTATTGAGAATGCCTTTCTTTGCTGAGAATAGAATGCTCATCCGCTTGAACTAAGGCTTTTGCGATTATTTTTGGTTACGTACATGATGCAAAATGGATGGATGGATGAATATAATGAAGCAAGTAATTGTCCTGCCTTGGAAATTAAGCTGGTGCCTACAGGTATATGTATGTATTGTTCGGTTGGTCTGAAAAACAAAAGCTATCTAGCTAGTATGCAATGCAAATTAAGCTGCAGATTGCTTATTGTCTCCTCTCACTATCTCTCTATCACACATGGCAAGCAAGGGTGTGTGCGAGTGTGTGAATAAAATACTAAACTAATCCAACCACTAAAGCAAATTAATTTTTATTTGGTTGAGAATCGGGCACCTTCTAGTTCAAGAAAATTGGGCATGACCTTTGCTAATTTTCTTGACCTAGGAGTGCCCCATTCTCAACGAAGCGAAAATAATCAACATTTCAGGAGAAAGGGGTTATTTTAGAAGATCACAAGTAGCAGCAGCATCACTTGACAAAATCACAACTAGCAGCAACAACTCATGAGATAGCAGCAGCAGCAGCATCACTTGACAAGTAGTACAGCAGCGCGTGGGCTGGATTAGCAAGAAAGCGATGTACAAAACCTCAAAACAATGCAAAGTGTTGTGGGCTAAACAAACAATTACAGTAGACTAAAAAACAGGAATCATTATCTTCTATATGAAGCTGCTGATGATGCAACTTTAGTCTTCACTAGATAGAAATCTTGTTGGCTATTAATGCGACGATTGCAAGATTAATTGATAATTCAGTTCGGATGTGCTTTAGGATACAAGTTTAGACCTTTGTGCTCACATGCATGTTGGCTGTGGGAAAACTGCAATTGCTTTACCATCTCGACTAATTAACAATTTGAGGGAGGGACATTAGTGGAATATATTCTTGTGAAATGCTTGATTTATTTTCAAGTCGTTATAATGTTGACTATTGCAGCTTTGAAAGTTCATAGACACCATATTTGACTAACTAACTGCTGTATTTTGGTGATATGTTACTCGAAACACTTGTTTTTTTTGTCGGTACAGCTGGCTTAATATACTAAATTAGAAGTACTTTTAATGATTCCTGGTTTTGGATCAATTACGATTCTTCTGCTTGTGAATCAACTATACAAAGGCTGAAATTACACTAATAATTACGATGTAAAAACCATGGAAATACAGTAATTCCACTAAAATGCCACTTGCAAATCTGAGCAAAAATCCACTAGAAGTACCTTGTAAACCCACTAACATTTACGATGTAAATTCCACTAACAATTAAAGTGTAAAATTCACTTTGAAAATGCAGATAATTACACTAAAAGTACCTTTGAGAGGGGGAAAGGGGAGAGGAGGAGGGGAGCTCACGGGGCGGGGGGGGGGCGGGAGGATGCCGGGAGTGGGGCGGGAAGGATGTCGGGACGAGGTCGGGTGGTGGTGGTGCTCGGCGACAGTGGTGTGGACGGGCGGCGTCCGGCGGCGGGTCGCGTCAAGGCGCAAGGGCAGCGTCGAGTGGTGGGGCAGCGGCGTCGGCGGGTCGAGGCGTCGAAGCGTCGGCGCTGGGCGGCGGGCAGCGTCGAGCGGCGTCGGCGGCGTCGGCGGCGGAGTCGCGTCAGTGATGGGGCAGCTCGAGGTGGCGGGCAGTGACATCGGGCGGGTCGAGGCGGGTCGGGCGGCGGGCAAGGCCGAGGCGGCGCTGGGCGCGGGCAGCGCCGAGGCGTCGGGGCAGCGGCGGGAGAGGAGAGGGGAGGGATCGAGGCGAGGCGAGGGAGAGAGAGGGCCGGGAGGGAATATGGGTGGGGCCGGGCACAATACTAATGGCGCACCACCCCTCGGTGCGCCATTAGTATGGATGTACTTATGGCCATTAGTATTTTTTTTATTTCGGCAGCCAACAGGTTATCTACCACGGAACTGATCCACATCAAGTCCCTCTACTAGCTCGGTGGTCGACAGCCAGTTCTCACACGGGAGGTCCGGGTTCGACTACCGGGCTCCACAAATTTTTTAAGCATTTAAAAAGCTGTTTGATACTTATTTGTGTTTAAATATGTTCAAACTTGTTTAAATCATAACAGTAATATTTTTTTATAAGACAGTAATAGTTTTTTAAAAATATCATCAAATAATAATGCGGTGGAGTGGGGGAGGTCTTGCTGAGTGCGGGGGTCGTGGCGGTGGCGGTGGGTGGGGGTGCTTCGGCGGGGACGGATCTGGCGAGGTGGGATAGCGATCGAGATGGGGGGATCGAGATCGAGTGTCCATGAAATTTAAAAATATTCATGATAGTTCAAAAGTACCCATGAAATACAATCGAGAAATGAAGGCTACGATTTAAATACAATCGATCTTAGCTAGCTATCTGTTCACAATCTTCTTGCCCTTCTTTTTGCAAATGGAGTTCTTACGTGGAGCAGACGTCCTTTAGGTAGGGTGGTCCTGCTTCTTCTTGTGGTGTATGCTGCTACTTCATCATCGTCGTCATGTTCGATCCTCGGTCGCCGTACTTGTCGAAGTCTTGCTCATTGGCTACTCCATCCATTCCGATGATCTTCCTTTTGCCTATCCTCACGACAACACGGTGGGCTTTGGCGGGTCGGTAATGAAGAAGCATTGGTCCACTTGGGAAGCCAGTACCCATGGCTCATTTTCGCGGTGGCGTTTGCACCCATGATCTTGATTTGGCCGGGTATAACCATGGTGGTGAAATACGGTCTTCTTTTATAGCGTTCTTGGCCCATTTGACACGGAACATCGGGACCTTCTCTCGGTAGCTCAGCTCCCAGATCTCCTTGATCCTTCCGTAGTATCTGTCCTTGTCATTACGGTGTAGGATTCCATCGTTACCCGGAGTTACGATAACCATCGCTCTTCATGTCCTTGGCCTCGGTGTAGAATGTGTAGCCGTTGATATCGTACACCTCATAGGTCATCGAGGTTGTGCTCGGCGCTACTGTGACAAAGGCGAATATGAGTTGTTCTTCCGCGGAAGAATCCTCATGTAAAGGGTGCTGACGAAGCTTCGCTTGAACCAATGCGTGAAACATGAGTTGTGCTCTTTGAGTATATCTCCGTCCGTCCTCTGTTGGCCTCGGTCATTGTCGTCTTCTTAATAAAGGTTTTGTGCTCTACCACCCAAGGATCGACCACGTCTATGTGTTGTAAGCGACTAGGTTTGCTCTTTCAAAGGCGGCGAGTCGACCCTCGAAGTCGACATGCATTTCGTGGCGACCCTCACGGTGACCCCATCCGGCGAGCCTCCCGAGGTGCCTGTTGACGGGCAGACCAACGGGGTTCTCGATGCCTAGATAATTCGTGCAGTAGGAGATGCACTCTTCGGTCAGAAAGCCCCTGGCTATGCTTCCTTCTAGGCGTGACATGTTGCGAGCGTATCCTTTGATGACACCATTCATCCTTTCGAGCGACATCATCTTTGTGCGAGGGCGTCGGCCCGAGTTGGATGATATCCTCCACTATATGGACCAGTAGATGCACCATAACGTCGAAGAATGCAGGCGGGAAGTACATCTCAAGATCGCATAGTATCACCACGATCTCTTCCTGTAGCCTTCTGAGTTGCCTCACGCCAACCGACTTCTGAGAGATGACGTCGAAGAAGTTGCATAGGCCAAATAGCGTTTCATGGACGTGCGCTTCCATGATCCCACGGATTGCAACTGGAAGTATCTGCGTCATCAGCACGTGACAGTCGTGAGACTTCATCCCGCTGAACTTCTGCTTCGCTGGGTCTAGGTATCTCCTTATCTTCCCCGCGTAACCGTAAGGAAGTTTTACTCCTAGTCGGCAGGTGAAAAACTGCTCGATCTCCTCCTGACTTAGAGTGAAGCACGCGGGAGGGTAGTCATTTCCGGTCTTCTTGGCCTTTTTGCCTTTGCGACGACTTTCTGTGTCCTGCTTCGCCTCATCATCATCATCATCATCATCATCATCATCATCATCATATATAGCGTGAAGCTCTGCCGATGCCCATTGATTTCAAGTCGCCCTTGCTTTCGGCCCATCTTTGGTCCTCTCGGCATGTTGAGCAGGGTACCAGCAGACTCGCACACGTTCTTCGTGATATGCATGACATCAAGGCTGTGAGGCACGTGGTGGATCTTCGAAGACGGCAAGTCGAAAACAGACCTCGTTTTCCATACCTTGGCATGCTCTGGCGCCTTCGCTTCTTTCCGGCTCTGGCGCCTTTTGCTTCTTTCCGGCGGTGGGCAGTCTTTCCAATTTTCAACAGCTTGTCTATTTCCTCGCCGCTCCTCGTACACAGGCGTTTTGAGTTCGGTTTCACCATCGAACAGATCCTTGCGTTTCCTCCACGGGTCATCATCGCGAAGCCACCTTCGATGTCCCATGAACAGGGTTTTCAAGACCGGGATCTCTATCTAGCTGGCGATCGTTGTGTCATCCATGCACCTTACGCATCCGAGAAAATCCGTGGACTACCTGCCCCGCAAGATATCCGTAACCGAGATAGTCGTGCACCGTCGTGAGCAGTGCGGCTCTCATAGGGAAATATTCTTTCTCTGCGGCGTCCCACGTATTGGCTGGCGTTTTCCACAGCGTGTCAAACTCCTCTTTCAGCAGCCCTAGATACAGATTGATGTCATTCCCTGGTTGTTTCGCCCCTTCAATTAGCATACTCATGTGAATGTACTTCCTCTTCATGCACAACCAGGGGGAAGGTTGTACATCCACACAAACACAGGCCAGGTGCTATGTGTGCTTCTCTGGCTGCCAAATGGATTGACTCCATTTGTGCTCGCGCCCAGCACGATGTTCCTTGGATCGTTCCCAAATTCTGGGTATTCGAAGTTCAACGCTTGCCACTGGCTCGCATCCTTAGGGTGACTCAGGATCTTGTCTTTTTTATCTATCTCCGGATCATTTGCATCATCTTCTCGCTTCTTCTCCTCCCTATCCGCGTGCCAGCGTAGGAGCTTTGCTACCTTAGGGTCCATGAAATACCGCGCATGAGAGGAGTGATCGGAAAGTACCACACCACTTTTCAAGGAGCTTTCTTCCTCTTCTTGTATCGAGTGACACCGCACACCGGACATATGGTAGACTCGCGTGCTCGTCCCGATAAATGATGCAATTGTTCATGCACACATGGTATTTCACGTGCGGTAAATCCAGAGGACACACGATTTTCTTCGCCTCCTCCAAACTGGTCGGGCACTTGTTCCCCTTGGGAAGGCGTTAGTGCTAGAATGACATGTTCTCGTCGAAGCATCGTCGGTCATTTTGTGTTTTACCTTCATCTCGAGCCATGAGCGTTACTTTCAGCGGTTATCCTCGGGCTGCATCCTTCATACAATGGAGTAACGCGTCTAACTCAAGTTGATCCATCTTGGCTTTCTCTCGGCGGCAGCTCTTGCGTTATCCGTGCGCTTGAGAAGCAGCTCTTGAATATGAGGTCCTGCACCCAGCCCATCGATGGTCCGCGCGTCGTCGCTCCGCCCGCATCATCATCATGTCCTGCATCTTCTACATGATGACTGTGTACAACATCACCGTCGTAATCATCTCCTGGGGATTCTTCGTCTTCTCGCCCACCCGAGCGCGGTGGTTGTCTTCTTGCGCTTCCTCATTTCTTGCCCGGCCCCCATGGACGACTTCGTAGTCATCTTCATCACCTTGCCACCGATAGCCATCCATGAAACCACGCAAGAGCAGGTGGTCCCGCACCTGCCCGGAATCCGGGTCCGCAATAAGGCTATTCAGCTTGCATCTTCGACACGGACATCTTATCTCCGTCTCATTCTTTTGAAGCATCTCGGCCTTCGCGGACCTCAAAAACCTATTCATGGTGCCTTCAGTCATCGTGCGGACCATGGTCGCCTGCGGGGTAGAGCAAAACGACATTTGAGAACCAAGAAAAAATTTGGCATGACTTTCCCTAAAAATAGGACCAAAAAGAATGCTTAATGCCAAAATTCTCGCCGAAACAGAAATGAATCAACATTTCGGCAAAATATTGGCAACTATCGCATTTCATATACCGGTACACCTCCAAAGACAAACACATATGCAACACCACAAACATATGCAACACCATGAACATACATAGATCTAGCTAGGCCATAAAAAGTGCATGTGCACTGTAGGGAGAACAACATAAATATAGCTACCCCTTACTTACCTAGCAAAACAAGGTAACTTAACCACTTAATTTGAATGAATCTATGGTGGAAATGAGGTGAAAAAGAGGAGGCACCCGAGACAAGGAGGAGGCAGTGGAGAGAATGAAGTGGGGAGAAAGTGAGTGTGGGAGGAGAGGCTGTCCAAAATATCTTGTTGCTGCCCACTTACTAATGGCGCACCAGCAACGAATGCGCCATTAGTAATCGAGGTTACTAATGGTGCACCCCTGGTGGTGCGCCATTAGTAGTTTTGCAAAAAAAACATACTAATGGCGCACTCTGCCACGGTGCGCCATTACTAGTTTAAACTAGTAATGGCGCACCGCTTGTGAGTGCGCCATTAGTACTTTTGCAAACAAAGGAATAAAAAATAATAAAAAAATAACATTAGTGGCGCACTTTCTGGCAGGTGCGCCATTACTAGTTACAACTAGTAATGGCGCACTACCTGTGGATGCGCCATTAGTATGTTTGGACAGGCGCACTAGTTCAAAAAAAAATTGGTACTAATGGCGCACCGTGGGCCGGTTGCGCCATTAGTAGTTTCAACACTAATGGCGCACCAGAAGGTGGTGCGCCATTAGTATATACTAATGGCGCACCACTTGTCTGGTGCGCCATTAGTGTCAATACCATCTATAGCCCTTTTTCTAGTAGTGTTTTTTGTCTTCTCCACACAATCCCCATCATCATATTCTATTCCACCCATAGTGCTATATCCATGGCTCACGCTCATGTATTGCGTGAAAGTTGGAAAAGTTTGAGATTATTTAAGTACGAAACAATTTCTTGGCTTGTCATCAGGGGTGTAGAATTTGGGAACATTTTTGTGTGACGAAAATGAAGCATAGCCTAACTATATGATTTTGTAGGGATGGACTTTCTTTAGCCATGTTATTTTGAGAAGACATGATTGCTTTGATTAGTATGCTTGAAGTATTACTATTTCTTATGTCAATATTCACTTTTATTTTGAATCATTTGGATCTGAACATCCATGCCACAATAAAGAAAATTACATTGAGAATTATGCTAGGTAGCATTCCACGTCAAAAATTCTGTTTTTATCATTTACCTACTCGAGGACAAGCAGGAATTAAGCTTGGGGATGCTTGATACGTCTCCAACGTATCTATAATTTTTGATTCATCCATGCTATTATATTACCCTTTTTGGATGTTTATGGGCTTTACTTTACACATTTATCATTTTTGGGAATAACCTACTAACCGGAGGCCCATCCCGTATTGCTGTTTTTTTTACCTATTTCAGTATTCCGAAGAAAAGGAATATCAAACGGAGTCCAAATGGAATGAAACCTTCGGGAGCATGATTTTTGGAACGAACGTGATCCAGAGGACTTGGAGTGCAAGTCAAGAAGCAGCCGAGGCGGCCACGAGCGTGGAGGGCGCGCCCACCCCTACAGGGCGTGCCCCCTATCTCGTGGGCCCCTCGGGCGGCCACCGACCTACTTCTTCCTCCACTATATACCCACGTACCCCGAAAACATCCAGGGAGCCAACAAAAAACAATTTCCACCACCGTAACCTTCTGTATCCGCGAGATCCCATCTTGGAGCCCTCGCCGGTGCTCCGCCGGAGGGGGAATCGACCACGGAGGGCTTCTACATCAACAACATAGCACTCCGATGAGTTGTGAGTAGTTTACCATAGACCTTCGGGTCCATAATTATTAGCTAGATGGCTTCTTCTCTCTTTTTGGATCTCAATACCATGTTCTCCTCGATCTTCTTGCAGATCTATTCGATGTAACTCTTTTTGCAGTGTGTTTGTCGAGATCCGGTGAATTGTGGGTTTATGATCAAGTTTATCTATGAGAAATATTTGAATCTCCTATGCATTCTTTTATGTATGATTGAGTTATCTTTGCAAGTCTCTTTGGATTATCAGTTTGGTTTGGCATACCAGATTGATCTTTCTTGCAATGGGAGAAGTGCTTAGCTTTGGGTTCAATCTTGTGGTGTCCTTACCCAGTGACAATTGGGGTAGCAAGGCATGTATTGTATTGTTGCCATCTAGGATAAAAAGATGGGGTTTATATCATATTGCATGAGTTTATCCCTCTACATCATGTCATCTTTCTTAATGCGTTACTCTGTTCTTATGAACTTAATACTCTAGATGCATGCTGGATAGCGGTCGATGTGTGGAGTATTAGTAGTAGATGCAGGCAGGAGTCGGTCTACTTGTCGCGGACATGATGCCTATATACATGATCATGCCTAGATAATCTCATAATTATTCGCTTTTCTATCAATTGCTCGACAGTAATTTGTTCACCCACCGTAATACTTATGCTATCTTGAGAGAAGCCACTAGTGAAACCTATGGCCCCGGGATCTATCTTTTATCATATAAGCTTTAAATCTACTTTTATTTGCATCTTTACTTTTCCAATCTATATTATAAAATACCAAAAATATATTTATCTTATCATACTATCTTTCGCAAGTGGCCGTGAAGGGATTGACAGCCCCTTTATTGCGTTGGTTGCGAGTTCTTTGTTTGTTTGTGTAGGTGCGTGGGACTTTTGAGGAGCCTCCTACTGGATTGATACCTTGGTTCTCAAAAACTGAGGGAAATACTTATGCTACTATTGCTGCATCACCCTTTCCTCTTCAAGGAAAACGAACGCAAGCTCAAGACGTAGCATGAACCTGTTGTAGACACACCTGAGAATCCCAATGATATTTCTATTTTCTGATGCTGAAATACAATATGGTGATGAACATGAACCTAGTAATAATGTTAATGATAATGTTCATGTTGATGCTCAACCTAGCAATAATAATGATGTAGAGATTGAACCTGATGTTGATCTTGATAATCCACAATCAAAGAATCAACATTACGATAAGAGGGACATTGTTGCTAGGAAGCACGGTAAAGAAAGAGAACCATTGGTGCAGAAACCCATGCCTTTTCCTCCTAAGCCATCCAAGAAAAAGGATGATGAGGATTTTGAGCGCTTTGCTGAAATGATTAGACCTATCTTCTAATGTATGCGCTTAACTGGTATGCTTAAAGTAAATCCTTATGCTAAATACATGAAGGATTTATTACAAATAAAAGAAAGATACCAAAAGCTGAAATTTCCACCATGCTTGCTAATTATACTTTTAAAGGTGGAATACCTAAGAAACTAGGAGATCCAGGAGTACCAACTACACCATGCTCCATTAAAAGAAATTATGTTAAAACTGCTTTATGTGATCTTGGAGCTGGTGTTAGTGTTATGCCTCTCTCTTTATATTGTAGACTTGAATTGAATAAGTTGACACCTACTGAATATCTTTGCAAATGGCCGATAAATCAACTGCTACACCTGTCGGTATTTGTGAGGATGTGCCTGTTGTACTTGCAAACGTCACTATCTAAATGGACATTGTAATTCCTGATATTCCCGAGGATGATAGTATGTAGATAATCCTTGGTAGACCCTTTTTGAATACTGTAGGGGCTGTTATTGATTGCAACAAAGGCAATGTCACTTTTCATGTTAATGGTAATGAGCATACAGTACACTTTCCGAGGAAACAACCTCAAGTTCATAGCATCAATTCTATTGGAAAAATTCCAACTATTATTATTGGAGGTTTTGAATTTCCTCTTCCTACTATCAAGAAAAAATATGAAATTCTTATTGCTAGGAATGTTCATATCCCCATTGAGGTAACCTAGTGTTATTTGAAATTTCTCCGGTTCCATGTTATTCGGAATGAGTTTGTTAACAAGACTTGATCAACCTTGTTAGTGGATTCCTTTTGATGATCATGAGATGGATGAAACTAGAAGGCACAACCTTCTGTACCCTCTTTTTACTTTCTGTTATTTAGAATAAATAAAGAAAAATAGTATTTTCTGTCTGTTTTCTAAATTAGCCATGCAATAAAAAATATCCCGAAAATAAAAGTCCTCCAAATGCCTTGCAAATTTAGTATGATTTTTCATGGAATATTTGAGGATTTTAGGCACTGAGAGCACAGCAGGGGGGCAAGCACCTGGCCACGAGGGTCCAGGGCGCGCCCACGCTTACTGGGCAGGCCCCCTGCCTCATCGGCCCATGGTGGCCCCCTCCACTTATTCCTGCACCCACACACTCCATCTTCCTCCCAAAAAATCCCCATCCAGCTCAAGCACGAGTTCTAGCTCATTTTGCTGCGATTTTCAATCTCCTTGCTCAAAGCTCCATTCACAAAACTGCTTTGGGAGATTGTTGCTAGGTATGTGACTCCTCCAATGGTCCAATTAGTTTTTGTTCTAGTGCTTTATTCCTTGCAAATTTTTGCTGCATAGGTGACCCTGTTCTTGAGCTTGCATGTCAAATTTATGAGGTCCCAAGTAATTCCAATGCATGATATAGGCTCTAGGCACTTGTGGGAGTAGTTGCTATCAATCTTGTTTAGTTTGATTCACTTTTATTTTGAGTTACTAAAATTTCAGAAATTTTCAGAAAGTGATGAGGAGACTTTTGAGGGGCTCTTCTAGCCAAAGCTCCAAGGATAAACAAGCTAAGGAGAAAGAAAAGGCCAACTATAATCTTCCTCGCTAGAGAAAGTAAGGTCGTGTGAGTGGCCTTGTGATAATGTTTTAAGAGCAGCAGGGATTTATGAAGACTTTTATTCTTTGGCTGATAATGCGGGCCTCACTTACTTCCTCCACGACCGGATCGAACAATATCTCTTACTCACCAATACTTTCGTGCAAAACTTTTACTATTATCCTAAGAATTCGCCTCCTTTGGTATCTTTTCATTTATATGATGAGGCTAAGGAAATGTCATTACATAATTTTTGCGCGGCTTGTAGAATACCCTTCGAGGGCAGCTTAGATGAACCACATCATAAAGATGTGGATGGTTTTATTGATACTATTACTGTAGGGGAATCGAGGAAGGTTTCCGATGCAAGAATAACTAGCATACATTTTCCTGTTTTACGCTACTTTGCTATATTTGCTAGTCGGTGCTTAATTGGTCACGGAAATTGTGGAAACCTCAGTGTTCCTGATATTATTATTCTGTTCCATGACTTATTTGGTGATAACACTTTTAGTATGGGAGCCGTTATTGCTAAACAATTAAGTCTGTACCGTACCAAGGGACCCATCTTTGGAGGTATCTATATTGCTCGCCTTGCTAAACATTTTGGGATACCTATTAGGCATTATGAGAAAGAGGAGACACTGCTGCCCCCTACCTTTTTAGATTACAGGAGCATGGTAGCGCATGAGTTTATTGTTGACAATGATGACAAGATGCTTCTGTATAACCTGAGATTTAATAAGAAACAGAATGAGATTATTACCCTGCCTACGCCTTCTTTGTTTGATTTAACTGCAGGCCCTTACCTCGTGTTGCCATCGGCCGTGTACGCGCATCGAGGCCAGACATCAGCTTCAGAGCATGAGCCGGAACTACCACTGGACCCTTATCGTCCATCCTGTTATCAGTGGGATCCGGAGGAGATCGCCAGCCAGTGGTACCCAGATGACACTCCTTAATACACCGGGGAGATTAGCCGCGGTCCATGGCCATAGACCAACATAGGCCAAAAGCCTAAGCTTGGGGGAGTACATATTTCTCACCGACATTACATTTATGTTCACACACTTATTCTAGTTGTCGGTGCTCATACTCTTTTATGGTTGTGATGTGGTATGATAGGGTGGTATCCTCCTTTGAATGATTCGAGTGACTTGACTTCGCACGTGTTCACGCATGTAGTTGAAAAAAAATCAACATAGCCTTCACGATATTTATGTTCATGGTGGATTATATCCTACTCATGCTTGCACAGTGTTGATTAATTTTAATGCATGTTCATGACTGTTGTTGCTCTCTCAGTTGGTCGCTTCCCAGTCTTTTTCTAGCCTTCACCTATAATAAGCGGGAATACTACTTGTGCATTCAAACTCCATAAACCCCAAAGTTATTCCATATGAGTCCACCATACCTTCCTATATGCTATATTTACCTGCCGTTCCAAGTAAATTTGTATGTGCCAAACTCCAAACCTTCAAATGAAATTCTGTGTTGTATGCTCGAGCAGCTCATGTTTCAACTAGGGTTGTGTGTATCTTCCATGCTAGGTGGGTTATTCTCAAGGGGAGTGGACTCCACTCCTAATTCACGAGAAAATTGTTGGTGATCGGGATGCCCAGTCCCATGATCAAAAAGATCAAAGCAAACGAAAATAATTAAACAAAACTCCCCCAGTGTTGTTGCTAGTTGGAGGCACTCGTTGTTTCAAGCAAGCCATGGATTGATGCTTGTTGGTGGGGGGGAGTATAAACTTTATCATTCTGTTTGGGAACCGCCTATAATGTATGTAGCATGGAAGATATCGAGATCTCACAGTTGTTGTGTTGACAGTGAAAGTATACCGCTCAAAATTTTATTCATCTCTATTTTAAAATCGAGCTCTGGCACCTCTAGAAATCCCTGCTTCCCTCTACAAAGGTCCTATCTATTTACTTTTATGTTGAGTCATCACCCTCTTATTAAAAAGCACCCGCTGGAGAGCACATTGTCATTTACATGCATTACTGTTAATTTATATTGGGTATGACTTGACTGGATCTCTTTTACCATGAATTGCAATGTTTAGTCAGTCCTTGATCTTTAAAGGTGCTCTGTATTTATGTTTTGCAGTCTCAGAAAGGGCTAGTGAGATACCATCTTGTTATATCATATTATGATTGTTTTGAGAAAGTGTTGTCATCTGAGTTCTATTATTATTGCTCACTAGTTGATTATGCCATTGATATGAGTAAAAATGAGACCTAAGTGTTATTGTGAATATGGTTAGTTCATAATCTTTGCTGAAAACATGAATGCTGGCTTTACATATTTAAAACAACAAGAGCAAACAGAGTGTGTAAAAGTTTTTCTTTATCACTTTCTGTTTGTCAAATAAATTGCTTGAGGACAAGCAAAGGTTTAAGCTTGGGGGAGTTGATACGTCTCCAACGTATCTACTTTTCCAAACACTTTTGCCCTTGTTTTGGACTCTAACTTGCATGATGTGAATGGAAACTAACCCGGACTGACGCTGTTTTCAGCAGAACTACCATGGTGTTATTTTTGTGCAGAAACAAAAGTTCTCGGAATGACCTGAAAATCCACGGAGATAAATTTTGGAAAATATAAAAAATACTGGCGAAAGAATCAAGGCCAGGGGGCCCGCACCCTGTCCACGAGGGTGGGGGCGCGCCCCCTCCCCCTGGCGCACCCCCCTACCTCGTGGGCCACTGGAGATCCACCGACCTCAACTCCAACTATATATATTTGCTTTCACGAAGAAGAAAATCAGAGAGAAAGTTCCATCGCATTTTACGATACGAAGCCGCTGCCAAGCCCTAATCTCTCTTGGGAGTGCTGATCCGGAGTCCGTTTGGGGCTCCGAAGAGGGGGATTCGTCGCCGTCGTCATCATCAACCATCCTCCATCACCAATTTCATGATGCTCACCGCCATGCGTGAGTAATTCCATCATAGGCTTGCTGGATGATGATGGGTTGGATGAGATTTACCATGTTATCAAGTTAGTCTTGTTAGGGTTTGATCCCTAGTATCCACTATGTTCTGAGATTGATGTTGCTATGACTTTGCTATGCTTAATGCTTGTCACTAGGGCCTGAGTGCCATGATTTCAGATGTGAACCTATTATGTTTTCATGAATATATGTGAGTTCTTGATCCTATCTTGCAAGTCTATAGTCACCTATTATGTGTTATGATCCGACAACCCCGAAGTGACAATAATCGGGATACTTCTTGGTGATGACCATAGTTTGAGGAGTTCATGTATTCACTAAGTGCTAATGCTTTGGTCCGGTTCTCTATTAAAAGGAGGCCTTAATATCCATTAGTTTACATTAGGACCCCGCTACCACGGGAGGGTAGGACAAAAGATGTCATGCAAGTTCTTTTCCATAAGCACGTATGACTATATTCAGAATACATGCCTACATTACATTGATGAATTGGAGCTAGTTCTGTGTCACCCTATGTTATAACTATTACACGAGGAATCGCATCCGACATAATTATCCATCACTGATCCAGTGCCTACGAGCTTTTCACATATTGTGCTTTGCTTATTTACTTTACCATTGTTACTGTTACAATCACTACAAAACTGCTACTATTACTTTTGCTATTGTTACTGTTATTTCCATACTACTTTGCTACTAAATACCTTGCTGCGGATACTAAGTTATCCAGGTGTGGTTGAATTGACAACTCAACTGGTAATACTTGATAATATTCTTTGGCTCCCCTTGTGTCGAATCAATAAATTTGGGTTGAATACTCTACCCTCGAAAACTGTTGCGATCCCCTATACTTGTGGGTTATCAGGCCGCAGCAAGGAAGTGCCTCCTTATTACATGCAAAAATAATGATTCCTCCACCTGACAGCAGGGACCCACCGGACTACGAAAGGAACCCACCAGCTACATCTTCGCACGCAAGGAGCTACGTCCATACTACGAAAAAAAGATTCCCCCTGACAGCTAGGACCCACCAGCTATATCTTTGCACGCAAGGAACAGCTGGGACCCACCCGGTCGAAGCATACATAATGTTGTTTGTCGGGTCGCGAACGTGTATGTACATACTGGTCGATCGGTCTTTCTGCTACGATGAACTGTGCCGAGTAAGGAGCAGCACATGTCGTAGTAGAGCCGCGGACGTAGCATGTCACGCAGTCCCGTCTATAACGTCTACACATACGTACAGCCACGCTGCAAAAAAGTAAATACGGCTACATATGCACATACGGACATGGTCTCGAAGACGTACAGCGATGTCGTCTTGTTCATCAGCAGCCAACCGGCTGGTTTGAAACGGAGGAAACAGCGTCGTGTTCATCAGGAGGCAACCGACTGGGTCAGAATACGTCGTGTTCATCGGGAGCCAACCGGCTTGGACGGAACAGCCGAAACGAGGTCTCACTACTAGGGAAAACCCTAGTAGTAGTGCATGTTTTAACGCTATCAGTAGCGCGGGTGGCAGCGGAACTAATAAGGCGCTACAGGTAACAGATGGTAGTAGTGCTCTATGTACACGCACTACTAGTATTTACTGTATCAGTAGCGGTTGTCCAACATGGGCTACTAATAAGTAGCTGCAGCGCTTTTCTTTGCCCGTGCTACTGCTGTATCTTTCAACATTTTTCCCTACTTCCTATTGATCTAGAATAGTACCCCATTTCAGTAAACTACAATTTCACATATACCAGATAACAATATCATTAACCACAATACCATATAGTCATACAATATCATTAGGCATTATAGGTACTCATATATAGTCAACATGCATCCTCACACACATATATTGTGTTGGGGAACGTTGCAGAAAATTAAAAAATTTCCTACGGTTTCACGAAGATCCATCTATGAGTTCATCTAAGCAACGAGTCAAGGGAATGAGATTTCATCTACATACCACTTGTAGATCGCGTGCGGAAGCGTTCAAGGGAAGGGTGATGATGGGGTCGTACTCGCCGTGATTCGGATCACCGATGACCAAGTGCCGAACGGACAGCACCTCTGCATTCAACACACGTACGGAACGGACGACGTCTCCTCCGTCTTGATCCAGCAAGGGGGAAGGAGAGGTTGAGGAAGATGGCTCCAGCAGCAGCACGACGGCGTGGTGGTGGTGGAGCAGCAGTACTCCGACAGGGCTTCACCAAGCTCGTGACGGAGGAGGAGAGGTGTTGGGGAGGGGAGGGGCTGCGCCTTGGTTGTCCAGCAGCCCTCCCCTCACCCCTCTATTTATAAGGGAAGGGGCAAGGGGGGCCGGCCCCTCTAGATGAGATCTAGAGGGGGGGCGGCGGCCAGGGAGGGGGCTTGCCCCCCAAGCAAAGGGGGGCGCCCCCACTAGGGTCTCCCCCCCCAACCCTAGGCTCATGGGCCCAAGGGGGGGCGCGCCCAGCCCTCCAGGGGCTGGTTCCCTACCCCTTGCGGCCCATGAGGCCCTCCGAGAGGGGTGGCCCCTCCCGGTGGACCCTCAGGACCTCTCCGGTGGCCCTGGTACAATACCGATATGCCCCCGAAACTTTCCGGTGTCCGCATGACAACTTCCCATATATGAATCTTCACCTCCGGAATATTCCGGAACTCCTCGTGACGTCCGGGATCTCATCCGGGACTCCGAACAACATTCGGTAATCACATACAAGTCTTCCTAATAACCCTAGCATCACCGAACCTTAAGTGTGTAGACCCTACGGGTTCGGGAGACACGTAGACATGACCGAGACGACTCTTGGGCAATAACCAACAGCGGGATCTGGATACCCATGTTGGCTCCCACATGCTCCTCAATGATCTCATCGGATGAACAACTATGTCGAGGATTCAAACAACCCCGTATTCAATTCCCTTTGTCAATCAGTATGTTACTTGCCCGAGACTCGATCGTCGGTATCCTAATACCTCGTTCAGTCTCGTTACCGGAAAGTCACTTTACTCGTACCGTAATGCATGATCCCGTGACCAACCACTTGGTCACTTTGAGCTCATTATGATGATGCATTACCGAGTAGGCCCAGAGATACCTCTCCGTCATACGGAGTGACAAATCCGATCTCGATCCGTGTCAACCCCCAAGACACTTTCGGAGATACCGTAGTGCACCTTTATAGTCACCCGATTACGTTGTGACGTTTGGTACACCAAAGCACTCCTACGGTATCCGGAGTTACGATCTCATGGTCTAAGGAAAGGATACTTGACATTGGAAAAGCTCTAGCAAACGAACTACACGATCTTGTGCTATGCTTAGGATTGGGTCTTGTCCATCACATCATTCTCCTAATGACGTGATCTCGTTATCAACGACATCCAATGTCCATAGCCAGGAAACCATGACTATCTGTTGATCAATGAGCTAGTCAACTAGAGGCTTACTAGGGACATATTATGGTCTATGTATTCACACGTGTATTACGATTTCCGGATAATACAGTTATAGCATGAATAAAGACAATTATCATGAACAAGGAAATATAATAATAACCCTTTTATTATTGCCTCTAGGGCATATTTCCAACAGTCTCCCACTTGCACTAGAGTCAATAATCTAGTTACATTGTGATGAATTGCACACCCATAGAGTTCTGGTGTTGATCATGTTTTGCTCGCGAGAGAGGTTTAGTCAATGGATCTGTGACATTCAGATCCGTATGTACTTTGCAAATATCTATGTCTCCATATTGAACATTTTCACGGATGGAGTTGAAACGACGCTTGATGTGCCTGGTCTTCTTGTGATCCGTATGTACTTTGCAATAGCTCCAGTGTTGTCACAGAAGAGTTTGATCGGCCCCGACGCATTGGGTATGACTCCTAGGTCGGTGATGAACTCCTTCACCCAAATTGCTTCATGCGCTGCCTCCGAGGCTGCCATGTACTCCGCTTCACATGTAGATCCCGCCACGACGCTCGCTTGCAGCTGCACCAGCTCTTTGCTCCACCATTCAACATATACACGTATCCGGTTTGTGACTTAGAGTCATCGGATCGTGTCGAAGCTAGCGTCGGCGTAACCCTTCTGACGAGCTCTTCGTCACCTCCATAAACGAGAAACATGTCCTTTGTCCTTTTCAGGTACTTTAGGATATTCTTGACCGTTGTCCAGTGTTCCTTGTCGAGATTACTTTGGTTTATGAATGACACGCTACTGCTATGTTCCTTTCAGTGGCGTGTTTTAGTGGCACACGTTGGTGCTAAATAGCAGTACCACCATATTTTAAAGCGCGCTGGTGGTAAGATTCTATGTATAAGATTTTTCCTAGTAGTGGTGGCGTACCATAGAACGGAGGAAACAGGCCTTCTGTTCGACCGCGTACGGTCAATATGGGGTCATGTTCATCGGGAAGGGTCTGGCGTACCGCAAAACAGAGGAAACTGACTTCTGTTCGAGTGCCTACGATTGAAACGGGGACCTGTTGATTGGGAGGGGTGTGGCGTACCGCAAAACGGAGGAAACAGACTTGTGTTTGAGCATCTACGGTGAAACAAGGTCCTGTTCATCCACCGTCTACTGCCTAGCTCCAGCCCCCATGGGCTACTGTTCATCCACCTTCGACCTCCTCCAGCCTCCAGGGTCAACTGTTCATCCACGGCTAGTGTTCATCCAGCCTCCACTGGCTGCTGTTCACAGAGCCTCCACGGGGTCCTGTTCATTGCTACCTCTTGAGCTTATTTTGGTTTTTCCCTTGAAGAGGAAAGGGCGATGCAGCAAAGTAGAGTAAGTATTTCCCTCAGTTTGACAACCAAGGTATCAATACAGTAGGAGACAACGCACAAGTCACTGAATACCTGCACAAACAATCAACAACTTGCACCCAATGCGATAAAGGGATTGTCAATCCCTTCCCGGTTACTTGCAAAAGTGAGATCTGATAGAGATAGATAAACAATAAGGTAAATATTTTTGGTTTATAGATCGTAAAGTGAAAGATTGCAAAATAGTAGATCAGAAACTAGTATGATGTAAAAGAGAACTTATATGATGGAAAAGAGACCCGGGTCATAGGAAACTAGTATGATGTAAAAGATAGCAAATATTATGGTGGGTGAACAAATTACTGCCGAGCAATTGATAGAAGACCCTATAATTATGACAATATCTAAGGCAATGATCATGAACATAGAAATCACGTCTGTGTCAACTAGACCGAAATGATTTTGCATCTACTACTATTACTCCACACATTGACCGCTATCCAGCATGCATCTAGAATATTAAGTTCATAAAGAACGGAGTAATGCATTAAGTAAGATGACATGATGTGGAGGAATTAACTCAAGCAATATGATGAAAACCCCATATTTTTATCCTTTATGGCAACAATACAATATGTGCCTTGCTGCCCCTACAGTCATTGGGAAAGGACACTACAAGATTGAAGCCAAAGCTAAGCACTTCTCCCATTGCAAGACAAACCAATCTAGTGGGCCAAACTAAACCGATAATTCAGAGAGACTTGCAAAGATATCAAATCATGCATATAAGAATTCAGAGAAGACTCAAATAATATTCATAGATAATCTAATCATAAATCCACAATTCATCGGATATTGGCAAACACACCGCAAAAGAATATTACATCGAATAGATCTCCAAGAACATCAAGGAGAACATGGTATTGAGAATCAAAGAGAGAGAAGAAGCCATCTAGCTACTAGCTATGGGCATGTAGGACTATGGTAAACTACTCACGCTTCATCGGAAGGGTAATGGTGTTGATTTAGAAGCCCTCCATGATCGAATCCCCCTCCGGCAGGGTGCCGGAAAAGGCCCCTGGATTGGATCTCATGGGTATAGAAGGTTGTGGCGGTGGAGAAGTGGTTTCATGGCCCCCTGGATGTTTTTGGAGTATAAGAGTATATATATAGGTGAAGGAACTAGGTCAGGAGACCCACGAGGGGCCCATGAGGCAGGGGCACGCCCTCCACCCTCGTGGCCGCCTCGTTGCGTCTCTGACTTCATCTCCAAGTCTCCTGGTTTGCTTCTCATCCAAGAAAGATCATCCTAAAAGTTGCATTCCGTTTGGACTCCATTTGGTATTCCTTTTCTGTGAAACTCTAAAACAGGCAAAAAAACAAAAACTCGCACTGGGCTCTTGGTTAATAGGTTAGGCCCAAAAATAATATAAAATAGCATATAAATGCCTATTAAACAACCAAAATAGATAATATAATAGCATGGAACAATAAAAAATTATAGATGCGTTGGAGACGTATCAAGCATCCCCAAGCTTAATTCGTGCTCGTCCTCGAGTATGTAAATGATCAAAACAGAATTTTTGATGTGGAATGCTACCTAACATATTTATCCATGTAATTTTCTTTATTGTGGCATGAATGTTCAGATCTGAAAGATTCAAAACAAAAGTTTAATATTGACGTAAAAACAGTAATACTTCAAGCATACTAACAAAGCAATCATGTCTTCTCTAAATAACATGGCCAAGGAAAGCTATCCTACAAAATCATATAGTCTGGCTATGCTCTATCTTCATCACACAAAAAAATTTAAATCATGCACAACCCCGATGACAAGCCAAGCAATTGTTTCATACTTTTCATGTTCTCAAAATTTTTCAATCTTCACGCAATACATGAGCATGAGCCATGGATATAGCACTATGGTGGAATAGAATATGGTGGTTGTGGAGAAGACAAAAAAGGAGGAAAATAGTCTCACATCAACTAGGCGTATCAACGGGCTATGGAGATGCCCATAAATAGATATCAATGTGAGTGAGTAGGGATTGCTATGCAAAGGATGCACTGGAGCTATAAGTGTATGAAAGCTCAAAAAGAAACTAAGTGGGTGTGCATCCAACTTGCTTGCTCACGAAGACCTTGGGAAATTTGAGGAAGCCCATCATTGGAGTATACAAGCCAAGTTCTATAATGAAAAATTTCCACTAGTATATAAAGTGACAAAATAGGAGACTCTCTATCATGAAGATCATGGTGCTACTTTGATGTACAAGTGTGGAAAAAGGATAGTAACATTTCCCCTTCTCTTTTTTCTCTCTTTTTTTCTTTTTTTATTTCTCTCTTTTTGTTCCTTTTCTCTTTTGTTCTTTCCTTATTTTTCATCCAGAGTCTCATCCCGACTAGTGGGGGAATCATAGTCTCCATCATCCTTTCCTCACATGGGACAATGCTCTAATAATGAAGATCATCACACTTTTATTTACATACAACTCAAGAATTACAACTCAATGCTTAGAACAAAATATGACTCTATGTGAATGCCTCCGGCGGTGTACTGGGATGTGCAATGAATCAAGAGTGACATGTATGAAAGAATTATGAAAGGTGGCTTTGCCACAAATACAGTGTCAACTACATGATCATGCAAAGCAATATGGCAATGATGAATTGTGTCATAATAAACGGAATGGCGGAAAGTTGCATGGCGATATATCTCAGAATGGCTATGGAAATGCCATAATAGGTAGGTATGGTGGCTGTTTTGAGGAAGGTACATGGTGGGTGTATGGTACCGGCGAAAGTTGCGCGGTACTAGAGGGGTGAGAGTGTGTATAATCTATGGACTCAACATTAGTTATAAAGAACTCACATACTTATTTGAAAAATCTATTAGTTATCGAAACGAAGTACTACACGCATGCTCCTAGGGGGATAGATTGGTAGGAAAAGAACATCGCTCATCCCCGACCGCCACTCATAAGAAATAAAAAATCAAAAAATAAATCATGCTTAAACTTCATCACATAATGGTTCACCATACGTGCATGCTACGGGAATCACAAACTTTAACACAAGTATCTCTTAAATTCATAACTACTCCACTAGCATGACTCTAATATCACCATCTTCATATCTCAAAACAATCATAAAAAATCAAACTTCTCATAGTATTCAATGCACTTCATATGAAACATTTTATTATGTCCCTCTTGGATGCCCATCATATTAGGACTAAAATTATAACCAAAGAAAATTACCATGCTATTCTAAAAGACTCTCAAAATAATATAAGTGAAGCATGATAGTTCAACAATTTCCATAAAATAAAGCCACCGCAGTGCTCTAAAAAGATATAAGTGAAGTACCAGAGCAATATTGTCTAGGTCAAAAGATATAAGTGAAGCACATAAAGTATTCTAATAAATTACGATTCATGCATGTCTCTCCCAAAAGGTGTGTACAGAAAGGATGATTGTGTAAACTAAAAATCAAAAACTCAAATCATACAAGACGCTCCAAGCAAAACACATATCATGCGGTGAATAAAAATATAGCCTCAAGTAAAGTTATGGATAGACGAAGACGAAAGAGGGGATGCCTTTTGGGGCATCCCCAAGCTTATGCTTTTGTTTGTCCTTGAATATTACATTGGGTGCCTTGGACATCTCCAAGCTTAGGCTCTTTCCACTCCTTATTCCATAGTCCATCAAATCCTTACCCAAAACTTGAAAACTTTACAACACAAAACTCAACAGGAAATCTCATGAGCTCCGTTAGTATAAGAAAATAAACCAGCACTTTAAGGTACTGTTGCAAACTCAATCTTTATTTATATTGGTGTAATATATACTTTATTCCAACTTTACCATGGTTCATACCCCCCTATATTACCCATAGATTCACCAAAATAAGCAAACAACACGCAAAAAACAGAATCTATCAAAAAACAGAATAGTCTCTAATAATCTTTAACTCCCGCATACTTATGTACCTCCGAAAATCCTGGTAAATTAGGAAAGCCTTAGAAATCTGTTTACAAATCCAGAGAAAAAGGAATCAGATCAAAATAACGTACCTGTGAATTTCTAAAACTAATTTACTAGGCGCAAAAGTTTCTGATTTTCAGCAGGATCAACACAACTATCACTGTAAGCTATCATAAAGGTTTAACTTTGCACAAACACTAATTAAAACATAAAGCCACATATAACTAGAGGCTAGATGAATTATTTATTACTAAACAGGAACAAAAAGCAAAGAGCAAAAATAAAATTGGGTTGCCTCCTAACAAGCGTTATTGTTTAACGCCCTTAGCTAGGCATAAAAACGCGAATAGATCTAAGTATTGTCATCTTTGGTATGCAATCCATAAGTGGCTCTTATAATAAATTCATATGACAATTTAATTTTATTCCTAGGAAAGTGTTCCATGCCTTTACTTAACGGAAATTGGAATCTAATGTTTCCTTCTTTCATATCAATAATTGCACCAATCGTTCTAAGGAAAGGTCTACCAAGAATAATAGGACATGTAGAATTGCAATCTATATCAAGAACAATGAAACCTACGGGAACATAATTCCTGTTTGCAACAATAAGAACATCATTAATCCTTCCCATAGGTTTCTTAATAGTGGAATCCGCAAGGTGCAAATTTAAAGAACAATCATCAAATTCACAGAAACCTAACACATCACACAAAGTTTTTGGAATCTTGGAAACACTAGCACCCAAATCACACAAAGCATGGGATTCATAATATTTAATCTTAATCTTAATAGTAGGTTACCACTCATTATAAAGTTTTCTAGGGATAGAAAATTCTAATTCAAGCTTTTCTTCAAAAGATTGCATCATGGCATCAACGATATGTTTAGTAAAAGCTTTGTTTTGATTATAAGCATGAGGAGAATTTAACACAGATTGCAACAAGGAAATACAATCTATTAAAGAAAAATTATAATAATTAAATTCCTTTAAATCCAAAAGAGTGGGTTCATTACTACTTAAAGTCTTGACCTATCCAATCCCACTTTTATCAATTTTTGCATCTAGATCTAAAAACTCCGAATCATTGGACGCCTTTTAACTAAAGTTGACTCATCTCCAGTCCCATATTTATCAAGATTAATATTGGTAAACAAAGAATCAATAGGAGTCACATCAATAACTTTTAGATCTTCATCATTATTATCATGAAAACTAGAAGAACACTCTTTTACAACCCAATCTTTTTTAGCACGCATCTTAGCGGTTCTTTCTTTGCACTCATCAATGGAAATTATCATGGCTTTCAAAGACTCATTGATATCATGCTTAGGTGGTATAGATCTAAGTTTCAAAGAATCAACATCAAGAGAAATTCTATCACGTTCCTAGCCAAATCAACAAATCTTGAGAAAATTTTCTTCAATCAAAGCATTAAAATTCTTTTGCGAACTCATAAATTCTTTAACACTATTCTCAAAATCAGAGGGCATCTTATTAAAATTTCCTTAGGAATTGTTGTAGTAATTACCATAATTATTAGAGCAATTACTAGGAAACGGCCTAGGATTAAAATTACCTCTGTACGCGTTGTTACGAAAATTGTTCCTGCCAACAAAATTCACATCCATAGATTCATTATTATTCTCAATCAAAGTGGATAAAGGAATATCATTATGGTCAGAAGAAACACTCTTATTAGCAAATAATTTCGTAAGTTCATCCATCTTTCCACTCAAAACATTAATCTCTTCAATCGCATGAACTTTTTTACTAGTGGATCTTTCTGTGTGCCATTGAGAATAATTGACCATGATATTATCTAGGAGCTTAGTGGCCTCTCCTAAAGTAATTTCCATAAAAGTGCCCCCCGCGGCCGAATCTAACAGATTTCTAGAAGCAAAATTCAATCCGGCATAAAAAAATGTATAATCATCCGCAAATTCAAACCATGTGTGGGGCAATTCTGTATCATCAGTTTCATCCTCTCCCAAGATTGTGCAACATGCTCATGAAAAAGTTGCTTAAAATTCATAATACCGTTCCTAAGGGAGATGATCTTAGCGGGAGGAAAATACTTAGAGATGAAAGCGTCTTTACACTTATTCCATGAATCAATACTATTTTTAGGCAAGATGAAAACCAAGTTTTAGCACGATCTCTAAGCGAAAACGGAAATAGCTTCAATTTAACAATATCATTATCCACATCTTTCTTCTTTTGCATATCGCACAAATCAACGAAATTGTTTAGATGGGATGCGGCATCTTCACTAGGAAGGACAGAAAATTGATCTTTCATAACAAGATTTAGCAAAGCGGCATTAATTTCACAAGATTTAGCATTAGTAGTGAGAGCAATTGGAATGCTAATAAAATCATTGTTGTTGGTATTGGAAAAGTCACACAATTTGGTATTATCTAGATCCATCGTGACAAAGCAAGCAATCCAACACACAAGCACACAAGAAGCAAGCAAAAAAGACGAATGGAAGAGGGGCGAAGGAAAGGAAAATCTTTTCTAAAATCATTTTAGAGGTAGGGCAGAGGAAAATGAGAGGCGAATGGCAAATAATGTAGTGCAAGAGAGAAGAGTTTGTGATGGGTACTTGGTATGGCTTGACTTGACGTAGATCTCCCCGGAAGTGGTACCAGAAATTCTTCCTGCTAACTCTTATGCTTGTGTTGGTTTTCCTTTGAAGAGGAAAGGGTGATGCAACAAAGTAGAGTAAGTATTTCCCTCAGCTAGAGAACCAAGGTATCAACCCATGCACAAGTCATCGAATACCTGCACAAACAATCAACAACTTGCACCCAACGCGATAAAGGGGTTGTCAATCCCTTCATGGTTACTTGCAAAAGTGAGATCTGATAAAGACAGATAAACGATAATTAAATATTTTTGGTATTTTTGGTTTATAGATCGGATAGTAAGAGATTGCAAAATAGTAGACCAGAAACTAGTCTGATGTAAAAGAGAACTTAATACGATGGAAAAGAGACCCGGGGGCCATAGGTTTCACTAGTGGCTTCTCTCAAGATAGCAAATATTACGGTGGGTGAACAAATTACTGCCAAGCAATTGATAGAAGAGCGCATAATTATGAAGATATCCAAGGCAATGATCATGAACATAGGCAACACGTCCGTGTCAAGTAGACCGAAACGATTCTGCATCTACTACTATTACTCCACACATAGACCACTATCCAGCATGCATCTAGAGTATTAATTTCATAAAGAATGGAGTAACGCATTAAGTAAGATGACATGATGTAGAGGAATTAACTCAAGCAATATGATGAAAACCCCATCTTTCTATCCTCGGTGGCAACAATACAATACGTGCCTTGCTGCCCCTACTGTCACTGGGAAAGGACACCGCAAGATTGAACCCAAAGCTAAGCACTTCTCCCATTGCAAGAAAAACCAATCTAGTAGGCCAAACTAAACCGATAATTCGAAGAGACTTGCAAAGATATAAAATCATGCATATAAGAATTCATAGAAGATTCAAATAATATTCATAGATAATCTGATCATAAATCCACAATTCACCGGATCTCGGCAAACACACCGCAAAAGAATATTACATCGAATAGATCTCCAAGAACATCAAGGAGAACATGGTATTGAGAATCAAAGAGAGAGCAGAAGCCATCTAGCTACTAGCTATGGACCCGTAGGTCTGTGGTAAACTATTCATGCTTCATCGAAAGGGTAATGGCGTTGATGTAGAAGCCCTCCGTGATCAAATCCCCCTCTGGCAGGACGCCGGAAAAGACCCCTATATGGGATCTCACGCGTACAGAAGGTTGTGGCGGTGGAAAAGTAGTTTTGTGGCTCTCTTGTATGTTTTTGGGGTATGAGAGTATATATAGACGAAAGAACTTGGTCAGAAGACCTACGGGGGGCCACGAGACAGGGGGCGTGCCCTCCACCCTCGTGGTTGCCTTGTTTCGTCTCCGACTTCATCTCCAAGTCTCCTGGTTATGGTCCAAGAAATATCATCGCGAAAGTTTCATTCTGTTTGGACTCTGTTTTGTATTCCTTTTCTGCGAAACTCTAAAACAGGCAAAAAAACAGAAACTAGCATTGGGCTCTCAGTTAATAGATTAGTCCCAAATATAATATAAAATAGCAGATAAATGCCTATTAAACATCCAATACAGATAATATAATAGCATGGAACAATCAAAAATTATAGATATGTTGGAGACGTATCATTCATCCACCCCCAACTGGCTGGGGTGCGGTGTCCTCCTCGGGGACCTGTTCATCCAGCAGCTACGGCCTACTACCACGGGGTCCTGTTCATCCAACCCCCACCGGGAACTGTCAACCGGCTCGACTCACCATGTCTCAACTCGTTCTACGTAATGCGCGCATGGTAGCAACAGTCACTATTCATCGAGAGGCAACCCAACACCGCTTGACTACGTCTCGCACGGGGGCTCGATCGGCTTCAGTAAGCAGCAGCAATGATTGATCGCTCGACCTCAGTTAGTAGCAGCAGCGAAGGAATCGCTCAGGTTCAGTCATCAGCGAATGAATCGCTCGAGTTCAGTTAATAGCCAAGGTATTGATCCCTCGGGTTCAGTAACGTGTGATCGCTCGGGTTCAGTTAGCCAACACCTCGAACATACGCGCGTACACGAGAGAAACGCGAAAACCTCCGTTCATCTCTCGGCCTCAACCACCCACCATAACTGGGAACTCCCTGATACGTCTCCAACTTATCTATAATTTTTTATTGCTCCATGCTATTATATTATCCATCTTGGATGTTTTATATGCATTTATAAGCTATTTCATATGATTTTTGGGGCTAACCTATTAACCTAGAGCCCAGTGCCAGTTTCTATTTTTTCCTTGTTTTTGAATTTTACAGAACAGGAATACCAAACGGAGTCCAATTGACCTGAAAATTTATGGAGATTATTTTTGGACCAGAAGAAGCCCACGGAGCATCGGAGATGGACCAGAAGAGTCCCGAGGCTGCCACGAGGGTGGAGGGCGTGCCCTACCCCCGTGGGCGCGCCCCCCTACCTCGTGACTGCCTCGTGGACCCCCTGACTTGTTCCCGACGCCAACACCTCTTATATATCCCCAAACTTACAGAACAGAACCAAGATCGGGAGTTCCGCCACCGCAGGCCTCAATAGCCACCAAAAACCAATCTGGACCCTGTTCTGGCACCCTGTCGGAGGGGGGATCATCACTGGTGGCCATCTTCATCATCTCAGCGTTCTCCATGACGAGGAGGGAGAAGTTCACCCTGATGTACCAGTAGCTATGTGTTTGATCTCTCTCTCTCTCCCTCTCCCTCTCGCGCGTGCGCGCGCGCGCATTCTTTATATGGCGCGATCTTGATGTACCGTGAGCTTTGCTATTATAGTTGGATCTTATGATGTTTCACCCCCTCTACCTTCTAGTAATGGATTGAGTTTTCCCTTTGAAGTTATCTTATCGAATTGAGTCTTTAAGGATTTGAGAACACTTGATGTATGTCTTGAGTGGGATACCGTGGTGACAATGGGGTATTCTATTGATTCACTTGATGTATGTTTTGGTGATCAGCTTGCGGGTTCCGTGACCTTGCGAATCTATGCATAGGGGTTGGCACACGATTTTGTCCTGACTCTCCGGTAGAAACTTTGGGGCACTCTTTGAAGTTCTTTGTGTTGGTTTGAATAAATGAATCTGAGATTGTGTGATGCATATCGTATAATCAAACCCGCGGATATTTGAGGTGACATTGGAGTATCTAGGTGAAATTAGGGTTTTGGTTGATGTGTGTCTTAAGGTGTTATTTTACTACGAACTCTAGGGCTGTTTGTGACACTTATAGGAATAGCTTAATGGATTGATCGGAAAGAATAAGTTTGAGGTGGTTTCGTACCCTACAATAATCTCTTCGTTTGTTCTCCGCTATTAGTGAATTTGGGGTGACTCTTTATTGCATGTTGAGGGATTGTGATATGATTTAATTATGTTCTCATTGTTGAGATAACTTGCACTAGTGAAAGTATGAACCCTAGGCCTTGTTTCGAAGCATTGCAATACTGTATGCGTTCACTTATGATACTCGCTACCTTGCTGTTTTTATATTTTTCAGATTACAAAAACCCATATCTACCATCCATGTCGCACTTGTATCACCATCTCTTCGCCGAACTAGTGCACCTATACAATTTGCCATTGTATTGGGTGTGTTGGGGACACAAGAGACTCTTTGTTATTTGGTTGCAGGGTTATTTGGGAGAGACCATCTTCATCCTGCACCTCCCACGGATTGATAAACCTTAGGTCATCCACTTGAGGGAAGTTTGCTACTGTCCTACAAAACTCTGCGCTTGGAGGCCCAATGCGAGTCTACATGAAGAAGGTTGCGTAGTAGACATTGTTAGTGTAAAAACCGGTGGATCTCGGGTAGGGGGTCCCGATCTGTGCGTCTTAGGCTGATGGTAACAGGAAGCAAGGGACACAATGTTTACCCAGGTTTGGGCCCTCTCGATGGAGGTAAAACCCTACTTCCTGCTAGATTAATATTGATGATATGCGTAGTACAAGAGTAGATGTACCACGAGATCGTGGAGGCTAAACTCTAGAAGTTAGCCTATGATGATTATGATTATAATGGTGATCGGCCTTCTAAGGACCAACCTCTCCGGTTTATATAGACACCAGAGAGGGCTAGGGTTTACATGGAGTCGGTTACAAGGAAGGAAATACAATCTCCGGATTGCCAAGCTTGTCTTCCACGCAAAGGAGAGTCCCATCCAGACACGGGACGGAGTCTTGAGTCTTGTATCTTCACGTTCCAATAGTCCGGAAGAAGTATATAGTTCGGCTGTCCGGATACCCCCTAATCCAGGAGTCCCTCAGTAGCCCCTGAACTAGGCTTCAATGACGATGAGTTCAGTGCACAGTCTTGTCCTCGGTGTTGGAAGGCAGGTTCCATCTCCGAATACTCCAAGTACCTGTTACGACGACTAGTGTCCGGCTTCCGATCAATGTGGTACTCCTCGGCTTCAGTGCCTCAATAATGACCATCTCCACGTGTCAAGCGAATGCGAGGAGCCGAGGCATTTTTGCATTTGCCACCCCTGATCCTTCGGGCTTACCGTCTATTTGAAGAGACGGGGATTCTCAGATCCAAACCTCACTCTCCCCCCTCGAGCAAGCATCCAACAGAGCGCTCCGGAAAAACCATTCCAACATGGCCGATCGTCGCAGCTCTTCTGCTCGCTCTCCTCGCTCCAAGCCGGGGGACTGGGAAGAGTGTTCAGTTCCTCATAGCCGTTTGATAGAGTTACAAACCCAAGGGTTTCTCCCACCGGCATTCATGGTCCCTGTCCGAGCCGGAATAGCCACCTATTATGGCGGGGAACAAGCGGAGGGATCTCCTAATCCATCTCCAGAGTAGCGAATATGCCTCATCCCGCATCTGCTAAGGGGCGTCGGGTTTCCCATCCACCCGTTCCTTCACGGGCTTCTGGAGTTCTATGGCCTCCAGTTGCACAACTTTACCCCTGCCTCCGTACTAAATATAGCAGGGTACGTTACCCTTTGTAAGCTATTTCTAGGCTGCAAGGCTCACTTCGGGTTATGGAAGAAGCTGTTCTGCCTTGTCCCCCGCAACCAGGGAGAATCCCTATGTCAAGTGGGCGGGGCCGAAGTATGGCGCATTGCCAAGACCGGATACCTATCCGGCACACCCAAGAAGACACCTGAGAACTGGCCTTCGGAGTGGTTTTACATTGATGACGTTCCCCTTCCGGATCCAGTCCGGATAGATCTCCCCAAGTTCAGTAACGCCCCGCCGAGGGCACGTCTAAGCTGGCGCCCCCTGGGCCCCCAAGAGGAGGATACCAGGAAAATACACTTCCTGATGAGCAGGATAAAGTTACTGGCTAAATCCGGACTGACGATAGTCGAGGTTATGGCAATATGCATAATGCGGGGAGTGCAACCGCTTCAATATCGGGGGAAGCCCATGTGGCACTTCAACGGGGAAGATGATGCCACTCGCTGTGTCCGTAAGGGTCCGGACTCCGCCACTACTCTGGCAAGGATATTGTCCGATTTATACAAAGGAGAAGAGTAAGAATTCCTTCACATCAAACCGCGGGACAGATTCTCCATGTACAACCCCCCAAACTGGGTAAGTCGTCATTTTTTTCCCCGCTTCACTTATTGTGGCATTCTTCGCTAAGATTATCTGCCTCGATATTTCTGTGCAGGAACTGAGGAGGGCCGTAGAAGGAATCTCCAGCCCTTCCCCACAGTCAGAGGACCCCGGAAGGGCCCTAGATCCAGGACTCGAAGAAGATCCGGATATTACCGTGGAGCTTGACAATGGGATATTTTATCAGGCGAGCTGCGATGGCGCCTCAGTGGCTATTATTGCCGACTATCACGAACTGCTACCTACGTCGCGTGTAAGCCAAGCCGATAACCCTATCCTCCGAAGAGGACTCCTTTGTGATGTCATGCCTTACCCCTGAAGTGTCGTGTTTTGCAGAGACGACGGTCGGAGCGCGGGGCCGAGCCCCTAAGGACCCGTTGGCCACGAGCGTCCGGATCGGGCAGGCTCAAGAGGAAGGCGGTTAGGGTCGAAACGCCGCAATAGAGGTAAGGCAAAAACCTGTCCTGCGATTATTGTATTTGAAGTATAACAGCGCCCTTTGCGTCCCGGTAGGAAGAGGAGTAGCTGGACTATATCCGGGGATCCTACCAATCACGCCTCCACTAGCCGGATTCTAGAATTGGCTTCGAGAGCGGAGGCGGACGTGGGGCCGATGCTGTATAGTTCTCCGACAGAGGACGCGGATATGCTCTCTTCCACGAATTCCAAAGTGGAGAGCGCCATGAATCACCGGCGCCGACGGGCCGTACTTCGCAACATCTTTTCCGAAGAGGCATTTAATGCTTTCAATTCGGGAGACGCATACATCCGAGTTGCTCAAGGCGGGCTTGCCCGAGCGACGGACCAGTATACCAAAGATATACGGGTAAGAAAAATTTGATAAGCATGTATAGCAGTAGCCCCTGAGACTTGAAATGGTTGGAACAGTTGTTTTAAGGATCAATTTATGCACATGTCCTTGTAGATAAGAATGAGCAATTGTCTCGGGAGCTGGAGGAGTGCAAGACCCAGCTGAGGGCCACGGTTGCCAAGTTAGAGGAATCCCAGAAGGCCTCATCTGGTAACATTTGTCTCAATTGTATGAAGATGCACCAGTTAGTAAATGGCTGGTATGACAAGTCTAACAGAAAATTCTGCAGACAATCCCGGGGTGAATCCGGAGGGCGTAAGAGATGACGAGTCGCATCTCAAAAGGCAGCTAAAGGCTGGCAAGCGCTTCTTACGCAAGTTAGGCAGGAGAAGAACAATCTTCAAGATGCCAATATCCGGCTGGGCGTGGAATTAAAAGACGTATGCGCTCAGCTGGCGGACTCTGTCAAGGAGAACAAAAGGCTTCGACGCGGCATTTATGGTAAGTGCCTAGACGAACTGTAGTATAGTTTGGCGAGGAAGTATATTGAAAGAATTTTGCTTGTACGAATGTTAACGGGTCTCCCTGAGGAGGAGATGCCCTCATCTGCAGGCGATTTACTGCAAGACCTCTCACAACTGCACGAGCGAGCATGGCAGGTGATGCAGGGTGTTGCTCAGGCCTTGTGGCCATCGAGCTTCCTACCGAATGGCATGGGGGAGCTTGTGGATATGCTTCAAGGAGCATGGTGGCCCTTCCGATTGTGGAAGATGTCAGCCTGCCGGCAAGGTGCAAGAGAAGCCTAGGATATGGTGAAGACGCGCTACACCAAGCTGGACCCGAACCATATGGCCGAAGTCGGGCCGGCGGGGCCAGATGGGAAAGAAATTCCCGTGAGTCTGGTATATGACCAGGTAGCGTTAGCCGCAAAGTATTCTCAACCGGATTGTAAGCTCGATAGCCTGTTGGATGGTATAGAGAAGGAATATAGTCAGTCCAAGTGACTGTGTAATTCAATGGACATAAGTAGTCCCTAGCCGGATTAAAATCATTAGTCATGGCGGAACTTTTCGCTTCAGCCCCCAGATCCTACAGTCCGGGGTGTGTCCGAATACCCGCTCAGTTATACAGAACCGGGGTATGCGTGGAAACCAGGCGTAGGGGTCATAAGTGCTTGAACAGACAAGTACCCAACTAGTTATGTTATATTATATGGATAGTAAGAAACATCTTCCAGGGAGAATAGTTCTGTTAGGGGTTCCTTTCCCTGGGTACGCATGCGATGATGCACATGTCCGGACTGCGAACAAGGGCGTAGGATACAAAACTTCTGGGGATTTATGTTGTAATAAACGAATACATATTTTGTTCACCGACCAAATATTCTCTTAAGGACGCTAGCTTTTGGCTTCACCCAGTCTGAGGTACACATCTGGCTGAACTGGTAGTAACAATCGCAGAGGTGCTCCCCTTATGCCCTAGCCGAATTAACGGGAATGTAGGGCATAAACACAAGAGCCAGGAAACCCAGCTTGGCCACATGTTAAGTCATATCGATGCATATAATGGTGAAGAAAAGGTACATATGGAAAAAGAAACGCATATGTGATGGGCAAAAAGCCATTAGAGTAATTATTTTTAGCTTCCGTATAGGAAGCCCCCAGGTATTGCTTACACACATAGTGCGGCCGGAGTGATCCGGGAGTCATATCGGAGGAACACTTTGTGTGCTACCAAACATCACAACGTAACTGGGTGATTATAAAGGTGCTCTACAGGTGTCTCCAAAGGTACATGTTGAGTTGGCATAATTCGAGATTAGGTTTTGTCACTCCGATTGTCGGAGAGGTATCTCTGGGCCCTCTCGGTAATACTCATCGCCTAAGCCTTGCAAGCATTGTAACTAATGAGTTAGTTATGAGATGATGTATTACGGAACGAGTAAAGAGACTTGCCGGTAACGAGATTGAACTAGGTATTGGATATCGACGATCGAATCTCAGGCACGTAACATACCGATGACAAAAGGAACAACGTATGTTGTTATGCGGTTTGACCGATAAAGATCTTTGTAGAATATGTGGGAACCAATATGAACATCCAGGTTCCGCTATTGGTTATTGACCGAGAATAGTTCTAGGTCATGTCTACATAGTTCTCGAACCCGTAGGGTCTGCACGCTTAACGTTATGATGACAGTTTTATTATGAGTTTATAAGTTTTGATATACCGAAGGTTGTTCGGATTCCCGGAAGTGATCACGGACATGACGAGGAGTCTCGAAATGGTCGAGACATAAAGATTGATATATTGGATGACTATATTCGGACACTGGAAGTGTTCCGGGTGTTTTCGGAGAAAAACCGGAGTACCGGAGGGTTACGGGAACCACACCCAGGAAGTAATGGGCCTTGATGGGCCCTAGGGGAGAGAGAGAGGGGCCGTCCAGGGCAAGAGGCGCGCCCCCTCCCCTTGAGTCCGAATAGGACAAGGAAGGGGGGCTCCCCCCTTGCCTTCCCCCTCTCCCACTCCTTCCTTCCCCCTCCTTGGAATAGGAAAGGGAGGGGGCAAACCTACTTGGAGTAGGTTTCCCCCTCCTAGGGCGCGCCTCCCCTTAGGCCGACCCCCTCCTCCTCTTCCCCTTTATATATGGGGCGGGGGGCACCCCATAGACACACAAGTTGATCTACGAATCGTTCCTTAGCCGTGTGCGGTGCCCCCCTCCACCATAATCCACCTCGGTCATATCGTCGCGGAGTTTAGGCGAAACCCTGCGCCGGTAGAACATCATCGTCGTCACCACGCCGTCGTGCTGACGGAACTCATCCCCGATGCTTCACTGGATTGAAGCCCGAGGGACGTCATCGAGCTGAACGTGTGCTGAACACGGAGGTGCCGTATGTTCGGTGCTTGGATCGGTCGATTCGTGAAGACGTACGACTACATCAACCGCGTTGTTATAACGCTTCCGCTTAACGGTCTACGAGGGTACGTAGACAGCACTCTCCCCTCTCGTTGCTATGCCATCACCATGATCTTGCATGTGCGTAGGAAATTTTTTGAAATTACTACGTTCCCCAACAGTGGCATCCGAGCCTAGGTTTTATGTGTTGATGTTATATGCACGAGTAGAACAAAAGTGAGTTGTGGGCGATACAAGTCATACTGCTTACCAGCATGTCATACTTTGGTTCGCGCAAGTATTGTTGGATGAAGCGGCCGGACCGACATTACGCAGACGCTTACGCAAGACTGGTTTTACCGCCGTGCTTTGCACACAGGTGACTAGCGGGTGTCAGTTTCTCCAACTTTAGTTGAACCGAGTGTGGCTATGCCCGGTCCTTGTGAAGGTTAAAACAGCACCAACTTGACGAACTATCGTTGTGGTTTTTGACGCGTAGGTAAGAACGGTCCTTGCTCAGCCCGTAGCAGCCACGTAAAACTTGCAACAACAAAGTAGTGGACGTCTAACTTGTTTTGCAGGGCATGTTGTGATGTGATATGGCCAAGACGTGATGATTTATTGTATGAGATGATCATGTTTTGTAACCGAAGTTATCGGCAACTGGCAGGAGCCATATGGTTGTCGCTTTATTGTATGAAATGCAAACGCCCTGTAATTGCTTTACTTTATCACTAAGCGGTAGCGATAGTTGTAGAAGCAATAGATGGCGTAAACGACAATGATGCTACGATGGAGATCAAGGTGTCGCGCCGGTGACGATGGTGATCACGATGGTGCTTCGGAGATGGAGATCACAAGCACAATATGATGATGGCCATATCATATCACTTATATTGATTGCATGTTATGTTTATCCTTTATGCATCTTATCTTGCTTTGATTGACGGTAGCATTTTAAGATGATCTCTGACTAAAATTATCAAGAAGTGTTCTCCATGAGTATGCACCGTTGCCAAAGTTCGTCGTGCCCAGACACCACGTGATGATTGGGTGTGATAAGCTCTATGTCCATCTACAACGGGTGCAAGCCAGTTTTGCACACGCAGAATACTGAGGTTAAACTTGACGAGCCTAGCATATGCAGATATGGCCTCGGAACACGGAGACCGAAAGGTCAAGTGTGAATCATATAGTAGATATGATCAACATAAAGATGTTCACCATTGAAAACTACTCCATCTCACGTGATGATCGGTTATGGTTTAGTTGATTTGGATCAGGTAATCACTTAGATGACTAGAGAGATGTCTGTCTAAGTGGGAGTTCTTAAGTAATATGATTAATTGAACTTAAATATATCATGAACTTAGTAACTGATAGTATTTTGCTTGTCTATGTTTGTTTGTAGATAGATGGCTCGTGATGTTGTTCCGTTGAATTTTAATGCGTTCCTTGTGAAAGCAAAGTTGAAAGATGATGGTAGCAATTACACAGACTGGGTCGTAACCTGAGGATTATCCTCACTGCTGCACAGAAAAGCTACGTCCTGGAAGCACCGCTGGGTGCCAGGCCTGCTGCTGATGCAACTGACAATGTTAAGAACATCTGGCAGAGCAAAGCTGATGACTACTCTATAGTTCAGTGTGCCATGCTTTACGACTTAGAACCGGGTCTTCAACGACGTTTTGAACTTCATGGAGCATATGAGATGTTCCAGGAGTTGAAGTTAATATTTCAAGCAAATGCCCGGATTGAGAGATATGAAGTCTTCAATAAGTTCTCAGCTGCAAGATGGAGGAGAATAGTTCATCAAGTGAGCATATACTCAAAATGTCCGGGTATAATAATCACTTGATTCAACCGGGAGTAAATCTTACGGATGATAGCGTCATTGATGTAATTCTCCAATCATCGCCACCAAGCTACAAGAGCTTTGTGATGAACTATAATATGCAAGGGATGAACAAGACTATTCCCGAGCTCTTCGCAATGCTAAAAGCTGCGGAGGTAGAAATCAAGAAGTAGCATCAAGTGTTGATGGTCAACAAGACCACTAGTTTCAAGAAAAGGGCAAAGGGAAGAAGAAGGGAAACTTCAAGAAGAACAGCAAGCAAGTTCCAGCTCAAGAGAAGAAACCCAAGTCTGGACCTAAGCCTGAAACTGAGTGCTTCTACTGCAAGCGATAGGTCACCGAAGCGGAACTGCCCCAAGTATTTGCGGATAAGAACGATGGCAAAGTGAACAAAGGTATATGTGATATACATGTTATTGATGTGTACCTAACTAGAGCTCGTAGTAGCACTGGGTATTTGATATTGGTTACATTGCTAATATTTGCAACTCAAACAGGACTACGGAATAAGCGAGCATCGCCAAGGACGAGGTGACGATGCGCGTGGGAAATGGTTCCAAAGTCGATGTGATCACGGTCGACGCTACCTCTACATCTACCTTCGGGATTAGTTTTAGACCTGAATAATTGTTATTTGGTGCGGCGTTGAGCATGAACATTATATCTGGATCTTGTTTGATGCGAGACGGTTATTCATTTAAATCGAGAATAATGGTTGTTCTATTTATATGAGTAATATCTTTTATGGTCATGCACCCTTGAAGAGTGGTCTGTTTTTATTGAATCTCGATAGTAGTGATACACAAATTCATAATGTTGAAGCCAAAAGATGCAGAGTTGATAATGATAGTGCAACTTATTTGTGGCCTTCGCCGCTTAGGTCATATCGGTGTAAAGTGCATGAAGAAACTCCATCTTGATGGACTTTTGGAATCACTTGATTATGAATCACTTGGTACTTGCGAACCGTGCCTCATGGGCAAGATGACTAAAACACCGTTCTCGGTACTATGGAGAGAGCAACAGATTTGTTGGAAATCATACATCTGAGATGTATGTGGTCCGATGAATGTTGAAGCTCGTGGCGGATATCGTTATTTTCTCACCTTCACAGATGATTTAAGCAGATATGGGTATATCTACTTAATGAAACATAAGTCTGAAACATTTGAAAAGTTCAAAGAATTTCAGAGTGAAGTGGAAAATCATCGTAACAAGAAAATAAAGTTTCTACAATCTGATCGTGGAGGAGAATATTTGAGTTACAAGTTTGGTTTACATTTGAAACAATGCGGAATAGTTTCGCAACTCACGCCACCTGGAACACCACAAAGAAATGGTGTGTCCGAACGTTGTAATCGTACTTTACTAGATATGGTGCGATCTATGATGTCTCTTACTGATTTACCGCTATTGTTTTGGGGGTTATGCTTTAGAGACGGCTGCATTCACATTAAATAGGGCACCATCTAAATCCGTTGAGACGACGCCTTATGAACTGTGGTTTGACAAGAAACCAAAGTTGTCGTTTCTTAAAGTTTGGGGCTGCGATGCTTATGTGAAGAAACTTCAACCAGATAAGCTCGAACCCAAATCGGAGAAATGTGTCTTCATAGGATACCCAAAAGAGACTGTTGGGTACACCTTCTATCACAGATCTGAAGGCAAGACATTCGTTGCTAAGAATGGATCCTTTCTAGAGAAGGAGTTTCTCTCGAAAGAAGTGAGTGGGAGGAAAGTAGAACTTGATGAGGTAACTGTACCTGCCCCCTTATTGGAAACTAGTTCATCACAGAAATTAGTTCTTGTGATAAATACACCAATTAGTGAGGAAGCTAATGATATTGATCATGAAACTTCAGATCAAGTGTCTACTGAACCTCGTAGGTCTTCCAGAGTAAGATCCGCACCAGAGTGGTACGGTAATCCTGTTCTGGAAGTCATATTACTTGAACATGATGAACCAATGAACTATGAGGAAGCGATGATGAGCCCAGATTCCGCAAAATGGCTAGAGGCCATGAAATCTGAGATGGGATCCATGTATGAGAACAAAGTATGGACTTTGGTTGACTTGCCCGATGATCGGCAAGCCATTGAGAATAAATGGATCTTTAAGAAGAAGACCGACGACGGTAATGTAGCTGTCTATAAAGCTCGACTTGTTGCGAAAGGTTTTCGACAAGTTCAAGGGGTTGACTACGATGAGACTTTCTCACCCATAGCGATGCTTAAGTCTGTCCGAATCATGTTAGCAATTACCGCACTTTATGATTATGAAATTTGGCAGATGGATGTCAAAACTGCATTCCTGAATGGATTTCTGGAAGAAGAGTTGTATATGATGCAACCAGAAGGTTTTGTCGATCCTAAAGGAGCTAACAAAGTGTGCAAGCTCCAGCGATCAATCTATGGTCTAGTGCAAGCCTCTCGGAGTTGGAATAAACGCTTTGATAGTGTGATCAAAGCATATGGTTTTATCTGAGACTTTTGGAGAAGCTTTGTATTTACAAGAAAGTGAGTGGGAGCTCTGTAGCATTTCTAATATTATATGTGGATGACATATTATTGATTGGAAATGATATAGAATTTCTGGATAGCATAAAAGGATACTTGAATAAAAGTTTTTCAATGAAAGACCTCGGTGAAGCTGCTTACATATTGGGCATTAAAATCTATAGAGATAGATCAAGACGCTTGATTGGACTTTCACAAAGCATGTACCTTGATAAAGTATTGAAAAGGTTCAATATGGATCAGGCAAAGAAAGGGTTCTTGCCTGTATTACAAGGTATAAAGTTGAATCAGACTCAATGCCCGACCACCGCAGAAGATAGAGAGAAAATGAAAGGAGTTCCCTATGCTTCAGCCATAGGCTCTATAATGTATGCAATCTTGTGTACGGACTGATGTGTGCCTTGCTATTAGTTTGGCAGGAGGTACCAAAGTAATCCAGGAGTGGGTCACTGGACAGCGGTCAAGAACATCCTGAAATACCTGAAAAGGACTAAGGATATGTTTCTCGTATATGGAAGTGACAAAGAGCTAGTCGTAAATGGTTAAGTCGATGCAAGCTTTGACATCGATCCGGACGATTCTAAATCGCAAACCGGATCGTATTTTTTAAGCGGTGGAGCTGTAAGTTGGTGCGTTCTAAACAAAGCGTCGTGGCGGGATCTACATGTGAAGCGGAGTACATAGCTACTTGAAGCAGCAAATGAAGGAGTGCGGATGAAGGAGTTCATTTCCAATCTAGGTGTTATATCTAGTGCATCGGGACCAATGAAGATCTTACGTGACAATCTTGGTGCAATTGCCTTGGCAAAGGAATCCAGATTTCACAAGAGGACCAAGCACATCAAGAGACGCTTCAATTCCATTCGGGACCAAGTCCAAGTGGCAGACGTAGAGATTTGCAAGATACATACGGATCTGAATGTTGCAGACCCGTTGACTAAGCCTCTCTCACGAGCAAAACATGATCAGCACCAAGACTCCATGGGTGCTAGAATCATTACTATGTAATCTAGATTATTGACTCTAGTGCAAGTGGGAGACTGAAGGAAATATGCCCTAGAGGCAATAATAAAGTTATTATTTATTTCCTCATATCATGATAAATGTTTATTATTCATGCTAGAATTGTATTAACCGGAAACATGATACATGTGTGAATACATAAACAAACATAGTGTCACTAGTATGCCTCTACTTGACTAGCTCGTTAATCAAAGATGGTTAAGTTTCCTAACCATAGACATGAGTTGTCACTTGATTAACGGGATCACATCATTAGGAGAATGATGTGATTGACTTGACCCATTCCGTTAGCTTAGCACTTGATCGTTTAGTATGTTGCTATTGCTTTCTTCATGACTTATACAAAGTTCCTTCAACTATGAGATTATGCAACTCCCGTTTACCGGAGGAACACTTTGTGTGCTACCAAACGTCACAATGTAACTGGGTGATTATAAAGGTTCTCTACAGGTGTCTCCAAAGGTACATGTTGAGTTGGCATAATTCGAGATTAGGTTTTGTCACTCCGATTGTCGGAGAGGTATCTCTGGGCCCTCTCGGTAATACTCATCACCTAAGCCTTGCAAGCATTGTAACTAATGAGTTAGTTATGAGATGATGTATTACGGAACGAGAAAAGAGACTTGCCGGTAACGAGATTGAACTAGGTATTGGATACCGACGATCGAATCTCAGGCAAGTAACATACCGATGACAAAAGGAACAACGTATGTTGTTATGCGGTTTGACCGATAAAGATCTTCGTAGAATATGTGGGAACCAATATGAACATCCAGGTTCCGCTATTGCTTATTGACCGAGAATAGTTCTAGGTCATGTCTACATAGTTCTCGAACCCGTAGGGTCCGCACGCTTAACGTTACGATGACAGTTTTATTATGAGTTTATAAGTTTTGATGTACCGAAGGTTGTTCGGAGTCCCGAATGTGATCACGGACATGGCGAGGAGTCTTGAAATGGTCGAGACATAAAGATTGATATATTGGATGACTATATTCGGACACCGGAAGTGTTAGGGTGTTTTGGAGAAAACCGAGTCTGGGAGGTTACCGAACCCCCGGGAAGTAATGGGCCTTGATGGGCCCTAGGGGAGAGAGAGAGAGGGGCCGGCCAGGGCAAGAGGCGCGCCCCCTCCCCTTGAGTCCGAATAGGACAAGGAAGGGGGGGCGGTGCCCCCCTTGCCTTCCCCCTCTCCCACTCCTTCCTTCCCCCTCCTTCTTGGAATAGGAAAGGGAGGGGGCAAACCTACTTGGAGTAGGTTTCCCCCTCCTAGGGCGCGCCTCCCCTTAGGCCGACCCCCTCCTCCTCTCCCCCTTTATATACGGGGGCGGGCGGGCACCCCATAGGCACACAAGTTGATCAACGGATCGTTCCTTAGCCGTGTGCGGTGCCCCCCTCCACCATAATCCACCTCGATCATATCGTCGCAGAGTTTAGGCGAAGCCCTGCGCCGGTAGAACATCATCATCGTCACCACGCCGTCGTGCTGACGGAACTCATCCCCGACGCTTCGCTGGATTGAAGCCCGAGGGACATCATCGAGCTGAACATGTGCTGAACACGGAGGTGCCGTACGTTCGGTGCTTGGATCGGTCGATTCGTGAAGACGTACGACTACATCAACCGCGTTGTTATAACGCTTCCGCTTAACGGTCTACGAGGATACGTAGACAGCACTCTCCCCTCTCGTTGCTATGCCATCACCATGATCTTGCGTGTGCGTAGGAATTTTTTTGAAATTACTACGTTCCCCAACAGTCCGATGGCGTCAGCTTCGACGCGCTGCATGGCGCGGAGATCGCCTGCGCGGCGAGCTGCCTCGCCCACCTTGTTGGTGAGATCTGCCTCTCCGACGAGCCCACATCCGACGTGGGCACCGACTGCCCCGAGAGCCGCCTCGTCAGCCTCCTCGACCAGCTCCATGTCACCAGCAAGCCTGTTGTGGACTTGGAGTCTGTTGGCTCCACCGACCCGATGATCATCGACTCCGACACGGCGTCGCTTGACGCATTCCTCACCAACGTGGTGGTCTAGTACGAGCCGTCTCCTCGCGAGCACAGCGGCGGAAGCACCGTCACGGAGGTGCTTGTCATCAACAGTGGTGAGCACTCGGACAGAGGCGTCCGGGACCCACTCGATGCGGTGCTGCGAGACCTGTCAGCGCCCATCCCAGAAGACGCAGACGCTGAGACGCTCGAAGTACACCGCGTCCAGCTCCTTGAGAATGTCGGCCGACTAGCCAGCATGCGACGCCTCTCGAAAGCCTACCGATGCGAGATGGACCGAGCTGTTGGTGGCACGCCGGCCCCTGAGGGGCCTAGCCGCATTGGCTCGATCCAGCAGCATGGCGCGACCATCGCCAGCATGTTCGGGACGGATCGTCCCGTCTACGCCACGCCTGCAGAGAACATCGGGGCCGCCCAGGCGGTGACGGATGAGCTGGACAAGTATGAGGGCGACGAGCGTCGCCACATGACGGAGCGAGTCCAGCAGCTCCTAGACACGGCCACCGCGCAGCACGAAGTCGGCTGCCGCGCCGAAGTGCCCGCCCGGCGGAACAACGAATAGCCCCTTCGCCAGGACCATGGTGCGACATCCCGGACGCCGACTAGAGGCGCCCGCGAAAGAAGAGGCAATGAGCCAGCTGCCAGCCGCAGTCGGACTCACCTCTCCATCGAGTGTGACGCAGACGACCGCCCTCGAGTAGTGGAGCGGCAAGGCGACCCGCCTCCTCCTCCGCCTCGTGGAGAAAGGCACCCCACTCCGCCACCTATCACACATCCGACACTCGGCGACCAGCTTGGCCGCCGAGAGGGAGTCGGAGAGAATGACGCCCGCCATCGGATCGACCGCCTCAACCGATCCCTGGTGCTAGAAGAAGAAGACGCGTTGCGTCCGCCCTGCTTCGGCCCACAAATCCGAGATGAGCCCTTCCCCAAAGGGTTCACGCTCCCGAGAGATTCGCCCAAGTACACCAGCTCTGTGAAGCCGGAGGACTGGCTGGTCGACTACTCCATGGCCGTCAGCATAGCGAACGGCAACAAGCGCGTTGTTGTGAAGTACGTCCCGCTCATGCTTCAGGGCACCGCCCGGACATGGCTTAACATCCTGAAGCCCCGCTGAGGGAGTCCTGGATTAGGGGGTATCCGGACAGCCGGACTGTGTACAATGTCCGGACTATTGAAGCGCAAGGATACAAGACTCAAGACTTCGGCCCGTGTCCGGATGGGACTCTCCTTTGCGTGGGAGGGAAGCTTGGCGATCCAGATATTATATTTCCTTCCTTGTAACCGACTCCATGTAAACCCTAGTCCTCTCCGGTGTCTATATAAACAGGAGAGGTTTGTCCTTAGTAGGCCGATCACAATTACATTCATACCATCATAGGCTAGCTCTTAGGGTTTAGCCTCTACGATCTCGTGGTAGATCTACTCTTGTACTACCCATATCATCAATATTAATCAAGCAGGAAGTAGGGTTTTACCTCCATCGAGAGGGCCCGAACCTGGGTAAACATTTGTGTCCCTTGCTTCCTGTTACCATCAGCCTTGACGCACAGATCGGGACCCCCTACCCGAGATCCGCCGGTTTTGACACCGACATTGGTGCTTTCGTTGAGAGTTCCTCTCTGTCGTCGCTGTCAGGCTTGATGGCTCCTTCAATCACCATCAACGACGCTGTCCAGGACGGGATTTTCCTCCCCGGACAGATCTTCGTGTTCGGTGGCTTCGTACTACGGGCCAATTTGCTTGGCCACCTGGAGCAGATCGATAACTATGCCCCCGGCCACCAGGCCAGGTTCGGAAACTTGAGCCACACAGCGGATATTCGCGGGGACTCGATCTTCGACGAATTCGAGCCAGCACCAGAAGCGCCGAACAGTCACGATGAGCACGGCTTAGACCTGCTGTCAGACGTTGTTCGAGATATCACCCCGACAGAAGCCACGGACCTAAATCCGAGGCAGGTTGCGTTGCCTAAGGACGGAGGGCTGGACCCCGTCCTGCATACCATACCCTCATTAGCGATGAAGCCAAACACAGGTCTCACCTCTGAGGGAGCCTATAACAACGAAACTCCAGATTCGTATCCGGATGTAGGTTCCAGTCCGCGCGTCCCCGAGCCCGCCGATCCTGGTCGGGCTCCGGTGATGGAGTTCACCGCGACGGACATCTTTCAGCATTCGCCCTTCAGTGACATACTCAACTCATTTAAAATCCTCTCCTTGACAGAGAATTCTGGGCAGAACTATGTCTGGCTCGAGTGGGGAGCAGGCGACGAAGAAATTCGTTACCGACCCACCACCAACTTGATAGCCAAGGCTGATGATTTAGCCGACGTGCTTGACTTCGACTCCGAAGGCATTGACGGTATGGACGACGATGCAGGAGAAAACTCAGAATCTATGGGGCACCGGATTCTTGCCTCGTCACACGACATATATATGGTGGATACGCCCAAGGAAGGCGATGGTGACAATCCGGAAGATAACACCCCTGGGCAAAAACCAAAGTGACGGCACAGACGCCGTTCCAAATCGGGCAACATTAAAAATATCAGCAAGAGCGCCAGGAGAAGCACAGGGGGTGAGCATAGAGGCATACGATGGAACTACAGACCCAGGGGTCTGGATCGAGGACTTTATCCTACACATACACATGGCTCGTGGGGATGACCTCCACGCCATCAAATATCTTCCCCTCAAACTGAAGGGACCAGCTCGGCACTGGTTGAAAAGCCTCCCCGAAAATTCAATTGGGAGCTGGGAGGAACTAGAGGACGCTTTCAGGGCCAATTTTCAAGGGACTTATGTCTGGCCTCCGGATGCTGACGATTTAAGTCGCATAATCCAACAACCCGGAGAGTCCGCCCGCAAGCTTTGGAACAGATTCCTCACTAAAAAGATTCAAATTGTTGATTGTCCGGATGCCGAAGCCCTAGCGGCATTCAAACATAGCATCTGCCACGAGTGGCTCGCCAGACACCTCGGCCAACAAAAGCCTAGGACAATGGCAGCCCTAACAAGCCTTATGACCCGCTTTTGCGTGGGTGAAGATAGCTAGCTAGCCCGTAAAGGCACCAGCGACCCCAGCACATCTGAAATAAGGGACAGCAACGGGAAGCCACGGCGTAATAAAAACAAACGCCAAAACAAGGAAGAGAGCCCGGACAACACAACGGTTAATGCCAGATTCAGGGGCTCTCAACCTAACGAGCAAAATAAGCAACCTAAAGGCAGTAAAGAGGGACCATCCGGTCTGAACAGAGTTCTAGACAGACTATGCCAAATTCATGGCACCCCCGACAAACCTGCGAACCACACGCACAAAGAGTGCTGGGTCTTCAAGCAGTCCGGCAAACTAAACACCGAACACAAGGGAAGGGAAACACCAAGTGAAGACAAGGATGAACCTCGCCAGCCAAACACTGGGGGACAAAAAAAATTCCCGCCAGAGGTTAAAACAGTGAACATGATCCACACGACTCGCACATCCTTGGGAAGGCACGAACACGCCCATAAAGGTGCGCGCGATATAGAGCCCATCGTACCCACACCTAACTATGGGATGTCTTGTTCGATCACTTTCGATCTCCTGGACGGCCGAACTAGTATTCAACGCGAAGGATCAAACGCCTTGGTGCTTGACCCAATAATCGACGGATACCATCTCACTCATGTCCTCATGGACGGCGGCAGCAGTCTCAATTTAATATATGAGGACACTGTCCGCAGGATGGGGATAGACTCATCCAGAATCAGTAAGATTAACACCACCTTTGAAGGGGTGATACCAGGCATTGAAGCCTACAGCTGGGGCTCCGTCACACTGGAGGTAACATTCGGCTCTCTAGGCAACTCCAGAAGCGAAGAAGTAGACTTCATCATCGCACCCTTCCAAAGCAGCTATCAAGCACTGCTTGGAAGAATGGCCTTCGCCCGCTTCAACGCATTGCCGCACTATGGTTACCTTACACTTAAGATGCCCGGTCCATGCGGCGTCATCACCATTAGCGGAATAACAGTGCGCTCTTCGCCCGCAGAGGAATACGCGACGGCCCTAACGGCCGGACTATAAGCGGCCTCTAACAAAATATGACGGGTCGTTAATACCACGGACATAGTTAGACGAGTCCGGCAGCCCATATCAAACCAGGGCACTGTATATGTAATCCTATAGTGGACACCAGGGGCTAATGACAAGGCCCCACACTTGGCTCAACCTTATTAGCAGGCCAGCATCTTACATTTCTTACTATTCATCGCATACTTACGTTGCACTCCCCTATGAGTTGCCCCTTTCCGTAGTCAACGCTCACGCGATACCCTTCCAGGAGGCGGCACAACGGAGACAAAGGCGTAGACGTGCAGCAGGGCCCCGTTCAACAGGTTTCTTTTTAGATTAAGCCCCTGTGTAAACCTTTTCTATTGCCTCTTGTTTGTTTAACCATCCCATGGATTCCGTACCCACAAAGGATACTGCCGTTTTTGGCATTTCGCCACGACAGATTAACGCACGCACCTGGAAATACAGGGTTTATAATGAATGGGCATTCTTGAGCTCATCATCTCTTATAAAGTCCGGATACCTTTAGGAGTGTTCGGCGTCACGAGTTTGGCCTTATATGCATCAGCTCCAAATCATGTCTTTGGTCAAATGTTGGGTTTTCCCGGCTCCTGGGTTCGCCGCCTTACGTTCCGTTATAATTGGCTAAGGTGGCCAAAGGAGAACTACTGCGATTGTGCCCTAGTTATTCCGAATGAGCACCTCAGTAGAGAAAGCCGAAAACTGACTGTCATGATACAGCGAGAGACTGGTCAACTACTCAATGACTCACCTGAATCTCTAGGATTCCTCCGCATTAACGAAGGGCCATTTCCCGGCCAGGTACATACGCACCCGTATTCGGATGCACGCGAAGGTACCAGGGGCTACATAGTAGCCCCAATGTTAGAATCCTGCGGCTAAGCGAAAGTGTTACAGCTATATAGTCCGGTTGCCTAGTTTGACGTGCGATCACCTCCTTGCCGGACCAAGACGTTGGATAAAGAGTGATCAAGCACATTTTTTCGTGAACACCCCCGCATTGTATGCGTGGGGGCTAAAGCCAACGACCTCTATCATTCGGATTACCCACACATATATAGATATATATAAACGGCCGCACAGGGGACACAATCATATTTTCAGACAAACATTATAAATATAATCTTCTAATAAAAATAAACATTGTTTTTACAATGACTTGAACCATCACTCGAATAAGAGATTCTTCGGGCACTGCGCCTCTATCAGGCGGGCACCCTCTGTGACCTGCGCCAAGTAATGCCCGGCCGGATATTGGCCCCCCACCGGATCCTGAGACACTATCATAGTGGCATCCATATCCGTCCAATATGCTTTAACCCGGGCAAGGGCCATCCGAGCACCCTCTATGCATGCCGACCGCCTCATGGCATCGATCCGAGGCACGGCCCCAAGGAACTGTAGCACTAAACCAAAGTAGTTGTCCGGCTTAGGCCCCTTCAGCCAAAGATGATCTATTATAGACCGCATCGCAAGCCCGGACAGCCTGTGAAGCTCTGCCACAGCAGCCATCTTATCACTTAACGGCAGCGGGCGAGTGGGAGCATGGAACTGCGACCAAAAAAGCTTCTCCACCTCCTTTTTACCCTGATCTTTGAAGAACTCCACAGCATCAGCCGTACTCTTTGCCAGGTCCGCATATGCATCCGGCGAGCTTCAGCGTCCATCAAGGGGAGCGTACTTCGGATCGAAGAACTTCGTCCACAGCAAATAGGAGCCTCCAGCTGCGATTTTACCGGCCTGTTGAAGCTCCTCACGCGCACCCCTGAGCTCGGTCCGTATTTCCTTGGTGGCATTCAGTGCCTTGCTCAGGTCAGCCGATTTATCTTCATGCTCCTTGAGGGAGTCCTGGACTAGGGGGTGTCCGGACAGCCGGACTATCATTATCCGCCGGACTCCAAGACTACGAAGATACAAGATTGAAGACTCCGGCTCGTGTCCGGATGGTACTTTCCTTGGCGTGAAAGGCAAACTTGGCAATACGGATATGTAGATCTCCTACCATTGTAACCGACTCTGTGTAACCCTAGCCATCTCCGGTGTCTATATAAACCGGAGGGCTTTAGTCCGTAGGACAACATACATTACACCAATCATACCATAGGCTAGCTTCTAGGGTTTAGCCTCCTTGATCTCGTGGTAGATCTACTCTTGTACTACCCATATCATCAATATTAATCAAGCAGGACGTAGGGTTTTACCTCCATCGAGAGGGCCCGAACCTTGGTAAAAACATTGTGTCCCTTGTCTCCTGTTACCATCCGCCTAGACGCACGATTCGGGACCCCTACGAGATCCGCCGGTTTTGACACCGACATTGGTGCTTTCATTGAGAGTTCCTGCGTGTCGCCACCGATAGGTTTGATGGCATCTTCAACCAACAACGCTGTCCGTGGTGAGACTTTTCTCCTGGACATGACCTTCAGATTCGGTGGCCTTCGCATCGGGCCAATTCACTTGGCCATCTGGAGCAGATCGAAAGCTACGCCCGCCGTCAGTCGATTTGAAGTTAAACTTCACGGCCGATGTCCGTGGAGACTTGATCTTCGACGGACTCGATCCACGCCGAAAGCGCCGAATCGTGACGATGGGCATGATCTAGCTCTGCCGCCGAGCAAAGTGCCTTGGTGGTCGCGACACGGATCCGCTTCGCCATTAGCCCGAGCCGATCGCCAGATCGAGGGCGGTGGATAGACGCCACGGGGCTTCAACATCCACGGCGATGGAGCCAAACACCAATCTTGTCCCCCGCGAAACTCGTGATTCCGAGGCGCCGGACTCCTCGCCAGACTCCGAACCTCCCGCGCCCCTACCAATTGATCCGGATTGGGTGCCGGTTATGGAATTCACCGCCGCGGACATCTTTCAATACTCGCCTTTTGGCGATATCCTGAATTCACTAAAGCATCTCTCGTTATCAGGAGAGTCCTGGCCGGACTATGGCCAGGAGGGCTGGGGTACGGACGACGAAGAAATTCAGAGCCCACCCACCACCCACTTTGTAGCCACTGTCGATGATCTAACCGACATGCTAGACTACGACTCCGACGACATCGACGCCATGGACGACGATGCCGGAGATTTAACAGAACCAGCGCCATGAGGCACTGGAAGACCACCTCATCATACGACATATATATGGTGGACACCCCAAAGACGGGGATGGCGAAGAAGCAGCGGAGGCAGACTCTCTAAAGAAACAGCCCAAACGCCGACGTCAGCGGCGCCGCTCTAAATCCCGCCACAAGAAGAATGGAGATTCCGCACAGAGATAATAATACTCCGGAGAGTGCCAAGACAATCCCTCCAAAGAAGACTCAAGCAGGAGGACGCAAGCAAGCCCCCACGAGAGGGCGGCGATTTAAGGGGTTGAGGATGATAACTATATGCCTCCTCCAAGACGAAGCAAGCCTCAACGATGATGAATTAGTCATACCCGAGGATCCCGTCGAACAAGAGCGCTTCAAGCGCGGGCTTATCGCCACAAAGAAACAGCCTAAAGAAAAGCAGCAGCAGCTTCAAGCTGATCAGGACATGCTGGCCGATTGATGGACCGAGGTCCTCGCGGCCGAAGAGTATAAACTCGAACGTCCCTCCAAAAGTTACCCAAGATGCAAGCTGCTCCCCCGATTAGAGGAGGAAGCATACGTACCTCCATCACCAGCGCACGATATGGCTGACCGACCACCCCGTGGTCGTGACAGAGAGGCATCCAGGCCCCCAGCCAAGACCATACCCCGGCATCGCTCCAAAAGTACGAAGCCAAGAGGGAACGCACCGGACTTGCGAGACATATTGGAGGACAAGGCAAGGCAATCCAGATCCATCTACGGATCACGTGGGTGCCCTACGACCCACGACGAATACCGTCGCGCCGGATACAACAACCCTGGCCGGGACGAGCACAGCAGACAGCGCTCTCTCGAGCTGCGTCGCAATATTGCTCAATACAGAGGCGTCGCACACCCGTTATGCTTCACTGACGAAGTAATGGATCATCAGATCCCCGAAGGGTTTAAACCCGTAAACATTGAATCTTATGATGGCACAACAGACCCCGCGGTTTGGATCAAAGACTATCTTCTCCACATCCATATGGCCCGCGGTGACGATCTCCATGCCATTAAGTACCTCCCACCCAAGCTTAAAGGACCAGCTCGGCATTGGCTTAACAGCCTGCCCGCAGAGTCAATTGGGTATTGGGAAGACCTGGAGGCCGCATTCCTTGATAACTTCCAAGGCACATATGTGCGACCACTAGACACCGATGACCTAAGACACATCATTCAACAGCCAGACGAATCGGCCAGACAATTCTGGACACGGTTCTTGACAAAGAAAAACCAAATCGTCGACTGTCCGGATGCAGAGGCCCTTGCAGCCTTCAAACATAACATCTGGGACGAATGGCTAGCCCGACACCTGGGGCAGGAACAGCCGAAATCCATGGCAGCCCTCACATCGTTAATGACCCGCTTTTGTGCAGGAGAGGACAGCTGGCTAGCCCGCAGCAACAATCTCCGTAAAAATTCTGGCAGTCCGGATACTAAGGACAACAACGGCAGGTCATGTCGAAACAAAAACAAGCGCCGCTTTAATGGCGACGATAAGGAGGAAACGGCAATCAATGCCGGATTCCGAGGCTCTAAACCCGGTCAGCGGAAGAAGCCATTTAAAAGAACCACTCCGGGTCCGTCCAATCTGGACCGAATACTCGACCGCTTATGCCAGATACATGGCACCTCTGAAAAGCCATCTAACCACACCAATAGAGATTGCTGGGTGTTCAAGCAGGCCGGCAACTTAATTGCCGAAAACAATGACAAGGGGCTAAACAGCGACGACGAGGAAGAGACCCGGCCGCCGAACAACAGAGGACAGAAGGGTTTTCCCCCACAAGTGCGGACGGTGAATATGATATACGCGACCCACATACCCAAGAGGGAGAGGAAACGCGCACTAAGGGACGTCTATGCGATGGAGCCAGTCGCCCCAAAGTTCAATCCATGGTCCTCTTGTCCGATCACTTTCGATCGAAGAGACCATCCGACCAGCATACGCCATGGCGGATTCGCCGCATTGGTTTTAGACCCAATCGTCGATGGATTTCACCTCACGAGAGTCCTGATGGACGGCAGCAGAGCTGAACCTGCTTTATCGAGGATACAAGGCGTAAAATGGGCATAGACCCATCAAGGATTAAACCTACAAAGATAACCTTTAAAGGTGTCATACCAGAGTGGAAGCCAACCTATGCAGCTCGGCCTCATCGAAGTGGTCTTCGATCCCGGATAATTTCCGAGCGAAGAGTTAATCTTTGACATAGTCCCGTTTCGCAACGGCTACCACGCTCTGCTCGGACGAACCGCGTTTGCAAAATTCAACGCGGTGCCGCACTATGCATACCTAAAGCTCAAGATGCCAGGCCCTCGTGGAGTCATCACGGTCAATGGGAATACAGAACGCTCCCTCCGAACGGAGGAACATATAGCGGCTCTCGCGGCAGAAATACAGAGCAGCCTTCTAAGGCAATTCTCAAGTCCGGCAGTTAAAAGGCCGGATACAGCAAAGCGCGCCAGAGCAATGCCAACCAAGACCACCTGGCACGATCAGAGCAGCGCCAGAAAGGCGGCCCCAACCCTCGCCCGCGCATGATCGCAAGAATAACACTCCGCGTACATCATTACGCTTTGGAGATACCATGGGCGCAGGGAAAGGGGCACGATCACAATGGACCCAGAGTGCGGCTCGACCACACCAGGGGCTCGCAAGTGTGCCCCCCTTCCTTTCTTTTTCATTTTACTACTTTGTGTACACAGGACTCCGTTAAGCAGAAGCCCTGTCCGGTGGCGAACCCGCCGAACTCATGATGCAACGGTCAGGGACCTAAGAAGGCCGCGACGAACATTCAAGTGGTCTCAATTACGAGCATTAAATTCGATTATATACACCAAGTCTGCAGCTCATCCTCGAGGGGACATGTTTATTTAGTCCAAATCCCTTGCTTATCAAGACTGCTTGTATCATCCGCTCTACTATCGACTTTCTTTCATAAATAATGCAGCACCTTTTTATTGCAATTGCACTATCTTTTATATATATGTTCATTACATGACATCTTGCACCCGTATATTTTGGTATGGCTGAATACGCCAGGGGCTTCTGTTCTCCTAATTATGGTGTGATAAAGTCCGAACACTTTCACAAGTGCGGCACCCCGAACTTATAGCATTATATGAATCGGCTCAATCATGTCTTGGGTCAATAGTTGGGTTTGCCCGGCCCCACGTTTTGGTGCCTTACGCCCGCTCGTCGGCTAAGGTGGCACTGGAGAACCATCGCGATTGCGCCCGGTTGAGCCGGGCTAACGCCTTAGTGGAGAAAGCTAAAACTGACCGGGCATGATAAGGCGAGAGACTGGTCGCTGTTCGAGAGGTTTTTCGGTCCTTAAAGACTCACGCCGCCGAGCGAAGTTCGGATAATGTCCCGAAGGCGTGGATAGCGCCCGGATTCGGTCTTCGAATACCAGGGGCTTCGCCGAAATTTAAAATTATAGAATTCTATGGCTAAGTGAGAGTGTTCAAGCATTATAAGTCTGGTTGCCTTGTTCGTCATGTTGAGCGCCTCCCTAGATGGACCCAAAAATGGGAACAAGAGTGCTCAAGTTTATCCCGAACACCCCAGCATTTGTGGCTTGGGGGCTGAAGCCAACGACTTGCCATCTCTCAGATTTTACAAACGGCCGCAAAGAAGGTAATATTTTAAATTAAATAAGCGTTGCTCATGGCGCATATGAACGAAGTTTTCAGCGCACAGGATAAATACACAATGAAGTTCACTAAAGATTACATTTCGAGCACTCATCCGCAATATCGCAGCTCCCTTCAGACAATTTTATAATACTTCGGGCGTATGCGATACTCCTTGCCCGGCGGCGGTGGGTCCGTGAGAAGCTTCTCCGCATCCAATTTGCCCCATTGCACCTTTATGCGGGCAAGGGCCCGACGAGCGCCTTCAATACAGGCGGAGCGCTTGACTACATCCAGCCTGGGACATGCATCCACCAGCCGCCGGACAAGGCCAAAGTAGCTCCGTGCATGGCCTGTCCGAAGCCACACCGGACTATGAGACCCTTCATGGCCTCCTCAGCTACCTTGTGGAGTTCGACCAGCTACTTCAGCTGGTCGCTTGGGGGCACCGGATGGCCGGCCTCAGAGTACTGAGACCAGAAGACCTTCTCTGCCGAGCTCCCCTCCTTGCCACGATAGAATGCGGTGGCATCAGACGCACTACGCGGCAGATCTGCAAACGCCCCTGGAGAGCTCCGAATTCGGGTAAGTGTCAGGTAGTTCACACTAACATGCCTGCTTTGCATGAAAAATGCCTTACCCGCCGCTATCTTCTTTATGTCCTCAACTTCCTGAAGGGCCTTATGGGCCTCGGCCTTGGCGGATTTGGCACTTTCGAGAGCCGAGGCAAGCTCGACTCGAAGTCTTGAGTCACGCCCAAACTCTCATGCTTTTCCATGAGAGCACGGAGCTCTTGCCGAACTTCCGCCACCCGTGCCTCTTGCTTTTCTCGCTCAGCCCGTTCATGGCTGCACTGCGCTCGCCATGACACAAAGATCCTTCGTGGCTGCCACCTCGTTAGTGGCCCTTGCAATACACATATTATCCTTGTTAATTTTATTTGCAACCAAAATCCTTTTCTGTAAGGTACTTATTCAAAGAGGTGTTACTCACCTTCTTTTTCCTCGAGCTGCTTCTTTGCAAGGCCGAGCTCTTGCTCGGACTGCTCGAGATCCTTCTTCAAGACGCCAACCTCCGCCGTTAGTGCGGCAGAGGTCAAGCAGCAGAGCCTGCAAACCCATATTGACATATTTTAGGCAACCTGCAGATATCTTGTTAGATCCTTAGTCCGGCTTTTCTTTCCAACACCGAACTAAGCATCAGGGCTACTGCCTATGCGGTATTACATTACATAATTTTAACTTCTTACCTCAAAGCCTGTTAGAAGGCTGCTGCGAGGCTTTGGTCAGCCCGCCTAGCGAGCTGAACCTTTTCAATCACCGCACTCATGATAGTGCGGTGTTCTTCCTTGATGGAAGCGCCTTTAAGCGCCCAACAGTTATCCGGCGCCCGGTTGGACAGAGGCCGCAGCGTCACGGTCCTGCCCTTCTTCGAAGGGCCGCTTGCGGACTCTAGAACCATCTGCGGTTCCGGCGTAGAGTCCGACGAAGTCCGGAGGCTGCCCGACGGCGCCCGGAGCCTCCTCCGATGGGTCCTCTCTAGGATCCCACCTCGGCGTCCTCGTCGGCGCTGGGGGGTGGAGGCAATCGGGATGGAATTACATCCGGCGAGGCTAATGACCCGCCGATGAGTCGGGAGATCATCATTGGCCGGACTACGGCAAAATGCGGCGTTAGAAGGATACTACGCGACATAAAAGAAATTACTCATCAAGGATCCGGATATTTACGATCTTGCCGGACGCCGCCCTTGAGGCCACTCATCCTCGCCAACGCCGATGTTGGCGAACCGTCCGGGGATAGTTCTCCCCTCTTGACCCTTCGCCTCCCGATTGGGGAAGCCTTCCTTTCTTCTCTCCTCCTCCGGAGATACTCCTCCTCCTCGTCTTCGGGAGGAGTCCTCGTCGTCATCGATGCTCGATTGCGGGAACTCTTCGAGTCCCGGCCACCTTCTTGGTTTTCTTCTCCGCACCACGTGCGGTGCGGAACCAGCAGCCCCTTAGCGGGCCCACTGGTCTTCGCATGGGAGCCCGGTGATAAGCAGCTTGGCCTTCTCCATCCATTCTGTCAAAGGAAGAGGCAGAATGAGACCCCACTAAAAGTTAATTTAATTAGCACAAGTGTCCCGTGATGGGGTTGAATCACTTACCTCGCCAGCTTGGACATCGCGAGCTGAATCGCGATCTTCCGTCGCGGATGCGGGGGTTGGCGCCTTGAACAGCACCCTCCAGCGCCTTCAGATGTTTTATCGAAGAGCCTGCTTAGCGCTGGTGCTGTTCCGGATTGAACTCCCACAAATTGAATGCCCGTTTGGCATGGGAGAATCCGCCGGATGAGCATGACTTGGACCACATCGACAAGCCCGAGCTTATTGCTCACCATCTTCTTGATGCAGGCTCGAGTCCCGCCACCTCCACGGATTGCCCCACCGCAAGCCCTTCTCTTCCAGGAGGTGAGCTGCGTGGGGATGCCAGATCTAAACTCGGGGCCGCCGCCCATGTGGGTTTGCGTGGCTCGGTGATGTAGAACCACCCGATTGCCACCCCTTGACGGAGTCCACGAAGGTCCTTCGAGTTAAGGGACGTTGGGCAATTTGCCCAACATGGCGCCTCAAGATTCCGCTTATGCCCTTCACAACCTTTTGGCTTGACGTTGAAGGTCTTGAGCCACAGGCAAGTGGGGCTGAATGCAGAGGAAGGTTTCGCATACCCACGATAAACGCCGAGATGTTGAGGATGAAGTTCGGCGCCAGATCATGGAAATCCAGGCCGTAGTAAAACATGAGCCCCCGGACAAATGGATGGAGCGGAAAGCCCAGTCCACGGAGGAAGTGGGGGAGGAATACGACCCTCTCATGAGGCCCAGGGGTAGGGATGAGCGGGCCCTCGTCGGGCAGCCGATGCGCGATATCGCCGGAAAGGTATCCGGCGCTGCGCAGCTTGGTGATGTCCTCCTCCTTAGAGGTGGAGGCCAACCATTTACCTCCCGCTCCGGACATATTCGGAGAAGGTCGAGGCGAGATGCGCGAGCTCAGCGTTGGAGCTTGAGTTCGGGATGGATAAGCAAAGGAGGAAGAAGGCGTAGGTGAGAAGGTGAATCCTTATCCCTTATATATAGGCGGACAAAACTATGCGTCCCCCACCGGCCTGGTAAAACTCACTTATCTCCCAAGAGTCACCATCAATGGCGCGGTTGGGTTACCCACGCACGTATTGATGAGAATCCCGGAATAAGGGGAACACGATCTCTGTTTCGACAAGACGTGCCAAGGAAACCGCTTCGCTAAACGTGCTGAGGTGGTATAGTAATTCAAACAAAGGCCTGGTGGCAGTGTGATGTCACGCCGCATAATGCGTCAGCAGATTGAGCTAGTGTATATTTTATTCTCTCTACCGTGGAATGTGGAAATTATTTTTGCAGAGCCGGACACTATCTTGGTGTTCATGATCTTCTCTGGATTATTCAAGGGAGGAATCCGCCTGGCAATGCCGAACATTATGCGCTACCGGACTTATCGCCATTGAAGACTGGTTCGAGGGCTACCGAGGAGTCCCGGATTAGGGGTGTCCGGACAGCGGACTATCATTATCCGCCGGACTCCAAGACTACGAAGATACAAGATTGAAGACTCCGGCTCGTGTCCGGATGGTACTTTCCTTGGCGTGAAAGGCAAGCTTGGCAATACGGATATGTAGATCTCCTACCATTGTAACCGACTCTGTGTAACCCTAGCCATCTCCGGTGTGTATATAAACCAGAGGGCTTTAGTCCGTAGGACAACATACATTACAACAATCATACCATAGGCTAGCTTCTAGGGTTTAGCCTCCTTGATCTCGTGGTAGATCTACTCTTGTACTACCCATATCATCAATATTAATCAAGCAGGACGTAGGGTTTTACCTCCATCGAGAGGGCCCGAACCTGGGTAAAAACATTGTGTCCCTTGTCTCCTGTTACCATCCGCCTAGACGCACAGTTCGAGACCCCCTACCCGAGACCCGCCGGTTTTGACACCGACACTCCTTTTTCAGGAGCTCATACCGGTCAGTGGCATTTTTTAACTCAATAGCCATTTCGGCTATCTTTTCCTCGCTTCGGCGTTGAGCAGCCTGTTCGGCTCTCAATTCCTCGGCCGCCTTTAGGGCAGCCGCATTGCTAACTCGGGCTTGCTCCTTGGATAGAGCAAGCTCCGCCCTCAGGGCCTCCACGGCAGCAGCACCATCTGCAGTCCGAACATATTACATTAATATGTGCCACCTTAATATTTTCCTATGCAATGGAAGGACAGGACACATACCTTGTGATTTATCCAGCCGCTCATTCATCAGAGTGATATCGGCATCAATTGACCCGATTTGCCTCGTCAGTTCGGCAACTTCAACGGACGGGCCGGTGGCCGGACCCACAGGTAACTGCACATATTTACAACACAAATCATTAGTTTATGATCCTCCGTTTGCTGCCTAGGGCAGACAACCAGAGTCTCAGGGGCCATTATCCATATGGAGCACACTACAGAGTGCCTCACAACAAAAGAAATAGTGGATTCTCCATTACATACCTCAAAGCCTCTGAGCAGGCTTGTCAATGCTTCATTCAAACCGCTTGTAGCGGATGAAATCTTCTTACGCATCGCGCTCATTAAAGAGCGGTGCTCCTCCAAGAGCACAGCTCGCTCCCGCAAGCCCGTCAGTACGTCCGGTCGGACATTGAACTGCGCCGGACTCTTCCCATCGCCCCCAATGGAGGCCTAGTGCTCCGGGTGTAAGGCGGCTGACGAATTGACTGTTGGCTTTGGCAGATCCGGACCCCTTTGTGACGATACCTCGGTGTCGCCCGCTTCATGATTCGGAGAAAGGGGTGGGGTTTCGCTCTCCATCATCTCCGGAGGAAGGTCCCCCGAAGACAAGCCCTGTTGAGAGGAGCTGCTGGCCGGACTGGAAAAAGTTGAACCCTGGTTATTGATCCAGGAGAAACATAGTACCTTCGGATCGTAAATTGACTTACAGCTCGGTGGAGGGCAGGCCCGTTGGAGGGCATGGTGCGGTGAGGAAGCCTGTCGGGGCAAGGTCTCCTGGGGTTGTCTTCTTCCCTAATTTGGACATCTCCGCCTCCAAATCTTCGGAGGCAGCCCTCTTCTTCCCGCGCGGGGACGAGGCCTTAGCCTCTCCTTCCTGACTATCATCCCTGAGGGAGGTGACAACTCCCCCGATCCGGATGCGTAGCGTGTGGGGTTCGGATTCTTCATCCCTCCCCTTGTCCGTCCCCGAGGGCATTCTGCTAAGTACCCGGTCGATTATCTTGGCCATAGAGGGGACGGGCGAGCCTTCGGGAAGCGGTGCCCGACACCTAATTCTCTCCGCCTTGCTGAGCCATTCCTGGACGCGGTTGATTGTCAGAACGAACAGTCATGATAAATACAAAACAGTGTGTCCGGTATCAAGGCTACTTACTTGGGTATCTAGGCGATTGCAACTTAGGCCCGCATCCTCGGTGGTGTCCGGAAATACTACTTCTGTCCGAAGAACAACTTGCACATCTCTTCGGGCTTCAAGCCGAAGAAGTGCTTCACAGTCCGCGGACCCTCCGGATTGAACTCCCACATCCGAAGAGGCCGGCATTGGCACGGCAACATCCGCCGGATTAACATCACTTGCATTATACTGACAAGGTTGATATCCCTCTCGAGAAGCTCCCGGATGCGGTTCTGCAGTATTGGTACATCACCTGCGGGCCCCCAATTACGTCCTACGTCAGTCCAGGATGCCAACTGCGACGGAGGGCCCGAGCGGAACTCAGGGGCGGCTACCCACTTTGTGCCCCTTGGGGCCGTAGCATAAAACCACCTCCGCTACCATACATCATATACTTCTGGGAAAGAACCCTCCGGCCATGGGGCATCGGCGTTTCTGCTTATTACACCACCGCTGCACTCCACATGTCGCCCCCCGATCATCTTCGGCTTCACATTGAAGGTCTTGAGCCATAAGCCGAAGTGCGGAGTTGTAACGCCCCGGAACTGATGCGCCAGGTGTCTTCCAATTATTCGCCGTCATTGTCATGTCATTTGCATGCGTGTTGCATTTTGCCATGTCATCATCTACATTGCATCATCATGTTTTTCAAAACTTGCATCCGTCCCAGTCTTCCCTCTCCTTCCGTTGTCCATTCCGAGCCCAGACAGACTCACACGCGCCCGCGGCACCTCCGAAATATTATTTTATAAGTGGCCGAAAATGAAGGAAATATGCCGTAGAGGCAATAATAAAGTTATTATTTATTTCCTTATATCATGATAAATGTTTATTATTCATGCTAGAATTGTATTAACCGGAAACATAATACATGTGTGAATATATAGACAAACAGAGTGTCACTAGTATGCCTCTACTTGACTAGCTTGTTAATCAAAGATGGTTATGTTTCCTAACCATGAACAAGGAGTTGTTATTTGATTAACAAGGTCACATCATTAGTTGAATGATCTGATTGACATGACCCATTCCGGTGGATTAGCACACGATCGTTTAGTATGTTGCTATTGCTTCCTTCATGACTTATACATGTTCCTATGACTATGAGATTATGCAACTCCCATTTACCGGAGGAACACTTTGTGTGCTACCAAATGTCACAACGAATCGGGTGATTATAAAGGTGCTCTCTGGTGTCTCCGAAGGTACTTGTTGAGTTTGCGATTTCGAGATTAGGATTTGTCACTCCAATGTCGGAGAGGTATCTCTGGGCCCTCTCGGTAATACACATCACTTAAGCCTTGCAAGCATTTCAACTAATGAGTTAGTTGTGAGATGATGTATTACGGAACGAGTAAAGAGACTTGCCGGTAACGAGATTGAACTAGGTATTGATACCGATGATCGAATCTCGGGCAAGTAACATACCGATGACAAAGGAACAACGATGTTGTTATGCGGTTTGACCGATAAAGATCTTCGTAGAAAATGTAGGAACCAATATGGGCATCCAGGTCCCGCTATTGGTTATTGACCGGAGACATCTCTCGGTCATGTCTACATTGTTCTCGAACCGTAGGGTCCGACGCTTAAGGTTTCGATGACAGTTATATTATGAGTTTATGTATTTTGATGTACCAAGGTTGTTCGAGTCCGGATATGATCACGACATGACGAGGAGTCTCGAAATGGTCGAAACATAAAGATTGATATATTGGACGGATATATTTGGGGCCGAAAGGTTCCGGAGAAGTTTGGAGCTCCGGAGGTTACTGGAACCCCGGGAGGTATATGGGCCTTATTGGGCCCATGTACGAGGAAGAGAGAAGGAACAAGGGGGGGCGCGCCCCAAGCCCAATCCGACTGGGGGGGGCCGGCCCCTTCCTTTCTCCTTCCCCTCTTCCTATTACTACTAGTAGTACTACTTCCTAATACTAGTACTCTTTCCTTCCCTCCAAATAAGATAAGGAAGAGAGGAAACCTACTTGGAGTAGGTTTCCCCTCCCTATGGCGCGCCCCTTGAGGTCGGCCACCTCCTCCTCCCTCCTTTATATACGGGGTAGGGGCACCCTAGGACACACAAGTTGATCATTGATCGTTCCTCGGCCGTGCGCGTGCCCTTCTCCACGATATTACACCTCGATCATATTGTAGCGGTGCTTAGGCGAAGCCTGCGACAGAGAACATCAAGATCGTCACCACGCCGTCGTCTTCGACGGAACTCCCCTCGGAGCCTCTCTTGGATTGGAGATCGAGGGTGCGCCATCGAGCTGTACGCGTGTCAAGAACTCGGAGGTGCCGAGTAACGGTGCTTGGATCGGTTGGACGGGAGGACGACGACTACTTCCTCTACGTTGCGTCAACGCTTCCGCTTCGGTCTACGAGGGTACATAGACTACACTCTCCCCTCTCATTGCTATGCATCACCATGATCTTGCGTGTGCGTAGGAAAAATTTTGAAATTACTACGTTCCCCAACAGTGGTATCAGAGCCTAGGTTTTATGGTTTGATGTTATATGCACGAGTAGAACACAAGTGAGTTGTGGGCGATATAAGTCATCCGCTTACCAAAGATGTCATACTTTGGTTCGGTGGTATTGTTGGATCAAGCGGCCGGACCAACATTACGCCAGACGCTTACGCGAGACTGGTTTTACCGCCGTGCTTTGCACACGGTGACTAGCGGGTGTCGGTTTCTCCAACTTTAGTTGAACCTGTGTAGCTACGCCCGGTCCTTGCGAAGGTTAAAACAGCATCAACTTGACAAACTATCGTTGTGGTTTTGATGTGTAGGTGAGATTGGTTCTTGCTTAAGCCCGTAGCAGCCACGTAAAACTTGCAACAACAAAGTAGAGGACGCCTAACTTGTTTTTGCAGGGCATGTTGTGATGTGATATGGCCAAGACATGATGCTATATTTTATTGTATGAGATGATCATGTTTTGTAACCGGTTATCGGCAATGGCAGGAGCCATATGGTTGTCACTTTATTGTATGAAATGCAACGCATCTGTAATTGCTTTACTTTATCACTAAGCGGTAGCGATAGTCGAGAAGCAATAGATGGCGAAACGACAACGATGCTACGATGGAGATCAAGGTGTCGCGCCAAAGGGCGATGGTGATCATGATGGTGCTTCAGAGATGGAGATCACAAGCACAAGAAGATGATGGCCATATCATATCACTTATATTGATTGCATGTGATGTTTATCTTTTATGCATCTTATCTTGCTTTGATTGACGGTAGCATTTTAAGATGATCTCTCACTAAAATTATCAAGTAGTGTTCTCCCGAGTATGCACCGTTGCCAAAGTTCGTCGTGCCCAGACACCACGTGATGATCGGGTGTGATAAGCTCTACGTCCATCTACAACGGGTGCAAGCCAGTTTTGCACACGCAGAATACTCAGGTTAAACTTGACGAGCCTAGCATATGCAGATATGGCCTCAGAACACGGAGACCGAAAGGTCGAGCGTGAATCATATAGTAGATATGATCAACATAAGATGTTCACCGTTGAAAACTACGCCATCTCACGTGATGATCGGTTATGGTTTAGTTGATTTGGATCACGTGATCACTTAGATGACGAGAGAGATGTCTGTCTAAGTGGGAGTTCTTAAGTAATATGATTAATTGAACTTAAATTTATCATGAACTTAGTCCTGGTAGTATTTTGCAAATTATGTTGTAAGATCAATAGCTTGCGTTGTTGCTTCATATGTTTATTTTGATATGTTCCTGGAGAAAATTGTGTTGAAAAATGTTAGTAGCAATGATGCGGATTGGATCCGCGATCTGAGGTTTATCCTCATTGCTGCATAGAAGAATTATGTCCATAATGCACCGCTAGGTGACAGACCTATTGCAGGAGCAGATGCAGACGTTATGAACGTTTGGCTAGCTCAATATGATGACTACTTGATAGTTTTGTGCACCATGCTTTATGGCTTAGAATCGGGACTTCAAAGATGTTTTGAACATCATGGACCATATGAGCTGTTCTAGGAATCGAAGTTAATATTTCAAGCAAATACCCGAGTTGAGAGATATGAAGTCTCCAACAAGTTCTATAGCTAAAAGATGGAGGAGAATCGCTCAACTAGTGAGCATGTGCTCAGATTGTCTGGGTACTACAATCGCTTGAATCAAGTGGGAGTTAATCTTCGAGATAAGATAGTGATTGATGAATTCTCTAGTCACCATCACCAAGTTAGTAGAACTTCATGATGAACTATAGTATGCAAGGGATGATGAAAATGATTCCCGAGCTCTTCGTGATGTTGAAATCGACGAAGGTAGAAATCAAGAAATAGCATCAAGTGTTGATGGTTGACAAGATCACTAGTTTCAAGAAAAGGGCAAAGGAAAGAAAGGGAACTTCAAGTAGATTGACAAGCAAGTTGTCACTCCCACGAAGAAGCCCAAAGCTGAACCAAAGCTGAAACCGAGTGCTTACATCGCAAAGGAAATGGTCATCGAAGCGAAATGCCCTAAATATTTGGTGGATAAGAAGGATGGCAAAGTGAAAAAGGGTATATTTGATATACTGGTGTTTGATGTGTGCTTTACTAGTGTTTATAGCAACCCTCGGTATTTGGTACTGGTTCAGGTTGCTAAGAGTAGTAACTCAAACGGAATTGCGAATAAAATGTAAACTAGTTAAGGGTGAAGTGACGATGTGTGTTGAAAGTAGTTTCAAGATTGATATGATCATCATTGTACACTCCCTATACTTTCGGGATTAGTGTTGAACCTAAATAAATGTTATTTGGTGTTTGCGTTGAGCATGAATATGATTTAATCGTGTTTATTGCAATACGGTTATTCATTTAAGTAAGAGAATAAACTGTTGTTCTGTTTACATGAATAAAACCTTATATAGTTACACACCCAATGAAAATGGTTCATTGGATCTCGATCATAGTGATACACATATTCATAATATTGAAACCAAAAGATGCAAAGTTAATAATGATAGTGCAACTTATTTGTGGCACTGCCGTTTAGGTCATATCGGTGTAAAGCGCATGAAGAAACTCCATGCTGATGGGATTTTGGAATCACTTGATTATGAATCACTTGATGGTTGCGAACCATGCCTCATGGGCAAGATGACTAAGACTCGTTCTCCGGAATAATGGAGCGAGCAACCGACTTATTGGAAATAATACATACCGATGTATGCGATCCAATGAGTGTTAAGGCTCATGATGGGTATCGTTATTTTCGACCTTCACAGATGATTTGAGCAGATATGGGTATATCTACTTGATGAAACATAAGTCTGAAATAGTTGAAAGGTTCAAAGAATTTCAGAGTGAAGTGGAAAAATCATCGTGACAAGAAAATAAGGTTTCTACGATCTGATCGCGGAGACAAATATTTGAGTTACGAGTTTGGTCTTCAATTAAAACAATGTGAAATAGTTTCACAAATTCATGCCATCTGGAACACCCCATCATAATGGTGTGTCCGAACGTCATAACCGTACTTTATTGGATATAGTACAATTTATGATGTTTCTTACCGATTTACAAATATCGTTTTGGGATCATGCATTAGAGACAGCTGCATTCACGTTAAATAGGGCACCATCTAAATCCGTTGAGACGGCACTATATGAACTGTGGTTTAGCAAGAAACCAAAGTTGTCATTTCTTAAAGTTTGGGGCTGCGATGCTTATGTGAAAAAGTTTCATCCTGATAAGCTCAAACCCAAATCGGAGAAGTGTGTCTTCATAGAATACCCAAAGGAAATTGTTGGGTACACCTTCTATCACAGATCCGAAGGCAAAAACATTCGTTGCTAATAAATGGTCCTTTCTAGAGAAGGAGTTTCTCTCGAAAGAAGTGAGTGGGAGGAAAGTAGAACTTGATAAGGTAATTGTACCTTCTCCCTTATTGGAAAGTAGTTCATCACAGAAATCTGTTCCTATGACTACTACACCAATTAGTGAGGAAGCTAATGATGATGATCATGTAACTTCAGATCAAGTTACTACCGAATCTCGAGGTAAACCAGAGTGAGATCCGCACTGAGTGGTACGGTAATCCTGTTCGAAGTCATGTAACTAGACCATGATGAACCTACAAACTATGAGGAAGCGATGATGAGCCCAGATTCGCGAAATGGCTTGAGGCCATGAAATCTGAGATGAGATCCATGTATGAGAACAAAGTGTGGACTTTGGTGGAGTTGCTCGATGATCGGCAAGCCATAGAAAATAAATGGATCTTCAAGAGGAAGACGGACGCCGATAGTAGTGTTACTATCTACAAAGCTAGACTTGTCGAAAAAGGTTTTGACAAAGTTCAAGATGTTGAATACAATGAGATTTTCTCACTCAGATCGATGCTTAAAAGTCTGTCGAATCATGTTAGCAATTGCCGCATTTTATGAAATCGGCAAATGGATAAACAAAACTGCATTCCTTAATGGAGTTATTAAAGAAGAGTTGTATGTGATGCAACCAAGAGGTTTTGTCGATCCTAAAGGTGTTAACGAAATGTGCATCTATGGTGGTGCAAGCATCTCGAGTTGGAATATACGCTTTGATAAGTTGATCAAAGATATAGTTTATACAGACTTGCAAAGTGAAGCCCGATTTACTAGAAAGTGAGTGGGAGCACTACAACATTTCGATAAGTATATGTGAATGACATATTGTAGATCGGAAATAATGTAGAATTATTACGCAAAGCATAAAGGAGTGTTTAAAAGGAGTTTTTCAAAGAAAGACCTCGGTGAAGCTGCTTACATATTGAGCATTAAGATCTATAGAGATAGATCAAGACGCTTGATAAGTTTTTTCAATGAGTATACCTTGACAAGATTTTGAAGTAGTTCAAAATGGAACAGTCAAAGAAAGAGTTCTTGCCTGTGTTACAAGGTGTGAAATTGAGTAAGACTCAAAACCCGACCACGGCAGAAGATAGAAAGAGAATGAAAGTCATTCCCTATGCCTTGGCCATAGGTTCTATAAAGTATGCCATGCTGTGTACCAGATCTATTGTATACCCTGCAATGAGTTTGGCAAGGGAGTACAATAGTGATCTAGGATTAGATCATTGGACAGCGGTCAAAATTATCCATAGTGGAATAAGGATATGTTTCTCGATTATGGAAGTGACAAAAGATTCGTCGTAAAGGGTTACGTCGATGCAAGTTTTGACACCGATCTGGATGACTCTAAGTCTCGGTCTAGATACATATTGAAAGTGGGAGCAATTAGCTAGAGTAGCTCCGTGCGAGCATTGTAGACATAAAAATTGCAAAATACATAACGGATCTGAATGTGAAAGACCCGTTGACTAAGATTCTCTCACAAGCCAAACATGATCACACCTAAGTACTCTTTGGGTGTTAATCACATAGCGATGTGAACTAGATTATGAATCTAGTAAACCCTTTGGATGTTGGTCACATGGCAATGTGAACTATGGGTGTTAATCACATGATGATGTGAACTATCGATGTGAATCACATGGTGATGTGATCTAGATTATTGACTCTAGTGCAAGTGGGAGACTGAAGGAAATATGACCTAGAGGCAATAATAAAGTTATTATTTCTTTCCTTATATCATGATAAATGTTTATTATTCATGCTAGAATTGTATTAACCGGAAACATAATACATGTGTGAATATATAGACAAACAGAGTGTCACTAGTATGCCTCTACTTGACTAGCTTCTTAAGCAAAGATGGTTATGTTTCCTAACCATGAACAAGGAGTTTTTACTTGATTAACAAGGTCACATCATTAGTTGAATGATCTGATTGACATGACCCATTCCGTTGGCTTAGCACACGATCGTTTAGTATGTTGCTATTGCTTCCTTCATGACTTATACATGTTCCTATGACTATGAGATTATGCAACTCCGTTCATCGGAGGAACACTTTGTGTGCTACCAAACGTCACAACGAATCGGGTGATTATAAAGGTGCTCTACAGGTGTCTCCGAAGGTACTTGTTGAGTTTGCGTATTTCGAGATTAGGATTTGTCACTCCGAATGTCGGAGAGGTATCTCTGGGCCCTCTCGGTAATACACATCACTTAAGCCTTGCAAGCATTTCAACTAATGAGTTAGTTGTGAGATGATGTATTACGGAACGAGTAAAGAGACTTGCCGGTAATGAGATTGAACTAGGTATTGGATACCGACGATCGAATCTCGGGCAAGTAACATACCGATGACAAAGGGAACAATGTATGTTGTTGTGCGGTTTGACCGATAAAGATCTTCGTAGAAAATGTAGGAACCAATATGGGCATCCAGGTCCCGCTATTGGTTATTGACCGGAGACATGTCTCGGTCATGTCTACATTGTTCTCGAACCGTAGGGTCCGTGACGCTTAAGGTTTCGATGATGCTTATATTATGAGTTTATGTATTTTGATGTACCAAGGTTGTTCGAGTCCGGATATGATCACGGACATGACGAGGAGTCTCGAAATGGTCGATACATAAATATTGATATATTGGACGGATATATTTGGACACCGGAAAGGTTCCGGAGAAGTTTGGAGCTCCGGAGGTCTGGAACCCCGGGAGGTATATGGGCCTTATTGGGCCCATGTAGGAGGAAGAGAGAAGGAACAAGGGAGGGGGCGCGCCCAAGCCCAATCCGAATTGGGGGGGCCCCCTTCCTTTCTCCTTCCCCTCTTGCTATTACTACTACTAGTACTACTTCCTAATACTAGTACTCTTTCCTTCCCCCTCCAAATAAGATAAGGAAAAGAGAGGGAAACCTACTTGGAGTAGGTTTCCCCCTCCCTATGGTGCGCCCCCCTTGAGGCCGGCCACCTCCTCCCTCCCTCCTTTATATACGGGGGTAGGGGGCACCCTAGGACACACAAGTTGATCATTGATCGTTCCTCGGCCGTGTGCGGTGCCCCCCTCCACGATATTACACCTCGATTATATTGTAGCGGTGCTTAGGTGAAGCCCTGCGATAGGAGAACATCAAGATCGCCACCACGCCGTCAGGTCTTGTGGAACTCCCCTCGAGCCTCTCTCTGGATTTGAGATCGAGGGTGCGCCATCGAGCTGTACGCGTGTCAAGAACTCGGAGGTGCCGGAGTAACGGTGCTTGGATCGGTTGGACGGGAGGACGACGACTACTTCCTCTCGTTGTGTCAACGCTTCGCTTCGGGTCACGAGGGTACATAGACTACACTCTCCCCTCTCGTTGCTATGCATCACCATGATCTTGCGTGTGCGTAGGAAATTTTTTGAAATTACTACGTTCCCCAACAGAAAAATGTTCTCGGAATGGGTCGAAACTTGGCGCGCGATCTTATTATAGTGTAGACAGAGCGCCTGTCGAGTTTCGTCGCATCCGGAGCCCGTTTGATAACCCAATCGTTAAACTTATAGCGGCGTCGTTGTCGGTCAAACGTCAGACATTTTCGGTCTCCGAAAACCATGTCGGGCTGCATTTCCCCCCTCTCCTCTCAGCCCAACCCTCCTACACAGCCCACTAGCCCACCTACCTGACCCTCCTCCGCTCTGAACCATCCGATCGAGATCGAACGGCTCCGAAATGGAGCTAATCCCCGAACCCTAGTCCCCTTTCCTATTTAAACACCTCCCCTTGCCAGATTTGGAAGCCTAGATTCCCCTATGTCTAGCCTCCCACCTCCCTCCTCATAATCCGCGCCCAGCCAGCACCCCGCCGCCACTTATTGCGCCCCCATCAGCCCGCCCCGCCGCCGGCGACGCGCGCAGCCAACCAGGCGCTGCCACGCCTTTCCCCTGGTCTCTCCCGCTGCCGCATCCCGCCGAGGCCCAGGCCAGGCCTGCCTCGGGCCAAACCGGGCCCCGATCGTGCCCGCAGGTGCCCAAGCCACCCCGCTGCTCCCGAGCCGTCCCGCTCGATCCAATCAGGAGCGGGAGTGCTCGCTGCCTTCCCCTGGCTCCGCGAGCCCACGCCGGCCGGCCACCGGAGCCCGCCGCCGGCGAGCACCTCCATCCAGGCCGGACTCCGTTGCCCTGCGCCTCCTTCCCCTTCGCCTACTCCCTCTTCTTCCTCTTCCCCGTACTCATCTCTCTCTCTCCCGTGGCTGTGCAGAGAACTCCATGGCGCCTCCGGCCATGGCGCCCCGATCTACGCGTCCGTGCCGCCCCAAGACGCCTTGTCGGCGGGAATGGATTCCCCATGCTCGGATCCACCGATTCCTGGCCTTCCCGATGCCCACCGGAGTCCCACGCCCCCTCGCCAGCGGTGTTGACTTCCGCCATGGCATTTCTATACGAGAGAAGGAGCCAACCCCGACCTGACAGTATTTTTTCGCGAGGTGAAAAAAACTGCCAAGTCCCTGAGATTGTTACATTGTGGTGCCTTGTTTGCGATGCCATATCTCCATGACCATAGCTCCGTTTCATGCATATAATATGTCAATTGTTCATTGGGAGATGCTCTCCATTTCATTCTATTGTGCCATGCTTGTTTGACATCATCTTGATGCCCTAATCATTGTCGCAAGAGTGCTATATGACGTTAACCTGCTAAAACTGTTATAACTTGACGATTTGTCTTTTTCGTTGCATTTTGTGTGTGCATCCTATGAGCATGAGCTCTACATGTGTTTTGTGCTACATCATGCCATATTTACAGTGGTGCAATCCATGTATTTTTGTGTTCCTCGTAGTGAGTGCATCGAGCTCGTGAAGTAGGGTACTTGTTGTTACCGTTTTGCTAGTCTGAATCTTCTATATCATGATGCTGTGTAAACCTGCTGCTACAAGTCATTCTATGCATAATCTGGAGATGTTCACTAAGGATGTTTTGTTATACATGTCATGCTCTATCCATTCATGCCCCTGGTTGCATTTATAGCTGCTTTAGCTTGTTATCTTGCTCCAAGCTTGCTAAATACTGTTGCTGTCAGCCTGTTAACATTAAGTTCAATGTTGCCATGATTGTTGTTAGTGATCCAAGCCTGCTATGAACTTTCTCTTGCCATGCTTAGCTTCATAAACATGTATTCTTACTATGCCTATTCATTCCATGTAATGCTCTGTGGTGAGTGGTACAAGCTCACCAACATGCCTACTTATTGTTGTTCCTGCCATGTATGAATCTGTCATATCATTTGCCATGTTTGCATGGATGATTCCATCTTTTCTATTGATCTTTAGAATTAGTTTAGTAAGGGAGTTTTGTTCTTTGTCTTTAGTATTAGCATGCCATGCCTTTGTTTGCCATGTTAAGTTCCTGTAACATGTTGTTTGATAGCTCTAAACATTGCAACCTGATGTTATTTCTGCTAAGCCTGAAACTGTTATTGTTTGCAATCTTGCCATGTCTTTTTGAGCATGTTCTAGTGATTTATGGAGATAGCTCAGTGTTCATGTTTTGTCATGCTTTACCTGTACTTCATGCCCATGTCTTTTGTTCTTATGTTGAGGTGCTGTAGCATATAGTTTGATGCTTGCTAGATGCCTAGTTGTTGTTTGACAGCCTGTCCTTTAAACTTGTATAGAGTGTATGTGTTGATCCGTTGCTCCGTTTTGAGTGTGCTCTATATGAAACTTGCTTGATTTTGCATGTAGTTTCATATTATCATGTTGCATCCATGTTTTGAGGTGTTTGATTGATGTTTGTATGCATTTTGCATCAATGCCATCTTCTAGGCCGTAGCTCCGAATCTAATGAACTTTATATGTAACTTGACTAGAATCTCGTGTAGATCATCTTGGTGCATCTTAACTTGCTGTTTAACAACTTGAACACAAGGTTTATTCAGTTCTGGACCAATTTCCAAATTTGCATGTGAGGACTTACCGGAATTGTTATATGTTGTTTCCGGCCTAATTTAAACTTGCTTTGATATGTTGTTCTTGTTTGCATCATCTTTTGCCATGAGTAGCTTCATGTAGCTTTGTCATGCACCATGCTTGGTTTTGCATCATGTCATGTATATGTGTGGTGTGTTTACCTTGTCGTGTGCTTCTTCTCGATAGTTCTCGTTTCGTTGTGATCATGAGGATTTGTTCGTCTACGCTCGGTTCGTCTTCGTGGCTTCATCTTCTTCATGGACTCGTTCTTCTTCCTTGAGGGATTTCAGGCAAGATGACCGCTACCCTGGATCTCACTACTATCATTGCTACGCTAGTTGCTTCGTTCTATCACTATGCTGTGCTTCCTATCACTTGTTCTTCAAGCCTCCCCAAATTGCCATGAACCTCTAACCTTTGACACCCTTCCTAGCAAACCGTTGTTTGGCTATGTTACCGCTTGCTCAGCCCCTCTTATAGCGTTGTTAGTTGAAGGTGAAGTTGAAGATTGCTCCATGGTGGACAGGATTATGTTGGGATATCACAATATCTCTTATTTAATTAATGCATCTATATATTTGGTAAAGGGTGGAAGGCTCAGCCTTATGCCTGGTGTTTTGTTCCACTCTTGTCGCCCTAGTTTCTGTCATACCGATGTTATGTTCCTGGATTTTGCGTTCCTTACCCGGTTGGGTGCTTTATGGGACCCCCTTGATAGTTCGCTTTGAATAAAACTCCTCTAGCAAGGCCCAACCTTGGTTTTACCATTTGCCTCACCACCACCTATACCTTTCCCTTGGGTCGGCCAACCCGAGGGTCATATTTATTTTAGCCCCCCGGGCCAGTGCTTCTCTAAGTGCTGGTCCGAACCGAGCGATGTCTGGCGCCCCCTGGGCAACCAGGGTCTATGCCAACCCAACGTCTGGCTCATCCGGTGTGCCCTGAGAACGAGATATGTGCAGCTCCTATCGGGATTTGTCGGCACATCCGGGCGGCTTTGCTGGTCTTGTTTTACCATTGTTGAAATGTCTTGTAACCGGGATTCCGAGACTGATCGGGTCTTCCTGGGAGAAAGTATATCCTTCGTTGATCGCGAGAGCTTATCATGGGCTAAGTTGGGACACCCCTGCAGGGTATTATCTTTCGAAAGCCGTGCCCGCGGTTATGGGGCAGATGGGATTTTGTTAATATCCGGTTGTAGATAACCTGACACCAGATAAGAACTAAAACCCATCAACCGCATGTGTAGCCGTGATGGTCTCTTCTCGGCAGGGTCCGGGAAGTGAACACAGTTTTGGGTTGTGTTTGACGTAAGTAGGAGTTCAGGATCACCTCTTGATCATTACTAGTTGACGACCGTTCCTTTGCTTCTCTTCTCGCTCTTATTTGCGTATGTTAGCCACCATATATGCTTAGTCGCTGCTGCAACCTCACCACTTTATCCCTTCCTTTCCCATTAAGCTTTGCTAGTCTTGATACCCATGGTAATGGGATTGCTGAGTCCTCGTGGCTCACAGAGTACTACAACAATAGTTGCACGTACAGGTTATGCGATGATCATGACGTGAGAGCGATGTTTGCTTGTTTTGGAGTTCTTCTTCTACTTCTTCTTCGATCAAGGGATAGGTTCCAGGTTGGTAGCCTGGGCTAGCAGGGTGGATGTCATTTGAGTTTATGTTTGTGTTTCATCCGTAGTCGAATGGTGCTCTTATGTAATATGAAGTTGTATTCGTGTGGCATTATATGCCTTATGTATGTATCCTTATCTATTATGTAATGTTGATGTAATGATATCCACCTTGCAAAAGTGTCTTCAAGATGTGCTTCTATCCTTGGTGGGACCTTCGAGTTCCTTTAGGATAGGGTCGCATCTTGGGCGTGACAAGTTGGTATCAGAGCCTCGACCGACCTTAGGAGCCCCCATTGATTGATCGTGTAGTTTGGCCGTTGTTGAGTCTAGAAGAAAACTGATTTCTGAGTCTAGTTATATCGGAGAGTAGGAATTCTTTTTACTCCTCAGCCTCTTCGTCGCTCTGGTGAGGAATCTTGGCGTAGGTGTTTTGAATTACTCCTCTTCCCATTCAAATTTTTCTTTAGGTTCACGTAGTTGGTTTTTCGGTCGTTCGTTCTCAGCTCTTTTCATCCGGTGCATTTCTCGTCAAGTTGACTCGAGCCTCTTCATCATTGCCAAGTTCAATCCTCAGTTGTTTTCTTTTCCCACCCGCCCACCCTTTTCCTTCTTGGAGCCGGAGTCCGTAATCGAGTATCCATCCTACTCGTGCGAAGTCTTTGTTTTCTTTCCTCAATAATTTCAACCGGTGTTTTCTCTTCAAGATATTCGTCGGTTCCCCCTTCCAAGTTACCTTTGTTTTTTCTCGCCCTCCCACCCTCTTCTTCCCGTAGACTGAGTCTGTTTCGACCATCAATTTAATTCGTGTGGAGCATCTTCAGTTTTTTTTCGTCAATTGTTTAAACCGGTGAATTCTCGTTTTGTTCGACATTCATGATCTCCTTTTCTTTTTCCGGTGCACTCAATTCAAGTTTTTCGGGTTGATCACATTCTTTTCCTTGGATCAAGTGTTTTCCCTGTTCGTTCACCCCTCGCCAGTTTATCCTTCCGAAGTGCTCAAGATAACTCAGGAGATTCGTCTGTGTTCCGATTACTTCGAGGTTGTCACCTCATTCAAATATTTCAATTGTTCCGGTGCATCATCTACCTATTCAACAATCCTTTTCAACAGTGTTTTTCTCTTTAGTGGACCCTAACCCACAGGTCTTTTCCCAGGATCTTACCTGACTCTTCTAATTCCCCCGGAGTTATTCTCAATTCTTTTCAAGTGTGATGTAAGAATGAATTTCATCAGTCACATGCCTTCTCCAAGATCGCTTTCAAATTCTTTTCATTGTTGCCTCAACCTCTTCGCTCTTTCGTTCCCCCGGAGTGCCTTACCAAATGTTGGTGGTGTTTCTCATCGTCATTTGAAGACCGAAGAAGAGTGCTTCCTCTAAATCTTGTCTTTTCTCTCGAAGTTTCGTGGTTCTAGCTTCATGTTACCCTCTCGAATTATTCCGTTTGTCGGAAATTCCTTTTTCTCAACCATCCGGAGTATTTCAAGAGTTGATTTATGTTTCGTTTCACCGGAGGCCATCATTCTAGCTATCGTTACCCAATTATCCCGGCGCATCTGTCAAGTATCCTTATCAGCTCGTTATCTCTTTGTTCTTTTGCATCTAAATTCCCTCTAGCATATATATTCTTCTAATTCTTCCAGGTGATTCATTCTCTTTCATCAGTCATTTTTGAATTCTTACGGTGGTTCGTTCAAGATTCTTTTTCCTTGATTATCATTTTAATTAATTCGTTCTTTCCAATCCTACCAGTGGTTCATGAAGACTTTCTCAAGTTTTGTGCTATACCCACCTTAATCCTTTTCAAGAAGAATAAGTAGTATGCAAAATCCATTGCTTGTCATCAATTATAAGCATACAATAAGTCTTATTATTATTTCCTCAAAGTGATTAATCCCTTCCTTCGGAGTTTGTTCGTGAGGAATAAATTCTAGTTCCAAGTGTTTTCATCTTTTCTTTTCTAGAGTTCAAATTTCCTCGGCCATTTCGTCAGATCCTCCATCTAAATCATCGCAAGGCTCATCTTATTCTTTTTTTCCTTCATTCTATCTCATCATCCTTTTGTTACCGAAGTTCTTCACAGTGGATCGTCATGATTTAATTCATTCTTCAAAGAGTTCATCAAGATTCTAATGGAAGGAGCTCAAGTATCCTTCTTCTTGCTTCTCGAGGTGCAATTAATTCTTCGTAATTTTGAAGAGGAGTTTTGAATTTCTTCGTTCTTCTCAGCTATCCAATCATTTCAGTTTGTGGCCGATTATGAACTTATGATCATAAGATGTTACCATAAGACCACAACAAGCTTATTCTTTTCGTTGTTGATTTTCTCAACAACCCCGTCTAAACCTTCCTTCTAAAGATGCTTTCAATTTCATTCGTGGCACAAGTTGTCATTTTCTTCTCCGTTCTTTTCATTCAACTCTTTCAATTTTTTCAGGAGGTTTTGTGTCACATCTTCATCAAGTATCATTCCATCCTCTCAAGCTCGTGTTCTATTCCTCCATGTTTCAGCCGAAGTGCTACCTAAATTATTTCATTCTTATTCCATTTCTTTCTTGTTCTAACCGGAGTGGTTTCATAGTCTATCTAATTTCGTGAGCTTTCGATTCTCGTCATCCTCGTCGTTCCTCTCTTCTTCTCGAGTGCTCTCGACTCTTTACTTCTTCTCTTGAGTTCTTGTTTCACCTCATCCCTTTTCCCTTCCGTCTCAGTCCTAAGATCTCAGGACGAGATCTCTTGTTAGTGGAGGAGTGTTGTAACGCCCCGGAACTGATGTGCCAGGTGTCTTCCAGTTATTCGCCGTCATTGCCATGTCATTTGCTTGCGTGTTGCATTTTGCCATGTCATCATCTGCATTGCATCATCATGTTTTTCAAAACTTGCATCCGTCCCAGTCTTCCCGCTCCTGCCGTTGTCCGTTCCGAGCCCAGACACACTCGCACGCGCCCGCGGCACCTCCGAAATATTATTTTATAAGTGGCCGAAAAATGTTCTCGGAATGGTTCAAAACTTGGCGTGCGATCTTATTATAGTGTAGACAGAGCGCCTGTTGAGTTTCGTCGCATTCGGAGCCAGTTTGATAGCCCAATCGTTAAACTTATAGTGGCATCGTTGCCGGTCAAACGTCGGACGTTTTCGGTCTCCGAAAACCATGTCGGGGTGCATTTCTCCCCTCTCCTCTCAGCCCAACACTCCTACACAGCCCACTAGCCCACCTACCTGACCCTCCTCCGCTCCGGACCGTCCGATCGAGATCGAACGGCTCCGAAATGGAGCTAATCCCCTAACCCTAGTCCCCTTTCCTATTTAAACACCTCCCCTTGCCAGATTTGGAAGCCTAGCTTCCCCTACCTCTAGCCTCCCACCTCCCTCCTTGGAATCCGCGCCCAGCCAGCACCCCGCCGCCACTTGTTGTGCCCCCATCGGCCAGCCCCGCCGCCGGTGACATGCGCAGCCAACCAGGCGCTGCCACGCCTTTCCCCTGGTCTCTCCCGCTGCCAAGCAGCTCGCCGAGGCCAGGCCAGCCCCCCGGGCGAACTGGCCCCGACCGCGCCCGCAGGTGCACAAGCCGCGCCGCTATTCCCGAGCCGTCCCGCTCGATCCAATCAGGAGCGGGAGCGCTCGCCGCCTTCCCCTGGCTCCGCGAGCCAACGCCGGCCGGCCACCGGAGCCCGCCGCCGGCGAGCACCTCCGTCCAGGCCGGACTTCGTTGCCCTGCTCCTCCTTCCCCTTCACCTACTCCCTCTTCTTCCTCTTCCCCGTACTCATCTCTCTCTCTCCCGTGGCTGTGCGGAGAACTCCATGGCGCCGCCAGCCATGGCGCCCCGATCTACGCGTCTGTGCCGCTCCAAGACGCATTGTCGGCGGGAATGGATTCCCCATGCTCGGATCCACCGATTCCCGGCCTTCCCGATGCCCACCGGAGTCCCTCGCCCCCTCGCCGCCGGTGTTGACTTCCACCATGGCAGTTCTGTATGAGAGAAGGAGCCAACCCCGACCTGACAGTTTTTTTCGCGAGGTGAAGAAAACGGCTGTCCCTGAGATTGTTACATTCTGGTGCCTTGTTTGCGATGCGATATCTCCATGACCATAGCTCCAATTCATGCATATAATATGTCAAATTGTTCATTGGGAGATGCTCTCCATTTCATTCCATTGTGCCATGCTTTTTTAACATCATCTTGATGCCCTAATCATTGTCGCAAGAGTGCTATATGATGTTAACCTGCTGAAACTGTTATAACTTGATGATTTGTCTTTTTCGTTGCATTTTGTGTGTGCATCCTATGAGCATGAGCTCTACATGTGTTTTGTGCTACATCATGCCATCTTTACAGTGGTGTAATCCATGTATTTTTGTGGTCCTTGTAGTGAGTGCATCGAGCTCGTGAAGTAGGGTACTGGCTGTTACTGTTTTGCTAGTCTGAATCTTCTACGTCATGATGCTGTGTAAACCTGCTGCTACAAGTCATTCTATGCATAATCTGGAGATGTTCACTAAGGATGTTTTGTTATACATGTCATGATCTATCCATTTGTGCCCCTGGTTGCATTTATAGCCGCTTTAGCTTGTTATCTTGCTCCAAACTTGCTAAATAATGTTGTTGTCAGCCTGTTAACATTAAGTTTAATGTTGCCATGATTGTTGTTAGTGATCCAAGCCTGCTATGAACTTTCTCTTGCCATGCTTAGCTTCATAAACATATATTCTTACTGTGCCTATTCATTCCATGTAATGCTCTGTGGTGAGTGGTACAAGCTCACCAACATGCCTACTTATTGTTCCTGCCATGTATGAATCTGTCATATCATTTGCCATGTTTGCATGGATGATTCCATCTTTTCTGTTGATCTTTAGAATTAGTTTAGTAAGGGAGTTTTGTTCTTTGTCTTTAGTATTAGCATGTCATGCCTTTGTTTGCCATGTTAAGTTCCTGTAACATGTTGTTTGATAGCTCTAAACATTGCAACCTGATGTTATTTCTGCTAAGCCTGAAACTGTTATTGTTTGCAATCTTGCCATGTCTTTTTGAGCATGTTCTAGTGATTTATGGAGATAGCTCAGTGTTCATGTTTTGTCATGCTTTACCTGTACTTCATGCCCATGTCTTTTGTTCTTATGTTGAGGTGCTGTAGCATATAGTTTGATGCATGCTAGATGCCTAGTTGCTGTTTTGAACAGCCTGTCCTTTAAACTTGTATAGAGTGTATGTGTTGATCTGTTGCTCCGTTTTGAGTGTGCTCTATATGAAACTTGCTTGATTTTGCATGTAGTTTCATATTATCATGTTGCATGCATGTTTTGAGGTGTTTGCTTGATGTTTGTATGCATTTTGCATCAATGCCATCTTCTAGGCCGTAGCTCCGAATCTAATGAACTTTATATGTAACTTGACTAGAATCTCGTGTAGATCATCTTGGTGCATCTTAACTTGCTGTTTAACAACTTGAACATAAGGTTTATTCAGTTATGGACCAATTTCTAAATTTGCATATGAGGACTTATCGGAATTGTTATATGTTGTTTCCGGCCTAATTTAAACTTGCTTTGATATGTTGTTCTTGTTTGCATCATCTTTTGCCATGAGTAGCTTCATGTAGCTTTGTCATGCATCATGCTTAGTTGTGCATCATGTCATGTATATGTGTGGTGTGTTTAATTTGTCGTGTGCTTCTTCTCGATAGTTCCCGTTTCGTTGCAATCGTGAGGATTCGTTCGTCTACGCTCGGTTCGTCTTCGTGGCTTCCTCTTCTTCATGGACTCGTTCTTCTTCCTTGTGGGATTTTAGGCAAGATGACTGCTACCCTGGATCTCACTACTATCATTGCTATGCTAGTTGCTTCGTTCTGTCGCTATGCTGCGCTTCCTATCACTTGTTCTTCAAGCCTCCCCAAATTGCCATGAACCTCTAACCTTTGACACCCTTCCTAGCAAACTGTTGTTTGGCTATGATACCGCTTGCTCAGCCCCTCTTATAGCGTTGTTAGTTGAAGGTGAAGTTGAAGATTGCTCCATGGTGGACAGGATTATGTTGGGATATCACAATATCTCTTATTTAATTAATGCATCTATATATTTGGTAAAGGGTGGAAGGCTCGGCCTTATGCCTGGTGTTTTGTTCCACTCTTGCCGCCCTAGTTTCCGTCATACCGGTGTTATGTTCCCGGATTTTGCATTCCTTACGCGGTTGGGTGATTTATGGGACCCCCTTGACAGTTCGCTTTGAATAAAACTCTTCCAGCAAGGCCCAACCTTGGTTTTACCATTTGCCTCACCACCACCTATACCTTTCCCTTGGGTCGGCCAACCCGAGGGTCATCTTTATTTTAGCCCCCCCCCCCCCCGGGCCAGTGCTTCTCTAAGTGTTGGTCCGAACCAAGTGATGTCCGACACCCCCTGGGCAACCAGGGTCTATGCCAACCCGACGTCTTGCTCATCCGGTGTGCCCTGAGAACGAGATATGTGCAGCTCCTATCGGGATTTGTCGGCACATCCGGGCGGCTTTACTGGTCTTGTTTTACGATTGTCGAAATGTCTTGTAACCGGGATTCCGAGACTGATCGGGTGTTCCTGGGAGAAGGTATATCCTTCGTTGATCACGAGACCTTATCATGGGCTAAGTTGGGACAACCCTGCAGGGTATTATCTTTCGAAAGCCGTGCTCGCGGTTATGTGGCAGATGGGATTTTGTTAATATCCAGTTGTAGATAACCTGACACCAGATACGAATTAAAACGCATCAACCGCATGTGTAGCCGTGATGGTCTCTTCTCGGCGGGGTCCGGGAAGTGAACATGGTTTTGGGTTGTGTTTGACGTAAGTAGGAGTTCAGGATCACCTCTTGATCATTACTAGTTGATGACCGTTCCTTTGCTTCTCTTCTCGCTCTTATTTGCGTATGTTAGACACCATATATGCTTAGTCGCTGCTGCAACCTCACCACTTTATCCCTTCCTTTCCCATTAAGCTTTGCTAGTCTTGATACCCATGGTAATGGGATTGCTGAGTCCTCGTGGCTCACAGATTACTACAACAACAGTTGTAGGTACAGGTTATGCGATGATCATGACGTGAGAGCGATGTTTGCTTGTTTTGGAGTTCTTCTTCTACTTCTTCTTCGATCAAGGGATAGGTTCCAGGTCGGCAGCCTGGGCTAGCAGGGTGGATGTCGTTTGAGTTTCTGTTTGTGTTTCATCCGTAGTCGGATGGTGCTCTTATGTAATATGAAGTTGTATTCGTGTGGCATTGTATGCCTTATGTATGTATCCATATCTATTATGTAATGTTGATGTAATGATATCCACCTTGCAAAAGCGTCTTCAAGATGCGCTTCTATCCTTGGTGGGACCTTCGAGTTCTTTTAGGATAGGGTCGCATCTTGGGCGTGACAGGGGTGATGTGGAGAAAAGCCTCGCACACGATAATGAACGACGAGATATGGACGATGGCGTCTGGAGCCAGATCATGAAAATCCAACCCATAATATAACATGAGCCCCCTCACGAAGGGATCGAGGGTGAAACCCAAACCGCGGAGGAAGTGTGGGACGAAAACAACACACTCGTTGGGCTCCGGCGTAGGGATGACCTGCCCTGGAACACGGAGCATGTGCTGGATATCTGCGGTTAGGTATCCGACCTTCCTAAGTTTTGCAATGTCCTTCTCTTTGATCGAGTAGGCCAACCACCGGCCTTGAGGGTCGGATCCGGACATATTGGAGGATTCCGGCGAAGTGGAGCTTGGGCTTTGGGGGTTAGAACTCAAGGTGCGAGAAGGCGCGATGAAGGTGAAAAAAGAGGCGTAGGTCTCGACCCCTTTATAAAGAAGGTGAATATCAAGAGTCCCCGGTGTGACCGTTTGAGGCTTATCGAAAAACACACGGGGCTATACCAACAGCCGTCGTGGGGTCACGCACGCTCATATTGATGGAAAATCCCGTAATAAAAGGGACACGATCTCTGCCTCGACGGGACGTGCCAATAAAACCGCCTCGTAACACGAGTCGTTGTGGGATAGGGAACGACAGTTCGCGTTGGACCGAGCCACGATGCAAGGGCATGACGCACAAAGATTGCCAGCAAATCAGATCTATGCCATGTGAAGATCATCTTGCAGATCCGGACACGGCCTACATGTTCGATAACCACTTTGGAGAATTCGGAGGGGGAACCCGCCTTGCAATGCCGAAGATAATACTGCGCGCCGAACTCGACGTCATTGAAGCCTGGTTCAGGGGCTACTGAGGGAGTCCTAGATTAGGGGGTATCCGGACAGCCGGACTGTGTACAACGTCCGGACTATTGAAGCGTGAAGATACAATACTCAAGACTTCGGCCCGTGTCCGGATGGGACTCTCCTTTGCGTGGGAGGCAAGCTTGGCGATCCGGATATTATATTTCCTTCCTTGTAACCGGCTCCATGTAAACCCTAGCCCTCTCCGGTGTCTATATAAACCGGAGAGGTTGGTCCTTAGAAGGCCGATCACAATTACATTCATACCATCATAGGCTAGCTCTTAGGGTTTAGCCTCTGCGATCTCGTGGTAGATCTACTCTTGTACTACCCATATCATCAATATTAATCAAGCAGGAAGTAGGGTTTTACCTCCATCGAGAGGTCCCGAACCTGGGTAAACATCTGTGTCCCTTGCTTCCTGTTACCATCAGCCTTGACGAACAGATCGGGACCCCCTACCCGAGATCCGCTGGTTTTGACACCGACACCCGCAACATCAATAGCTGGGTTGATTTCACTGAAGCCTTCACCCACAACTTCACCAGCACGTACAAGCGGCCTCCTAAGCCCCGACAGCTCTCCTCAGCGCCCAAGGGCCCGCAGCATCGACCGCGACTACCTCACGCTACGAGCCGAGCAAGAACTCCTCGTGAGGGCGCACGAGGTGCAAAGCTATCGAATATTTTCACCGCGGGTGCCAAGAAGGCACCTCCTCTCAGCACCGACTTCTGCGACGAGCTGCGACTCTCGATTTAACCATCGATCATAGCCGACAAGCACGCCACGGACGACTCCTCCATGAAGGTGGAGATCCTAGTTGATGCATCCAGCAAGGTGGCCCCTCAGGCTCCTCGGACTCCGGCTGGTGACACCAGTCGGCGACAGCAGCCAAGCGACAACAAGCGCAAGGCTATGCACCCGGCTTCTACCAGCCGACGGGTGGCGACAGTCAAAGACCAGCAGCCAGAGGGGCAGCCTCCGCCCAAGCGTCAAAAGGGCGGCAAGCCCAACTGGTTGCCCGCTTTCTCATACGATCAGACCCTCGATGCGCCCTTCAAGTTTCACAGTGGCGCGAAGCCGTCCAACCACACCACTGGGAAGTGCCATTGGCTCACCAAAATCGCCAAGGGAGATGGACTCCCGCCTCCTCCGCCTGCCGGCCCGCCACCTCCTCCGACCCGGCAGCCGGCGGTTCGGCCAGTCTGTGCCATACAAGATGAGTACCCAGAGGAGCACGGAGCTTATGTTGTCTTCACCAGTGTGGCCGATGACAGAAGCAGCAGACGGCTGCAACAACAAGAAGTACGAGCAGTGGCCTCAGAAACTCCAGAGTTCATGCATTGGTCTGAAAAGCCCATCAGTTGGAGCAGGGACGACCACCCGGAGGTGATGTCCTCCCCTGGTTCCTACACCCTGGTCCTAGATGCTACCTTTGCAACCGAGAGGCGGGCAGCTCGTTTCTCCAGAGTCCTGATAGATGGCGGCAGCAGCATCAATATCCTGTATCGTGACACGATGGAGAAGTTGGGAATCCAGCAGAAGCAGCTCCACCCCAGTTGGACTGTATTCCATGGCATAGTCCATGGCCTTTCCTGCTCACCAATCGGCAAGACCCAGATTGATGTCCTCTTTGGAGACAAGAATCACTTCCGCCGAGAGCCAGTTTGGTTTGAGGTGGTGGACCTTGAGAGCCCCTACCATGCGCTACTTGGCCGGCCTTCTCTAGCCAAGTTCATGGAGGTCCCCCACTATGCTTACCTCAAGATGAAGATGCTGAGTACCAAGGGAATCCTGACCGTAGTCGGAGACTACAAGAAGTCGTCCGCCTGCGCTGCAGACAGCAGTCGCTGGCCGAGTCCCTTGTGATTGTAGCTGAGAAGCGGCTCCTTGACCGGGTTGTGGCGATGGCAGGCAAGAAGCCGGAGATGTCACCCATCCCCAAGGAGTCGGAGGTCGAGGGCTCGTTCAAGCCGGTGAAGGAAACAAAGAAGATACCCTTGGACCCAGAGCACCCGGAGAGGCACGCTGTCATAGGTGCAAACCTCGATAGCAAATAGGAAAGCGAGCTCGTTGATTTCCTCCATGAGAATCGGGACATCTTTGCATGGTCTCCCAAAGACATGCCGGGTGTTCCGACGGATTTTGCCGAGCACAAGTTACATGTCCGACCTAACGCCAAGCCGGTCAGGCAGCCCTTGCGCCGCTTGTCGAAAGAGAAGAGAAGAGTTGTCGGAGAAGAGATAGCCCGGCTTCTAGCAGCGGGCTTCATCATGGAAGTATTTTTTCCAGAATGGTTGGCCAACCCAGTTCTTGTGCTGAAGAAGAATAAGCAGTGGTGCATGTGTATTGATTATACCAGCCTCAACAAAGCTTGCCCCAAAGACCCCTTTGCCTTGCCAAGAATTGACCAAGTAATAGACTCCACAGCCGGATGCGAGCTGCTGAGTTTTTTGGATGCGTACTCAGGGTACCATCAGATCAAGCTGGACCTAGCCGCCAGGCTGAAGACCGCCTTCATCATGCCATTCGGAGCCTTCTGCTACCTGACCATGACGTTCGGCTTGTGGAATGCTGGCGCCATGTTTCAGCGTTGCATGCAGAAGTGTCTCCTCAAGCAACTCGGCAGAAACGCCCACGTTTACATGGACAATGTGGTGGTGAAGACGGAGAAGCATGGCACGCTATTGGAAGACCTCAAGGAGACATTTGAGAACCTGCGCCGATTTCAGATCAAGCTCAACTCGGAGAAATGCGTCTTTGGAGTACCAGCCGGCCAGCTTCTCGGCTTTCTGGTCTCAGAGCGCGGCATAGAGTGCAACCCTGTGAAGATCAAGGCCATTGAGAAGATGGAGGTGCCCACCCGACTGCTGGACGAGCAGAAGTTTACCAGCTGCCTGGCATCAATCAGCCGTTTCATCAGTCGGCTGGGCGAGAAGGCCCTTCCCCTGTACCATCTCATGAAGAAGACCACTTTTTTCGAGTGGAACAACAAGGTGGACGAAGCTTTTCTCCAGCTCAAGAAGATGTTGACCACCCCGCCTATCTTGGCGGCTCCGACTGATAAAGAGCCCATGCTCCTCTACATCGCCGCTACCAGTCGGGTGGTCAGCACAGTCATAGTGGTGGAAGGCAAAAAGGAGGGCAGAGCATTGCTGGCCTAGAGGCCGGTGTATTACTTGAGTGAAGTACTGTCCGCCTCCAAGCAAAACTACCCCCACTATCAGAAGATGTGCCATGGTGTGCACTTTGCCGCCAAGAAGCTGAAGCCTTACTTTCAAGAGCACCCAATCGTTGTTCGTGACTACTCCGCTTGTCGAGATCATTGAAGCCGAGATGCCTCGGCCGAGTGGCCAAATGGGCCATTGATCCGCCCCTACACCATCTACTACCAGCCCCGCACCGCCATTAAGTCACAAGCGCTCGCCGACTTCCTCGCCGACCGACAAGACCGATACGCCGCCGCCAGCCAGACTCTACCATTGGCGGATGCACTTTGATAGTTCAAAGATGCACACGGTGCAGGAGCCGCATCGCCCTCACCTCTCCCAAAGGCGATAAGCTCAGATATGTGCTGCAAATCCACTTTGCCGCCTCCAACAACGTAGCTGAATACGAGGCACTCATACACGGGCTCCGGATTGCCAAGGAACTCGGCATTTGCCAGATCCTGTGCTATGGTGACTCCGACTTTGTGGTCAGGCAGTCGTCAGGCGACTGGGATGCCAAGGATGCAAATATGGCAAGCTACCGTTTCCTCGTATAGCAACTCAGTGGATATTTTGACGGGTGCGAGTTCCTCCATGTGACAAGAAACGACAACGAGCAAGCAGATGCACTGGCACGGGTTGGCTCCACCCGGCAAGCAATACCACCGGCGCCGCCTCGGCGCCTCCGCCGCCCGGCTGTCCACCAAAGTCTGACTCCATCTTCGTGCTGGCCCCTCCTGAAGCAGTCGGATCCGACTTGAGGTCCCCAGAAGCCGGCACGAGGACTTCGGCAGGCAGCCCGGGAACTTCAGAGCCCGGGCCGGGGACTTCTTCAACTCAGCAGGCGGCAGCCAACTCCAACCCGCCGCCTCCCGGCCCAACCGCCCTTATACAAGTTGCAGTCGTGGCAGTCGAAAAATAGCAGCACCTTCATGGGCTCAACCCATCCTCAATTTTCTGGTGAACAAAGAGCTGCCGACTGACGAGATCCTAGCCCGAAACTGCAACGGCGGGCAGCAGCATACACCATAGTCAACAAAGAACTGGTACGACGCAGTGTCACTGGTGTGTACCAGCGCTAAGTGCAGCCGGACCAGGGTCAAGCAATCCTCAAAGATATCCACCAGGGCGAATGTGGTCACCACGCGGCTTCAAGATCACTTGTTGCCAAAGCTTTCCGCCATGGTTTCTTCTGGCTGACTGCTCTAGAAGACGCCAAAGAGTTGGTCCAGAAATGTAAAGGGTGCCAGAAGTTCCGTTCCAAGCCACACTTACCGGCTTCTGCACTCAAGACCATTCACATTGCCTGGCCCTTTGCCGTTTGGGGGCTAGATATGATGGGGCCGTTCAAGACGGCCCGTGGTTGCATGACTCATTTACTTGTCGCTGTGGACAAGTTCACCAAGTGGATAGAAGCAAAGCCAATCAAGAAGCTGAATGGGCCGACTGCCGTGACTTTCATCGCCGACATCACCAATCGGTACGGCATACCACACAGCATCATCACCGACAACGGCACAAACTTCGCCAAAGGAGCTTTGGCTCGTTTCTGCGCGACGCAGGGCATCCGACTGGACTTAGTGTCCATTGCCCATCCGCAGTCAAACGTCCAAGTGGAGCAAGCAAACTGCCTCATTCTGTCCGGCATCAAGCCCCGACTGGTCGAGCCTCTAGAGCGTTCGGCCGGCTGCTGGCTCGATGAGCTGCCGGTCGTCCTCTGGAGCCTGCGCACAACTCCGAACAGGTCAACCGGCTTCATGCCCTTCTTCCTCATCTACGGTGCTGAAGCCGTCATCCCGACGGACATAGAATTCGACTCCCCACGAGTCACCATGTACACTGAGGCGGACGCCAAGGAGGCACGAGAAGACGACGTCGATCTGCTGGCGCGCGCCCACCAAGGAAACAAGAAGATCAAAAATAAAAGAAGTAAGAAACTTACTCGAATGGCGGCTCGCGAATCCAAGAATGCCTCGTTGCATCGCTTGAGGGCTTCGGCTTTAGCTTGGAGTTTGGCCTGGACATCGAGGGCCGCCTGGTTCAAGGCTCCCGTCCCGCCTCCGCGTACCCAGCCGGTGGGCGCGGCGCTGGTTGCCTCGGTGTCGGGGACCGACGAACTCGCTGCCCCGGTCTCCAATGGCCGTGGTGCCGAGGCCGCCTTCGAAAGACGGCAGCGCACGGGTGTGCGGTCCTCAGGAGTTAGGCTCGTTACCACTTTGTTCCCGGCTGGTGGCACCGGCGGGGCACCCGGCTGGCCGTCTTGCGCCCCGCTGGTCGGCGATGGCGGAGGCATGATGACGTCCGGCATGGCCACGTCGCCGCCCTCCCTCTCCATGATCGGCTGCTCGTTGCCGGCTCCCCCAGTTGTCGCCACAAACTTTGGCGGAGGCGGCGCGGAATTGAGGAGGGTCACGAACAGCGGCTCCTAGCGGCGCGCGACCTCTGCAAGCCGCTCCTTCTCCGCGACGTTAGCCTCCGCCTGCGCTAGTTTCCTCGCCATGGACGCTGCCGCCTTGTCAGCCTCCGCCTTCTCCAGGCGGGCGGCTTCCTGCTCCTCACGCACCTTCCGCGCGTTTCGCTCTTGCGCCTCCCGGAGGTCGGCGGCTGGATCGATTCGCCGGGTGGTGGTGGAGGTCTTCGCCGACCTGATGACCGAGGCAGCGGCTGACTTTTCGAGGGTGAGCGGGGCCCTGAGATAAGAAAGCAAGATAAAGAAGTTTTAGGCCAGATCGGCAAGAAAGTGGAAGCATAAGAGGAACACTTATGCTGACACCATGGGCGGCACTTTCGGTTGCCTCTGGAACTTGGCCACCTTCGTCGCGGCCTCTTTCCGCCTGGTCGCCGTGGCCGGATTCTTGGGCTTCTTCGGTGCGCTGCCGAACAGGACGGCGCCCTGTTTCCGCTTACGCTTGCCGCCTCAAGCAGACGGCCCGGCGGAGGGGCCCGCGCCGGTGTTAGCGGTGCTCCGGGCAGGGCGCGGCTCGTCTTCGTCATCATTGTCGTCGGGCCAGGTCTCCATGCCGCCTCCTTCTTCGGAGCCACCTGCTCCGTCGCCACTGCCTGTTGCGTCGTCCTCCAAGGCGGCCGCCCCCAAGTCGGGGTCGTCCTCGTCGCTCACCTCCCGGTCCGGCTGGTAGTCACCACCCGACCCCACGATGGTGGCCATCACCGCAGACATATAAATCTGCGCGCCAGAGAAGGAATTGCTTCATACCAAGAGCAAGACTAAAGCAAGGACTAAAGAAGAAGAAACTAAGAGGCTTACGGCAGGCGACGGGTCGTCGCGGGAGTACGGCCGCTTCATGAACCGCCAGGCTCCCTCCGACACCTTGAGGTCGGAGATCTCGTTCACCATCCTCGCCACCTCGGCAGTCGACATCTCCTTTGTGCACATCCTACTCGGGCGCGATGCCCGCTAATCTGACAGATCAGGTGAGGATGGCCTTGAAGCGGGAGAACCCGACGCTCGATGAAGGCGATGAGCAGGTCGGATGCCACGAGCCCTCCGACTCCTGAAGCACCCGGAGCCAGCCAATGGCGGCAGCCGCATCCGCTGACACGGGCTTTGGCTTGTAGCCCCAGTTGGGTCGAAGCCCGACAGGGGGGCCGGCCTCGTAGGCTGGCAGGTTGATGAAGTCGACTGCCGGGTCGACGTTCTCAACGTAGAAGTAAGATTGCTGCCACAGTTTCACCGAGTGTGATAGCTTGATGGCCGGGAAGGCATTCCTCTTCATCGGCCGGCGCACGGCGACGAAGCCGCCGTGCTCGACTATCGCCTCCTTGGTGGAGGTGCCCAGCTTGCCGTAGAAGAAAGCTCCCCACAACTCGATGGTGGGGAGGATGCCGTGGAAGCCCTCGCATGCCGTGACGAAGGTGGACAGCAGCGTCACGGTGTTGGGCGTCATGTGGTGCGGCTGGAGGTGGTTGAAGTCCATGAACGAGCGGAGAAACCCGCTCGCCGGGAGGCCGAAGCTGCGGAGGAAGTCGAGCGGAAGACGACCCGCTCGTCCCCCTGCGGTGCCGGCGAGATCTCCTCCCGTGGTGGCACCTGCATCTTGACGAATGCCGAGTTGGGCATCCGGCGCATGGCCCGGAGGAAGGTGAGGTGATCCTCGATCACCGTCGAGCCGTCCCAATCGCCACCCTTCTCGCGCGCCATGGTGTCCGAATGGAGCTGCGTGGGATGAAGGAGCTCGACAACGGCGAGCTGCGGCGGCACTGCGGCGGGCGCTGAGCAACAGCAGCAGCGGAGAGAGAGGAGGAGATGAGGAAGAAAGTGTGGGGAGGAGGGCGTGCGTGCTCCGCCGCTCCCCTGCCTCCCCCCATTTATAGCCCTCGGGCTGCGAAGCCGGGGGGCGGGACGTGGGATCGTGGGATTAACTGCGCCCACGACCCCGCGGCCCCCCGGTTATTGCGCGAAGTTACTGCGCAGCAACTCTTGCGGGAATCGCAACCGTCCGCCTCGGCCGCAGCGGATCCGCCCGCGTGCCGAGGCCTGGTAGTGGCGGGCCCGGCTCACTGTCACATCCCATCAGGAGCGTGGGGTGGCATGCTGGCCGGGCTGGTGTGTGCCGTGTGGCATGCTCGTGGCGGGCGGTGGGCCTGCGAAACTTAGCAGGCACGCCACTTGTTTCCCGCCTTGATGTTCGAAATTGGCGGATGATCCTGCCTTGTCAAACCGGCTCCAGCAGTCGGCGCGTCACAAGGCGGACCGAGCATTCGTCCGGAGCGCGGCGAAAGGGGAAGCTACTGAGACTTTATGGCCCGTCGACCCCGACGCCTCACCAGCTTCGGGGACTACTGTCGGAGTAATGGGCCACGGGTAGCCTCACCCCGAGTCCCTGAACCTTTCAAGACGTTGGGTCGGCTTCGCCCCACAAGACCTCAGAGCGAAGCGCCGCCCTCCGGTAGCCGGCTGGCTCGACGGCCGGCTGCCTGAGGACGGCCAAGCACCAACAGACGGCACCAAGACTGGTCGGCTCCTACCAGACGGCATCCGGAGAGACCAGCTCCTAGAAGGCGGCCACCCAGCGCCCTCAGAGTCTGCGCCCCTCCTCAAGAGGACAAGACAGGGTGAGGCTACATTGGAGTCCCTCACCCCCGAATCCCGGACTTGGCGCGGCCACAGTGCCCCGTATAGGCGGAGATCTCCGCACAATGCGGCACTATTGCCACTCCCCCCTTGACGTCACTCCGGACGGGCGGAGCCCTGTTCCCACGACGGCCTGTCGGTACGGCCTGCAGGCGGCGGGCCCTACCAGGCAGTGAGAGCCCGGAAGACGGCGAAGGCCGGACCAGTCGGACTGGAGGGAGGCCGGCCTCCAGCAGGCGGCATGTTCCTCCCTCGAGGCCCGTGCGCCATTAACCAGATAAGACATGGTGTTGCTACAGTGATCTCCCACCAGGCGGGGGGACTGTAGCCACGCTCCTCTAACCAAGCCTGCATCATTAGCATCACGGCTATAGTGATCACCACTTCTGATTCCGCCAACAAGTGAGAGTAGCTGTTGCTCCGTGACTAGACCAGTCGGCGGGGCCCACCAGGCGGCGGAGAGAGCTAGCCCTGCTTCCTTCTACCTCTAGCATACAGCTCGAGGAGCACCACTGTATCACTTGTGTCTTAGTGAACATGTGGAGACCCCGCAGAGCAGAACTAGGGGTGTTATCTCCTAGAGAGCCCGAACACAGGTAAAGTCTTTGGCGTTCGTGTCTACGCCTCATCCCGCTTCCAGGCACCGGTGACGTTCTACTCGCTCCCACCATGATAAGTCATCCTTTGGCATATGTCGCACCCAACCCCCGACTGTTGGGGTATGCATTGTCGACGCTTGGGCCCCGCTTCCTTCTAGAAGGAGTCATCGGGGTGTTGTGTTTGCTCTTTCTCCATTGGAAACTCTGGGGAAAACCTCGTACCCTTGGGGGTAAAGCGATTAGTGGTGATGGTGCATCTTGCTCCCCCTTGGGGGCATCATTCTAGGAGTTGGAGCCGGGTGGGTTAGTTTTTTTGTTCATAAATAGTTTGGATTGCTTACCACACGTGTCACGTGGTACCAGGTGGGTTAGTTGACCGGTCAAAATGGACACATACGGAGCTATACGGTCTGGGAGTAACCGTATAATCACCTTAACACATATAATGTGACCGTATTGATTGTATTCTTAAGTACAATGATCAAATGAGCGTACATGAAAAGTTTAATGACCAACAGTGCATTTTACTCATTTTTGTAGGTAGGATAGGATAGGATTGCTGGCTGGAAGTCTTGACCAGTATGTTTGACATTTCCGCGATAAAAAACCCTAGCACTAGAGCATATCGTGGCAAGCTTGTCACGGGCGACTAACAACAGGGAACGTGCGCGTCGTACCACCACCACCTCCCGGCAGCCCGCCCCCAACCACCCCGTGCACACTCGAGGCAACGCAGCCGCCTCGCCGTGCCGTGCCGTGCCGTGCTGCGCTGCGAGCAACCAACCAACCAACCCGTACTTCCGCACGCAGGCCCCAACCTCCCCGTCCCGAAAGTTGGCAGGCACGATCTCTCTCCACCCCCCTTGGACTCTCCTCTCTCCTGCTCCTCCTCCCCACGGCGCCATGGAGCGGCTCATCTCCAGGACGGCGGTCTCCCCGGCCCAGCCCCGGATCCACCTGCCCGGCAGATCCCCCTACCTCCCCACCCGCCGCGCCGCCCCCGCCACCGCGGGTGCTGGGAGCACCGCGCCGTGGGCCCGGCTGTGCGCGCAGCCGCCGCGTCTAGGTGCCGCGGTCGCCGCCGCGGTGCGGCATGACGGTACTTCGGCCCCGGCCCCCTTGGAGGAGGTGGCGGCGGCGGCAGCTGGGCCTCCGTGGAAGCTGCTCGGGAACCTGCTCCCCAAGGTGAGAAGAAATTTCAAATTTCTGTTCTCTTATCCAGATAGAGATATTCGGTTCTCAGGGTTGTAGGATTACTAAGATGGTTCCCCAGTTCCGCTGTAGTGGAATTTAGTCCTAACTAGTGGCCTATACACGAAAATTCTACCAGAAGTAGCCGCGAAATTGCTCGGAATTCTACTCCTCAGATCCTGACAGCTTGGAGTATTTAATGCGCATGTGGAGGAGATAGCAATCTCCCCTTTTCCATGGAATAGCCTGCCGTCTTGGCCTGGCTTCTTCCACACAAGCTTATTTCTGTTAGGTTCGAAAATATTATATTGATGGAGGAGGAATCGAAATTGTGTGCTTGGTGACAAGTTGAAATTCTCTTCGTCTTGTCGCTTGGCCTCTTTAGTTGAAAATATGTTGTGTCAGCTGGCCTTTAATTTGCAGTTTTACACCTTGGAAGACAGAGGCAATGCACAGGAAATAGTTGTGTTAAACCGTAGGAAATGTCTTGTGGATTTTAATGTGAATTGTGTTAAAGGCGATGTATCTGAAAGAAATGAAACAGTAACTAAAATCATATCTGTGAAACATGTATGGAACGATACAACAAGAATTTTCTTCTAGAATCATGTGAACTGCAGCTTACTATTATAAGGACAGTGTTGCAGCACTTCACTGAACCTGTAAACGATGATGTTGCAAATACTAAACTTCTAAAACGGCACATCTCCTTAAATGATTAGTCCCACTGAATATCTTGGACAGTTGTTAACCGATGTTAGCTTTAGTTATTATATTCAAAATTCACTACAAACGTTCTCTTGGCAATTTATTTTCGAAAGACATTAAACCGTTAACCATGTGAACTAGTCATTTTACCAGTTTTCAGGATGTTAGTTGCGAGTTTTTCTGAAACATATTAATAAAATCAAGGTAGCTTGCATAGAATGTACTAGTTTCCACAGGTACCAAACTCACCCAAAAAGCCTGCTCACCTATAGACAACTGAAAAAGGAAGATAGCCATCTAAAACAAAGTGTTTCTTAGTACTAGTAGAGACTAAGCCTGTTACCACAACAATGATGAATAAACTTGTATTCCCTCCGTTCCATATTAAGTGTCACTGATTTAGTACATCAGCGACACTTAATATGGAACGGCGGGAGTAAATAGGAAATGGGTACATGATGGCATATCATCATCTCATCAAAGCTTCCGGCGACCTTTGGGAAACTATTGCCTTCAACCATTTCTAGTCAACTAATAACTGTTTCTTGCACCTGTTTCTTGGCACTAGAATCTCTTTTTTATGACCATGCAAAAAAAAAAATTGCAGTAATATACTCCCTCCGTTCCTAAATATAAGTCTTTTTAGAGATTCCATTACAGACTACATACGGAGCAAAATGAGTGAATCTACACTCTAAAATGTGTCTATATACATCCGTATGTAGTTTGTAGTGTAATCTCTAGAAAGACTTATATTTAGGAACAGAGGAAGTATTACCTTAAAGACCTTGTAAGGTACAGAGTCACACATGGTCTTTATATTGCTAAGGAAACAAATAGTAATTTAGAAGGAAGTATGAAGCATTCATTTGTGAAGACGGTCAGAGTGTGCAGATTTGAGATTCAACGTAAGTTATGGTATAGTATTTTGTGGTACTGTATGATGTTGTGAACCTAAATCTGAATACATGATTTTTCATCTGAAATCAATTAACCATTACGATCTTCTTGCTTTCTGGTCTATTTTGTTGTGTTCATGCACGAGAACTTCAGCATCTATTCCATAACAGCTTATGCCATTCTTGTTAATTTTCTTGGTGATTCTTTGGCACTTATTTTCAGATTTAACCAATATTTTCTGTTCCACAGGCTTCTACTGCTGCCCTTGTCCTGCTTATGACACTTACTGCAAGTGCCTTGCACTCTAGCATTCCCCATCCTGCCTATGCATCGTTGCAACCAGTAATCAAATCTGGTGGACTCCTCTCAACAGAGTTATTGAGCAGCGGCTGGGCTGGCTTCTTCGCGGGTTGCTTACATACCTTATCCGGGCCTGACCATCTTGTCGCATTGGCACCACTATCAATTGGGAGATCAAGACTGGAGAGTGGACTAGTCGGTGCCCTTTGGGGCTGTGGTCATGATGCTGGACAAATAATTTTTGGCCTGCTCTTCTTGTTACTCAAGGATCGTTTGCACATTGAGGTTCTCCGTATATGGGGAACAAGAGTTGTAGGTCTGACCCTTCTTATGATAGGCGCGACGGGCATCCGGGAAGCTTCAGAGGTCCAAGAGTCGGGGCTAATTCTGGAGGGTGTAGACATGAGTGGCAGTGAGCCCTTGCAACAGGCCCCTGCTGTTGCTCCCAGAAAGAAGAAAGTTGGCTTCACAACATTTGCCACCGGAGTCGTCCATGGCCTCCAGCCAGATGCGCTGCTGATGGTCTTGCCTGCTCTTGCTCTACCATCACGCTTTGCCGGTGCGGCCTACCTCGGCATGTTCTTGGTCGGGACTGTATTTTCGATGGGTAGCTACACTGCTTTTGTAGGTTCTTGTAGTGAGGCTCTAAAGGATAGGATACCTAAGATAACGGAGAAGCTGACCTGGGCTGCTTCCCTTGTAGCTGTATGCATGGGGTTAGCTCTTCTAGTTGGGCAGTTCTTTGGGTTCACCCTATATTGATTCATGTCCTAGTTCTACGTTCTTGTTACTACTTGTCAACATTGTTTTGATTGTGATTTGTTATCCTTATCAGCAGTTGAGCTCAGATGAGTAATTGATTACTTACATGGTTTATATGTTTAGACTGCAAAAAAATTTCTCTACATGTAACTCTTGCTTCTGGGGAAGGGTTTACTATTTTTTGGAAGTTTTGAGAGGGTATCGATTTGTTTGACTAACGAAACATGTGTTAGGTCAGTACTACCTTGACAAGTTATTCTGGACGGAGGGAGTATATGACACATGTTTTGCTTGTCAAATTGAGTATCGTAGAATTTGATCTGGATCCAACTCGAATGGTTGCGTCCCGAGCCCTCCGGATGTGAAAACATATCTTGAACAAACACGGGATGGGCTACGAGATGATCTGCCCAGGGCCGTTGTGAGGTGAGCTGAAAAAGTAGAGCAGCGCCGACACTGACGACACACCGGAGGTGGAGGCGGACGCGCGCGTTTCTGTAGGGCAGCCACCATGTGGGACGCGTGCGCAACTGTTGGACAGCCACTATGTGGAAAGGGCGACTGTTCTGAGGATTGGTGGAGCGTGCGCTTCCAATTTACTCAGATCTCTGTCGCCGGGCTTGGGCTGTGAACGTCGCCTAGTTTTCTTCTGAAATGATGTTCCACTTCAATCCTACTTACCTTCCGTGCACCTTCTCCCCAGTCTGTTGATATGACGTCTAAATAATATCTCCACCCTCAAACGCCCGGTCACTGATCGGTCAAAAAATTTCAACCCAGCCGGGCGCCTCAAATATGGGGGCGCTCGGGCGCACCCACCACGTCAGAGCCGACTCACGCTGACCCACCCGACCCCACATATATTCTTCTCATTCGCTCGCCAGACCAAACCCTAGCCACTTCACACTTCACTTCCTCCGTTACCCATGCTCACATCCGGTGATTTTCGGCCGTCTCCGGCATAGCGGGCAGTGGATCCGAGTCCTTCACCTCCATATTCATTGACCCCGAGCTCATCCCATGAGGCCCCGAGGAGGAGATGGTTGTTCGGCTTGCGCTTCGCCGCTCCTGGGAGGAGGCTCCCCAGCACCGCTTAGATTTATTCCATTGGGAACCATTGCGTCCGCCCGAATGGCACATGGATCCGGCACTAGGTGTGGCATTGCCGCCTCACCGGAGGCGGTGCAGCATGTCTAGCATGCGAACGCGGTGGCGGCCGCGTAACCCCTCCATTGGTGCCCGAGCATCGGGACGCACCATGGGCCTCGTCCGATGAGAACGCACGGCGTGCCCGCTGTGCGAGGCAGCGGGAACGGGAGGCGGCGGCCGCCCTCGCGGCGGTGGACGTCAGGAGGCGGAGTCGCATTCTCCAATGCCCGTAAGGTGCAGCAGTCCGGGCGTCGCAACCACATTGTGGTGGACGTGGTCGGCTCGTCCTAGGATTGGTCCATCATTGATCTGACGTGCGCCGGCACCGTTCGGGTTTTGGGTTCCGAAGAGGAAGAGTAGGGCATGGGAGACGGCGGCGCCTTGAGTCTCGTGAGCCGACTCGTGTCCCATGCCCTACTCTACCTTGCCGGCAACCGGACCAACACTCTGGGGAGCGCAGCCAGCCATCGGACATGGCCACGGCAGAACCGGGCAAGCTCTAGTTAGATTAGGTTTCACGTTGCATGTGTAAGTGCATCTAGTGCCCCTTAGTGATTTTGGTGTATTGAAGACTTATAGGTTAAGTAACTAATGCGTTTGTGAGTGTACACAGGTCTATAAGTCTATGAGGAGTTTGATATTTTACAGAGAAAGTCGACCCTAAAAATGAAGTTCTTCGATCAAGACTTTGATATTCGAAGACTTTCGAAGACTTTGAAAGTGAAGAAATTGGTGTGACCATGAAGACTTGATATTCATTCGAGGAATATGAAGCGTGAAGACTTTTGTTTTCGTAGTTTCATTTTCTCTTTCTTGAGTCATAGGAAACACCGTCATTGTTAAAGGGGTCGAGGAAATACTAAGGAAAAATTTTCATGTGATGCTCAACTCAAAATCCTACACCTACCAATCCCTTCGAGTGAAGCCATTGGAAATCTCATACGATTCAGTCAAATTCTTGATGAGAGACGCAGTTCTTACAGTCACCGATGACTTCTTTCGATTGAGGAGTTAGGAATTCGCCAGTGCGAATTGCCTACACAGTGAGGAACATGATAGCCCTGAGGATTTTGAGAGTCAAATTTCCGACGTGTTGCGCGCCGGCGGACCAAAATATCTTATCCACCTAACGGTCATATCATTGAAGGGCATTTATGTCTTATCATGTCGGGCTGCTCCCTAGGCTATAAATAGCCGCCCCCTACAACCACTAGCTGGTTGGCTGCTCCGAGAGAACTTGACACTTGTCATTTGAGAGCAACCCATCCTCCGAGGACTTTGAACAAAAATCATCAAGTGAGGAAAATCCCAAACCAAACCCACAAAACCCCAAGTGATTGAGCATCACTGAAGAAATTGATCCTGCGTGGATCCAACGCTTGTTACCTTTGAAGACTGTGCTTCTTCCAGACGGTTAGGCGTCAAGGTCTAGAGCATCCAAGAGGAATTGTGGATCGCCGAGTGACCAAGTCTGTGAAGGTTTGGAAGTCAACTGAAGACTTACCACGAGTGATTGGACGAGGCCTGCGTGGTCTTAGTTCAAGGAGAATACGGTGAGGACTGGGTGTCTGAGTTGCGGCTCGAGATCGGGTGTCCGGATGTGTGTCCTCGAGTTTAAATACTCGGCCGCTCCAACAGACGTATAACCGAGAGACAAAGATTTGAACTGGTTTACCAAATCATTGTCATCACCAACTGGTGGTTCTATTTCCTCAACTCATCCATTTCCTCATTACATGTTGTATGTTGTTCATATATGTGCTTGAAGACTTTGATCAAGACTTTCACAAATTCCTCGTTCAATTTCTTGATCCGTTTGTCTTCATCTTGTTATCCTGTGTTTACGCTTCACGTACTCTGTTCTAGTCTTCATTTCATCATGCCGACTATGTGTGTAATCTGTTATGTTTACCTCTCGAGTACATATTCATTGCAAATAGTTCTTCGCTAAGGAATTTCCTCACCGCAAATTCCTCGGTGAAGAATTTCATAAAATCGCCTATTCACCCCCCTCTAGTCGATATAACGACTTTCAATTGGTATCGAGCAAGGTACTCCCTTGTTACGTGTGATTTTGGTTTAACCACCGGAGTTCTAGTTATGTCGACCGCAGTATGAAGAAAGTGACATGCCCTATCTTTGACGGTCATGACTATCCCAAGTGGAAGGCCATGATGAAGAAGCGCCTCATGGCAAAGAACAACGAGCTGTGGACCGTCACCGAGATTGGTCTTCTTGATCTATGCAAGATGGCGAATCTTGATGATATTCGCAAGTACACTCGACTTGATATCATAGCGAAGGATATCATCTGCTCCTGCCTATCCAGAGACCAATTCGGGCGAATTATGCATCTTGGCAATTCAAAGCTCATCTGGGACCGAATCTCTGATGTCTATGAAGGTCATTGAACTTGTCATGATCCCTGGTTTGAGGACTTCAAGGAATCTCTCAAAACGATGACTTTCGAGCCAGAATCATCATCATCTGCACCTTGTCTTATGGCAAATGGTGCTGAGGTAACCGAATGCTCCTCATCCGAGTCCTGTGATAATGATGAATCTGATAATGATGAATCTGATGATGACATTGAATCCTGCTATACTAAACTGATTTGTGTTGCCACTAAACAACAAATGGTTTTGGAACAAACTCAAGATATGCTAGAAAGAAGTGATGATATGTTGTGCAGGGAAATGGATCAGTCAAAAGCCTTGGGTGAATGTCTTCAGAGAATTCACTCCAAGCTTGACGTCCTTCAAGATCAACATAATACCCTCTTGACTGATCATGAGAAGCTTTCTCTTGAAGTTCTTCAAAGAAAGGCAGATCTTGAAAAGCTAAGAGTGTGTTATGAAGATCTTCAGAAGGAGCGCGATTCATTGCTAGCTCAACAAATCAGCGCTTCTCAGGAAGAATTTGTTCCTCCATGCTTAAAGTGCATTGAACGTGAATCTACAAATTCTTCACTTGAATGTTCAAATGCTTCAACTGTTACAAATTCTTCATCTGCCTCTGCTATCACTAATTCCTAATCTGAGGACATTGCTAGTATCACTGACAATGCAGGGCTGAAGTAATTGTACATGCGAGCATGTACAAAAGCCTCAAAGGGCATCGACACTTTGTGATGTGCTCAAAAGCAGATACTCAATGAAACCCTAGGAAAGAGGGTATTGCCTTTGAGAGGAAACTCAATGCCGATGGAACATATTGGAAGCCTGAGCAGTATCCCAAAACCTCATGGGTTGCTGCAAAGGGACCTCCAGTTGATCCATCTAACTTATCTGGCTTTACATGTGAATCTCCTCATTCTTCTGATGAGTCATTTGACTCCAACTATAAACTGTTCAAAAATCAGAATGGTGAAGTATTTGCTAGATATGTTGGCACTAACTGCAGGAACGGTTCCCCTATGAAGAAAATCTGGGTTCCCAAAAGCTGTGTTGAAAGTCTTCAGGTGAATGTCCTCATGACACCACCTGTGAAGAAACGGAACCCCAGATCAAATTCTTCATATGGACCAAACTCTTTATATGGATCCAAGTCCTCATATGGACCAAATTCTTCGCGAGGATCAAATTCCTCAACTGGATCAAATACCTCACTTGATTGTCATCGTGCTAACAAATCTGTCTCGCAGGGCAAAGCTAAGGGCTATGAATATGTGCATTATTCTTCAAACCATTATGTTCATAAGTCCTCGAAGAATTACTCTGCTTATTCATATGCTTACCCTAACCCCTCTCATGCTAAGCGAAATGGTTTGGCATCTTTGCCACCTTTCTCACATGGTGCTCGCAGGATGATGAACTCTTTGCCACCCCTCCAGATGTGGGTGGTGAAGAAAAAGAACTAATTCTTCTGCAGGGTCAGGTCTCGGGCGTACTCTAACGTCTCAAGAATTTCTTTGGGGACGACAATATGCTCGAAAGGACTTGCAGCGAATCATGATGAAATGAACTTTCATTTCACACGCCCTCATATCGCTATATTTGTTTATCGCTTGATGAAATTCATCGATGAACTTGATATCATATTCTTCACTAATGAAGCATATGAGATTGTAAGTTACACTAATTCATCTGCAGGATGATCAACCCAAAACCACTGAATGGGTCCTCGATAGTGGATGTACAAATCACATGATTGGTGACAAGAATCTATTGATGGATGCTCCTTTATCACCGTCACCTCTGAAGCATATCATATTTCTTGACAAAGGCAAAAGTCGGTATTGGGTCTTGGTAAGGTTGCTATCTCTAAGGATAAGCACATGGACAAAGTCATGCTTGTTGAGTCCTTAGGATACAATCTCATGTCGATCTCAATGCTTTGTGATCTTGATATGGTTGTTGTCTTTGGCAAATATCGCTGTGTTGTGATTATGGAAGTCGACAATTCAAAGTCTTGAAGGCTTTAGGAGAGGAGATCAGTATATTGTTGATTTCTCTATAGGACCACAACCAGCCGTATGTCTACTTGCAAAAGCTTGAAGGCTGGCTATGGCATCGACGACTTGGTCATGCGGGCATGAGGAATTTGAACACGCTATGCGAAGAAGAAGCATGTCATTGGCATTGAGAATGTCAAATTCCTCAAGGATCACTTATGCGGAGCATGTGAAGCGGAAAAATGACCAAGGCCAAGCATCCAAATAAGACTATCATGACCACTACCCGTCCATTGAATTGCTTCACATGGACCTCTTGGACCTAATCATTATTCAGCAAATCACTAATGATGCATCTCTATATGGTTTTGTCATTGTTGATGATTATTCTCGATATACATGGGTACACATTGTTACTTACAAACATGAAGTGCGGGAAGTCTTCAAACGATTTTCCTCGAGGGCTTCAACCAACTTTGGTGTGAAGATCAAGCATATTAGAAGTGACAATGGAACCGAGTTCAAGAATTCTGGTCTTGATGCCTATCTTGATGAACTTGGTATTACTCATGAATTATTTGCTCCTTATACTCCTCAAGAGAATGGCGCTGTGAGCGCAAGAACGAACTCTTGTTGAGATGGCTCGCACTATGCTTGATGAATACAAAACGCCTCGGCGTTTTTGGATTGATGCAATTGATCGCTCGCCACATCATCAACAGAGTATATCTTCACAAATTCTTCAAGAAAACTGCCTATGAACTCCTCAGCGACAAGAAACCCAATGTGAGTTATTTCAAAGTCTTGATTGCTAAATGTTGGATTAGAGATCCTCACCACAACTCTAAATTTGCACCGAAAGCACATGAAGGTTTTATGCTTGGTTACGGAAAGGACTCGCACACCTCTGAGTCTTCAACATTGTTCTCACAAGATTGTTGACCTTGTAGATGTGCGGTTCGATGAAACTAATGGCTCGCAAAGAGAGCACCTACCTTACGTGTTAGATGAACCAGCATGCTATCAAGCTCAAGGCAACCGAGGATGTCATTCCTCATCAAGAATCAATGAAGAATTCATTCCTGTTCGTGAAGAACGCCGAGTGATGCACCAAGAACATGATGAGGAAAATGGTGTCAAGAAAATGCTGATCAAAATCCTCGGCGACAACCCACTCATCCACGCGTTGCAAAAGAAGTGCAAGTGGAGAAGATCATCGATGACATCAGCGCACCAGGTCCTCTCACCCGCTCAAAAGCCTCACACTTATCTAACTTTTGTGGGCACTATGCTTTTGTCTCTATCTCAGAGCCCACTAAGGTAGATGAAGCATTTCTGGAGCCGGAGTGGATTCAGGCTATGCAAGAAGAATTACATCAATTCGAGCTAAACAATGTTTGGGAATTGGTCAACCGCCCAGATCCTCGCAAGCATAATATCATCGGCACAAAGTGGATCTACCGCAACAAGCAAGATGAAAATGGCCTTGTGGTGAGGAATAAGGCACGACTAGTAGCTCAAGGCTACACACAGGTTGAAGGAATTGATTTCGATGAAACTTTTGCACCTGTTGCTAGACTTGAAGCTATTCACATTTTACTTGTCTACGCTAACCATCATGATATCATCTTATATCAAATGGATGTGAAAAGTGCATTCCTCAATGGTAAGCTTGAGGAAGAAGTATATGTTGCTCAACCCCGTGTTTTGAAGATCCCAAGAATCGACAAAGTCTTGAGACTCAATAAGGCTCTCTATGGCCTCAAGCAAGCCCCTCGGCGTGGTATGACACATGAAGGAATTCTTCGTGAAGAATGGCTTCACACCCGTTCACTTGACCCTACTCTATTTACTAAATCATATGATGGTGAACTGTTTGTGTGCCAAATATATGTTGATGATATTATCTTTGCTGTACTAACCAACGATATAGTGATGAATTTGCCTATATGATGAGTGAAGAATATCAAATGTCTATGATGGGAGAGTTGAAATTCTTCTTAGGTCTTCAAATTAAATCGACAGCGCAATGGCATATTCATATCTCAGAGAAATATCTCAAAGATGTCTTCGAGGAAATTCGGCATGCAAGATTGCAAAGGCGTCTAAAATTCCTATGCCCACAAATGGCCATCTATGCAATCGATGAAAATGGTATTGACTTGATCACAAGGTATACCGCCCATGATTGGTTCTTTATTGTACTTATGTGCATCTAGGCCGGATATAATGCTTAGTGTTTGCATGTGTGCCCGATTTCAAGCTTCACCGAAGGAATCACACCATAAGGTGTGAAGCATATTCTTCGATATCTAGCTCACACACCAACACTAGGATTATGGTACCCCAAGGGCTCTGCTTTTGATCTCATTGGATATTCGACTCGACTATCTTTGGTGATCGTGTGGATCGCAAGTCAACATCGGCACTTGTCATTTGCTCGGACGATCTTTGGTCCGTTGGTCCTCGAAGAAAGAGAACTGCGTATCACCGCTCATCTGAAGCTGAATACATTGCTGCTGGCTCATCTTGTGCTCAAGCTGCTTTGGATGAAGCAAACCTCAAGGACTATGGCGTCAACGTGAAGAATGTGCCTCTCCTCTGCGACAATGAGAGTGCCATCAAGATTGCTCACAACCCGCCAAAGCACTCAAGACTAAGCACATCCAGATTCGTCATCATTTTCTTCGTGATCATGTGTTAAAGGGCGATATCTCCATCGAGCATGTGAAGACTGAAGAACAGCTAGCTGATATCTTCACCAAGCCCTTGGATGGAAGAGATTTAGCAAATTGCGGTGTGAGCTAAATATCTTAGAATCTTTGAATGTTCTTTGAAAAGGACACACATTCTAACCCTTATGCATAATTGATGACTTAGATGTGCAACACATGAAGAAACGTTTTTCTTCAATCAATGAAGAATAACACTCTAAGTGTGAAGAAATTAATGAAGAATTTGATTCTCGTAACCCTCGACAATTGTACGCTGTGTCTGAAATCATCATTCTTATACGGTAATACGCCACCACAAAAGTTGAAAATCTTCAATTTGAGTTTTTCCTCATTTTGAAATTCCTCATTTTTCAAATTCTTCAACTTTGCAAAATCTTCAATGTTTCCGTCGTTTTTCTTCATTGGCTATATATATATATATATATATATATATATATATATATATATGAGTTTATGTCCTCTACAAGATTCACTTATTGCTAATTCTTCAAGTTGCTATTTACGCTAAGTGAATGTGATCGGACCCTTCCCTCTATGCTATACTCAATCCAATCTATTCACAAATTCTTCATGTGCGTTTCGATTGAAACTCGCTCAAAGTCTTCTTTGGTCCTTGACAGTGAAGATATTGCGAAACTAAACTTTTAACAAATCTTATCCAAGTTTTCGGTTTTACCGCTCAAACCATTCCGCATCCCACGATGTATTAGTTTAATCACCCACGATCTTACACGATCTCATCTGCACAGTATGTGGGTGACACATGTCGCGTGAAGGAGAAAGGGCAGGGGCATGTTCGTCCAAAATCTTCGGGCGAACAGTTTTTTCACCGTGGCTATAAATATCCCCTTTACCCTCCTCACTTCATTTACTCCGCTCGATCGCTGTCTCTCGCTCGAGCTCTCCTCAAACCCTAGCGCCGCCGCTACTCCATCGCCGCCGGTGAGGAAAAGCTTCACTGCCTCGACCTCATCGCCGTCGTACTCGCGCCGATCGCGGAAATCTTCACTCCGCCGCCGCCGTAGCATTCTCCCTCTACCAAGTTAGGGCGTGGGAGATCTAACGTGACGAACTTCACTACAGTTCATCTCTGTTCGTCGTGTTCTTCAGTTCGAGTAATTAAAAGTCACTTTTATTACTCGCGTTGATTCTCAAATCTTTCTGAAAATCTTCAAAGGTGTTTTTGCTCTTCAAATATTCACATATGAACACCTCACACACTATATGTTCTTGATTTATCTCTCTAAGCATTCAATTCTTCAAGATTCCTCAATTGTGCGGATTTTCAATCTATACAACTCTGGAACCTAAGACGAAACGCTTAGTGAAATTCCTCAAGGCTCAACTGGTCAAATTCCTCAAAACTTGCTTCTTTTGAAAAATCTTCTGAGAACGCATATGACCTCTCCAAATTCCTCGCACCTACACTCTGCTCACAGTACTCATGTCCGCTGAATCACTAGGTTCTCATCAACTTAACTCATTTGCAGCGTTCCTCAAGAAAAACTGCATACTTCTTGAGTGCTCTATTGTTCAAATTCCTCACTTGAAGAAAATGGCTGAAGGCAAGAGACCAGAAGGGAGGAAAGAAACCGAAGTCATGATCGCCTTTGAGATTCCGAGGAAATATACAAAGACTATGCACACCGATGAATCCAAATTTGGCAAGGAGACCAAAAATCAGTGCAAAGTGCGCATACAGAGGATAGAAAGAAGATGGGCACGAGAATGGAGGGAGTACCGCTATGTTACTCCCAAGTACATGAGGAAATTCGCTTTGAACCCTCCATGCCCAAGAGCTCCTTTGGCACTGGCAAATCGCTGATCCCACTAGCATCAAGAGTGGTGAAGACTTTCTCAAGAATGGTCCAGCGCCAAGCCAAATTGGCAAGACAGGCCAAGGAGGCAGTGAGGAAATTCAATGAGGATTCTGCTGCTGCTGCTGCTGCTGAGCCCTCGGTCAAGCCGAGGAAATCAATGCCGAAGAAGCCTGCTCGCAAGCCAAATGCGTCACCGTCAGCGCCCTCACGGCCCAGTTCCTCAGTCGCGCCCTCACGGCAAATTCCTCAGACTGCTGCTGCTCATCCAAAATCCTCAGCAGCTCCCTCCAAGTCCTCAACACCTGTGCATCTTGCTACTTGTCAAAGGACTCAGGGTTTCTCAATTGCTTCTGGTGTCTCAGCAAGTTCCTCAGCTGCACCAATGTCCTCAACAGGCCCCACTTTGTTGAAGACAAAAGCAACTGCTGGACGCGGTCCTCGGCCAAGTCCAAAGAAGAAACAGGTTGCATTCAACGTTCCCTCGATGATGAAGCCTCGATGAAGAACTTGAAGAAATCATCGAGACAGATTGACCAAGGCCGCTAGAGCCAAAAGAACAAGTGTGCCTCGCTTTTGGATCCGAAGAAGATCCTTGACTTCATTGACTGTGGCATCGGGATCCTCACACTCCCATTCCGGATCTGCCATCGACTCTGGTCAAAGTCATATGTGAACCATTTCATCTCTCAAGAGAAATGGAAATTTGAAAAGGCTCGTGAATTGAAGAGAGCAAAAGCCGAAAGGAGAAGCTTCGAGGAAGAACATCATCAACTTGACTCTCAAGAACTTCTCAAAGCACAATCTGAAATTCAAGCCCCGAGCAAGGATTTCGATGCTTACAATGCTTGTTGGCAAGGAGCTAAGGTGAGATTCGTCACTCGACGAAGAAAATGTCAACTATTGCAGCTCCATTGCAACAAGAAAATCCTCAGTGAAGAATCTGCTCAGCCTCTTTGAAGAACATGCCAAGATCGCTGATGACTTTCAGCAGCGCTTGATGAGAACACAAGTTCGTGGCTGATGACTCCATTCCATTTGTTGAAGAAATTCCTGTGGCATCCACTAGTGGTGCGCCTGAAGAATCTGAAGGAAACAGGGCAACTGCACCAGTTGTGCCTGAAGAAACTGTACCACAATCCTCAGCTCCTCCTGCGCCAACACCAACTCCAATTCTTCCTTCTGCCTATGAAGTGAAGAAGACAAAGGCTGCAGAACGAGCTGCAGTGAAGAAAAGGAAGGCATCAGCTGCGTCAAATTCTTCGGCTGCGAAGAAAATGAAGACAATGACCAGCTCAATTGAACACCCTATTGATGCCATTCCCATTTCCTCCATATCATCTAAGGAAATTGTTCCTTATGGAGAAGAATACACGATCCCAAGCGGATCAGGTGAAGAAAATCAATCTGTTGCTACTTCAGAACAACTTGATGAAGAAATTGAAGTGGAAGCTTTCCCTTCAACTCCTGTTGCTTCCTCATCCGTGCCTCAGTTCACTGCTGAAGAGGCAGGTGTTGAGGAAATTGAAAAAGAAGATGAAGACGTGGATATTGGGTGCACTACACAGTGATGAACGATGACTTTTGGGAAAGTCAAGATCCCAATACTCCTCTCTTCACTCCGCTTCAACAAGTTCCTCGTCCCCGCCACAACTGTGCAAATGGGCTCAAGAAACTCATCCCACATCATCTGTCAACGAAGAGATTCCAGCCACTAGTATTTGAAGAACCCATCACGATCCTCAAACTGCACAAGGAGAGGAACCAGAAATTCCTCACCAAGAACACGAGATCATGATTCACGAGGTTGTGCTGCAAATCACAGATATTCCTCTGCCCAAGCCAAAGAATCCATTCTCAAACAAGCAAAAATTCAAGGCTGAAGACTTCTTTTCCGAGCACGTGTTCTTCATCGCTTATAATCCTTATGACTCGCTCGAATGAGGAAAAGACGCCTCGACTCCCACTCAAGCAAACTTCTATTCCTCGGTGCTATTTGACAAGGACAAGATCTTCGATCATGAGCATATTCCTCATGTGGATATGGAATCACCGCCGTGCTTCGAGCCAAGACTCGTGTTCTTCACGATGCGAGGCTGCTGAATTTCTGACCGATATATGTGGATGGAATGAAGAACTCATTCTTCGATTCTATGCCACCGCACATCACGGAGAGATGTCAAGACATCAATTCATGGGTCTTGGATTGATGATCGAAAATACTCACTACAAGGCACCAAAGAACTGAATTGCTTCGTGTCCTTCCTCTTGATCCTCCCCATGAATCAAGACGCTGCATTTACAATGACCGTGAATTATCCGATCAATTTATGCAAGTGCTCATGAAGCCATTGAAGCAGGCCAAGCCCCTCGAACCAAATTCCTTGTCAAGGATTTGTCAGATGTGCCTCGGACCTGTTTATAGAATCTTGACGAAGACAATGAGTCCCATCAAAGGCCACGACTCAAATGAAGAAGATGTCGTTGGCATCATGAAGAACATGCTTTTCAATATCATTCATGGCGTTCCTGTCAATTTCCATGATTTCTTCATGAGGACTCTGGCCAATGTTGCAATGTCACCTTTTGAGCTTAAGCCATATGCGCCATGGATCATGAGATTCATAAGGGCAAGATCTTCACTGAACTACAAGGCTGACACTCTGAACCATGGCAGCTTCCTGCCGCCCATTGAAGTCCTCAAGCGACCAATTTCATCATCTGATGACAAGGGCAAGGCAGCAGCTGTAATTGATGAAGGCACTCGCCCATTGATGGTCAATTTCGCAAGGCTGCATCTTACTCCACCAATGACGATTACGCAACGCATGACACCGCCGCAAATACCTCAACCAAGCAACAGCCTCAAGCAATCGCACCTGTGGTGATGATCGATCGTGAGTTACTCCTCGTCTTCATCGAAGGTTGAACATAATCGAAATGGGTGAAGCGCCAATTTGCTGCAATTCTTCACAACATGACCTCAACGCATAATGCGGTGAAGAAAACCAATACTACCTTCATGAAACCCTCAACCGCACTGGGCTGTTCTTAATCATGTCTATTCCAGCGGAAGAATTGAAGACTATGGGTCTTCGTGAAGCTTATTACTGGTCCGCACCACCTCCAAGAAATTCAAGAGAGTCAAAGTTCTGATTTGGTGGCGGTTCTTATTCTTCATCGCTAAACCGATGAATATGAAGATTTAGACGACATCTGCGGCAGCCCTACTTCAACATCCAACCCGACAACGCCGGGCGCTCCTCCATCAACTTGAATATCTTGAGCGCTAGTCCTCGCCGATCCTTTTGGTCATTTGATGACAAAGGGGAGAAATCTGAGTTAGTCTTCAAGCGGGTTTATACTATGGGCGTTTTATTATTAAGTTACAACTCTCGTTCTTCCGAAACTTTTATTGGATCAAGTTGTAATCTTAAAACCGATGGTGCCCTGATACTTTTGAACGGTGCATTGTGCTGACTTGCACTATGCTCTGATACTCTTGATCGTGCTTCGATACGTTTGATGCTCTGATTTTGATACGTGTTAAGCTCTGATGCTTTTGAAGCACTAGGCTCTGAATGTGATATTTGAGCTCTGAAACTTTTGATGTGATATTCCGCATGCTTATTCCTAGTTAATACTATTGCACGCATGCTGAATCTCATCAGGCACCATATTTCATCATGCATTTCAAATTCTTCATAGGATATATATCAAATGCGTGTATGAATTACAAGATATAGGGGGAGATCTCCATGATTCAATTCTTCAAATGTGCATTGCCTCAAAAGCAAATTCCTCATTATGCACATATTCAGGGGGAGTTCTTCTATATCTTGCAATCAAATTCCACAATATCAGTATTTACACTTCATATGTTTATCCCCGTTGAAAACTTAACCTATGTTGTCATCAATCACCAAAAAGGGGGAGATTGTAAGTGCATCTAGTGCCCCTTAGTGATTTTGGTGTATTGAAGACTTATAGGTTAAGTAACTGATGCGTTTGTGAGTGTACACAGGTCTATAAGTCTATGAGGAGTTTGATATTTACAGAGAAAGTCGACCCCTAAAAATGAAGTTCTTCGACTGAAGATTTTGATATTCTGAAGACTTTCTGAAGACTTTGAAAGTGAAGAAATTGGTGTGACCATGAAGACTTGATATTCATTCGAGGAATATGAAGCGTGAAGACTTTTGTTTTCGTAGTTTCATTTTCTCTTTCTTGAGTCATAGGAAACACCGTACTGTTAAAGGGGGTCGAGGAAATACTAAGGAAAAATTCCATGTGATGCTCAACTCAAAATCCTACACCTACCAATCCCTTCGAGTGAAGCCATTGAAATCTCATACAGATTCGATCAAATTCTTCAAAGGATGAGACGCAGTTCTTTCCGTCATCGATGACTTTCTTTCGATCGAGGAGTTAGGAATTCGCCAGTGCGAATTGCCTACACAGTGAGGAACATGATAGCCCTGAGGATTTTGAGAGTCAAATTTCCGACCGTTGCTGTGCTGCGCGCCGGCGGACCAAAATATCTTATCCACCTAACGGTCATATCATTGAAGGGCATTTATGTCTTATCATGTCGGGCTTCTCCCTAGGCTATAAATAGCCGCCCCCTACAACGACTAGCTGGTTGGCTGCTCCGAGAGAACTTGACACTTGTCATTTGAGAGCAACCCATCCTCCGAGGACTTTGAGCGAAAATCATCAAGTGAGAAAAATCCCAAACCAAACCCACAAAACCCCAAGTGATTGAGCATCACTGAAGAAATTGATCCTGCGTGGATCCAACGCTTGTTACCTTTGAAGACTGTGCTTCTTCCAGACGGTTAGGCGTCAAGGTCTAGAGCATCCAAGAGGAATTGTGGATCGCCGAGTGACCAAGTCTGTGAAGGTTTGGAAGTCAACTGAAGACTTACCACGAGTGATTGGACGAGGCCTGCGTGGTCTTAGTTCAAGGAGAATACGGTGAGGACTGGGTGTCCTGAGTTGCGGCTCAGAGACTGGGTGTCCGGTACTGTGTGTCCTCGAGTTTAAATACTCAGCCGCTCCAACCAGACGTACAACTGAGACAGCAGTTGGAACTGGTTTACCAAATCATTGTCATCACCAACTGACTGGTTCTATTTCCTCAACTCATCCATTTCCTCATTCTGTGTTGTATGTTGTTCATATATGTGCTTGAAGACTTTGACTGAAGACTTTCACAAATTTCTCAGTTCAATTTCTTCAGTCTGTTTGTCTTCATCTTGTTATCCTGTGTTTACGCTTCCTGTACTCTGTTCTAGTCTTCATTTCATCATGCTGACTATGTGTGTAATCTGTTATGTTTACCTCTGAGTACATATTCCGCTGCAAATAGTTCTTCGCTAAGGAATTTCCTCACCGGCAAATTCCTCAGTGAAGAATTTCATAAAAATCGCCTATTCATCTCCCCTCTAGTCGATATAACGCACTTTCAGCATGTAATAATATGAATTTGAGGTTTCTAATTTGAGGTGTCCGATTGTAGAATCAAATATTTAAGACGTGATCGGTCAGTGTTTGTGAACGTGTCCGGGCGTGTCAGCGGGCGTTTGAGGGGCCAGATTTTCCCATTGTGGTTGTGATGCTCTAAGTTGCTTTAAGCTATATTTAGTGCGTGGAGCACCGTACCGTCCTGTGTGACTGAGTTGTGTTTATCATGATTGTTTGACTTTGTCTTAAGCCCTTTATAAAGAAATATAATAGCGCTTAGATCACTATTAGTGATCTAAATGTTTTTATATTATTTTACGAAGGGAATACTAAGTTCACACAATCATTTCAGCAACAGCTAATTCTGGATGGAGGTACTAACATAATATGAGATGGTTAGAAAATGGGATAAGTTCGTCCTTGAACTCTTCCGAGAGTTTAGAAATCGTCCCTCAACTCAAAACCGGATAGTTTTTGTCCTTCAACTATCAAAACCGGATAGTTTTCGCCCCTCACGCTGCTTTGGGCGGTTTTCGCCCGCATGAACAGTAAACCGATGAACAGCAATTTTTCAAAAAAAAGCAAAAAAGTCAAAAAAATCTGAAAAATTGTGGGATCAAAGTTCCTGGGTGCGCAAGGTGCGTGATTTTTTTTGTGCTATTTATACATTCCAGGAGCCCGTGACAAAGGAAAAACCATAAATATGTACGTCAATGAACAGTAAATTCGAAAAAAATAGAAAACAATTCAAAAATATATGAAAATTATTGACATAGAAGATGCGTGGGTGCTCAATGTGCCTGCAAAATTTCTTGGTGTTTGGACATTGTGGGAGCTCGTGGCAAATAAACAAAAATTGGCCGGGAAAGAAACTTCGAAAAAGTGCACTATTTTTTTTTGCTGGAGCTCCTCCTATGTCATTTCAGCACAAAAATATGCAAGCACCTTGCATACCCAAGCATCTTTGATGCCAAAAAGTTTCATATTTTTTTCTATTTTTTTACCGTTCACCGACGTACATATTTACAATTTTTTCTTTGTCATGAGCACCTAGAATGTCCAAACAATATGAAAATTTGTACGCACATTGCGCACACGACGAACTTTGATCCCACAAATTTTCAGGTTTTTTTGATATTTTTTTGGAATTTACTGTTCGTCGGTTTACTGTTCATGACGGACAAAAACCGCTCAAGCGGCGTGAGGGACGAAAACTATCCGGTTTTGATAGTGGAGGGACGAAAACTATCCGGTTTTGAGTTGAGGGATGATTTCTAAACTCTCGGAAGAGTTCAAGGACGAAAAATATACTTATCCCTTAGAAAATTCATGATATTATTGAATTATTTTCTGTCCCTATCGCAAGTGTCAGTGTTAAAAGTCTGGCTTCTGGCTTTCGAATGCGTAACTCGCTTTCAGTTTCAGGACGATTAAGAGTAAAACGACGTTGCTAACTTTGCTCTGGCTAGGCATTCACTGATACACCTTTACTAATTTTACCTGAAAAATTAATATGAAATGCCTAAAGGCCTGTAGATTACATACAAACGTGAGAGATACAAAGTACTAGTTCTCACATCTACGCTCTAAGCAATAATACATGTATATATTCCCCAGTAATTACCAGTCAAACAATATGTAAGCTCATATGTGCGTGCGGCATGCAGCTGGCTGAAATATGCATTCTAAACCATGAGACCGGCGACCAGTAGGACGACAAGGCCAAATCCTGCTGTGGCCCCGACAGAGGTTGCGGTAGAGGAGGGTGGTGGCGGGTTGCTCGCGCCGGGACCGGCAGCCGGCATGGGTGACGACGGTGAGGAGGAACTCGGGATGACGTCGATAACGACCTTCATGCTGGCGGCGGCAGTGGGGCTGCAGTGCCCAGGGACGCCGCAGATGAAGTACCGGGTGCCGGTGGCGTTGAGGGCGACGACGTCGTTGCCGGAGGTTAAGGTGTTGATGGCGCTGGCGGTGCTGCAGGAGTCGTAGCCGGCCTTGCTGACCTCGACCACGTCGTGCGTCGGGGTCGAGTACTTGAAGACGATCTCATCACCCGGGTGGAACTTCTTGTTAGACACCCAGTTGCTGTAGTCGGTGTTGAGGGTCCACGAACCGCCCGGCTCGCCGACACCGTAGGTAGCCGCCGATGCGGTGCCTAGTAAGAGTGCTGAGATTGCGGCCACGGCAAGGAGGGTGATCTTCATGGCGGCCATTGATTGCGGTTGGAACTGGAAGGAGAAATGCAAAGCAGAGGAGGTAGAAGGCTGATGCTTAGCGGGCGTTGGGGTTGCTGCTGTGTTTGTGCTTCCGTGCGCTTTATATACAACCAAGCGCCCAGCAGGATGGGTTGGTGGAATGACATTTGGATATTGGATCTTGGGGTTGAGTAGTCATGTGCGTTTGAACAAAAGCCACTACCAGTATTATACTACTGCTCTACTAGTAGGTACCTGGTCATACGCGGCCGGGCATGGGTTGGTGGCCTGCTGACTGCTGACCTCTTCACAGTTGGTTGTGGCTCATGCTGGAGCAACCTGGACTTTCTGCCTCATGTAGCCGCGCAATGGAATGCCGCTCGTACCTTCGTCCACAACCAGGATCTCGGTCTTCCTTCCAGATAGCATGTGCCGGTCTCCTTCTAGATCAAGGCGAGGGTTTCGTGCATAGAAGACGAAGGTATTATAATTTTAGCATGAGTTTTGCAGATAGGAGTATTTATCTGGAGTCTATTTTTATCTAATAAATTTATTTTGGTTCGTCATGCTATTTTGCAGAAAACCTCCTGATTTTTCTGGTAATCAACCAGTGGTCTAGTTTTAATTTCAATTTTCGCTTTTGCAGAAAACCACCAGATGTTTCTGGTAATAAACCCGCAGGTCAGTTTTAAGTCATATTTTTATTTTTGCTGGAAACCCTATGATAATTAGGTTAATCAACCTGCAATGCATATTAAATGCCTTTCAAAATATCTATGTCTTTTAAACTCTATTTTCAAATTTAACTTGTCATATATGGAATTTGATCAAAAATGTGTATAATTTTAATACGATGTTATTTTACCTGTTAAAAATGCTATTTCGGGTGCAACCTTAATCAATAGCGCATGATCCGTTTTTTCTTTCATACTGGTACCGATCCATATTGGAAATGAACACCTTAGCAAAATCAGGATTGGAGACGAAAAAACCATCTATAACTATGCATGCACGCCTTGCCAAAACCTCACAGAAAAAGTAGATTTCTCATCTTATGTCACGAGAGAGACGCCTTATGATTGACAACATTCAAACGCATTGTGATTGTGTGAGCACTTAAGCCACCGTCGGCGCGGGTGGGAAGGGGGATACGTGACAACACATATGGGATACCGTGCGTGGAAAGGAAGGACATGGACCCCAATTGGAGTCTTGACTCATGGGTTTTTTAGACATCAAAGTACTCTTTATTGCAAGGTGATCACCATGTTATCTTTTACAAGAGGATCAACAATCTATACGGGTGGATCATCAATCCTCCCCGCGCACACCTTACTTCTAGTTAGTTTGGCTAAATCATGGGCAGGACAATTAATCTCACTGAAATCACACGCAAGGTGATATATATCATCCAAAACTGCCGCAGATAGACTGAAAGAATGACCTCCATTCTTCATTGTCTCTATCACCTCGATGTTGTCGGAGTCACTTCTATGAGGTTACACCCGACTGTAGTTGCCAAACTGAGACCAAACCGTAAGGCCAGTGCCTCGTCAATAAGCGCATCTCTGCACCGATCGATTTCCCCATTTCCTACCGCGACGAATCTGCCATTCGAGTCTTTGATGGCAGCACCATACGGGCCCCTGAGTAAGTCTGGGGCAAAAGCCTCATCCACGTTTAGTTTCACATAGTTACTCATTGGTCTTTCCCAGCCATGTTGCTTGATCACCGGCTTTGCATCACTCGCCATAGTATAGTTAGCAACCAAAGGTCTGATTGTCATTGCTATGAACATAGGTCTCTGGACCTTTTCATTATGCACTAACTTTCTCATCTCCCACCATAAATACCAGGAACCAATAGCAATTGCTTCCATTGAATTTCCCAGACCGAGGACTACATATTCTTCAGCTGGTTGTAGCAATAAATATCCTAGCACAACTTCTCTGCATGATCCACATCGCATGCTTTACCAATAGCAAAGTCCAAACCCAGTAGCCACCATACCTCTCTAACTTTTGCACAAGTGAATAACATGTGCTTGGTATCCTCCGCTCCTGCGCCGTACGTAGGACATAGCCTACTGGCTTTTATATGTCTGTTAGCCAAAGTCACCCGACATGGTAGCGATCCTAACAAAGTTTGCCAGAGGAAGATTTAAACCTTGGCATGACAACTTAAACTCCCGATTATCCCCCATATTGGTGAATTCCATGAGGGTCCGACAGTATTTTCTCCTGATGTTGTATGTCCATATTGGCTATGCCACTCTGCAAAGTATGTCGATCTCACGAGAATCTCCCGTTTTTGCACAAGTTCCATGCTACGAAGTCTGACTTATCTAATTCAAGCAACATAATCGCAAGGATCCACGCCACATCAAGGGTCTTAACTCATGGTTATTTTGTTAGGGGAGCATGGTATTTTTTTCTCCCATTCGACTCATTGGTTCTTTTTCTAGTGTAAATAAAGTGTTTCAAAGATCAATTGAGGGAGGAAGTTTTCGTGAATATGAGAAGCCTTCTCTCTTTCGACTGTTGCATCAGCCGCCTAGATGGATTGCGCTTCACCCACAACCACACCCATAGCCCTGAGCACAAGGGAGCAACCATGGGTGTGATCTTGCAGGGATGTGATTCTTCGCACCTCCTATCCTAACCATTTGCGCTAGGGCTACTTATGATGGGCTGCCCCAATGGTCTTGAATTTTCTCTCCAAGTCAAGATTAAGGCAAGTGAAAGACTTGAAAATTGGTTAGAAATAAGTGAGGATAGCCCCCAAGCAAGTTATCTGACGGCACCAGACCCCCTTGAACTATTGTAGGGCGAGGAATAAGGCGAGACTTGGCAAACCGAATTGGGGTCAGGAAACACATCATTTATTGGTTTTGGCCTCATTTGCCAACCTTTACGCAGGGTTGGCCCGCTCAACTTGTCATGAGTCAGGAGGCGGCCACTTATTGTCTTAATCTAACAAACCTCGAGTACTGTGAGGTCACTCTTTAGGTTATAGAGGGACATCATAACATCATCTAGGTGCTCCCTGGCGTGCTTATACAATGCTTCCCCTTATGGAAATTATGCATTTTCGCCCTTGCATCTTGAGGCACAAGTAAGGAAGGTGCACTACAACCAAGCAACTCGATAGTGCTCTTTATCTCAGGGTCACGTCATATGTTACTTAGGTGTCGACGACGTTAAAAAATGCAGGCCCAAAAGCCATTTCTGCACCCGAGCTCATCTGCACACATGCTGAAGAAAAAAATCAAAGAAAATACTAGAAAATTTCAAAAAAATTCCAAATTTGTTTTTGTGGTAGAAAATTTGATGTGTGAGCTCCAATTTTCAAATCATTTGGACATCTGAGGAGCTCTCAGCAAAAATAAATAAATTGGGGGTCTGTAAAAATGTTTATTGTTCATGTACTGTTTTGGTCTGATTTGTCTTTTTTGCTGAGAGCTGCTCAAATGTCCAAATGACTTGAAATTTGGAGCGGGCCTCACGCATCAAATTGTCTATTGCACAAAAAAATAGATTTTTTATTTGCTTTCAATTTTTTACGAATTCTTTTCTAACCGGATGCAGCTGAGCCTGGACACCGAAACGCCCTACTCGCCCAAAATTTACTTCCTAAACCAAAATTTATGGGTAGCAAGATATTTCCAACAGTTGTTGCTTGCAAATCATGTTTAAGGTTGCGAGGGGTGGCCGGATGTTCTGTACAAGGACTCTCGAGACCTATAATCAATCAAGAGTTATGACCAAGAGAATAATAAAGGACAACTCCCCATAGACGGGTTCTTCTTGATGTCATAGTCATTGATGGTTGGACTTGCAATGAGTGAGCATTGGTGTCCAAGTCTTTAGGGTAATCTTCAGCCCAAACAATATATCTTAATGTGGCAATGTATTTATGCCCCATACGGGTTTGATTGGTTAAGGACAAGGCAATGAATCATTTGACACAAATGGGTCATTACCTTGTCGATGATGATGAATGCTTGAGTGATGGTGGAGATCCACTCCTTTGTAATATATACTACTAGTTTATTTGTCTTTCCCCTGTGTTTTGTTGCTAGTGATGCATGCAGCAATAGGGTAATTGATTTCTACTCCGCATCTGGAATGTAAATCTTTTAGTTCCTGAGCCTTTTTTATTTTTTATTTGCAGCAGGATGCTGTTTCACTTTGTTTTCGTTTTGTTATCTCTCATAATGGAAACTGATCCATATTTGGATCTAATGACAAAATTGATTCAGATGAATTTATACTCCCTCCACTCCATATTAATTGTTTTTGATTTAGTACAACTTTGTATTAAATCAAGGACAATTAATATGGATCCGGAGGAAGTACTATATTTGAAGGACTTGGATCCGTATGAATTTGTCTAATTTGGCCATTTGATTCGCAAGATTGGACTCCTTTAGAATGTTTTTCTCATGATTCAATTTCACCCTATTTTTGAGGATAATTTCCATCCACTCAAACATCTTTGTACAATTCCGTTGTTATTTCTGTGCTATCAAACATAGTTTGATCCAAACTCAAGTAGCTTTTTAATCCTATAGGATTCAAAGGGCACGAGCTCATGACACTTTGTGTTTTCCTATTCCTTTATTTTGAGAATCCCGTGAACTAGAGATGCCCTAATGTTGCTATCAACTTTAATTTAGGAACTAGTCCATTTATTGAAGTGGAAGCATAGATGGTGACACCTACTTTTTATCATTTCAAGTGGTTGCATCCCAAGGGTCATTGTTCATGATTTCCAGGCTCTTGATAGATTCACATTGAGTGTATGGACAATAGTACTATGAGAAGGGCATAAGCATAATATTTGGGATGAAAAACTTTTCAAGATCCTAAACCAAATCCTAAATACTTTCAAAATAGTCTATTTTCTCCAATTTTCATATTTCTCCATACCTTCGAATAGTTTCTATCGGGTACTATCGAGCTAGCAAGGAGAGAGTTTTCTAGCTAAGCAAACCCAGTTTGCCAAAGTTCTGTTCAGAATTGTCGAGCTCTTTTTTCCGGTACCTCTGAGCTTTTTATCCATTCAAGCAGGCCCCTGTTAGCTCTGGCACCTTCGAGTTAATGTACCATGCACTCCTGATCTTATCACATTTTACCTTAGCTCATCATTCCAATATAGGCCTTGTACCATTGAGCTCATTCGGTTATGTACCTCTAAGATGGACCTTTGACATTTGGTCAAAGCTCCTTTCCAAGGCTTGCTTTACTTCTGAGCAAGCTACTCCATCACAACAGAAATGCCCCATCCAATTTTCTGGCATCTTCGAGCTATTTTCATTTGGCAACTCCATGTATTATAGCTTTAAAGGTGCCATGTGCTATAATGTGAAGAAATGACCCATGTTATCGAAATACAGCTGGGCTAGTGGGAACATGACCGCAACCGACACAATTACTGCCCACCACAATGCCCTATAGCACGCAAAAACGTCTGGACCGACGTGTTTGGATTTTTTCATCCAACATGGTGTCTGTTGGGGACATAACTATTAGGTATGACCTGCCGAGGAGGGGCCGGGTCATACCACTGGCAGTTCATGATGAGAAGGCCCAAGAAGATGTTGAAGATGGCGGTTTATAAAGCAAGATTATTGAAGGGCCAAGACCTGGAGGCGACTTGAGGCCCATGGGTATAAACCTCCATATGTTTAACTTGTATGTTAAGGAAAGCTTAGTTAGTCACCGAGCCGGATATGTTGTGTATGAGCCGACTAGGACTCTGTAAGCCTCCGTGCATCAACCTGTGTATATAAAGGGGTGACTCGGCGGTGGGTTAGGACGAGAAACAACAAGTCGAGAACTAGGCCAATCGTATTCGCTCCCTGGTAATCGAAACCCAAGCATACAACCTAAAGCTGGAGTAGGCTTTTACCTCATTGAGAGGGCCGAACCTGGGTAAAAACTCTCTGTGTCCTTTGTCCCGTTTAACCCCTTCAAGCTAACCTAGCGGCGATGGCTCCACACCAAGTCCTCTTGCTAGGGCATCTGCCGTGTTAAGTCCACGACAGTTGGCGCCCACCGTGGGGCCAGCTCATGGTGGTTTCGAGTTCTTGAAGGGCAACTTCACAGGGATCAAGGGGTATACTGTGGGCCGGATGACTAAGAGTCGTCGCGGCAAGCTCTACATCGACGACGAGGGCTGGACCCCGAGGCCGGCTCAATCGAGTACAGGGTACCAGGTCCTCTTTGGTGGGATTCATGTCTTCATCGACAAGATTGGTGAGTCGAAAAAAGCTGAGCCGGACACATGCGCCGACATCGTCGAGACGACTCAGCGCGTGCGACCCGCCAAGGTTCAAGTCGCCCTGAAGCGTGTCTTTGTTGGCTTTACTCAAGGAGTGGATCTGGAAGGAGGACCTGTGTCCGGTGGAGAGACGGCAGTCTATTCAGGCGATGAGTCTTCAACCGGTGAGACCAACTCCATGTATCAAGTACAGGATGGTAGGCTTGGGGGCTGTTCCGATGGCGATAGTATTTCGGACCCCTATGAGCCGCCGAGCCGGGTTGCGATCTTCATGGATGGTACGCAGCTGGGAAAGAATTCTTCAACTGTGGCAGCAATGATCTATGGCTCAGCGACTGCTACGGTAGCCGGGCCGGGATACCCTGTGCACCCGCCGACTCAAGTTTTATCTGAACTACTGGAGGCTCTGGAAACGTTGCTGACGGTGGAAGTAACCCCGGCGACCCAAGTGCAACATAATGTGGACATTGGAAAGTTACGTGATGAGATAGCTCAAGCTAAGGAGGATCTTAACGCTGAGAACATCCGAATGGCGATGGAACGAGCCGCCTTGGAGAGGGAAGCAGAGCGGATTCAAGCAGAAAATTTTCGTTTGATCTTGGACTGGAATGCATCAAATGCTGTCTTTAACAGAAGGCATGCAAGTTGTTTACCCCCGGTTTATGATGCAAGAAACCTTTTCAACACGCCTGGGACAGGAACCAGTAACCGGCCTGTTGTAGATGGGGCTGTTGAGGCGCCGGCCGCTGGGGCAATGGTTCAGCCACGTACTGCAGACCCCCCCATGTTTGAATTTAACCCCTCCTCAGCATGTTCCGACGCCCCCGGGTCATTATTCTAATCCATTGGACAACATGATAGCCGCGGCTACTTGATTGGCAGCTCTCCCTGTTCAAGATGAGTCACCAGCTGCGATGGAGATATGGCGAGACAGAGAACGTCTTCAGACCGCTGTGGCTCAACAAGCGGCTTATTCATACATTCGCGAACGGATTCACTCAACCCCGCATCCAAGCCAGAGTCATAGCAGACACATTGATTCACCGGCTGTATCGGGCAGTGAGCGTTGATGTCTACTACACAACCTTCTTCTTGTAGACGTTGTTGGTCCTGCAAGTGCACAGGTTTGTTAGGATAGTAGCAAATTTCCCTCAAGTCGATGACCTAAGGTTTATCAATCCGTGGGAGGCGTAGGATGAAGATGGTCTCCCTCGAACAACCCTGCAACCAAATAACAAAGAGTCTCTTGTGTCCCCAACACACCCAATACAATGGTAAATTGTGTAGGTGCACTAGTTCGGCGAAGAGATGGTGATACAAGTGCAATATGGATAGTAGATAAAGGTATTTGTAATCTGAAATTATAAAAACAGAAAGGTAACTAATGATAAAAGTGAGCATAAACGGTATTGCAATGGTAGGAAACAAGGCATAGGGTTCATACTTTCACTAGTGCAAGTTCTCTCAACAATAATAACATAGATAGATCATATAACAATTCCTCAACATGCAACAAAGAGTCACTCCAAAGCCACTAATAGCAGAGAACAAATGAAGAGATTATGGTAGGGTACGAAACCACCTCAAAGTTATTCTTTCGGATAAATCTATTCAAGAGTTCATACTAGAATAACACCTTAACACACAAATCAACCAAAACCCTAATGTCACCTAGATACTCCATTGTCACCTCAAGTATCCGTGGGCATGATTATACGATATGCATCACACAATCTCAGATTCATCCAACCAACACAATGTACTTCAAAGAGTGCCCCAAAGTTTCTACGGAGAGTCAAGATGAAAACGTGTGCCAACCCCTATGCATAGGTTCATGGGCGGAACCCGCAAGTTAGTCACCAAAACATACATCAAGTGGCACGTGAAATCCCATTGTCACCACAGATAAGCACGGCAAGACATACATCAAGTGTTCTCAAATCATTAAAGACTCAATCCGATAAGATAACTTCAAGAGGAAAACTCAATTCATCACAAGAGAGTAGAGGGGGGAGAAACATCATAAGATCCAACTATAATAGTAAAGCTCGCGATACATCAAGATCGTGCCATAGAGAGAACACGAGAGAGAGAGATCAAACACATAGCTACTGGTACATACCCTCAGCCCCGAGGGTGAACTACTCCTCCTCGTCATGGATAGCGCCAGGATGATGAAGATGGCCACCGGTGATGGATTCCCCCTCCGACAGGATGTCGGAACGGGCTCCCGAGAGGTTTTTGGTGGCTACAGAGGCCTGCGGCGGTGGAACTCCCGACCTATCTTCTGTTTTGATGTTTATAGGATACGTAGGCTTATATAGGCGAAAGAAGTCGGTCAGGGGAGCCTCGAGGGGCCCACGAGAGGGTAGGGCGCGCCCCCCTATCTCGTGGCTTCCTCGATGCTCCCTTTACTTCAACTCCAAGTCTCCTGGGTCATAATCTTCCCAAAAATCACGCTGCCGAAGGTTTCATTCCGTTTGGACTCCGTTTGATATTCCTTTTCTTCGAAATACTGAAAGTGGCAATAAAATAGCAATATGGGCTGGGCCTCCGGTTAATAGGTTAGTCCCAAAAGTAATATAAATGTGTATAATAAAGCCCGTAATCATTCAAAACAGATAATAAAATAGCATGAATGCTTCATAAATTATAGATACGTTGGAGACGTATCAAGCGGCACCACAACCAGCCTGGTAGGCCTGACCCGCCACGCGCTGGTAATGATGCTCAGGCTTTGGTGGATCAGGGCAGAGCGCGGCATGAGGCTGAGCTGGCATCTCAGTTGGCAGCTCAACAGCAATCCCTGGTTTATCCTTCAGCATCTGTGGAGGCAGGAGTGACCTTTAGAACCTTGGGTGTGCCATGTTTAGTGTTGGCTCTACGCAATGAGCGCTTGCCTAAGGATTTCAAGGGCCCTTGTAAGGTGCCTAACTACACGGCGGATCAACCCCCAGAGGCTTGGATTGAGAGCTATGAGATGGCCATGGAGATGTTGGATGTTAGTGATGCTGCATGTACTAAGTATTTCACAATGATGTTGGATGGGCCGGCTCGTACTTGGTTGAAAGGGCTGCCCGCTAACTCCATTAGGTCATGGGCGGAGTTGAAAACACATTTTATCTAAAATTTTAAAGACACATGCAAGAAGCCTATGTCGATTCTAGATTTAGACGCTTGCGCCCAAGGTGAGGGCGAGTCAACAACCAATTGGGTGCGCCGGATCTCAGCCGTTATACACTCATCGGGTAGTATCAATTCCGGTCCAGCAGTCTTGATGTTGGAGAAGAATTGTTGTTTCCTTCCCCTTAAGTAGAAACTGGGGCGGCTTAAACGCAACTGCAGTGATATGTGGGAGCTCATGGCGGCTCTAGTCAAATATGCTGACTCTAATAATACTAAAGGCCCTGAGTCTGATGAGGAGAAGGCTGGCAATGGGAAAAAGAGTGGCAGTGCAAAAGGATAACATAATATGGCGAGTCAAGGCGGCAACGGTAAGTGCAAGGCCGACAATGGTTTAAACTTTGTTGCTAACACCAATACGCAGAGTAATAATCAGCATCTTAAAGGGAAAACGCCAGCTCCCCGGTTTGGGGGGCCAAAGTTCAACCTTGAGGCCATGATGAATCAGCCTTTCCCAAAGCACGACACCCAGGAGAAGTCGGCCAATCATCTGTGGAAGGATTGCTTCATCATGAGGGAGTATAGGAACTCTAATTTTTTCCTGAATAATCATGGCCCGCATGGCGGTTCAGATCCGGCTCTCATGGACTTGGTTTTGGAGGTGGCGGTTCAAGCTCTGGTTTTCAGGGCCAAGGCAATCAAGGTAGTTTTAATCAGCAATCTGGCCAAGGGAATCAACAACAGCAGTCTGGTTATCAGAGCAATCCAAAGCAGTTGAATAGTGGTCAATATCATGTATTCACTACAAGTCTGTGCAAACGGGATCAGAAAATCCATAAGCGGGCGGTGAACTCAGTTGAGCCAGTGGTGCCTTGATATTTGAGGTGGTCTGAGCAGCCTATCGTATGGAGCTGTGAGGATCACCCGCCCCGGGTCGACAATCCTGGTCAATTGGCATTGGTGGTTGCTCCTCGGGTAGGAGGTTATAAGCTTACAAAGGTGCTCATGGATGGGGGCAGTAGTATCAATATCCTTTACTATGATACTTTTCGTCGTATGAATTTGACTGACAAAGATCTTAAGATATCTTCTACTGTTTTCCATGGGGTGGTGCCTGGTAAGTCGGCATATCCAGTGGGTAAGATAACCCTAGAGCTGGCCTTTGGTGATGACCATGATTCTAGAGCTGAAAAATTGACCTTTGAGGTTGTCAAGATCAAAAGCCCGTATCACGCTTTGTTCGGGAGGCCGGCTTATGCCAAATATATGGCACAACCTTGTTATGTTTATTTGCAGCTTAAAATGCCGGGTCATAAAGGCACCATCACGGTGCATGGTGTTAGAAATATCACTCTGGATTGTGAAGAAGGTGATGATGCGTATGCTGAGTCGGCTTGTGCCACCAAGGAGTTAAAGTTTTATAAAGATAACGTTGCGCGGATATGACACATTTGAAGAAGCCAACTACAGAGAATGGCCCCCTGTTGAAATTTAAGTCGGTAGATGATCCTAAGTTGGTTGATTTTGTTCCTGGCGTCTCATCGAAGTAGTTCAGCATCAGTGCTAATACGGATCTAAAATAGGAAAGTGTGCTCATCGAGTTCATCCATGAGAATCGGGACATTTTTGCATGGAAGCCTTCTGACATGCCAGGTGTACCAAGGGAACTTGCTGAGCACTCTCTTAATGTTGATTCAAAGTTTAAGCCGGTCAAGCAATTCCTTCATCATTTCAATGAAGATAGGCGTAAGGCTATTAGTGAAGAGGTGGCCCGGCTCTTGGCTGCTGGATTCATCATTGAAGTATCCTGAGTGGTTGGCTAACCCCGTGCTGGTGCTTAAGACTTGGCGTATGTGCGTGGATTATACAGATCTTAATAAAGCCTGTCTGGCTGACCCTTTTGCTCTCCCTCATATTGATCAGATCATTGATGCTACGGCGGGTTGTGAGTGTTTGAGCTTTCCGGATGCTTGTTTTGGTTATCATCAGATCAAGATGGCAGTTAAGGACCAGGAGAAGACAACTTTCATCGCTCCCTTTGGAGCCTTTTGTTATGTGTCTATGCCCTTTGAGCTCAAGAGTGCCCACGCGACTTATCAGCGATGTGTTCAGAATTGCCTCCATGACCAGACTGGACGCAATGTTCACACCTATGTGGATGATATTGTTGTGAAATCCAGGAAGAAGGAGACTTCGATAGGTGATTTGAAGGAGATCTTTGACAATCTCTAGGTCTATAAAATGATGCTTAACCCGGCCAAGTCTGTCTTTGGCATGCCAGTAGGCAAATTATTGGGTTTCTTGGTCTCTTAGAGAGGCATTGAGGCTAACCCGGAGAAGATCAAGGCTATCACTTCTCTGGCTAAGCCGACATGTATCAATGACGTCCAGCGTTTGGCGAGTCGTATAGCGGCTTTGAGCCGGTTTATAAGCCTTCTGGGAGAAAAGGCTATTCCTCTTTATCAGATGATGAAGAAGATAGATCATTTTGCCTAGTGCTAATGAGGCATTTGAGGCGCTTAAGAGACAGCTTGTTGAACTGTCGGTTTTATAGCTCCTATTGAGAAGGAGCCCTTGCTTTTATATGTGGCTGCAAACAACAGAGCTGTCAGTGTGGCAGTTGTGCTGGAAAGGAAAGAGTCAGGCAAGGAATATCCGTTTCAAAGGCCGGTTATGTTAGTAAGGTGCTCATTGAGTCTAAGCAGAAATACCCACATTGGCAGAAATTGGTTTATGGCGTGTTCATGGCTAGCCATAAGTTGAAATAGTATTTCCTTGGACATCCCATCACTATGGTTAGTTCTGCTCCCTTGGGGGATATTATTCAAAACAGAGAAGCCACAGGTCGGGTAGCCAAGTGGGCTATTGAACTTGGACCTCATGGTTTGAAGTATATGCCTAGGAGGGCTATCAAGTCTCAAGCACTTGTTGATTTCATCAATGACTAGACAGAGTTGTAGATGCCTGAGGAAAAGCCAGATAGCACATATTGGATTATTCACTTTGATGGATCCAGGCAATTGGAAGGCTCGGGGGCTGGAGTTATTTTGACTTCCTCATGAGGTGATAAATTTTGTTATGTTTTGAGGTTGATGTTCCCTTGTACTAACAATGCAACTGAGTATGAAGCCTTGCTCCATGGTCTTCGGATGGCTAAAGAGATGAATCTAAGATGAGTAAGGTGTTTTGGCGACTCAGACTTAGCGGCTCAACAAGTTTCAGGAACTTGGGATTCCAAGGATCCACTTATGGCGGCTTATTGCCGAGAGGTTGATACAATTGCTGGTCATTTTAAGGGTTATCAAGTGGAGCATGTCGATCACAGGAAAAATGAGGTTGCTGATGCTTTAAGCTAGTTGGGGTCTCAGCGTAAGCCGGTGCCCCCTAATCTTTTCCGTGATATTTTGCATAACCCGTCAGTTAAATTACCTACGGAGGAGGATCTTGCAATTCCTGACCCGGAGGCACAGTTGGTGGCGGCTCTCCATGTTATTCCTGATTGGGCTGTTCCATATTTGGCTTATGTGACCTGGGGTGAGTTACCTGATGATGAAACATTGGCCAGGCAAATAACCCGGAGGTCTAAGTCAATGCCTATTGTCAATGGTGAGGTACACCGATGCAGTGTTACATGGGTGTTTCAACGATGCAGCTCTCCTGAGGAGGGCAGTGAAATTCTAAGGGAGATTCATGAAGGAGATTGCGGTCATCATGCCAGCTCTAATTCCCTTGTGGCTAAAGCTTTTCGTCATGGACTTTATTGGCTGACGGCTCATGCTGATGTAGAACATTTGGTCAGTAAATGTGATGGCTGATAGAAATTTTCAAGATGAGCTCATGTGCCGTCTCAAGAATTGAGGATGATTCTAATTACTTGGCCGTTTGCAGTCTGGGGGCTACATATGGTTAGGACATTTCAAAGGTCTAAGGACAAAAAGACTCACCTCCTGGTGGCAGTTGACAAGTTTACAAAGAGGGTTGAAGCCGAGCCGGTCAGCAAATGTGATGCAGCAATGGTGGTTCAATTCTTCAAAAAGGTGATCTTTCATTTTGGATACCCCCTTAGTATCATTAAGGATAATGGTACTAATCTGTCTAAGGGTGCGATGAAAGAATTCTGTCAACAAGAACATATTCATCTTGATGTGTCGTCATGGCTCACCCCCAGTCTAATGGACAAGCTGAGAGAGCCAATCAAGAAATCTTGAGAGATATCAAACCCCGGCTTATGGTCCCTTTGTAGAGGACACTGGGTTGTTGGGTGGAAGAGTTACCCTTAGTGCTATGGAGTATCAATACTACCCCCAACAGGTCTACGTGTTACACACCTTTCTTCATGGTTTATGGTGCAGAGGCGGTTCTCCCTAGTGACATGTGTCATGACTCGCCCCGTGTGGCGGCTTATGTTGAAGCTGATAATGAAAAAGCACGTCAGGATGCTCTTGACCTTTTGGATGAGGAGCGTGACCTTGCGGCGGCTTGTTCGGCGATTTACCAGCAAGATCTGCGTCGTTATCATAGCCGCCGGGTTAAAACCAGGACCTTTCAAGAAGGAGATTTGGTGCTCCAGCTCATCCAAGATCAAACTGACATGCACAAGCTATCCCCACCTTGGGAAGGGCCCTTTGTGGTTAGCAAAAATCTGAACAACGGGTCATACTACCTTATCGATGTTCGAGACCACAAGGACTCACGCACGTCGGAGGAGGAGACCCGCCGGCCGTGGAATATTGCTCATCTTCGGCCTTCTTACACTTGATCCACCGGTTCTTGTGATGTACATACTTCTACCAATGTATATATTATGATTAGTATAATAAAGCCGCAATCCCTGATGATTCAGGGCTTCTATCGTTTCATTTATGAGAATATGAGTCTTTATTGTCAATTTGTAAGATCACTTGGGGCCTTCCTGTTCAAATGAACATAGCTATGACTACCCTCTTAATCGGGCTTGTACGCCTTGATTGCAAATTACTTGGGGGCTTCCTACTCATTGAGCATAACTATGACTACCCTATTGATCCGGCTTGTACGCCTTGATCGAAATATTACTTGGGGGATCCTTGTTAACTGAACAAAGCTTTGTTGTCCCTCGTAATATGCTTGGACGCCAGGTGCATTCACCAAAAATCTGGGTTATCCTGCCTTTGTATGCGTGCCACTCTGACCAGGTACTCCTGGAATGACTCGTCGTACTCTTGACAGTCAATCTTATAAAGACCCTGAACTTGTCAAAGTTAAAACATGATTGGTCATGTGAGGCCCGGCTTATAGGTTTGAATTAAGGAGTAATTCAGTGGCTGTGCGGCCCTTGAACAACACTTGATATTAAGTCTTGGTAGCCTTTGAATGCCTTGTTTTTCTGGTTTATATTGGTTTTGAATCATTTTTGAGATTTTTGTTTATACCATATTGATATATGGTTGAAAATTGATTAGGTCCATGTTGCCTTGGTCTTTATGATTCATATTTGAACATATCCGGTGTTTTGCTAACCTGGCCTGGCTTTGGACGTTAAGTCGCCAGTGTGTCATGATTATGTGCTTGGAGCTCTGCGCTCTTAAGTTTTGGGATGATACCCTTTGCTGCCCATGATGTGTTAAGCCGACATTATGAATAAATTGCACAGTATTTGTGCTATGAGTTTTTGGATGATTACTTCTACTGCATGTGGCGTGGTAAGCCGGTAGTATGAATAAGTATCACAGGTATGATATTTACCTTGTTATGATTATATGAGGTTTTGACAAACCCGCACTGGTTATGGACGATACAGTCACTAGTGGACTTATATGGGGCATTGTGACCCGCCCTAGGGTAAAACTGCCAGGGCACATGTTATTTGTTTATGCACGGGAGATATAAGAACTATGGTTTGCATAATCTGATGATATTATAAAGCATAAGTGCCAGATCTTCAAACATCAGATTGGCGATTCAAAAGTGTTATGCAAATTAACATGCACGATGGCATGGCAGATCGTTGTTTCTCAAACTAGCCTATTACAATGCATCGGATGGCCCAAAAGAATAAGTGTTTTGATGCACAAAGTATCCCAACTAGCAAATGATAATCGGGCCCTTCGATTAATGGTCTTGACCTTGGCGGGTAGAGGACTCCGGGTCCTCTTGCATCGGTTCATCTCCTTCTTCTTCACCTGTTGACTGGAAGTCAAAGGTGGCCCAATTGATCCCAGTCAAAGCTTTGGACACAACTTCGTCATCAATACGTGTTGACGGGTCAGTATTAGGGGCAAAGGTGTGCTTACAAATTGGCGGAATAAGGACTTGGGCTTCATGAATCTGCGCTTTCACCTTCTTGTCATCAGCATCATAAACCGCTTGGTAATGAGACAGGTCCGTGTCTTCAGCCAGTTTTCTTGCTAATGGGCGCATTTCCCTTGCTATTTCAGCAAAGTCATCAGCACTGAAGGGAGACCCATCCTCTTTTACGCTTGGGTAGCCATTGGCTAAATCTTGTGGATGAAGATCTTCTTGCCATGCTTTGCCCGGGTTAACATAGTGATTGCACCGGCTCTAGCAGCTGATTGCTTCAGACCCTCAACCCCTGGGGGCAGCACAGACAACTTTTCCAGCGTGTCTTTGATGAGGGTTGGTGGTTGTTTTTTGTGAGAGGCAGCAGAAATGGCTCATTGCGCGCCAGTGTACAATTGCTCTATAAGAGTATAGGCGGCTTTCAGGTTCATGCGCATGTCTGAGACAAGATGGGCGATTCTAGAGCCTGCATTACCAAATAAATTGATAAGCCGGATGAATGATTATTCAACTGCATTTATGGTGACAGTTTGAGATAATGTTACTTACCAAAGATGGCGGCTGTTATGGTATTAATTTGATGCTTTAAGACACAAAGCTCTTCAGCCACCGGCTTAAGGGCCACCTCTGCTTCTTCTGCCCTTTTCAACAGAGTTGTTTTCTCAGTTTCCCGGCTTGTCCTGTCAGCCTTGAAGTCCTTTTTCAACTTCTCCATCTCTTCCAAGGCGGTTGTCAATTCTGATTTGGCCTTGGAAGTTTCAGATTGTTGAGACTTGATATTTTCCTGAAGGTCGGCGACTTGGGATTCTTTTGCATTGAGTTCAGCCTGTAGTATTCAAATGACAGGCACTATTAAAACCATTTTGTTTAATTCACAAGCACAATACAAGTATTTCACTTGGCACTTAGGGGCTAATGCACATTCCTCTTTTTGATGGCAATTCTATGATGACCCGGCTACACTATTATGACTATAGCCGACTCATGGGGGCTACATACTTGGATTTTATTGACAGTTACGGTGATAAGTCCCGGCTTATCAATGCTGATTAAGCCAGCCCTTGGGGGCTACAGATACAAAGTTGCTCACTACTATTTGAAGTTCCAGCTTATCTTGACAGCTTAAGCCGCCCCTTGGGGTCTACTTGTTTTGATCTACATATCTATAAGGTTATCTAAAGTCTACAACACATTCAATTCTATCATATCCAGTAGACTTGGCGGCTAATAGAAGTACATTTATATGAAGAAGGCTGTAGCATTTACCTCAAAATGTTCATTCATTAGATTAAGTAAGCCGGCTTCAAAGTCGTGGCTTGTGTGCAGACGGTTTAGATACCCAGAGTGGATATCTTGAGCACTATATTGGGCATAGCTCTCTAAATTCACCGATCATTTGCCTTTGTCAGCAACGGATAATTCTTCTTTAGCACTGTGCTTTGACAAGACAGTGGGGTTGCCCGGTGCCGTGTAACCAAGTCCAGTAATGACAACATCGTCAGCCTTTTCTTCAGTAGGCTTGATGGGACTTGGCAGCTTGGTAGTGGCCGGGTCGACATCCATATGATCCATGGTGACGTTGTGCTTTTCCGGTGGCGACTCATCAATTGTGGCCTCAGCAGCTTGGAGGGAAGTTTCTGTTGACTGCTTCTCTGGTTCATTAAGGTTTCCAGTTGTTTTGGTCACCTTCAACTTCTTACTGGGCTTTGCCATAGCTCTGAAAATGAGGTACAAGACGGGTTAATATGACGATTGAATACATGACTGAAAGCAGAGACTTAACAATCTTACCCAGGCACGATCACTGGGACATGAGCCCGTTGAGTCACCAGAAGAGGAATGAGATTTTCCCTGGTGTCGGTGTCAAAACCGGCGGATCTCGGGTAGGGGGTCTCGAACTGTGCGTCTAGGCGGATGGTAACAGGAGACAACGGACATGATGTTTTTACCCAGGTTCGGGCCCTCTCGGTGGAGGTAAAACCTACTCCTGCTTGATTAATATTGATGATATGGGTAGTACAAGAGTAGATCTTGTTGGGGAACGTAATAATTTCAAAAAAAATTCCTACGCACACGCAAGATCATGGTGATGATATAGCAACGAGAGGGAGAGTTGTTCGGCGACGCTCGTGAGACCGTAAGCGAAGCGCTAGCACAACGCGGTTGATGTAGTCGTACGTCTTCACGATCCGACCGATCCAAGCACCGAACGTATGGGGCCTCCGAGTTCAGCACACGTTCAGCTCGATGACGATCTCCGGCCCTCCGATCCAGCAAAGGCTCTGGAGATGAGTTCCACAAGACGACGGCGGCAGGACGATGATGATGTTCTACCGGCGGAGGGCTTCGCCTAAACTCCGCGACGATATGACCGAGGTGGAATATGGTGGAAGGGGGCACCACACACGGCTAAGGAACGATCCGTAAATCAACTTGTGTCTCTTTGGGGTGCCCCCCGCCCCCGTATATAAAGCAGCCAGGGGGGAGGAGGCAGCCGGCCTAGAAGGCGCGCCAAGGGGGGAGTCCTTCTCCCACCGGGAGTAGGACTCCCTCTTTCCAAGTAGGAGTAGGAGAAGGGGGGAAAGAGGAGGAAGAGGGGAAGAAAAGGGGGGGCGCCGCCCCCTTCCCTTGTCCTATTCAGACTAGGAGGGGGAGGGGCGTGCGGCCCCCTCCTGGCTCCTTCCCTCTTCTCCCTCGTGGCCCATGTAGGCCCATTAACCCCCTGGGGGTTCGGTAACCTCCGGTATCTAGAAATGCCGATTTCGCCGGAACTATTCTCGATGTCCAAACATAGGCTTCCAATATATCAATCTTTATGTCTCGACCATTCGGAGACTCCTCGTCATGTCCGTGATCACATCCGGACTCAACAAACTTCGTACATCAAAACTTATAAACTCATAATAAAACTGTCATCGAAACGTTAAGCGTGCGGACCCTACGGGTTCGAGAACTATGTAGACATGACCTAAAACCATTCTCGGTCAATAGCCAATAGCGGGACCTGGATGCCCATATTGGTTCCTACATATTCTACGAAGATCTTTATCGGTCAAACCGCATAACAACATACGTTGTTCCCTTTGACATTGGTATGTTACTTGCCCGAGATTTGATCGTCGGTATCCAATACCTAGTTCAATCTCGTTACCGTCAAGTCTCTTTACTGGTTCTGTAATACGTCATCTCATAACTAACTCATTAGTTATAATTCTTGCAAGGCTTAAGTGATGAGTATTACCGAGAGGGCCCAGAGATACCTCTCCGACAATCGGAGTGACGAAACCTAATCTCAAAATACGCCAACTCAACATGTACCTTCGGAGACACCTGTAGTACTCCTTTATAATCACCCAGTTACGTTGTGACGTTTGGTAGTACCCAAAGTGTTCCTCCGGTAAACGGAAGTTGCATAATTCTCATAGTTACAGGAACATGTATAAGTCATGAAGAAAGCAATAGAAGAATACTAAACGATCATGTGCTAAGCTAATGGGATGGGTCATGTCAATCACATCATTCTCCTAATGATGTGATCCCATTAATCAAATGACAACACATGTCTATGGTTAGGAAACATAACCATCTTTGATTAATGAGCTAGTCAAGTAGAGGCATACTAGTGACTATATGTTTGTCTATGTATTCACACATGTATCATGTTTCCGGTTAATACAATTCTAGCATGAATAATAAACATTTATCATTATATGAGGAAATAAATAATAACTTTATTATTGCCTCTAGGGCATATTTCCTTGATCTCCCACTTGCACTAGAGTCAATAATCTAGATTACATAGTAATGATTCTAACACCCATGGAGTCTTGGTGCTGATCATGTTTTGCTCGTGAGAGAGGCTTAGTAAACGGTTCGCAACATTCAGATCCGTATGTATCTTGCAAATATCTATGTCTCCCACTTGGACTTGGTCCGAATGGAATTGAAGTATCTCTTGATGTGCTTGGTCCTCTTGTGAAATCTGGATTCCTTTGCCAAGGCAATTGCACCAAGATTGTCACGAAGATCTTCATTGGTCCCGATGCACTAGGTATGACACCTAGATCGGAAATGAACTCCTTCATCCAGACTCCTTCATTCGCTGCTTGAAGCAGCTATGTACTCCGCTTCACATGTAGATCCCGCCACGACGCTTTGTTTAGAACTGCACCAACTTACAGCTCCACCGCTTAATATAAACACGATCCGGTTTGCGATTTAGAATTGTCCGGATCGGTGTCAAAGCTTGCATCGACATAACCTTTACGACTAGCTCTTTGTCACCTCCATATACGAGAAACATATCCTTAGTCCTTTTCGTATTTCAGATGTTCTTGACCGCTGTCCGATGATCCACTCTGGATTACTTTGGTACCTTCCTGCCAAGCTTATTGCTAAGCATACGTTAGGTCCGGTACAACATTGCATACATGATAGAGCCTATGGCTGAAGCATAGGAACATCTTTCATTTTTCTCTATCTTCTCTTTGTGGTCGGGCATTGAGTTTGACTCAACTTCACACCTTGTAGCACAGGCAAGAATCTTTTCTTTGCTCGATCCATTTTGAACTTTTTCAAAATTTTGTCAAGGTAAGTGCTTTGTGAAAGTCCTATTAAGCGCCTTGATCTATCTCTATAGATCTTGATGCCCAATATATAAGCAGCTTCACCGAGGTCTTTCATTGAAAAACTTTTATTCAAGTATCCCTTTATGCTATCCAGAAATTCTATATCATTTCCAATTAACAATATGTCATCTACATATAAAACTAGAAATGCTCTGAGCTCCCACTCACTTTCTTGTAAATCAAGCTTCTCCAAAAGTCTGTATAAAACCATATGCTTTGATCACACTATCAAAGCATTTATTCCAACTCCGAGATGCTTGCACCTGTCCATAAATGGAACGCTGGAGCTTGCACACCTTGTTAGCACCTTTTGGATCAACAAAACCTTCCGGCTGCATCATATACAACTCTTCTTCTAGAAATCCATTCAAGAATGCAGTCTTGACATCCATTTGCCAAATTTCATAGTCATGAAATGCAGCAATGGCTAACATGATTCAGACAGACTTAAGCATCGCTACGGGTGAGAAAGTCTCATCGTAGTCAACACCTTGAACTTGTCGAAAACCTTTCGCAACAAGTCGAGCTTTATAGACAGTTACATTACCATCAGCGTCAGTCTTCTTCTTAAAAATCCATTTATTCTCAATAGCTTGCCGAACATCGGGCAAGTCAACCAAAGTCCATACTTTGTTTTCATACATGGATCCCATCTCAGATTTCATGGCCTCTAGCCATTTTGCGGAATCTGGGCTCATCATCGCTTCCTCATAGTTCGAGGTTCATCATGGTCAAGTAACATGACTTCCGAATAGGATTACCGTACCACTCTGTGCGGATCTTACTCGTAGACCCACGAGGTTCTCAGAGAAACTTGATCCAAGTTTCATGATCAATATCATTAGCTTCCTCACTGATTGGTGTAGTTGTCACAGAACCGGTTCTTGTGATGAACTACTTTCCAATAAGGGAGTAGATCTGATTATCTCATCAAGTTCTACTTTCCTCCCACTCACTTCTTTCGAGAGAAACTCCTTCTCTAGAAAGGATCCAAATTTAGCAACGAAAATCTTGCCCTCAGATCTGTGATAGAAGGTGTACCCAATAGTCTCCTTTGGGTATCCTATGAAGACACATTTCTCCGATTTGGGTTCGAGCTTATCTGGTTGAAGTTTCTTCACATAAGCCTCGCAGCCCCAAACTTTAAGGAACGACAACTTTGGTTTCTTGCCAAACCACAGTTCATAAGGCGTCGTCTCAACGGATTTTGATGGTGCCCTATTTAACGTGAACGTGGCCGTCTCTAAAGCATAACCCCAAAACGATAGCGGTAAATCAGTAAGAGACATCATAGATCATACCATATCAAGTAAAGTACGATTACGACGTTCGGACACACCATTTCGTTGTGGTGTTCCAGGTGGTGTGAGTTGCGAGACTATCCCGCATTGTTTCAAGTGTAGACCAAACTCGTAACTCAAATATTCTCCTCCATGATCCGATCGTAGAAACTTTATTTTCTTGTTACGATGATTTTCCACTTCACTCTGAAATTCTTTGAACTTTTCAAATGTTTCAGACTTGTGTTTCATTAAGTAGATATACCCATATTTGCTTAGATCATCTGTGAAGGTGAGAAAATAACGATATCCGCCATGAGCCACAACATTCATTGGACCACATACATCTGTATGTATGATTTCCAACAAATCTGTTGCTCTCTCCATAGTACCGGAGAACGGCATTTTAGTCATCTTGCCCATAAGGCACGGTTCGCAAGTACCAAGTGATTCATAAACAAGTTATTCCAAAATCCCATCAGTATGGAGTTTCTTCATGCGCTTTACACCGATATGACCTAAACGGCAGTGCCACAAATAAGTTGCACTATCATTATCAACTCTGCATCTTTTGGTTTCAACACTATGAATATGTGTATCACTATATCGAGATTCAATAAAAATAGACCACTCTTCAAGGGTGCATGACCATAAAAGATATTACTCATATAAATAGAACAACTATTATTCTCTGATTTAAATGAATAACCGTCTCACATCAAACAAGATCCAGATATAATGTTCATGCTCAACGCTCGCACCAAATAACAATTATTTAGGTCTAATACTAATCCCGATGGTAGATGTAGAGGTAGCGTGTCGACCGCGATCACATCGACTTTGGAACCATTTCCCACGCGATCGTCACCTCGCCCTTAGCTATTCTTCGCTTAATCAGTAGTCCCTGCTTGAGTTGCAAATATTAGCAATGTAACCAGATCAAATACCCAGTGCTATGCGGGCATTAGTAAGGTACACATCAATAACATGTATATCACATATACCTTTGTTCACTTTGCCATCCTTCTTATCCGCCAAATACTTGGGGCAGTTCCCTTCAAAGGTCCAAATTGCTTGCAGAGAAGCACTCGGCCAGGCTTAGGTCCAGACTTGGGTTTCTTCTCTTGAGCAGCAACTTGCTTGCCGTTCTTTTGAAGTTCCCTTCTTCCCTTTGCCCTTCTTCTTGAAACTAGTGGTCTTGTTAACCATCAACACTTGATGCTCCTTCTTGATTTCTACCTCCATGCTTTCAAAGATCGCGAAGAGCTCGGAATAGTCTTGTTCATCCCTTGCATATTATAGTTCATCAAGAAGCTCTTGTAGCTTGGTGGCGTGATTGGAGAATTCATCAATGACACTATCATTAGGAAGATTAACCCCAGCTTGAATCAAGTGATTATTATACCCGACATTTTGAGTATGTGTTCACCGATGTAACTATTCTCCTCCATCTTAAAGCTATAGAACTTATTGGAGACTTCATATCTCTCAATCCGGCATTTGCTTGAAATATTAACTTCAACTCTGGAACATATCATATACTCCATGACGCTCAAAACGTCGTTGAAGGCCGGTTCTAAGCCGTAAAGCATGGCACATCGAACTATAGAGTAGTCATCAGCTTTGCTCGCCAGACGTTCTTAATGTCATCGGTTGCATCAGAAGAGTTCTGGCACCCAACGGTGCTTCCAGACGTAACTTTTTCAGGCAGCAATGAGGATAATCCTCAGTTACGGACCCGATCCGTGTAATTGCTACCATCATCTTTCAACTTTGCTTTCTCAAGGAACGATTAAAATTCAATGGAACAACAAAGACGAGCCATCTATCTACAAACAAACATAGACAAGCAAGATACTATCGGTACTAAGTTCATGATAAATTTAAGTTCAATTAATCATATTACTTAAGAACTCCCACTTAGACAGACATCTCTAGTCATCTAAGTGATCACGTGATCCAAATCAACCAAACCATGTCCAATCATCACGTGAGATGGAGTAGTTTCAATGGTGAACATCGCTATGTTGATCATATCTACTATATGATTCACGCCGACCTTTCGGTCTCCGTGTTCCGAGGCCATATCTGTATATGCTAGGCTCGTCAAGTATAACCTGAGTATTCCGCGTGTGCAGCTGTTTTGCACCCATTGTATTTGAACGTAGAGCCTATCACTACCGATCATCACGTGGTGTCTCAGCACGAAGAACTTTCGCAATGGTGCATACTCAGGGAGAACACTTCTTGATAATTAGTGAGAGATCATCTTAAAATGCTACTGTCGGTGTCAAAACCGGCGGATCTTGGGTAGGGGGTCCCGAACTGTGCGTCTAGGCGGATGGTAACAGGAGATGAGGGACACGATGTTTTACCCAGGTTCGGGCCCTCTCGATGGAGGTAAAACCCACGCCCCGCTTGATTAATATTGATGATATGGGTAGTACAAGAGTGGATCTACCACGAGATCAAGGAGGCTAAACCCTAAAGCTAGCCTATGGTATGATTGTTGTAATGTATGTTGTGTCCTACGGACTAAAGCCCTCCGGTTTATATAGATACCGGAGGAGGCTAGGGTTACACTGATTCGGTTACAATGGTAGGAGATCTACATATCCAGACGCCAAGCTTGCCTTCCACGCTAAGGAAAGTCCCATCCGGACACGGGATGGAGTCTTCTATCTTGTATCTTCGTAGTCTTGGAGTCCATGGACGATGTTAGTCCGGCTGTCCGGACACCCCTAGTCCAGACTCCTCAAGAGCTCCTGAACCAAAGCTTCAATGACGATAAGTCCGTAGCAAGATAATGTTCGGCATTGCAAGGCGGTTTCTCCCTTGAATAATCCAGAGAAGATCATGAACACCAGGATAGTGTGCGGCTCGCAAAATAAATTCCACACTCCACCGAGAGAGAATAAAATGCACACAAGTCCAATCACGACGATTATGCGGCGTGGCATCACATCGCTACCGTGCTTTTACTTGAATCGCTTTTTACTATACCACCAAAGACGTTTAGCGGCGGTTTCTTGGCACGCCTTGTCGAGGCGAGATCGTGTTCCCCTTATTCCGGATTCTCATCAATACGTGTGTGGGTAACCCAACCGTGCCCGTCGCCACGCCTCCTCTATCGAAGGTGAATCCCGAACGGTCACGGAGACGACTCTTGGTATTTTCCCCCTTTATAAGAGGACCAAGGCTCGTTCTTTTTCTTCAATCTTGCATCAAATCTCCTCCTCGCTCCCAGTTCCAACACCCAGAGCCTCAGATTCGAGCGCTTCGGATTCTCAGCCATGTCCGGCTCCGACCTCCAGGGTCGGTGGATGCCCTCCTCCGTCACGGAGGAGGACATGTTAAAGCTGCGTGAGGCCAAATACTGCCCCACGAGATTTCGTGACAGGTTGCCCGCCCAAAGGAAGGCCGTGCCCGCCCCGAGCCTGGTGAGTACGTTGTTCAGATCCCACCTCCGCCGGGTTTAGGCTTCCCGACGGACCCCTTCGTGAGAGGGCTCATGTTCTACTACGGGCTGGATTTTCACGACTTGGCTCCGGAGTCCATCCTCCATATCTCCGCATTCATTATCGTCTGCGAAGCCTTCCTCCGCGTCACTCCCCACTTCGGCCTGTGGCTGAAAACCTTTAATGTGGAGCCGAAGATGATCAGGGGGCGTCAAGCGGAGTGCGGCGGGGCGGCCATAAGCAGAAGGGCCGATGCCCCGTGGCCCGAGGGTTCCTTCCAAGAGGAGCTCGGACTGTGGCAGCAGTAGTGGTTCTATATCACTGCTCCAAAGGGCAGCAAGCAAAAGCCGCCGCCTTCATTCTGCCCGGGACCTCCACGCCGACTGATGTCGTGGGTCAACCAAGGGCTCAATTGGGGTCATTCAAGACGCGTGCCCTCATTGCAGGGCCGGATTCGAGACCTCCAGGCGAGGGAGATCAATCTGGTCGTGGTGATGCAGGTTATGCTAATCAGGCGTCTTCTGCCCTGCAAACGCCGTCCTCTCCGTCTATGGGAGTTCAACCCGTAGGGACCTCGAATTCTCCAACACTTCATGGGTACGACACCCGTGGAGATGTACAAGTTGTTCTTCGGACCGCAAGTAGCGTGTCCGGAATTGACCGAGGACGCAGGCCTAAGCTGCAATCGCCCGGATACTTAGGTAAATAGCTCAGAGTCCGGATGTCCTGTTTATCTGCTTTTCCAGAGTTCGCCTCCTGACCCATTACTCTTCACAGGAGTGGGTAGCGCGATCGAAGCTGATAAGGTGTCCGGCTCCCCTCCCAGAGACCGCATTGGAACCCTGCTGGTCAGAATGTTGGAGGTCGCGCCCGTAGAGGGGAGCGATGGGGAAAATAGAGGAGCTATTATTTCGCCCAAAGGGGCGTCTGAAGAGGGGGGAATCAAAAACCCCTCCTTCCAGGGGGAGAAGAGGACCGCCTCCGAAGATCCAGAGGCCAAAGCCCCTAAACGGGGGAAGAGATCTTCACCGGGGGGTCCGGCGTCCGGGGAGAATCCGGACGTACAATCGTCGCTAAAGGATCAGCCCTCCAGCGAGCCGTGAGTAGGAAAAGGAGAGTTCATTAGTTAAGAAAATACCTTCATTTGTGCTTCTGTGGGTAACCGAAATTTCTATCTTGCAGTTCGGATTTGCAGCCTTCTCAGATGAGTTCGTCTTCGGGGGACCTTCTTCCGGAGATGATGGAGAGCGAAACGCCTCCGTCTGCTGCTGCGCTGTCGATAGGGCAAAGCGAGCTCAAGTATCACACGAGGGTATCCCCGAGTCGGAGGGGTCGGAGAGTTCGGGCGCCCACTAGTATCCGCCGAGAACTGAAAAATCTGCTTGAGAGGGCGTCCATCTCAGAAGATCACCGTGCTTTGATGCGTATGGTGATTGGAAGGATTTCGTCCGCCAAGAGCGGACTGCACAACGCCGCTACGAGTTTGCTGGCGGGATTTGAGGTACGCAAGAATGACGCACCCCCTTTTTTTGACAGTTTTGCACATAAAAGTGCGCCCTGTATAGATAGTAGCCCCTGAGACTCGGTAGGTTGTCGAAAACGACAGCGTGCCGAGGATCAAAATCGCAAGTAATGAATGTCGCCGTTCCTATGCAGGTGGCGGATAGTCCGAGGGCTAGCCGGACTAGTGGAGTTGCCGAGTTAATGCGGCAACTTGACGTGGCGGATGCGGACATCGCACTTGTCAACCGGCGACTTGACGAGTCGCAAGGTAAGTGAGTTCTCCACAGTTGCTTTATTAAGGGGGTCAAAGCCCTCCTCTGATAAATTATATGCTGTGATACAGACGGTGCTGCTGCTGTGGAGAGCCTTCGGGCCGAACTTGCTCAAGCTAAGGAGCAAGCCCGAAGGAGTGACGCGGCTGCCTCGAGGGCGGCCGAGGAGTTGAAAGCCGAAAAGGCTGCACACTGCCGAAGCAAGGAAGAGATGAACGAATTGGCCGTGAAATTAAAAGATGCTGCCGACCGCAATGAGGCTCCTGAAAAGGAGCGCTTATCGGAGCGGGAAGACCTTGGGAAGGCCACCGCCGAGGCCAAGGATGCAGATTCGCAATGCGGGCTATGAAGGAGGAGCTGCGCCAGGCCGGAGATATTGTGGCTGGCAAGCCTTTTCTGCTGCGTCGCCGGCTTACGGATCAAAAGTATGCTCAACTTGGCCAGCTGTGGGGTTCGGAGGATCCGTATATGGACTTAGCGGCAAGTGCGGCTGATGCCGTTGAGCACTTCCGGAGCCAGAAGGATCACAAGACGGAAGAGCTATTTTGGTCTCAATTCCATAGTCCGGATCGTTCAGTTCCGTTGACCGATCAGTTGGCCGAATGGGCCGAGCTAAATAGATTGTCCAGACTTGCCATGACTGACATCGTGGCTCATGTCTGGCCACAGAGGCCCAAGGCGACGAGCTATTTCAGCTTATTGCAGCAATTTCTTGGAGCGGGGCCGCATATCAAGAAGATGAATCGGTCGGCTCTGCATCAAGGCGCGCGGATGGCTCTTGCCGTGTGAAGACACATTGGACGAGGATGGATGCCACCGCTATTGCCGCCAGGGTTGGATGAAAGCGGCTACCCGCCGAGCACTATTTCGGGAAGTTATGCGTGGCGCTTCGTGTAATAGAGTCGCGATGCTCAAAAAATGTCACGCTCAAATGAATGTTTTAGCTTGTAAAATGATGATTATGCTATAACTCGCTTTTTTATACTTGTGCGCCCCAAGTAGTAAAATTTCTCCTATGCGCCGCTTATGTATACATTTGTATAACCCGAAGATTGCAGTCTTGACTTCAGCCCCCACGCACAAGGTGCGGGGTGTTCATAAAAATAGCGTTTTCACACTTAATCCGATGTCTCGGTCCTATTAAGGAGGTGGTAGCGAGCAAACGAGGCAATCCGGACTATAATGCTTTATCACTTTCACTTAGCGATGGAGTTCGAGGGTGAGGCTACGATATAGCCCCTTGGGGCACCGCACTTCTCCGAAGTTCGGGCGCGTGTGTGCCGACCGAAACGGTCCTTCGTCAAAGCGGGAATTCTAAACATTCCGGTAGTCGATCGAGTGGTTGACCAGCCTCTCGCTATATCATGACATCAGTTTTGGGTTTTCATCGAGGTGCTCGCCAAATTAAGCGGGGCACAATCGCACTAGTTCTCCCGGTGCCGCGTTAGCCGATGATACTGAACGTAAGGCAGCAAAACACAGGAGCCGGGCAAACCCAACATTTGACCAAAGACATGATTCGAGCTGATGCATATAATGCCTAATCTCGAGACGCGAACACTCCCTAAGGTGTTCGGTCTTTATAATAATGGGCGTAACCATGCCCTAAGCCCCTAGTGTCCGTGCACGGCATGGTCCTCCGACGCGGCCGATGCCAAAACGTCAGGCTCTGCTTTGGTTATAGGAAGGAACCAAGGAAGAGTAACAACAAGAGACAGTAAAAAAGGTTTACGCAGGGTCTTAATCTGAAAAGAATCCTCGCAACGGGTCCCTACTGCACGTCTGCGCCTGTGTCTCCGTTGTGCCGTTATCCTGGACGGGTGTGCACGTTGTTCATCTATAAAAAGAGAGGAACTATAGTTTGAAAACAACTCATGCAAAAAAGGTATGTGTGAAAGCAGAAATATAAATAAGTAAAGCGGGGTTAGTATGAACTCGCAGTTGTTTGTGCGCGCAGCCCCTTGTGAAGGGGTGTGCAGCTAGGGAGCCCCTAGCCTACCGAAGCCGGACTCGTCCATCCGTGTCCGGGTCTTTAAGTGACCAAGATTGAAATGATGCCTCATGGACCGGCATCTTGAGTGTAAGAGACGCGTAATGCGGTATGGCGTTGAAACGGACAAAAGCCTTCGTCACAAGAGTGCTTGATATCCACTTTTAAATGGGACGATATGAAAGATTAGCTTCTCGCGCGAAAGTTGTCCGTGATCGAACACAACTTCTAGTAATAGGGAGCTGTGCACTTGGCGTAAGGGCCTGGCGTCACTCCTTTGAAGGAAGTGCGGCTGTGTCGAATTTTAGTAGGGTCTATCCCCAACTTGCGGATGGTGTTTGAATACAGCAGGTTTAAGTCGCTGCCTCCATCCATCAGGACTTTAGTAATTTGTAGTCCGTCGATTATGGGATCCAATATCAGGGCAGTCCGTCCGTTTTGAACGCTTCTGGAATAATCCAGGTGGTCGAAAGTGATTGGTTGTGATATCCAATCTCTGTGGTCTGCTGGGTTGGACCGTGCGAGGCTCTTTTTAGAAGGTGCCGCACTATTTTTCCGTATTATCACATGAAGTGAGTTTACTGCTTTGACCTCTTGTGGGAAAGTCTCTTGCTTTCCGGTGCTCTGCTGGTGGGGCTTATCGTCTTCGCTTGACGCGTCGAGCCCCTTGTGTTCGGCGTTTAGTCGGCCGGACTGTTTGAAAACCCAACAATCTCGATGGGTATGGTTTGCAGGCCTTCCGGGGGTAGTGTGGATTTGACATATCCGACCCAAAATCTTGTTAAGTTGGATAACTCATCGCTGTCATCCTTAAGAGGCGGTGTTTTGTTGTTTGGCCGCGAGCTTTTGAATCCGGCGTTAACTGCCGTGCTCTTTGGGCTTTTCTCTTTATTCCGGCGCTGCTCTTTTCTGCGCCGTGATTTTCCGTTTCCATCACTTGTCTCGGATGTACTTGGGTTGCTGGTGCTGCATCTTGCTAGCCGGCTATCCTCTCCCGCACAGAAGCGGGTCATGAGGCTTGTTAGCGCGGACATTGTCCTCGGTTTCTCTTGGCCGAGGTGTCTGGCAATCCATTCGTCTCGGACATTGTGTTTAAAAGCTGCTAATGCTTCGGCGTCCGGACAGTCAACTATTTGGTTCTTTTTGGTGAGGAACCTGTTCCAGAATTTGCGCGCTGACTCTCCGGGCTGTTGAGTTATATGACTTAGATCATCTGCATCCGGTGGGCGGACATAAGTCCCTTGAAAATTTGCTCTAAACGCATCCTCGAGCTCTTCCCAACTTCCCACAGTGTTTTCTGGGAGGCTTTTAAGCCAATGACGGGCTGGCCCTTTGAGCTTGAGGGGTAGGTATTTTATGGCGTGGAGATCATCTCCTTTGGCCATGTGTATATGTAGTATATAATCTTCTATCCCAGACTCGAGTCTGTTGTTCCATCGTAGGCCTCTATGTTTATGGGTTTAAATCCTGCTGGGAATTCATGGTCCAGCACCTCATTGGTGAAACATAGTGGGTGTGCGGCGCCCTTGTATTTGGGTGTGCCATTATCTTCGGACACTTGACGTGTTGCCTTGCTTCCTGGGGCCTTCTTCTTTGGCCCGTAAATGGACCTGGCTGGGCCATCTGTCCTTCCAGGTTCATTAGTTGGTTTATGTGTGGCGCCGCTTTCAGAATTTGGCCTGTCATCCGGCCGTCTATCCAACCAGGCAGCCTCCTTATTTTTTGACTGTGGGGGCTCTGTGGCCTCCTCGTCAAATTCTGGTAGCAGCTTGCGCTTCGGGTAGCTCTTTGATTGGTGGCCATTGCCGTATTTATCCGCGGTTTTGAGCACTTTGCTCCACCTCATCCTGAGTGTGTCTTCCGCTGCTTTGAGCTTCCGCTTTTCCTTCTTCAAGCTTCTTGTAGTGTTGACGAGTCTTTTCCGAAGGCTTTTACTTTCCGGCGGCGTGTCCGGCATAGGATCGTCTGGACTGTCGTTTTCGCCGGGCCTGGACTGATTATCTGACTCGTCCTGTTCGGACGGTTGCTTATCTGCATGCTCGTCGTCCACTTGTGTGCCCTGCTGTGTTGCGGGGTCCTTAGGAGCATTGTTGTTGTCGAGGCGGGACTTAGGGCGGCATCTGCGCCGCCGTTTTAGTTGTTTGTCGGCGGGGTTATCTTCTGCCGCGGCCCGTTGGTCCTCGTTATCGCTCTCTTTTGGGGTATCCACCATATATATGTCATATGACGAGGTGGTCCTCCCGTGCCCTGTAGGCGCTGGTTCTTGTTCGTCTCCGGCATCGTCGTCTATTCCGTCGATGTCTTCGGAGTCATAGTCTAGCATGTCGGTTAGATCGTCGACAGTGGCTACAAAGTGGGTGGTGGGTGGGCTCTGAATTTCTTCGTCGTCCGTATCCCGACCATCCTGGCCATAGTCCGGCCAGGACTCTCCCGATAACGAGAGATGCTTTAGCGAGTTTAGGATGTCACCAAAGGGCGAGTATTGGAAGATTTCCGCGGCGGTGAATTCCATAACCAGCGCCCCATCTGATTCGATTGATAGGGGCGTGGGAGGTCCGGAGTCCGGCAAGGAGTCCGGCACCTCAGAGTCACGAGGTTCGCGAGGACAAGATTAGCGTTCGCTCCATCACCATGGAAGTTGAAGCCCCCGAGGTGGTGTACATCCACCGATCCTCGATCTGGGCGATCGGCTCCGGACTAAGGGCCGGCGCGGATTCGTGTCGCCACCAAGGCCTGTTGTTGGCAGAGCTAGATCGTGCCCATCGTAAGAGTGCGGCGCGCTTGGCTGTGGCTCGAGCCCGTCGAAGATCAATTCTCCGTGGACGTCGGCCGTGAAGTTTAGACTTCCAAATCTGACCTGACGGCCAGGGGCGTAGCTTTCGATCTGCTCCGGATGGCTGCTTAATTAGCCGCGCAGCGAAGCCGCCGAATCTGAAGATCTGTCCGGGAGAAAAGTCTCACCTGGACAGCGTTGTTGGTTGAAGATGCCATCGAGCCAATCGGTGGCGACACGGAGGAACTCTCAATGAAAGCACCAATGTCGGTGTCAAAACCGGCGGATCTCGGTAGGGGTCCCGAATGTGCGTCTAGGCGGATGGTAACAGGAGGCGAGGGACACGATGTTTTACCTGTGTTCGGGCCCTCTCGATGGAGGTAAAACCCTACGCCCCGCTTGATTAATATTGATGATATGGGTAGTACAAGAGTGGATCTACCACGAGCAAGGAGGCTAAACCCTAAAGCTATCCTATGGTATGATTGTTGTAATGTATGTTGTGTCCTACGGACTAAAGCCCTCCGGTTTATATAGATCTGGGAGGAGGCTAGGGTTTACAGTCGGTTACAATGGTAGGAGATCTACATATCCGTATCGCCAAGCTTTCCTTCCACGCCAAGGAAAGTCCCATCCGGACACGGGACGGAGTCTTCAATCTTGTATCTTCGTAGTCTTGGAGTCCGGCGGATGATGATAGTCCGGCTGTTCGGACACCCCCTAGTCCAGGACTCCCTCAGCTACCGTCAATCAAAGCAAGATAAGATGCATAAAGGATAAACATCACATGCAATCAATATAAGTGATACGATATGGCCATCATCATCTTGTGCTTGTGATCTCCATCTTCGAAGCACCGTCATGATCACCATCGTCACCGGCGCGACACCTTGATCTCCATCGTAGCATCGTTGTCATTCGCCATCTATTGCTTCTCGACTATCGCTACCGCTTAGTGATAAAGTAAAGCAATTACAAGCGTTGCATCTCATACAATAAAGCGACAACCATATGGCTCCTGCCGATTGCCGATAACCGGTTACAAAACATGATCATCTCATACAATAAAATATAGCATCACGTCTTGACCATATCACATCACAACATGCCCTGCAAAAACAAGTTAGACGTCCTCTACTTTGTTGTTGCAAATTTTACGTGGCTGCTATGGGCTTAGCAAGAACCGATCTTACCTACGCATCAAAAAACCACAACGATAGTTCGTCAAGTTGGTGCTGTTTTAACCTTCGCAAGGACCGAGTGTAGCCACACTCGATTCAGCTAAAGTGAGAGAGACAGACACCCGCCAGTCACCTTTAAGCACGAGTGCTCGTAACGGTGAAACCAGTCTCGCGTAAGCGACGATAATGTCGGTCGGCCGCTTCATCTCACAATACCGCCAACCAAAGTATGACATCTTTGGTAAGCAGTATGACTTGTATCGCCCACAACTCACTTGTGTTCTACTCGTGCATATAACATCAACGCATAAAACCTAGGCTCGGATGCCTTGTTGGGGAACTTAGTAATTTCAAAAAATTCCTACGCACACGCAAGATCATGGTGATGATATAGCAACGAGAGGGGAGAGTGTTCGCCCACGCACCCTCGAGACCGTAAGCGAAGCGTTAACACAACGGTTGATGAAGTCGACGTCTTCACGATCCGACCGATCAAGCACCGAACGCACGGGCCTCCGAGTTCAGCACACGTTCAGCTCGATGACGATCTCCGCCCTCCAATCCAGCGAAGGCTCCCGAGATGAGTTCCACAAGACGACGTGCAGGCGATGATGATGTTCTACGGCGCAGGCTTCGCCTAAACTCCATGACGATATGACCGAGGTGGAATATGGTGGAAGGGGGCACCGCACACAGCTAAGGAACGATCCGTAGATCAACTTGTGTCTCTTTGGGGTGCCCCCCGCCCCCGTATATAAAGGAGCCAGGGGGAAGGAGGCGGCCGGCCTAGAAGGCGCGCCAAGGGGGGGAGTCCTACTCCCACCGGGAGTACGACTCCCTATTTCCAAGTAGGAGTAGGAGAAGGGGGGAAAGAGGAGGAAGAGGGGAAGGAAAGGGGGGGCGCCACCCCCTTCCCTTGTCCTATTCGGACTAGGAGGGGGAGGGGCGCGCGGCCCCCTCCTGGCTCCTTCCCTCTTCTCCCTCGTGGCCCATGTAGGCCCATTAACCCCCCGGGGGGTTCCGGTAACCTCCCGGTACTCCGGTAAAATGCCGATTTCACCCGGAACTATTCCGATGTCCAAACATAGGCTTCCAATATATCAATCTTTATGTCTCGACCATTCCGAGACTCCTCGTCATGTCCGTGATAACATCCGGGACTCCAAACAAACTTCAGTACATCAAAACTTATAAACTCATAATAAAACTGTCATCGAAACGTTAAGCGTGCGGACCCTACGGGTTCGAGAACTATGTAGACATGACCTAAAACCATTCTCGGTCAATAACCAATAGCGGGAGCTGAATGCCCACATTGGTTCCTACATATTCTACGAAGATCTTTATCGGTCAAAGCGCATAACAACATACGTTGTTCCCTTTGTCATCGGTATGTTACTTGCCCGAGATTTGATCGTCGGTATCCAATACCTAGTTCAATCTCGTTACCGGCAAGTCTCTTTACTCGTTCTGTAATACGCCATCTCATAACTAACTCATTAGTTATAATGCTTGCAAGGCTTAAGTGATGAGTATTTCCGAGAGGGCCCAGAGATACCTCTCCGACAATCGGAGTGACAGAACCTAATCTCGAAATACGCCAACTCAACATGTACCTTCGGAGACACCTGTAGTACTCCTTTATAATCACCCAGTTACGTTGTGACGTTTGGTAGTACCCAAAGTGTTCCTCAGGTAAACGGGAGTTGCATAATTCTCATAGTTACAGGAACATGTATAAGTCATGAAGAAAGCAATAGCAGAATACTAAACGATCATGTGCTAAGCTAACGGGATGGGTCATGTCAATCACATCATTCTCCTAATGATGTGATCCCATTAATCAAATGACAAAACATGTCTATGGTTAGGAAACATAACCATCTTTGATTAATGAGCTAGTCAAGTAGAGGCATACTAGTGACTATATGTTTATCTATGTATTCACACATGTATCATGTTTCCGGTTAATACAATTCTAGCATGAATAATAAACATTTATCATGATATGAGGAAATAAATAATAACTTTATTATTGCCTCTAGGGCATATTTCCTTCAGATCTACCACGAGATCAAAGAGGCTAAACCCTAGAAGATAGCCTATGGTATGATTGTTGTTTGTCCTACGGACTAAAACCCTCCGGTTTATATAGACACCGGAGAGGGCTAAGGTTACACAGAGTCGGTTACAATGGTAGGAGATCTACATATCCGTATCGCCAAGCTTTCCCTCCACGCCAAGGAAAGTCCCATCCGGACACGGGACGGAGTCTTCAATCTTGTATCTTCATAGTCTAGGAGTCCGGCCAAAGATGATAGTTCGGCTATCCGGGCAACCCCTAGTCCAGGACTCCCTTAGTAGCCCCTGAACCAGGCTTCAATGACGACGAGTCCGGCGCGCATATTGTCTTCGGCATTGCAAGGAGGGTTCCTCCTCCAAATTCTTCATAGAAGATTTTGAACACAAGGATAGTGTCCGGCTCTGCAAAATAAGTTCCACATACCATCGTAGAGGGAATAATATTTACACAAGTTCAATCTGCTGACGTATCCCGTGGCGTGACATCACACCACAGCCAAGCCTTTATTCAAATCGTTTTTACTGTTCCACCTCAGCACGTTTAGCGAAGCGGTTTCCTTGGCACGTCTTGTCAAAGCTGAGATCGTGTCCCCTTATGCCGGGATTCTCATCAATACGGGCATGGGTAACCCAACCGCGCCATTGATTATGGTGCTTGGGAGATAAGCGAGTTTTACCAGGCTGGTGGGGACGCATAGTTTCGTCCGTCCATATAAGGGGATAAGAATCCACCTTTTTACCCACGCCTTCTTCCGCCTTTGCTTATCCATTTCCGCGTACTCGAGCTCCAGCGCCCAAGTCCGCACATCTCGCCTCAACCTTCCCCAGCCATGTCCGGAGTGGGACGCAAGTGGATGGCCTCCTCCGTCACGGTGGGGCACATCAAAAAGTTGAGGAAAGCCGGATACCTGCACAACGATATTGCGCACCGGCTTCCAGACGAGGGGCAACTCGTCCCCACCCCCAGGCCCCATGAGAGGGTGGTGTTCCTTCCCCATTTCCTTCGCGGACTGGGCTTCCCACTCCACCCATTTGTCCGGGGATCATGTTCTACTACGGCCTGGATTTCCACGATCTGGTCCCGAATTTCATCCTCAACATCTTAGCGTTTATCGTTGTGTGCGAGGCCTTCCTCCGCATCAAACCCCACTTCGGCTTATGGCTGAAGACCTTCAATGTCAAGCCGAAGGTAGTGGGCGGCCAGCAGGCGGAGTGCGGAGGCGCCATGGTGGGCAAGATGCCCAACGTCATATGGCTCGAGGGCGCCTTCGTGGAAACCATCAAAGGGTGGCAATCGAGGTGGTTCTACATCACCGAGCCGCGTGACCCTGAATGGGCAGCGGCCCCCGAATTCAGATCTGGCATCCCCACACGGCTCACCTCCTGGAAAGAGAAGGGCCTGACATGGGGTGATTTGGAAGAGCTGACCGGACTCCAAACCTGCGTCCAAAACCTTGTGAACAAGAAGATCAAGCTCGTCAACGCAGTCCAGGTCATGCTCATCTGCCGGATCCTCCCGTGCCAACAACGGGTTCAACTTGTGGGAGTTTGATCCGGCACAACACCAGACCTTGAGCAGGCTCTTCGACACTACATACGAAGACGCCTGGAAGGTGCTGTTCAAGGGCGCCGAGGCTCCCGCATCCGCTACCGAAGATCGTGGATTCAGCTCACAGCGTCAAGCCGGCGAGGTAAGCTATTTTACCCTTTACGGGACACTTGTTTTTCATACTTTGACTCTATGCGGGATCTAAACTCCCTTACCTTTGACAGGCCTGGCAGAAGAAGTCCGGGTAGGTTAACTGTCCGGCTCCCTTACCAGAAGACCCAGCGGACGCCCGATTGACAGGGTTGCTGGTTCCGGCACCTTAAGTGGTGCCGGACAAGAAGGCCAAGAAGAAGGCCACGGGAACCCGAAAGAGTTCCCGGCATCAGGTGTTGTCGGACTCATTGTCCGATGACTCCAAGGCGGACTCCTCCCGCGAAGACGAGGAGGAGAAAAAGGAGGCTTCTCCCCCTGCGGGGGGAGAGAAGAAAAGGAAGGCCTCCCCAACTGGGGAGGCCGGAGGGTCCAAGAAGGGAAGGACCCTTGCTCCGGACTTTTCCACCAACGCCGACGACGGCGAAGAGGGTTGGCCTTCGAGGGCCAAGCCCCTGGCGAGATTGTAAGTGTCCGGATTCCGGAATAACTCATGGTTTTTCCTTTGTCGCGTAGTGTCTTGTAACGCCGAATACAACCGTGTAGCCCGCCCAAGGACGAGCTCCCCGCTTCATCGAGCGGCTCCCTGGATTCGCCGGATGTGAATAGCACTTCACTTCCGACCGCCTCCTCCCCTCGTGACGCAGATGACGCAGTGGTGGAGTCCCAAAAGGGGCCCAACCAGGAGGAGGTGGTCCTGGAGGCGCCGCAAGGTGACCTCCCGGACTTCGGGCGCAAAGAGGGCAAAACCCCCGAGGGCTCTCAGTCCGCCTCAGGTTGGACTCCGCATCGAACCTCTGATGGTTCCAAGTCCGCGGGCGGGCCCTTTGTAAGAAGGGCAAGACTGCGACGCCGGTGGCCTCCGTCCAACCGAAGGCACCAGATAACTTGCTGGAGGCGCTTAACGGCGCCTCCATCGATGAGGAGCACCACACTGTTATGAGTGCGGTGATCTAGAAAGTTCAGTCTGCCAAGAGCGGGCTGACTGAAGCCTGTACCAGCCTTCTAACAGGCTTTGAGGTATGTAATTAAGATATGTAAAAATAGTACCACATAGACAGTAGCCCCTGATGCTTAGTTTGGTGTTCGGAAAGAAAAGCCGAACTGAGGATCTAAAAAGATATACACAGGAGTCTAACATAAGTATGTCAATATGGGAATGCAGGCGCTTCTTGACCTCTGCCAAGACCGATCAAGGAGGTCAATGCATTGAAGCAGAGCCTCGAGCGGTCCGAGAACGAGCTCGGCCGTGCCAAGAAGCAGCTCGAGGACAAGGAAGGTAAGTAATACCTTATTAAAGTAATACCTTATTGAAAGGATTTGGTTGCGAAAAATGACATGAATAACGTGAGTATTGCAGGGGCCACGAACAAGGTGGCGACCCTGAAGGAAGCGGTGTCCAAGGCCGAAAGCAATGCGGCGGCGGAACGCACTGAGCGAGAGAAGCAGGAGGCACGGGTGGTGGAGGTGCGGCGAGAGCTCCAGGCTCTCGTGGAAAAACACGAGAGTTTGGAGCGTGACTCGAAGACTCGAGAGTCCGAGCTCGCCTTGGCTGTTGAGAATGCGAAAGCCGCTAAGGCCGAAGCCCAGAAGGCCCTCTAGGAGATTGAGGTGATAAAAAGATAGCAGCGGGTAAGGCATTCTTCATGCAAAGCAAGCATGTAAAAGTGAATTATCTGTTACTTACCTGAATTCGGAGTTCTCCAGGAGCCTTCACAGATCTGCCCCGTAGTGTGTCCGGTGCTGCCGCGTTCTACCGAGCCAAGGAGGGGAGCTCGACGGAAAAGGTGTTCTGGTCTCAATATGCTAAGGCCGGACATCCGGTGCCCCTGAGCGACCAGGTGAAGCAGCTGGTCGAGCTCCACAAGGTGGCCGAACAGGCCATGAAGAGCCTCATAGTTCGGCTGTGGCCTAAAGAAGCCATGCACAGGAGCTACTTCGATGCAGTGCGGCGGCTGGTGGGACTTTGTCCATGGATTGAAGTCATCTGCGTTAAAATCTGCATCGAAGGTACCCGTCGGGCCCTTGCCCGCGCTAAAGTGCACTGGGGCAAGATGGACGCCGAGAAGCTTGTGACGGACGCGCCAATGCCGGGCAAGGAGTATCGCACGCCCAAGATGTACTATAAGGGTGTCCTGAAGGGTGCCCGCCTTATAGCGGGTGAGTGCTCCAAAGATGTAATTTTTTAGTAGACTCGCATTTGTTATCCTGTGCACTGAAAACTTTGTTCATATGTGCTAAGCAACGCTTGTTAATTTAAAATATTACCTTCTGTGCGGCCGCTTATCAAATTTGAGAGATGGCAAGTCGTTGGCTTCAGCCCCATGCCACGAGTCTTTGGGGTGTTGGGATAAACTTGAGCGCTCTTGTTCCCATTTTTGGGTGCTTCGAGGGAGGCGCTCAACACAACGAACGAGGCAACCGGACTTATAATGCTTGAACACTCCCACTTAGCCATAGAATTCTATAATTTCAAATTTCGGCGAAGCCCCTAGTGTTCGGAAGACCGAATTCGGGGCACTATCCACGCCTGGGCCGGACAGAGCCGACTCCTCGCTCTAGGCGGCATAAGTCTTTAGGGACTCGAAAAACCTCTCGAACAGCGACCGGCTCTCGCCCTATCATGACGGTCAGTTTTAGCTTTCTTGTAACGCCCCGGTTTCGATGCGCCAGGTGTCTTCCAGTTATTCGCTGTCATTGCCATGTCATCTGCTTGCGTGTTGCATTTTTCCATGTCATCATCTGCATTTCATCTACATGTTTTTCAAAACTTGCATCCGTTCGGGTTCCGTCGCTTCTATCTGTTGTCCGTTCCGAGCCCCTTTTCACACTCGCACGCGTCCTGGTACCTTCGTAATATTATTCTATAGGTGGCATAGAAATGTTCTCGGAATGGAATGCAACTTGGCGTGCGGTCTTATTATAGTGTAGACAGAGCGCCTGTCAAGTTTCGTCGTATTCGGAGCTCGCTCGATAGCCCAACCATTAAATATATAGCGGCATCGTTGTCGGTTTATTCGTCGGACGTTTTGGTCTCTGAAACAGTTGCCGGGCCGCACTTCTCCCCCTCTCTTCTCAGCCCGAGACCTTCTACACGGTTACTTGCAGCCCACCTAGCCTTCCAAACTCCCCCTCCGACCGGTGCCATCGGATCGCGACCGGAGGGCTCCGAAAGCCCCCCAAACCCCCTAACCTAGCCTAACTGCTATAAATAGACACACCCCTCTCCATTTTTGGGCAAACCTACCCCCTAGCCTTCCCTACCTCTGTCCTGCCGCCACCTTCCTCGGGATCCGTGCCCGACCACAGCCCCGCCGCCACTTGGCGCCACCGCCAGCGCCCTACGGCCAATCAGGCTACGCCACATCGCCCCTTATCCACCCTGCAGCCAACCAGGGCCGGCCATGTCGCCCTGTCTCCCTCCACCTCCCGCAAGGCCCGCTAGGACCCAGATCGGGCCCTGGGAAGCCCATCTGGGCCCGGAGCCACCGTGTCCCTCCCGAAGCTCCCGTGCCTGAGCGTCGCCCCGCGCCTTGGCTCCCCGAGGCCCCTCGCCGGAGCTCCTCTCCCTGTCCTCACCGGCGGCCTCGCTGCAACCGCCGCCGGCGACCACCGGTGCCGCAACCCTGCGCCCGTCCTCCCCTGCAAGTCGCTCGGATCTGCGCGCCTGCGTCCCCGCGCACGAACCCCGCCGCTGACTTCGGCCTTGCGCCGCCCTAGAACCTCACCGCCGCCGGAGATACGCGCCGCCGCCAACCCCCGTGAAGCTCCGTCGACCCCGCCGCCGTCCAGATCCGTGCTCCCTGCACCAGATCCGCCTGGTTCCGGCCTCCTCCGCCTGCCGGAGTCGTGCCGGCGCCGCCGCCGTCCTCCGCTGCCATCCCGCTCGATCGGGGAGGAGCGCCGATCCGGCCTGCCGTTGACCGCACGTGGGCCCGCGCCCGACCCATCTCCAGCGACCAGTCCAGCCCGACTCCCCCCACCGGCCTGCCTCACCTCCTCTGCATATGGGCCGACCCCATTGGTGAGCAACCCAGCTATCCCTCGCACCGTGCGCTACATAGCAATTTTGCGCTCATCCTGTTTTTTTTACTGAAATCGGCTAAGTCCCTGAAAAATCTTGCATTATATTGCCATGTTCATCGCATCATAACTCTGTGCATACTGCTCCGTTTCGTGCGTGTAATATGTAAAATTGTTCGTCTCGACGAGTACTTCATTTCATTCCATTACATCATGTTCATTTGAGTCCATCTTGATGCCCTAAATGCTGTTGGAAGAGTGCATATTGCTGTTAATCTGCTGAAACTGTTATAAGATGCTCATTTGTCATTTTTGCCATGTTTGATGTGCATCGTATGAGGTTGATGTCTACATGTGTTTTGATCTATGCCATGCCATCTTTCCAGGGGTGCTATCCATGTATTTTTGTGAATCTTGTACTGAGTGCATCGAACTTGTTAAGTAGGGTACTTCTTTATTCTTTGTTTTCTGTTGATTCTGTTATATTTTGTTGCTATGAAAACCTGCTGCTACAAGTCATTTCGTGCATTATTCTGGAGATGTTCACTAAGGATGTTTTGTTATACATGTCTTGCTCTATCCATTCATGCCCCTAGTTGCATTTATAGCCTGCTGTATCATGTTGTTATCTTGCTCCAAAGTTGCTAAATAATGTTGCTGTCAGCCTGTTAACATGAAGTTCAGTTTTGGCCATGTGTTTTGCTAGTGATCCATGCATCCTATGAACTTGCTCTTGCCATGCTTAGCTTCATAAACATGTCTTCTTACTCTTGGTTGCCTTGCCATGCCATGTATTGCTCTGTGGTGAGTGGTTCAAGCTCACCAACATGCCTACTTATTGTTGTTCCTGCCATGTATGAATCTGTCATATAATTTGCCATGTTTACATGGGTGCCATCGTATCTTCTGATACTTTTTGGCTCATGGTCAGTAAGAGACTTTTGTTCTATGCAACTAGTAGATTCATGCCATGCCTTTGTTTTCCATTATAAGTTCCTGTAGCATGTTGTTTGACAGCTCTAAACATTGCAACCTGATGTTATTTCCTGATAAGTCTGAAACTGTTATTATATGCAATCTTCCCATGTCTTTTTGAGCATGTTCTAGTGATTTCTGGAGATAGCTCAGTGTTCATGTTTTGTTATGCTTTACCAGTACTTTATGCCCATGCCTTTTGTTCTTACGTAGAGATGCTATAGCTTATTGTTTTGATCCTTGCAAGATGCCTAGTTGCTGTTATGGACAGATTGTTATGACTTGTATAGAGTGTATGTGTTGAACCGTTGCTCCGTTTTGAGCGTGCTCTATATGAAACTTGCTTGATTTTGCATGTAATTTCATATTATCATGTTGCATCCATGTTTGGGAGTTTTCTTGATGTTTGTATGCATTTTGCATCAATGCCATGTTTAACTTGTTTTGCTCATATCTTCTAGGCCGTAGCTCCAAATCTAATGAACTTTATATGTAACTTGACTAGAATCTCGTGTAGATCATCTTGGTGCACTTTAACTTGCTGTTTAACAACTTGAACATAAGGTTTATTCAGATATGGACCAATTTCGAAATTTGCATATGAGGACTTACCGGAATTGTTATATGTTGTTTCCGGCCTCATTTAAACTTGCTTTGATGTGTTGTTCTTGTTTGCATCATCTCTTGCCATGAGTAGCCTCATCTAGTTTTTTCATGCAACATACTTGTTTGTGCATCATGTCATGTTCATGTGTGGTGTGTTTACCATGTTGTGTGCTTCTTCTCGATAGTTTCCATTTTGTTGCGATCGTGAGGATGCGTTCGTCTACGCTTGGTTCGTCTTCGTGGCTTAATCTTCTTCATGGACTCGTTCTTCTTCCTAGCGGGATTTCAGGCAAGATGACCGCTACCCTGGATCTCACTACTATCATTGCTATGCTAGTTGCTTCGTTCTATCGCTATGCTGCGTTACCTATCCTTTGCTCTTCAAGCCTCCCAAATTGCCATGAACATCTAACCTTTGACACCCTTCCTAGCAAACCGTTGTTTGGCTATGTTACCGCTTTGCTCAGCCCCTCTTATAGCGTTGTTAGTTGCAGGTGAAGTTGAAGATTGCTCCATGGTGGACAGGATTTTGTTGGGATATCACAATATCTCTTATATTATTAATGCATCTATATATTTGGTAAAGGGTGGAAGGCTCGGCCTTATGCCTGGTGTTTTGTTCCACTCTTGCCGCCCTAGTTTTGGTCACACCGGTGTTATGTTCCCGGATTTTGCGTTCCTAACGCGGTCGGGTGATTTATGGGACCCCCTTGATAGTTCGCTTTGAATAAAACTTGTCCAGCAAGGCCGAACCTTGGTTTTACCATTTGCCTCACCACCACCTACATTTCCCTTGGGAGTAATTAACCCAAGGGTCATCTTTATTTTAGCCTCCCGGGCCAGTGCTTGTCTAAGTGTTGGTCCGAACCGGGAAGACTGCGGGGCCACCTCGGGGCAACTCGAGGTCTGGTTTTACTCAGAGGTGACCTATCCGGTGTTGCCTCGAGAACGAGATATGTGCAGCTCCTATCGGGATTGTCGGCGCATCGGGCGGCTTTGCTGGTCTTGTTTTACCATTGTCGAAATGTCTTGTAAACCGGGATTCCGAGACTGATCGGGTCTTCCTGGGAGAAGGTATATCCTTCGTTGATCGCGAGAGCTTATCATGGGATAAGTTGGGACACCCCTGCAGGGTATTATCTTTCGAAAGCCGTGCCCGCGATTATGTGGTAGATGGGAATTTGTTAATGTCCGGTTGTAGATAACTTGACACCAGATCCGAATTAAAATGCATCAACCGCGTGTGTAGCCGTGATGGTCTCTTCTCGGCGGAGTCCGGGAAGTGAACACGGTTTCTGGGTTATGTTTGACGTAAGTAGGTGTTCAGGATCACCTCTTGATCATTACTAGTTGACGACCGTTCCTTTGCTTCTCTTCTCGCTCTTATTTGCGTATGTTAGCCACCATATCATGCTTAGTCACTGCTGCAACCTCACCACTTTACCCCTTCCTTTCCCATTAAGCTTTGCTAGTCTTGATACCCATGGTAATGGGATTGTTGAGTCCTCGTGGCTCACAGATTACTACAACAACAGTTGCAGGTACAGGTTGTGCGATGATCTTGATGCGAGAGTGATGTTAGCTTGTTTTGGAGTTCTTCTTCTGCTTCTTCTTCGATCAGGGGATAGGTTCCAGGTCGGCAGCCTGGGCTAGCAGGGTGGATGTCGTTTGAGCTTCTGTTTGTGTTTCATCCGTAGTCGGATGTTGCTCTGATGGATGATGATGTTGTATTCGTGTGGCATTGTATGCCTCTTGTATGTATCCCCATCTATTATGTAATGTTGATATAATGATATCCACCTTGCAAAAGCGTTTCAATATCTTGGTCTATCCTTGGTGGGACCTTGAGTTCCTTTTGGATAGGGTCGCATATTGGGCGTGTTTATTCTCCACCGAGGTGCTCAACCCAGCTCAAGCTGGGCACAATCGCGATGGTTCTCCAGCCTTACCTTAGCCGATATAACGGAACGTAAGGTACCAAAACATGGGAGCCGGGTAAACTCAACTATTGACCCAAGACATGATTCGGAGCCGATGCATATAGTGCTATAAGTTCGGGGTGCCGCACTTGTGAAAGTGTTCGGACTTATCACACCATATTTTGGGGAACTTAAGCCCCTGGTGTATTTGGCCGTACCAAAGCATACAGATGCAACATGTCATAAGTGAACATATATGAATAAAAAAGGAATGCAATAATAGGCAAAAGCTGTGAATTGTTTATTAAAAAAAGGCTGCGGTAAAAGCAGAACGATACAAATAGTGCGATAAGCAAGGGACGGGACTATTTGACATGCCGCCCTCCAGGAGCGTGCTGCGGGATGATACGTAAAACAAGTATACTGCTCGTAATAGAGACCACCTGTACACTCGACGTAGCTTTCTGCTTCCCTGGCTGTTGCATCGTGTATTCAACAATTCTACTACCGGACAGGGCTTATTGAGAAAGGAATCCTGAAAGTAAGAGAGAAAAAAGAAGAATGACATAATTGGGAGCCCCTGGTGCGGTTGAGACGCTCTCCGGGCATGCCATGGTTGTGCCCCTACCCCTATGCCCATGGTATCTCCAGAGCGTAGTTATGTACGCGTGGTACTGGTCTCGCGATTTCGCGAGGGATGGGGTTGGGGCCGCATTACTCTGGCGTGCGAACGCGTGCGAGGCGGTCTTGTTGTAGGTTACTCGGGCGCGCAGCGGTGTCCGGCCGCTAATGCCGGACTCGAGAATTGCCTTAAGAGGCTGCTTTGTACTTCCGCTGCGAGAGCCGCTGTATGCTCCTCCGTTCGGAGAGAGCGTTCGGTGTTTCCATTGACCGTAATGACTCCTCGAGGGCCTGGCATCTTGAGCTTGAGGTATGCATAGTGCGGCACCGCATTGAACTTTGCAAATGCGGTTCGTCCGAGTAGTGCATGATAGCCGCTACGGAACGGGACTATGTCGAAGATTAACTCCTCGCTTCGGAAGTTATCCGGGGATCCAAAGACCACTTCAAGTGTAATGGCGAGCTGCATAGATTGGCCTCTACACCTGGTATGACGCCTTTGAAGGTCATCTTTGTGGGTTTAATCCTTGAGGGGTCTATGCCCATCTTGCGCACTGTATCGTGATAAAGCAGGTTCAGGCTGCTGCCACCGTCCATCAGGACTCTAGTGAGGTGAAATCCGTCAACGATTGGGTCTACAACCAATGCGGCGAATCCGCCGTGGCGGATGCTAGTGGGGTGGTCCCTTCGATCAAAAGTGATCGGACAGGAGGACCACGGATTGAACTTTGGGGCGACTGGCTCCATCGCATATATGTCCCTGAGTACACGCTTCCGCTCCCTTTTGGGTATGTGGGTTGCGTATATCATGTTCACCGTCCGCACTTGTGGGGGGAAACCCTTCTGTCCTCTATTGTTCGGCGGCCGAGTCTCCTCCTCGTCATCGCTATGCAACCCCTTGTCATTGTTTTCGGCAGTTAACTTGCCAGCCTACTTGAACACCCAACAATCCCTGTTGGTGTGATTGACTGGCTTTTTGGGGGTGCCGTGTATCTGGCACAAGCGATCGAGTATTCGGTCCAAATTGGACGGGCCCGGAGTATTTCTTTTGAATGGCTTTTTTTGCTGACCGGGTTTAGAGCCTCTGAATCCGGCATTGACTGCCATATCCTCAGTATTGTCGCCATTAATGCGGCACTTGTGCTTGTTGCGATGCGACCTGCCGTTGGTGTCCTTGGTATCCGAATTACCAGGGCTTTTGGTCAGGTTGTTACTGCGAGCTAGCCAGCTGTCCTCTCCCGCGCAGAAGTGGGTCATGAGTGATGTGAGGGCTGCCATGGTTTCGACTTTTCCTGTCCTAGGTGCCGGGCAAGCCACTCGTCGCGGATGTTGTGTTTGAAGGCTGCAAGGGCCTCTGCATCCGGACAGTCGACGATTTGATTTTTCTTGGTTAGGAACCGTGTCCAGAATTGTCTGGCCGATTCTTCTGGCTGCTGAATTATGTGGCTTAGGTTATTAGCGTCTGGTGCTCCGACATATGTGCCCTGGAAGTTATCAAGGAATGCGGCTTCCAGGTCTTCCCAACAACCAATTGATTCTGCTGGCTAGCTGTTGAGCCAATGCTGAGCTGGTCCTTTATGCTTGAGTGGGAGGTATTTGATGGCGTGTAGATCATCACCGCGGGCCATGTGGATGTGAAGGAGATAGTCCTCGATCCAAACCGCAGGATCTGTTGTGCCGTCGTATGATTCAATGTTTACGGGTTTGAAACCCTCGGGGATTTGATGATCCATTACTTCGTCTGTGAAGCCCAGTGGGTGTGCGGCGCCTCTGTATTGGGCTATATCACGACACAGCTCAAATGAGCTTTGTCTGCTGTGTTCGGCCTGACCGGAATTGCTGTATCCGGCGTGACGGTTATCATCACGTATCATGGGGCGCCCACGCGATCCGTAGATCGATCTTGTTTGCCTTGCCTTGTCCTCGAGTATATCCCACAGGTCTGGCACATTTTCCCGTGCCTTGGTATTTTTTTGGCGCGAGTGCGGCTTGGGTGTAGGGCGAGGCCTCTCTGTCATGACCATGAGGTGGCGGTCGGCCGTATATCTTGCTGGTGATGTAGGTTTAGGTGCTTCCTCCTCTAATCGGGGTAGCAGCCTGCATTTTGGGTAGCTCTTGGAGGCGTCGAGTTCATACTCTTGACGCGCAGGACTTGATCCATCTGTCGGCTAGCAAGTCTTGGTCAGCTCTAAGCTGTCGTTGCTTTTTCTTGAGGCTGCTTGCCTTGGCCATAAGCCTGCGTTTGAAACGCTCTTGCTCGACGGGATCCTCTGGCACGACAAATTCGTCGTCGTCGAGGCTTGCCTCGTCTTCGGAGGGAGGCATATAATTATTGTCCTGTACCTCTCTATCTGTCGCTCTCTCATGAGGGCTGGCTTCTCCATCCTCCTGCGCTGAATCCTGCTGGAGGGGGTTGTCTTCGGCACTGTCCGGGGTGTTATTGTCTCCGGTGCCGGAATCTCCATTTTTGCTGTGGCGGGATTTAGAGCGGCGCCGCTGACGCCGGTGCTTAGGCTGTTTCTTGGAAGGGTCATCCTCCGTTGTTCCATCGCCATTCCCATCCTTTGGGATGTCCACCATATATATGACGTATGACGGGGTGGCCTTCCAGTGCCCTGTAGGCTCTGGTTCTTGGTTGTCTCCTGCATCGTCGTCCATACCGTCGATGTCTTCGGAGTCGAAGTCGAGCATGTCGGTTAAGTCATCGACAGTGGCTACGAAGTGGGTGGTGGGTGGGCTTTGACTTTCTTCGTCGTCCGCATCCCAACCGTCTTGACCATAATCCGGCCAGGGCTCTCCAGATAAAGAGAGACACTTTAGCGAATTCAGGATGTCGCCAAAGGGCGAGTGCTGAAAGATGTCTGCAGCGGTGAACTCTGTGATTGGCGCCCAATCAGATTCGATTGGCAGGGGCGTGGAAGGTTCGGAGTCCGGAGAAGAGTCCGGCACCTTGGAGTCATGAGCTTCACAAAGGACAGGGTTGGTATTCGGCTCTATCGCCGTAGAGGTAGCAGCCCCTGAGGCGGTGTCTAGCCACCCGTCCTCGATCGGCGCAGTCGGCTCCGAGCTAAGGGTCGGAGTGGACACTTGTGCGGCCTCCAGGGCACTGTCCGGCAGCAGAGCTAGATCATGCCCATCATGACAGTGCGGCGCGCTTGGCTGTGGCTCGAACCCGTCGAAGATCAAGTCTCCGCGGACGTCAGCCATATAGTTCAAACTTCCAAATCTGACCTGATGGCCAGGGGCGTAGCTTTCAATCTGCTCCAGATGGCCAAGCGAGTTGGCCCGCAATGCAAAGCCACCAAATACGAAGATCTGTCCGGGGAGAAAAGTCTCACCCTGGACCGCGTCGTTGTTGATGATCGAAGGAGCCATCGGGCCTAAAAGTGACGACACAGAGGAACTACCAATGAAAGCACCAATGTCTGTATCAAAACCGGTGGATCTCGGGTAGGGGGTCCCGAACTGTGCGTCTAGGCAGATGGTAACAGGAGACAAGGGACACGATGTTTTTACCCAGATTCGGGCCCTCATGGTGTAGGTAAAACCCTACTCCTGCTTGATTAATATTGATGATATGGGTAGTACAAGAATAGATCTACCACGAGATCAAAGAGGCTAAACCCTAGAAGCTAGCCTATGGTATGATTGTTGTTTGTCCTACGGACTAAAACCCTCCGGTTTATATAGACACCGGAGAGGGCTAGGGTTACACAGAGTCGGTTACAATGGTAGGAGATCTACATATCCATATCGCCAAGCTTGCCCTCCACACCAAGGAAAGTCCCATCCGGACACGGGAAGGAGTCTTCAATCTTGTATCTTCATAGTCTAGGAGTCCGGCCAAAGATGATAGTTCGGCTATCCGGACACCCCCTAGTCCAGGACTCCCTCACCTGGTAATTTGAGTTGGAAGGATTAAGAGGTTGTTGAAAAAGACCTGCCCGGGGATAAGTTAAGTCAGAAGTTGGTGAGACCTATGGACGATGCTTGCGAGGAGCTGGTGTGTTCGGTAAGACGGAGGAAAGGATCTCGCCTCCGTTGTTTTGGGTTGTGCGGCGAGCTTCATGTTGCTGCTTCTTCAAAATAAAGTTGGGATCCAAATAAGATAAAGGATGAGAAAACCTTACTTTCCGGCTTGCTTGTCGAGTTTTCTGTTTTGGCAGAGGTTCTAAGCTGGAGGAAAGAGCAATTACCTCTTCATCATCTGCACGCCTGACCTCCGCGTCATCCTGATAATGGTCATTGTTAATGAGATGTACAAAAAATGAGCCAAGAGAGTCAAGTTCTACCTCCGACTCATCATCATCATTGTCATCCAAGTTAAATAACTCGGAAGGGTTGTTCTTCTTCTTGGCAGGCTTTTTAGGAGCCTTGTTCTTGGTCCGGGACTTCTTGGCCGATTTGTCCTACAGTTTCTTCTTCCAAAAACGAGAATCGTCCTACGGAAGTCAAACAATTATAAGAGGAAAATTTAAATGAAAGTATAATTCAACTGAAAATTGTGTGTAGAGCTTAGAGCTGGCGGCTTGCTGAGAGTGCAGAAGGGATTCAGCCCGGCTTTGCTGCAATCTGCCAAGCTCTCATTCAATAGTCTTGGTCATATTATTTATATCTTCATCAGTCAATTGAATCTGGCAGTGGTGTTGAGGATCTTTTAAATCACAGTGTACTCGCACATTAAGCCGGGGCGACGGCTTAAGGGCAGAATTCTCTAGGCGACCCGACACCGAACAAGGTCGATGCCGGTTAAGCCGTTAGCCATGAAGGCTCTAACTTTTGAAAAAATGGGTGCATATTTGGCCCGCTCCTTTGTGCTGATCCGGTCTGGGAGTGGGTGTTGGTTGCTAAGCCGGTGTTCACGGTAACCCAGCAGGGGATTTTCACCCTCTAGTGTCTTGGCAGTAAAACCAAGTCTAGTTCCAGTCCTTAGGACGACTGGGCAGCTTGGCGGCTGGGAAGGTGGCTTCTTTCCGCCTCTGAACTGAAATTCCACCTAACACCAGACTGGGCCCATCTGTGAATTCAGCCTGCCGGTTCAAGTAATAGAATTCCCTGAACAGTTCGTCTGTGGGCTCTTCTGAAGGTAAACCTCGCAAAAAACTTGGAAGTTGCAGATGTTGGAAACAGAATTGGGCCTAATATCCTGAGGATGGAGTTGAAAAAAGTGTAGCACGCCGCGGAAGAATTTGGAACCGGGCGGGGTGAACCCCCCGATCATATGACCAGTAAAAACAATTACTTCGCCCTCCTTGGGTTCAGGAGGATTTTCAGTGCCTGGGACCCTCCAGTGGATGACATCTTTTTTGGCTAAGACGCCTGTCTGCACAAAATCATTTAAATCCTCTTTGGTGACCCGAGAAGCTACCCAGTTGCATGAAGTGATAGTCTTGGTCACTATTGAGAAAGAAGGTCTGAAAAGAAAAGTATTGCCGGTTTAAGACTATGTTGTTAAGCCGGCCATCGATTCAAAGGTAAGAGCTATAAATAGGCAATGTGTTAAGACGGCGGATAGCGTTGAGTTATGCAGATATATCTATTGGCACCTTAAAGGGGACTAATTGTATATGGCGGGTTATGGTTTATTGGTTAAGCTGCCCAAACAGCTGCTAGTTTTCAGATCTATAAGTGAAGGATTGCTAAGTGTTGGACAAACGGTTTTCACAGATTGGTATTATAATTCTGGATCTGCAGTAGTTCAGAAATTGAAGAAAATTCTAAACCTAATGTGGCGGCAGCAGAAAAGTTCATGTGCTCAGATGAGATCTTCTATGGAGGGGAGGTATTCAGATATTAAAAATGAGTGCTAAATTGCTACCGCACAAGTTTGGTACCATGTTCAGATCAAAGGCTACTCGATCTAGAGGAGAAAACGAGGAATGGCGAAGAACACCGACGAACAAGTGAAAACCCTAACTGCAGATCTGTTATGGGGTGAAGCGAACTTACTAAACGCTGATGGACAGCAGAGGTGCGCCGCGGAGCTCTGGTCTGTTGAGGGTGATGCAGCGGCCGGAGTTGGTGCAGTGGAAGAAGGTCGACGGCGGCGGCAGAGCTCGGGCGCATGTGGCGTTGCGAGGAAGAGGACGAAGACGAGGAGGCAAGGGGGGAAATGAAAAGGACCCCTGTCCCTATTTATAAGGCAGTGTATAGATGGCATGCGCGGGAATCGAGGAGGCCGAAAAATGGTTATGTGACAGCACGGATGCCATGATTTTCGGGAGGTTCATTAAAGATGAGGATATACCGAGATGTTTTGAGCCTCGTGCGATATTAATGCGAGATGATGTCATGGCGGGTTAGTACAATTCTGTGAGCTGATGTCATGGCGGGTTATAAGATTTCATAAAGATTGACGATGAAGGATTTTCCTAAGTCAAGTACTGAAGATTGATATGAACAAGTTCACATCAACCTGGGGCCTAATGTTAGGGATATAACTATTAGGTATGACCCGCCCAGGAGGGGTCGGGTCATACCACTGGCGGTTCATGATGAAAAGGCCAAAGAAGATGTTGAAGATGGTGGTTTATAAACCAAGCTTACTGAAGGCCCAAGACCCGGAGGCGACTTGAGGCCCATGGGTATAAACCGCCATATGTTTAACTTGTATGTTAAGGAAAGCTTAGTTAGTCATCGAGCCGGATATGTTGTGTATGAGCCGGCTGGGACTCTGTAAGCCGTCAGGCATCAACTTGTGTATATAAAGGGGTGACCCAGCGGCGGGTTAGGAAGAGAAACAACATGTCGAGAACTAGCCAGGCCAAGCGTATTCACTCCCTGGTAATCGAAACCCAAGCAATACAACCTAAAGTAGGAGTAGGCTTTTACCTCATTGAGAGGGGCCGAACCTGGGTAAAAACTCTCTGTGTCCTTTGTCCCGTTTAAGCCCTTCAAGCTAACCTAGCGGCGATGGATCCACACCTAAGTCCTCTTTCTAGGGCATCTGCCGTGTTAAGTCCACGACAGTGTTGCAAATGTCCGTGGACAGGTCCCCACGTCGAATTCTCGCAAACTAGCACCAAACTTTCGAGAGGTTTGGAAGTTCGGACCTCCAACACATATGTGTCCGACAAGTTGTCCTACTCAAAATCTCCGCCATGTGACCACTCCAATCGTCCTTCCGGAAAGAGCTTCCACATTCTTGTCGATCTAGAGCGGACGTGACCGCTTTGCAGCATGCTGGGCACTGAAGGGCATGACATGCAAGAGTGCCGCATTTACCGCTTTGTGCTAATATGCAATGTCGTCTCAGAGTGTGTTAGGACAACTTCCTACTGCATTGAAGTTTACTGCTCGTCCGTCTGCTTGCCTAGCATTGAACAAGCGCGGTGGCCAAGAAACTCCGGACGCCCGCATTAAAACCACCACTTTGCCTAACCATCACTCGTTATAGAAACATGGTCGTGAATTGCTCAAAGCACACCACCTCTACTTCTCCAATGTCCACGATCGCTGGTGCACCTCTGCTTTCTTTCCTCCTCTTTCCACGACACCCCCCATGCAGTGATGGCTAGCAGCAGCGAGATATCAAAGAAGCTCTATCGGAGCAGATGTATGAGATGGCAAACCATGAGAACAGCTGGTGGGCCTGGCGTGCGCAACACATAGAGGTCAAACTGCCCCGGAGCTTGCTGGAGGAGAGCTCGGAGGACAATAACTGGATGATGAATAAGGCGTCTGATGAGGAGCCGTGGCTGTGGCCGCGCTGTTTTCCAGCTTCATCATGCAATAGACTAGGCGCATACGATGTCGTTATGGCGGAAGAGGAGCAACCGGAGTAGTTTGCACCACCAGTCTCCACGTTCTAGATAATGCAAGAGCAGCAATGTTACAATGTGTAGCTCCTTGAGAAGCACCGGCTCGCGACGGGACAGATCACCTGCGAGCAGGCGAATGAGGATGGCGTACGACCATGGTCGCAGAAAACCGACCTTTGTGGATGAGCACAAGGCGCTGTACGAGGCCATGCATAGCGCCTGTTACATCCGTCATGAGTGTGAGGTCACTCATGAGATTATAGAGGGACATCATATGGTCGTCAAGGTGCTCCCCGACATGCTTCGACAATGCTTCCCTTATAGAAATTATGGACGTTGGCCCTTGCATCTTGAGGCACAAATAAGCATGGTGCACTGCAGCCAAGAAACCCAATAGTGCTTGTTGTCTCAAGGTCACGCCCTATGTTACCTAGGTGTTAATGATGCCAAACAAAATTTGTATCTTGAAAGTTACTAACTAAAACAAGTGTTATGGCTAGTTGTATATTTCAAATAGTTGTTGTGTGCAACTCGTGTTTAAGGTTGTGAGGGGTGGCTGGATGTTCTGCAGAAGGACTCTTGAGACCTATAATCAATCAAGAGTTGTGACCAAGAGAATATTAAAGGAGAACTCCCTATATATGGGATCTTCTTCATGTTGTAGTTATTGATGGTAGGAGTTGCAACGAGGGAGGATTGGTGTCCAAGTCTCTACGGTAATCTTCGGCCCAAACAAAATGTTTCACATGCCACTGTAGTTAGGCCCCATGTGAGTTTGAATAATTAAGGATGAGGCAATGACTCTTTTTATGCAAATGAGTCGCTGTCGTCGATGATCATGAAATGCTGAAGTGATGGTGGAGATATACTCCTTTGTAATATATACTACTAGCTTCTTTGTGTTTCTTCTATGCTTTGGTGCTAGCGGTGCATGTCATAGCATGGCTGGTACTCTATGGTGGGCATCTAGAACCTAAGTTTTTTCAATTCTCGAGCCTTTTTTGTTTTGATTTGCACCAAGATGTTGATTCACTTTTTTTGTTTTATTATCTCTCATAATGGAAGGTGATCCATATTTGGATCGAATGAAAATACTTGATTGAAATGAATTCATACTCCATCCAATCCACATTAATTATGTTGATTTAGTACAACTTTGTACTAAATCGACAACAATTAATATGGATAGGAGGGAGTAGTATATTTGGAGGATTTAGATCCTTAGAATTTTTTCCTACTTTAGCCATTTGGATAGGAGGGAGTAGTATATTTGCAGGACTGGAATCCTTTAGAATTTTTCCTTATGATTCTATTTCACCCTATTTTTGAGGAAATATTTCATCCATTAAAACATCTTTGTACAATTCTATTGTTATTTCTGTGCTATCACACAGTGTTTGATCCAAACTCATGTAGCTTTTAAATCCTATAGGATTCAAAGTGCAAGGTGCTATGCATTTTCCTATTCCTTTATTCTGAGAATCCCATGAACCAGAGAGGCCCCAATATTCTTATCAAGTTTAATTGTATGAATTAGTCCATTTATTAAAGTGGAAGCAAGGATGGTGACCCCTACTTTTTTATATTTTCAAGTGGTTGCAACCAAAGGCTCATTGTTCATAATTTCCAAGCTTTTGGTAGATTCACATTGAGTGTATTCACAATTCTACTATGATGAGGGGCACACGCATAATACTTGGGATGAACTACTTTTCAAGATACTAAACCAAATCCCAAATATATTTTAAAGAACTCTATTTTCTCCAGTTTTCATCCTTCTCCAAACCTTTGAATAGTGTATACTGGGTACTACCGAGCTAGTGAGGAGAGAGTTTTCTAGCTAAGAAAGCCTAGTTTCCCAAAGTTCATTTCGAAATTGTCGAGATCTTTTTCTAGCACCTTTGACCTTTTAATCCATTCAAGCACACCAATGTGAGCTCCGGTACCTCCAAGTTAATGTACCATGCACTTCCGATCTTGTCACATTTCTTTCTTAGCTCATCGTTCCAATATAGACCTGGTACCTTTGAGATCATTCGGTTTTGTACCTCTAAGAGTACCTTTGACATTTCAGCAAAGCTCCTTTCCCAGGCTTGCTCTACTTTTGAGGAAGTTACTCCATGACAACAGAAATGTCCCATCCCATTTTCTCGCACCTTGGAGATAGTTTCATCTGGCATCTCCAGGAATTTGGAGTTTTAAAGGTGTCACGAGCTGCAACGTGAAGACAGAGGAAACATGACTGCAACCAACTCAATGTCCTCACATTATGGCATCTCCAATGCTATGCCCTATAGTGCCCACAAACATTTGTACTGATGCCTCTGGTCACCTTTTTGTCATGTAACACAATGTTGCAAATGACCGTGTATGTGTCTGCATGTCCGAACGTCTGAATTCTCGCAAACTAGCACCAATTTTTTTGGAGGTTTGGGAGTCTGGACCTCCACCACATCCAAGTCCGACAAGTGGTCCTACTCAATACCTCTCCCATGTGAATGCTCCAACCGTCCTTTAGGGAAGAGGAACCGCATTTATGCCGGCCAGAGCGGATGCGACTGCTCTACAACATGTTGGGCATTGTAGGGGCACGCCACCTGAGAGCGTTGCCCACGACGCGCCCACTCACTCACTTTTCATTCGAAGCTCTGTTGTCTCAGAGCGTCACGACCAGACTGGGCGATGGGACGACTTCCTACTGCATTGAAGTCAGCTGCTAATTCATCCGCTTGCCCGACATTAAACAAGCATGATGGCCGAGAAACCCACTCTGGGAACCCGCATTAAAACCGTTGCTTTGCGCGACCAAGGCGCGCTATGTAAACACGGACATGCACTGCACAAAGCACACGACCTCCACTTCTCCATCGTCCATAATTGTCGGCGCACCTCTGCTTACTTCCTCCTCCTTTCATGACATCCTCCATCACAATGACGACGATCAACAACGAGATGTGGAAGAAGCTCATGTCGGTGTAGATGCACGAGATAGCGGACCTTGTGAACAGTTGATATGCCCAGCGCGTGTGACACATAGAGTTTGGACTGCCTCAGAGCTTGCCGAAGGAGGGCTCAAAGGACAATGACCGACGATGGAGAAGGTGTCCGATGACAAGCCTGCAGTCGCGACCACGCTATTTTCCTACTTCACCATGGCACAGACGCAGGCGCATACGAGGTTTTCATTGATGGTGTCCTAGAGTAGGAATCACTCACCATGTTGTCTCTCGGCCAGGTGGGTCAGGCCAAGGACCCCCATGGCGGTTCATCAAGGGGCCACGTCAAGAAGGCCCATGATGCATATGCGGAACATTAAAGAAGCCTTGTTGCTCAAGACAAGGACTCCTGATTCGTGGAGGACTCCTCTCCACGAAAGTAGTTGACTAGGACTCATGTTATCCTAGGCCTCCAGTACATTATATAAACCGAGGCTAGGCTATTCGATAGATCACATCTTAGAGATTCATAACTCTCATACACACACCATCCCATGGTAGATCAACATGTACTCTGTACTCCCTCCAAATCAATACAATGGAAGTAGGACGTAGGGTATTATCTCTTCGAGAGAGCCCAAACATGGGTAAATCATGTGTACTCTATTACCATCATGCCAAGGCTACCAGCTCAGGACCCCCTACTCGAGATCTACTAGATTTGACTCCATCAACTGTGGTCCATATAGGTCCCTCTATGTAGTCTCACAGTGCGATGGGAGTTCAGATCGGTTTCGGCGCGATCTACGCACCGAAACGGATGTTTGTCCTCGGCGTCGGCATCTTCATCGTCACCTTGGTTGGTCACCTCGGCTAGGTCAAGTACTACGTCTCATGTCCAACTATCAGAGATCGATGGGCTTCTTCATCAACATTAACTTCGATCTCAACCGAGATCATGCAAAACTTCTTCCATGGTGCTCGTTCGGGGGCTCAATGTCAACATTGCCCCATGCGACCGTGCAGAATTTTCTGGACAGAGGATTAGTTTCGGCCGTCCCCGCCTCCTTAAGCATCACTTTGACGATTCATTCAGTGGAATTGAGTCTAGAACAACCCCATAAAATATCATCACGGTCTGGCGGTAGAATATTTGGCAATCGCCGATATACTAAAGCCCTGTCGGATCAAGGCATAAATCCGCACAAGTTTGGGAGAAAGAGTCCGGCGCCCATCTCAGGCCTCCTTTTAAGATTCAACCATTCATATGAGGCCTAAGGAGTGCATCAATTCTCAAATCTGTTATCTGCGCCAAAATAAATCCGACATGAGTTCATATTTTTTTGTGAACGGGTTCTCTGATGTCCTTTTTAGAGAAATTGTTTTATACGCTACTGTGTTCTGTTCTCCAACATGTGCCAACAAACTTGGAGCCTTTTCCGAGATACTCTTCAACGTTTATATTTGTGTAGAATAAAAACGTTGTTCTAAAACACTTCCTTCACCCAAGTCAACTAGGGTCTCTTAAACTTATATGTGTCGTTTTAAGTGTTTTCTTCTTAGTCATTGCAAAGCTTTTTTCTACTACTCCCTTTTCCGGCTTGAGTACTTGGCCAAATAACCAGGATGCCTTGCTTCTCTATATGTTGCTCGAGCTTAGTTCGTCTAATTGGCGTGAGAAGCACCTCGTCTTTGGGATAAGAAGGTTGAAGCTGAAGGCTAGCCGACTCGAAAATTGGAGATCACATGTAATGTTAAAGCACGATGGAAGCACAAATTAATTTTAATACAAGTTCCAGATTGGCATCAAAAAAGTTGACTTAAGTCAAACGTAAAGTTTTTACGTAAGTTTTTTTGGTTTTCCGGTCTTATGATACTTTTAACATATTTATATGTTTTTGTTTCAGGAGGTAGGACATCCTTTTGGCCAAACGTGTACTTTATGTTATTCTACTCGGGAAAGATCTTTTTTGACCCGTAGTTCGGCATCGAGTTGCACCTCGGCGATGGCGAAACACAAACGATGTCTGAACAAGTTCCCGAGGAGATACGATCCTACGGTCGGCCATGTTTCCCAACCCAAGTCCTGCGTGCTAGTGCATTGACGACCCAATGCAGAAAATTTTAAAATGCAGTGCGGTTTCTAAAATTACGATCCTCAGGTCGGTCAACCACGGCCAACCCGTGTCTCGGGGGCTACTGCACACTGCATTTCTATTTCTAAAGTATGATGCCGAGCAAGGATTTGATTCTCAGGTCAATTTCATGAATCGACCCGAATCTCAGGGGCTACTGGGATCATTGGTTTTATTCCTTCCTTCATGTGCATACCGGACTTTAGGCTGACACACACCTTGAGGGCTACAACCTATGCATCTTGACAGAGAATAAATTGCATCAATCAGACTTATTCCACGAAAATTTCGCTCATGGAAACTGGCTTGGCAGGATAATTTTTTTCCACAGAGGCCAGTGAGCTACATCGACAACTCAAAACCAAGGTGGTGCACCACTTCGGAAGTAGTCTAGCATAGAGACCGGCTGCAAGAGGCATCACTATACATGAAAAAAACTTCAAACCCATGGCGTGGCATAAAAAAGGCATTTGATAAAGATCGAGAACCTAAGGGGGCTCCTTGGATGCTCGGCGTGTATACTCAGATGTACTTCGGTGATCCTAAAAATCAGAAATGGGAATACTTGTTGAACCAGCTTTCAAGACCGATGACTGAGGATAAGGAGTAGTTCTGAAGAGTCGAGGAGCATCTCCCATCTAGATGGGCTGGGTCAAGGACCCCCATGGCGGTTCATCAAGGGGCCACGTTAAGAAGGCCCATGATTCATAGGAGGAATATTCCAGAAGTGTTGTTGTTCAAGACAAGGACGCCTAATCCATGGAGGACTCCTCTCCACTGACATAGCCCAGTAGGACTCCTGTCATCCTAGGCCTCCAGTAAATAATATAAATCGAGGCTAGGCTAGTCGATAGATCACATCTTAGATATTCATAACTGTCATACACACACGATCTCGTGGTAGATCAACATGCACTCTATACTCCCTTCAAATCAATACAATCAAAGTAGGACGTAGGGTATTATCTTTTCAGGATAGCCCAAACCTGGGTAAATCCCATGTCCCCTGTTACCATCATGCCAAGGCTACTGGCTCGGGACCCTCTACCCGAGCTCTGTTGGATTTGACTCCATCACTCAAGGCAGAGGAGAAACAACCGCGACCATTTGCGCCGCCGATCTCCATGTGCTGCAAGAGGAGCGGTAACACAACCTACAGCTCCTCGTGCAGCACTGACACGCGGAAGGACAAATCACCGGCATGCAGGTGAATGAGGATGCCGTCACAGCCATGGTCGCGGAGAACCCGACCTTCAAGGATGAGCGGCGGGCGTTGTATGAGTCCATGCACATCGCCCGCGACATCCGCTGTGAGTGGTGGCGACCGTGCGTCATGGCAGCGCAGTGTGACACCCAATTCAATGAGATCAAGGCAAAGGCAGATGCTTAGACGATGTAAGCGATCGTGGGCGGGAACGTTGCCAACGGCAGTAGCTTCGCGTCCTTCGCACTGGTCCACACTGACCATGAGCCTGGTCCATCCACGTCTATCATTCACGTCACCACAACCGGAGAAGTTCATTGCCGGGCTACGAACCGCGGAGGGGGAAGAGCAAGACATGGGATACAGAACCGTCTAGGTCCCGCAAAGATCATGATGTGGAACGCGGACATGCCCATGTCTGGTGAAAATTTATACTAGGATAGCTTTTGTTATGTTAAAGAAATGCATGCCCGCTTTCGGTTAATGAAAATTACAAAGTTTTTATGAATTCGATCCGGTTTAAATGTAGATCATCCGGTTTGCATTACATTTGGTTTTTGTCAAAAAAGGGAATATAGTAATATCCCAAAGATACCAATAACACAAAGTCTCTGCACCTACAAGATGTCACAAAGACACCCATAATGCACACAATCTGAAAAAAAAATCAAAGGCCTCGCGACAATGATCAACTCCTCTTAGTAGTAGCATATAAACCACCACCAAAGACAACACCTGGAAAACATAAAGTATCTTGAAAATTGATGCTTCAAAAAAAAACACAATGCACAAGCGCCATCCTCACCCGATCTAAGATCTTAGGTTTTCACATGGAGGAAGTCCCTGCTCTCAAAAATATACACTCGACAAGACAATTGCTAGGCATAACTAATGAAGGTTAGACCTTAGGTTTTCACCCCGAAAGTCATCCGGCACCCGAGGAGCACCAGCAAAAATAAAACCCTTCAGTGCTGCCGCCCCCACTTGTCACTGGTGCTTCTGAAAGTTATCAAACACCTGGCTGACTCCCGCCTCCAAGGCCACCTCCGCCTTACTGATCCTCCGATCTCAGTTACCATGACTTTCTACATCGCTGTCTACGCCATGGAAATTGAGATACCGACATGTCCCATGGTGTCAACAAACAACGGAGCTTCGTATCATGTCCTCATGGAGCCGTGTAGGCTGATATGGACGCGCACAACCGGATTCTATCAGATTTAGATATCCTTGGGCTAGATCTCTGGCAGCAGTTTCGAAACACGTCGACAGCCAGATTGAAGAGGACAGATCATGCAGATCGTTGTCGTGATGCGATAAGAGCACTAGGACCGCCACCACACCGCTGCCATCGCTAGCACGGCGGGGAACACTAGCCCGCGCTGCCCACATCCCGTGCCACCAGCTGAAGACCGACGCCAAATCAGGATCCGTCACCACCCCCTCGCCTGCACAATCGCCACCACAAAGCCCGCCGTGCACCGCCGGTCCCAAGCACTACCGCCGTGGGGATCCGCCGCCGCACCATCGCGACCCTCGCCATCGTGTGTCCTGGCCCAGCGGCGCCTCCGCATGGTGGAGGCCCTGCGCAAAAGGCAAAACACCCTGCCGCTGCCGACAACGGCCAGGCTTTGCCCGACCACGTCCTTTGGCGGCAGCAAGGGAGGAGGGAGGGTGCTGGCGACAACGGGAGCGCCGTCCCTGTCGCCCACGGGACCAGCGTGGGAGGGTACGTGAAATTTGTTTGGTTTATTCAATTCATGTTTGAAATGTGCATGGATGTTTCGGGACACGTCTTTGTCCTGTATTCGTGTCCACCGGCGCATCTACATGGATTTATGGACGGATAGTGAGTTTGATTTAGGGAAATGTTAACGCCCACACGTGTGGGCGTTAGCCAACTCGCCCACACGCCTCCAACACCGTGCAGCGCCTTTTGCACGAATCTTGGCATAAAAAGGCTGATTTTATGTGCCACGTAGGACCACTCATGTGTGTGGCATGTGGGCGAGTTCACCCACACGCTGTTTTCTCTCCGCGACCAACGTTCGCCAGTCGGGGCGTGCGATGGAACTGCTGTCGCGCCCGCACGCCACGCACCACTCCTGTTCCCCATATCCCACGACTGCCATTCACCCACTCTCCCACATCTAAGCTGTCATTTGCCATGTTTTTGAAGGGGTACATGGCAACTCTCTTTTAACCGAACATGTTATTGTTGCCACGTCTGTTTTGTAGCGTTACATGGCAACTGTCTAGTGTTAGTAGATGGCAACTCCTAAAGATACCACCGTCATCCACATGCCCGTCTCCTCTCCCACACACCAAAAGCCATCAGTTGCCATGTGTTTTGCAGGATACATGGCAACTGCCCTCCCGTCTCCTCTCCCACACACCAAAAGCCATCAGTTGCCATGTGTTTTGCAGGATACATGGCAACTACCCTATCGTGCTTGTAAGCAGATGGCAACTCTCTTTTTACCCGCAACATGTTTTTTGCCATGTGTTTTTAGTGCTACATGGCAACTGTCCAGTGCTAGTAGGTGGCAACTCTTAAAGTTTTCTAAATCATGATAACTGTAGTTGTCCGACATGACAACAGCTGCAGTTGCCCAAAAATGGCATCCAGCACTTGACCTAAGACGGCAATCGCAGTTGAGCAACCATGGCAACTGTAGTTGTTTGACATGGCAACTGCAGTTCAGCAACATGGCAACTGCAGTTGAGCAACATGGCAACTGAAGAGGGTCCGGGCCATGGCAATCGCGGCGGGACGCGTGGTTACTGACACGCGGGGCGTGTGGCTCGCAGGCGGGGAGGGGCGACGGCCGAGACGGGTCATGCGGGCCGCGTGCTCGCTCGCCCGGACGTGCTCGTGCGGGACGATCGCGCTGCACCGAACGTGCGGGCTGTGGCCGCGCGCGCCCGGACGCGGTCGTGTGGGCGGGGTCGTCTCCGTGCCACACAGGGCGTGTGGCACAACCACCCGATACACCACACGTGTGGCAGTTATCGGGGTCCTTGATTTATGGGACCGTGTTGGAGGTGCCCTTATAGTACATCCTGCAAGACGGAAAACATTCTAAATTTTGGAGAGAACAATCATGTCAGATAACCAGAGCATTTGCGCTCGTGTCCAGATTGGCACTTGAGTTCTCGCTTCTGAAGGTGTACCTATTATTTCGGGTCGATGGTTTGGATAAAATTGAGAGGACTATTGATTCTTTCTTTTTAGTTAGAAGACTATTGGTACTGCTACGCATGCACTGACGCACCCTTAAAAAATAATAGTCTAGAATCATTATATAGAAAGACATAAGGCCTGCAGATTACATATAGACGTGATAGATACAAGTAACTATCACATTCTCGCTCTAAAAAAAATACATGTATTCACCCGTCATAATAACTATAGTATAGTAGTTAACAAAAGATAAACTCGTATGTGCGCGCGGCAGCTGATCAAATATATGCGTTCAAGCCATGAGACCAGCCGCCAGTAGGGCCACGAGGCCAAATCCTGCTGTGGCACCGACGGAGGTAGCGGCGGAGGAGGGCGGCGCCGGGGGAGAGTTGCTCGCGCCAGGACCTGCAGCTGGCATGGGTGACGACGGCGAGGAAGAGCCTGAGGCGACGTCGATCACGACCTTCATGCTGGCGGCGGCGGTGGGGCTGCAATGGCTTGGGACGCCACAGATGAAGTATCGGGTGCCGGTGGCGTTGAGGGCGATGACGTCGTTGCCGGAGGTTAAGGTGTTGATGGCGCCGTCGGTGCTGCAGGAATCGTAGCCGGCCTTGCTTACCTCGACCACGTCGTGCGTCGGGGTCGAGTACTTGAAGACGATCTCATCACCCACGTTGAACTTCTTGCCGGACACCCAGTTGCTGTAGTCGGTGTTGAGGGTCCAACCTCCCTGCTCGCCGACGTTGTAGGTTACTGCTGACGCGGTGCCTAGTAAGACGGCCATCGCGGCCACGGCAAGGATGGTGATCTTCATGGCAGCCATTGATTGCGGCTGGAACTGGAAGGAGGAATGCAAAGCAGAGGAGGTAGAAGGCTGATGCTTAGCGGGGGCTCGGGTTGCTGCTGTGTTTGCGCTGCCGTGCGCTTTATATGCCAACCAAGCGCCCAGCGAGATGGGTTGGTGGAATGACATTTGGATATTGGATTTGGGGCTTGAATAGTCATGTGCGTTTGAATAAAAGCCAGTACAAGTACTATACTACTACTCTACTATTGTAGGTTTTTTTTTTGAGACAACTCTACTATTGTAGGTACCTGGTCATACGCGGCCGGGATTCGGTTGGTGGCCTGCTGACTGCTGAGTGCTGACCTCTTCACAGTTGGTTGTGGCTCTTGACCTTCTGGCTCGTGTAGCCGCGCAGTGGAATGCCGCTCGTACCTTCGTCCACAACCGGGATCTCGGTCTTCCTTCCAGATAGCATGTGCCGGTCTCCTTCTATATCTAGGCGAGGGTTTCCTGCATAGAAGACGAAGGTATAGTCTCCTGCCTAGGAATTTTAGCATGAGTTTTGCAGATAGGAGTATTTATATGGAACGTATTTTTATGTACTACCCCATAATAAATAAATTTATCTTGGTTCGTCATGCTATTTTGCAGAAAACCTCCTGATTTTTCTGATAATCAACCCTTCAATTTTCACTTTTACAGAAAACCACCAGATGTTTCTGGTAATAAACCCGCAGGTTAGTTTTAAGTCAGATTTTCATTTTTGCTGGAAACCCTATGATAATTAGGTTAATCAACCTGCAATGCATATTAAATGTCTTTCAAAATATCTATGTCTTTTAAACTCTATTTTCAAATTTAACTTGTCATATATGGAATTTGATTAAAAATGTGTATAATTTTAATACGATGTTATTTTACCTGTTAAAAATGCTATTTCGGGTGCAACCTTAATCAATAGCGCATGATCCGTTTTTTCTTTCATACTGGTACCGATCCATATTGGAAATGAACACCTTAGCAAAATCAGGATTGGAGACGAAAAAACCATCTATAACTATGCATGCACGCCTTGCCAAAACCTCACAGAAAAAGTAGATTTCTCATCTTATGTCACGAGAGAGACGCCTTATGATTGACAACATTCAAACGCATTGTGATTGTGTGAGCACTTAGGCCACCGTCGGCGCGGGTGGGAAGGGGGATACGTGACAACACATATGGGATACCGTGCGTGGAAAGGAAGGACGTGGACCAATTGGAGTCTTGACTCATGGGTTTTTTAGACATCAAAGTACTCTTTATTGCAAGGTGATCACCATGTTATCTTTTACAAGAGGATCAACAATCTATACGGGTGGATCATCAATCCTCCCCGCGCACACCTTACTTCTAGTTAGTTTGGCTAAATCATGGGAAGCACAATTAGTCTATGAGTATGCTCAAAAAATAATATGCGGGAAATCACATGCAAGGTGATATATATCATCAAAAACTGTCGTTGATAGACCGAAAGACTGGCCTCCATTCTTCATCGTCTCTATCACCTCGACGTTGTCAGAGTTCACTTCTATGAGGCTACACCCGACTGTAGTTACCAAACTGAGACCAAACCGTAAGACGAGTGCCTCGGCCATAAGCGCATCTTCGCGCCGATCGATTTCCCCGTTTCCTACCGCGACGAATCTGCCATTCGTGTCTCTGATGACAGCACCATACGAGCCCCTGAGTAAGTCCGGGTCAAAAGCCTCCTCACGTTTAGTTTCACATAGTTACTCATTGGTCTTTCCCAGCTATGTTGCTTGATCGCCGGCTTTGCATCACTCGTCATAGTATAGTTAGCAACCAAAGCTCTGATTTCCACTGCTATGAACGTAGGTTCCTCGACCTTTTCATTATGCACTAACTTTCTCCTCTCCCACCATAAATACCAAGAACCAATAGCAATTGCTTCCATTGAATTTCCTAGACCGTGGACTACCTATTCTTCAGCTGGTTGTAGCAATAAATATTCTAGCACAGCTTCTCTCGCATGATCCACATCACATGCTTTATCAATAGAAAATTCCAAACCTAGTAGCCGCCATACCTCTCTAGCTTTTGCACAACCGAATAACAGGTGCTTGGTATCCTCCACTCCTACACCGCACATAGGACATAGCCCACTGACTTTTATATGTCTGTTAGTCAAAGTCACCCGACATGCTAGCGATCCTAACAAAGTTCGCCAGAGGAAAATTTAAACTTTGGCAGGACAACTTAAACTCCAGATTATCCCGCATATTGGTGAATTTCGTGAGCATCCGACTGTATTTTCTCCCGATATTTGAAGTCCATATTGGCTATGCCACTCTGCAAAGTATGTCGATCTCACTGAGAATCTCCCTTTTTTGCACAAGTTCCATGCTACGAAGTCTGGCTTATCTAATTCAAGCAACATAATCGCAAGGATCCATGCCACATCAATGGTCTTAACTCATGGTTATTGAGTTAAGGGAGCATGGTATTTTTTTCTCCCATTGATTCATTGGTTCTTTTGCTACTACCTCCGTTTCAGTTTACAAGTCCTACGCGTATACCTAGGTTGCCAATTTGATCACCTTAATATAAACTATATAACACACAAATTATATCTTTTGAAAATAGAACATCTAAAGTTTATATTGGTATATTTTTTGTAATATATGACTTGTATTAGGTTGGTCAAATTGATGACCTAGGGGTACATGCACGCCCTGTAAACTGAAAGAGAGGTAGTAGTGTAAATAAATTGCTTTAAAGATCAATTAAGGGAGGAAGTTTTCGTGAATATGAGAAGCCTTCTCCCTTTCAACTATTGCATTGCCCACCTTGATGGATTGCGCTTCACCCACAACCACACCCATACCCCTGAGCCCAAGGGAGCAACCATGGGTCTGATCTTTCAGGGATGCGAGTCTTCATACCTGCTCTCCTAATTAACCATTTGTGCTAGAGCTACTTATGATGGGCTGCCCCAATGGTCTTGAATTTTCTCTCTGAGTCAAGATTAAGGTAAGTGAAAGACTTGAAAATTGGTTAGAAATAAGTGAGGATAGCCCCCAAGCAAGTCATCCGACGGCACGAGACCACCTTGAACTATTATAGGGCGAGGAATAAAGCGAGACGTGGCAAACCGAATTGGGGTCATAGAAACACATCATTTATTGTTTTCCGTCTCCCTTGCCAACCTTTATGAAGGGTTGGCCCGCTCAATTTGTTGTCGTGAGTCTGGAGGTGGACACTTATTATCTTAATCTTACAAACCTCAAATAGTGTGAGGTCACTCTTGAGGTTATAGAGGGACATCATAGCGTCATCTAGGCGCTCCCTGGCATGCTTGTACAATGCTTCCCCTTATGGAAATTATGCACTTTAGCCCTTCCATCTTGAGGCACAAGTAAGGAAGGTGCACTACGACCAAGCAACCTGATAGTGCTCTTTGTCTCAGGGTTACATCATATGTTACTTAGGTGTCGACGATGCTAAAAAAATGTATGCCCAAAAGTTACTTCCTAAACCAAAAGTTATGCTCAGCGAGATATTTCCAATAGTTGTTGCTTGCAGCTCGTGTTTAAGGTTGTGAGGGGTGGTTGGATGTTCTGGTCAGTGAAGAACTCTTGAGACCTATAATCAATCAAGAGTTATGACCAAGAGAATATTAAAGGAGAACTCCCCATAGATGGGTTCTTCTTGACGTCATAGTCATTGGTGGTTGAACTTGCAATGAGTGAGGATTGGTGCCCAAGTCTCTAGGGTAATCTTCGGCCCAAACAAGATATCTTAATGTGGCACTGCATTTAGGCCCCATATGGGTTTGAATTGTTCAGAACAAGGCAATGAATCATTTGACACAAATGGGTTATTGCCTTGTCGATGATGATGAATGCTTGAGTGATGGTGGAGATCCGCTCCTTTCTAATATATACTTCCAGCTTATTTGCCTTTCCCCTGTGTTTTGCTGCTAGCGATGCATGTGGCAACAGGGTAGTGATCTGTACTCCACATCTGGAACCTAAGTCTTTTAGTACCTGAGACTTTTTTATTTTTTATTTGCACCATGATGTTGTTTCACTTTTCTTTTTATTTTGTTATCTCATAATGGAGACCGATCCATATTTGGGTCTAATGAAAAAATTGATTCAGATGAAGTTATACTCCCTCTGCTCCATATTAATTGTTGTTGATTTAGTACAACTTTGTATTAAATAAAAGACAATTAATATGGATCCAAAGGAAGTACTATATTTGAAGGATTTGGATCCTTATGAATTTTTTCTAATTTAGCCATTTGATTCGCAAGATTGAACTCCTTTAGAATTTTTTCCTTATGATTCAATTTCACCCTATTTTTGAAGATAATTTCGATCCACTCATTTTTTTTGTACAATTCCGTTGTTATTTCTATGCTATCAAACATAGTTTGATCCAAACTCAAGTAGTGTTTTAATCCTACAGGATTCAAAGGGCACGAGCTCACGACGCTTTGTGTTTTTCTATTCCTTTATTTTGAGAATCACGTGAACCAGAGAGACCCTAATGCTATTATCAAGTTTAATTTAGGAATTTGTCCATTTATTGAAGTAGAAGCATAGATGGTGACACCTAATGTTTATCTTATCAAGTGGTTTCGTCCCAAGGGCCATTGTTCATAATTTCCAGGCTCTTGACAGATTCACATTGAGTGTATGGACAATAGTACTATGAGAAGGGCATAAGAATAATACTTGGGATGAACTACTTTCAAGATCCTAAAAAAAGTCCTAAATATTTGCAGGAAAGTCTATTTTCTCCACTTTTCATATTTCTCTATACCATCGAATAGTTTCTATCGGGTACTATCAAGCTAGCGAGGAGAGAGTTTTCTAGCTAAGAAAACCCAGTGTGCCAAAGTTCAGTTCAGAATTGCCGAGCTCTTTTTTCTGGTACCTCTGAGCTTTTTATCCATTCAAGCATGCCCCGGTTAGCTCCGACACCTTCGAGTTAATGTATCATGCACTTCTGATCTTATCACATTTTGCCTTAGCTCATCATTCCAATATAGGCCTAGTATGTTTGAGATCATTTGGTAATGTACCTCTAAGATTGGTCCTTTGACATTTCATCAAAGCTCCTTTCCAAGGCTTGCGTTACTTTTGAGCAAGCTTCTCCGTCACAACAGAAATGGCCCATCCCATTTTCTGGCATCTTCCAGCTATTTTCATTTTGCCTCTCTAGGTATTTGGAGTTTTAAAGGTGGCATTTGCTATAATGTGAAGAAACGACCCATATCATTAAAATACATCTGGGCTAGAGGGAACATGTCGAGGAAAATATACAGGGGTACCTGTTTTTCCCCTGACTCATGTGCGGACGAACCCAGAACAAAGGACAAAGAAACCAAGGGACTCGAAGAACCAACTAGCAGATCAGAAGGAACCAAGACTAAGACAGAGGATCCAAATATTATCAAGATAGAAGCCTCCCATGCCGGGCAGGCGAGCCCGGCAAGGGGCGAGGCCACCCTTGGAAGAAGAGGACCCAGGTGCCCTGGCAGGGCCTCTCGGGGCTCACGGAGATCAAATCACCTCATCGACTACACCACGACCCATGTCGTCGATCAATGCGGTGTCAAGACGCAGGGTGATTTAGTGGCAGGCATTCGCCACATGACGGCCACTTCCTACCAAGTGAACCCATAGATGACACCCGTCCAGTGATGTGTCAAGCGAGCAGGCGTGGAGCTGGCGAATTAGCCCAGTAGGCCTTGCCAGGAAACCAACGACGTGACACTAAGCGGCGCATTAAATGCACGCTGTCAGCCTGCAGAGTTAGGTATGATAGCACTATTTGCTATCATATCAGTGTCTAATGACTAATTTGCCACTGTGGTAACTCCTTGATCTATAAAAGGAGGCCCATGGCAATGATTCGAGGGTTTGGAGGTTTAGACCACTCACACCCTCATACGCGCGTAGTCACTGCTGCTCCGAAGCAACTCTTGCCTGGCAAGTGTACTACGCACCACACCACCTTTCTGTTGGGGAACGCGGTAATTTCAAAACATTTCCTACAATCACGCAAGATCTATCAAGGTGATGCATATCAACGAGAGGGGAGAGTGTGTCCACGTACCCTCGTAGACCAAAAGCGGAAGCGTTTCAATAACGCGGTTGACGTAGTCGAACTTCTTCACGATCCAACTGATCAAGTACCGAACGTACGACACCTCCGCGATGAGCACACGTTCAGCTCGATGACGTCCCTCGTGCCCTTGATCCAGTTGAGGACGAGGGTGAATTCCGTTAGCACGACGGCGTGGCGACAGTGATGTTGATGTTACCGACACATGGCTTCACCTAAGCACTACGATGGTATGATCGAGATGTGTAAGTGTGGGGGGGGGCACCGCACATGATTAAGAGAAACTTGTGTGTCCTAGGGTGCCCCCTACCCCCGTATATAAAGGAGCAAGGGGAGGCCGGCCGGCCCTAGGCGCGCGCCCAAGGAGAGGGAGTCCTACTTGGACTACTAGTCCTAGTAGGATTCCATCACAAGGAAGAGAGGGGGAAGGAAGGAGAGGGAGAGGGAGTAGGAAAGAGGGGCGCCGCCTCCCCTTCCCTTGTCCTATTCGGACTCCACGGGGGCGGCCTGCCCTGGCTGCCCTCCTCTCTCTCCACTAAGGCCCATGGTGGCCCGTTAGTTCCCCGGGGGGGGGGGGGGGTTCCGGTAACCCCTCCGGCACTCCGGTTTTACCCGAAACTTCCCGGAACACTTCTGGTGTCCGAATAACATGGTCCAATATATCGATCTTTATGTCTCAACCATTTCGAGACTCCTCGTCACGTTTGTGATCTCATTCAGGACTCCTAGCAAACTTCGGTCATCAAAAACACATAACTCATAATACATATCGTCATCGAACGTTAAGTGTGCGGACCCTACGGGTTCGAGAACTATGTAGAAATGATCGAGACACATCTCTGGTCAATAGCCAATAGCTGAACGTGGATGCTCATATTGGCTCCTACATATTCTATGAAGACTTTATCGGTCAAACCACATAACAACATATGTTGTTCCCTTTGTCATCGGTATGTTACTTGCCCGAGATTCGATCGTCGGTATCATCATACCTAGTTCAATCTCGTTACCGGAAAGTCTCTTTACTCGTTCCATAATACTTCATCCCGCAACTAACTCATTAGTCACATTGCTTGCAAGACTTATAGTGATGAGTATTACCGAGAGGGCCCATAGATACCTCTCGAAACATGGAGTGACAAATCCTAATCTCGATCTATGCCAACCCAACAAACACGTTCGGAGACATCTCTAGAGCATCTTTATAATCACCCATTTACGTTGTGACGTTTCATAGCACACAAGGTGTTCCTCCGGTATTCGGGAGTTGCATGATCTGATAGTCCAAGGAACATGTATAAGTCATGAAAAAGCAATAGCAATGAAACTGTAATGATCATAATGCTAAGCTAACGGATGGGTCATGTCCATTACATCATTCTCCTAATGGTGTGATCCTGTTTATCAAATGACAACACATGTCTATGGTTAGGAAACATAACCATCTTTGATTAACGAGCTAGTCAAGTAGAGGCATACTAGGGACAATATGTTTTGTCTATGTATTCACACATGTACTAATTTTTCGGTTAATACAATTCTAGCATGAATAATAAACATTTATCATGAAATAATATAATAACTTTATTATTGCCTCTAGGGCATATTTCCTTTAGTGTCCCACTTGCACTAGAGTCAATAATCTAGATTACAAAGTAATGCTTTTAACATCCATGGAGTTTTGGTGTTGATCATGTTTTGCTCATGGAAGAGGCTTAGTTACGGGTCTGCAACATTCAGATCCGTATGTATCTTGCAAATCTCTATGTCCCCTTCTGACACTTGATGATAGATGGAATTGAAGCGTCTCTTGATGTGCTTGGTTCTCTTGTGAAATCTGGATTCCTTTGCCAAGGCAATTTCACTAGTATTGTCACAAAAGATTTTCATTGGACCCGATGCACTAGGTATGACACCTAGATCAGATATGAACTCCTTCATCTAGACTCCTTCATCCAGACTCCTTCATTTGTTGCTTCCAAAGCAGCAATGTACTTTGCTTCACATGTAGATCTCGCCACGATGCTCTGCTTGGAACTGCACCAACTACGTATCTGGTTTGCGACTTAGAGTCATCCGGATCAATGTCAAAGCTTGCATCAACGTAACCATTTACGATGAGCTCTTTGTCACCTCCATAAAGGATAAACATATCCTTAGTCCTTTTCAGGTATTTCAGGATGTTCTTGACCGCTGTCCAGTGCTCCACTCTGGGATTAATTTGGTACCACCCTGCTATGCTTATAGCAAGTCACACATCAGGTCTGGTACACAGCATTGCATACATGATAGAACCTATGGCTGAAGCATAGGGAATTACTTTCATTTTCTCTCTATCTTCTGCAGTGGTCGGGCATTGAGTCTGACTCAACCTCACACCTTGTAACATAGGCAAGAACCCTTTCTTTGGCTGGTCCATTTTGAACTTCTTCAAAACTTTATCAAGGTATGTGCTTTGTGAAAGTCCAATTAAGCGTCTTGATCTATCTCTATAGATCTTGATGCCCAATGTGTAAGCAGCTTCACCGATGTATTTCATTGAAAACCCATATTCAAGTATCCCTTTATGCTATCCAGAAATTCTATATCATTTCCAATCAACAATATGTCATCTACATATAATATTAGAAATGCTTGCTCCCACTCACTTTCTTGTAAATATAGGCTTCTCCAAAAGTCTGTTTAAAACCATATCCTTTGGTCACACTATCAAAGCGTTTATTCCAACTACAAGAGGCTTGCACCAGTCCATAAATGGATAACTGGAGCTTGCACACTTTGTTAGCACCCTTTGGATCGACAAAACCTTCTGGTTGCATCATATACAACTCTTCTTCCAAAAATCCATTCAGGAATGCAGTTTTGACATCCATCTGCCAAATTTCATAATCAGAAAATGCGGAAATTGCTAACATGATTCAGACAGACTTAAGTGTTGCAATGGGTGAGAAAGTCTCATCGTAGTCAACTCCTTGAACTTGTCGATAACCTTTCATAACAAGACGATCTTTGTAGACAGTAACATTAGCGTCAGCGTCAGTCTACTTCTTGAAGATCCATTTATTTTCTATGGCTTGCCAATCACTGGGAAAATCCACCAAAGTCCACACTTTGTTCTCATACATGGATCCCATCTCAGATTTCATGGCCTTAAGCCATTTCGCGGAATTTGGGCTCATCATCGCTTCCTCATAGTTCGTAGGTTCACCATGTTCTATAACATGACTTCCAGAATAGGATTATCATACCACTTTGGTGCGGATCTCACTCTGGAAGACCTACGAGGTTCGGTATTAACTTGATCTGAAGTTTCATCATCATCATCATATGCAAAAACTATCAGGAGTAAGTTCATGATAAATTAAGTTCAGTTAATCATATTACTTAAGAAATCCCACTTAGATAGACATCCCTCTAGTCATCTAAATGATCATGTGATCCAAATCAACTAAACCATGTCTGATCACCACATGAGATGGAGTAGCTTTCAATGGTGAACATCACTATGTTGATCATATCTATTATATGATTCACGTTCGACCTTTCGGTCTCAGTGTTCCGAGGCCATATCTGCATATGCTAGGCTCGTTAAGTTTAACCTGAGTATTCTGCGTGTGCAAAACTGGCTTGCACCCGTTGTATGTGAACATAGAGCTTATCACACCCGATCGATCATCATGTGGTGTCTCGGCACGACGAACTATAGCAACGGTGCATACTCAGGGAGAACACTTATACCTTGGAATTTAGTGAGGGATCATCTTATAATGCTACCGCCGTACTAAGCAAAACAAGATAAACATCACAATGCAATCAAAATATGTGACATGATATGGCCATCATCATCTTGTGCTCATGATCTCCATCACCGAAGCATCATCATGATCTCCATCGTCACTTTGATCTCCATCATAGCCTCGTTGTCATCTCGCCAACTATTGCTTCTACGACTATCGCTACCGCTTAGTGATAAAGTAAAACAATTACATGGCGATTGCATTGCATACAATAAAGCGACAACCATATGGGTCCTGCCAGTTGCCGATAACTCTATTACAAAACATAATCATCTCATACAACAAATTATATCACATCATGTCTTGACCATATCACATCATAACAAGCCCTGCAAAAACAAGTTAGACGTACTCTACTTTGTTGTTGCAAGTTTTACGTGGCTGCTACGGGCTTCTAGCAAGAACTGTTCTTACCTATGCATCAAAACCACAATGATTTTTTGTCAAGTGTGCTGTTTTAACCTTCAACAAGGACCGACCGTAGTTAAACATGATTCAACTAAAGTTGGAGAAACAGACACCCGCCAGCCACCTATGTGCAAAAGCACGTCGGTAGAACCAGTCTCATGAACGTGGTCATGTAATGTCGGTTCGGGCCGCTTCATCCAACAATAACACCAAATTAATGTAATACGTTGGTGGTAAGCAGTATGACTATTATCGCCCACAAGTTTTTGTGTTCTACTCGTGCATACAATATCTATGCATAGGCCTGGCTCAGATGCCATTGTTGGGGAACTTGGTAATTTGAAAAAAATTCCTAAGATCACGCAAGATCTATCTAGGTGATGCATAGCAACGAGAGGGGAGAGTCTGTCCACATACCCTCATAGACCGAAAGCGGAAGCATTTCAATAACGTGGTCGATGTAGTCAAACTTCTTCATGATCCAAGCGATCAAGTACCGAACGTATGGCACCTCCGCGACCAGCCCACGTTCAGCTCGATGACGTCTCTTGTGCTCTTGATCCATTTGAGGATGAGGGTGGGTGAGTTCTGATAATCCCCAAGTGCAGGGAATCATCATAGCAATTTCCAAAGGTGGAAGTGACAAGTATGGAGTGTCGAACCCACAGGGAGCTAAAGGTAAGATCAATATTCTCTCAAGTCCTATCTCGCCATCGACACGACTCTCATTACACGAATGTTTGCTTCCAACTAGATACGAGAAATAAACGTACGTTGTGGGTACGAAGAGGATAACTTTGCATGATATTGGAGAGCTAAAATATAAATGTAGGTGCTGTTCTCGTAAAGTTAGAATATATTACTAAATATTATAAATTGCGACTGTGGAATAATGATGGGTCGGTGTGCGGAATTATCCTAGGCAATTGTTAACAAGACCGATAATCACTATTGCAATTTCATATGAGGGAGAGCCATAAGCTAACATACTTTCTCTTCTTGGATCATATGCACTTATGATTGGAACTCTAGCAAGCATCCGCAACTACTAAAGATCATTAAGGTAAAACCCAACCATAGCATTAACATATCAAGCCCCCTTTATTCCCATACGCCATGACCCACTTATCCGTGTTTATGCTTCTATCACTCAAGCAACGCAGACAATAAGTAAACCATGGACATATTGCAACACCCTACAGCGGGAATCCCTCACGCTTGCGCGACACGAAGAGCACAATAGGACAGCACCAAAATATCATACAACTCATACCAATCTAGATCATCAATCAACCCAAAGACAAATGATATCTACTCAAAACATCATAAGATGGCAACACATCATTGGATCATAATATGTGGCATCAAGCACCATGTCCAAGTAGAGATTACAGTGGGGCGCGGGAGAGTGGACCGCGTAAAAGAGATGAGGATGGTGATGTTGATGAAGACGATCACCGCGACAATGATTCCCTCCCGATGGCACTCCAGCGCCACCAAGAGAGAGGAGGAGAGGTCCTCCCTGTCGTGGTTCTAAATCTGACAGTAGAATAGGGGGGTAGGAATGGAGAGGCAAGATCCTAGCTATGGAGTAGTTGTATACACAAGATGTTTACGAGTTCAGGCCCTTCTCGGAGGAAGTAACAGCCCTATGTCTCGGAGCCCGAAGGCGGTCAACTTGATTATGTGTATATGAGTTACAGGGGTGCGGACCCTTTACACTGAGGAGGGGGGTGGCTTATATAAAGTTCGCCAGACCCCTCCGGCCTCAGTTATGCAGGGTTTAAGGTACATTAAGATCGGGCGTTACTGGTAACGTCACAAATAAAGTGCTATGATGACAATAAAAGCTACTTAATGACAGACCGTTTGCGTGTAGAGTGACTTTTGGTCTCCTGGGAGTCGAGTGGTTGGCTTCATGGTCGAGTGTCTTCGAGTCGGTCGAGTGGAACCCTTCCAGGTCGACTGAAAGGCAGTTGCTTCTAGAGATGTCCTTGGGGAGGGTATCTCGGACAGGTCCATGACCCTACCCTAGGTTCATGGCTTCATCATTAGCCCCCGAATGGATCGAGGTTTGAGTGGGGAAGGAGTTGAACACTCTTCCGACCCATTTTCGTGCTATGAGTATGTCTTGTTCTAGATCAATGAACTTAGGTGATGGCACCAACTTCTTTTTCAGTCGCCTTGATCCATTCTTTGTATCCTTCGAGTGAATTTCTTTACTTGGAGAACTCCGAACGACAGGGCGGAGGAAATCTTCCGTCTGACGAGTTGCTCTTCCGTTTGACTGTTGCGGCTTTTGACAGGATCGCCCGGGCCTACAAGTCAGTCACTTGGAAGTAACCTCATATAAGGCCTTGGACGGGGGTTTTTGAATAGTGCACTCTCATTTCCTCCTCTCTTCTCAGACTTATCTGCCGCATTCGCTTCCGTCTTAGCGTCGCCGCTCTGTGCACGTCTTGCCGGCGACGATGGTGAAAGAGAAGATGGCGGCCCTGGAGCGGGCGAAGAAGGCGACAGCGATGGCGAAGGGAAGGGCGACCAGTCGGGGCGGATCTTCATCGAGGGCCGGCCTGCCGCAGGGCTGGATCCAGGGCGATGGATCCGCTTGACGATTCGTCAAGAAGATCTTGATGACCTGGCCAATGGAGGACTGATCCCCCATGGATCGGCGCGGCTCCCGGGGAAGGAGTCTGAGCCGCAGCCTCAGGAGGGTGAGGTCATTCTCTTGGCCACCCATGTCGACCGTGGGTTTTCTTTGCCACCTCATCCTTTCTTTCGGGGATTTCTGAATTTCTTTGAGGCGCAACTCCACCACTTCACCCCCAACACCATCGTGTACCTCACTTCTTTCGTGTCTTTGTGCGAGAATTTCCTGTGTTGTCGGCCCATTGGGGTCTTTTCAAGCACATTTTCACCTGTCGCTCCCAGACGGTGAAAAAGGCCAATCTAAGTGACGAGAGAACACAGGTGATTCAGATGTGTGGGGGTCTTGGGGTTCAAATGAGGGGGAAAAGTGCTTTTCCGGCCATGGTCCTACCCGACTCGGTCCGTGGATGGCAGTCGACCTGGTTTTACTGCAAAGACCAGCCGACGCCAGGGCAGTCGACCGGACTCCCTCCTTTTTCTATGGACCGAGTGAGGAAGCCTTCCTATTTGAAGGTGATCCCGGAAGAGAAGGCGCAGGTTAAGGTGCTGGTCGAATGTGTTGTCCAGTTTATCCGTGACGGGGTGACCGTCATGGACCTCTTGGAGGTCTTCCTCCAACAATGCATCCAACCGCTTCAAGCTCGAGACCATCTGATGTGGTCGTATTCTGGCACTGAGGACACCACTCGGATCCACCCGGAGGAGGTCGAGGATGCCACGCTAGAGAGGTGGCTGACGGCCATCACAGGGAACAAAGACAACCCCCGAGGAGCCAGGAGGATTCCTCCACTTGACCAATCATACAAAGTAGACCAGGTCCAATTCTGCATCTCCGACTATGATCTTGCTTTCTTCATTTTGTTTGCTAAAAATCAGTCGACTGACTTTTGTCTTGTTTGTTATCTTCTAGGCTACCACTGAGATGTACTCAATGCCCAACGGGGCGCAAGAACAGGCTGAGGAGGAGGAGGCGAGCGGAGGCGAAAGTGAGGAGGAGTGGCAATCTGACGGTAAGGGGGAAGAGGATGACGACGGCTCCAGTGAAGAGGAGGAGGAGGAAGTCGATCCTCCTCGCTCGGAAAGGCGATCCAAGCTCACCCACGACCCCGCGAGCGAGCGTGGCAAAGCGACTGCACCCGTTGGGCAGTCTTCAAAACGTCCTCCGACGACTTCTCCGGCGCCGGCTGAAAAAGCACCGAAGCATCCACGAGCGGCGTCATCAAAGCCGCCGAAGGCCTTGCCCAAGATGAGAATGACCACTCCCACCATCTCCGGGTAACAGCAGAACTTGTGTTTTCTCGTTTAGCATGGACAAACTCTTGGTCGACTCGTTGACTAACCAACTGGTTTTTGAAATCTGTAGTGCTGCTACCTCCGAGACCTCCGCCAAGAACGAAGACCAGGAAATGGAAGACGCTGCCACCTGCAACCTTGGTATGATCTTTGTAATTTCACTTTTGGTCGATTGGATTCTCGATTTTAACTTTGGATTTTTCCTGTAGGTCCTCCTCATGTCATTGATCTCCCTTATGATGATGACGAGGCGCCACTTAGGCCGAGGAGGAATAGAAAGGCGCCGGCTGGCAAGACCGCTCAGGTTGCATCAGTGCCTGAGACGCTGGTTCAGGAGGGTGGCAACATCACTCGGACTTCTGTGTCCTTCGCTGTGCTGCTGATGAGTGCTCGACCTTCATCGTCGACTGCTGACCCGCCTTCCCTTTTCGCCACACACCACGTCCCAGAGGACCAAGCGGGTGCTGCTAAGGAGGCTATATGCCAGGCGGGGATCATGATGGAGCAGGTGAATGCGATCCGGGAAGCCAGCCAAGCGGCCTATGATGCTAGCTCAGCCCTTCAGAGCAACGTCCAGGTTAGTTGATCACCGGTTGTTCTGTTAGGATATGCTATCTGAAGACTTTCTTTCCAAAGACCTTTGTATCTGTACACCCACTGGGTGTGTCGATTGATTTTTGGCTTGGTGGGGGCACGCTGAGTGCACCCACTGGGTGTAGTCCCCGAGACTATGGTGGACTGCTGGCAGTCGACTGTAGTCTTTGTATTTTGAATTTCTTCACTCTAACTTCTCCACTCGATCTGGTCGGACCATGTTGAATGGTATCTTGGAACCAGTGGGGGCACGCTGAGTGCACCCACTCGGTGTAGTCCCCGAGACCATGGTCGACTGCTGTAAGTCGACTAAGGTCTGAAGAACCTGTTTTTGGTAGATCATGATGAGACCGTGGCTGACTGCCGGCAGTTAGCTATGGTTTAAGATCGTAACCTCTTTGTCCTTTTCGGTCGACTGATCAGACCGAGTCGGTAGAACCAGTGGGGGCACGCTGAGTGCACCCACTGGGCGTAGTCCCCAAGACTACTGCTGAATATTTTGATTCGGCTGTAGTCTTTGAAATGTTACGAATTTTCTCTTAGTCACTCGGAAGCAACCTATCTTTGATGTCTGTCGACTGACCCTTCGCTGAAATCTTGCAAGCTTGTGGCTCGCTATACTGAATTGAAAAAAAAAAACATATCCAGCTTGACCTTGACTTGAACCCCGTTCAGGAGAACTTTAAGAAGGCGAAAGATGAAGCCAAAGGTATGGTTGGTGAGAATCTTGACGACTGTCTTTATCTTTCTGCCCATTCCCGATTCTGATCTCATTGTCACTTTGCAGATAAAATGAAGGAGGCTCTGAAGAAGAAGGACCATCACCTCGCCGAGGCGCAGAAGGCGGCTTTGGACAAAACGAAGCTTGTGGAAGAAAAACTGGCTTCAGTTGGTAAACTTGAAGAGGAGAACGCTAATCTGAAAGCTGCTCTCAACGCGGCCAACAAGGAGGTTAGCCGTCTGAAGAATGATAAGATAGCTCTGAGTGACAAGGCTAGCGAACTAGCGGGGAAGAATAACGATCTGGAGGCTTATCTAGGAGGGCTTGCCAAGAAGTTATTCATCATGCTTGAAGGTAATCTCTTCTATCCGACTGACTTGTTATCATCGACTCATCATAGAACTGTGGGCTTAACTTCGAATTGTGTTTACAAAATTCTGCCAAAACTTCATGGAGGAGACCAGTCGAGTGGACACAAGCTTGGACCCCATTAACACTCCTGTGAAGGATGAGGCCGCTATGAATGTGCTCTGACAGGATTCTCGTGTTGCTGGAGTTGTTGACTACCTTGCTCGACTGAAGATTGCGGCGTCGCGACTCGACACAACACTCTGGCCGGAAGAGACGCTTCAAAATGACCTCGAGTCTCTAATGACTCGACTGAATGAAGTTCCAGGTCGAGTGCAGGAATGGATGAAGTCTTCTGCCAGGTGCGGTGCTGACGTTGCTCTATCCCTGGTCCGTGTTCACTGCAAGGATGCGCGAGAGGATAAGTTGGCGTCCATCAAAGTGGCCAATACTAAGAAGCACGACTTTCAATCTTTCATGGAGACCTTCATTGCTGCTGCCACTCGGATTGCTGACAGAATCGACCTGGACCAGTTTGTTGCGCCCTCCAGTCCTCCACCCGAGGAGTAAGAAAAACTTCTATGCTTCGCCTTAAATTTGCGTCGGAATGCCGAGTGGTTTTGTAACCGATAAACTTTTACAAGCTTGACGCCTGAGCACTTCTGAATCTGTAGGATGTTATCTAAACTTGGCTTATCGTTGAATATGCTTTCATTTGCCTTCGAGCAAACTTTGTTCTTCTCTCTGAATATTCTTTAGTGCTTGAGACGCAGCTCTGAGGTGGAAAGTCCAGTCGACCTGCACTTCATCGCTCTTGCAGGTAGGGATGCAGCACAGATTGCAGTCGACCTGCGTCCTTCCGGATCAGGATGGAGCACACATTGTATTTGTGGTGTAGCTCAGAATGAGAAGGTAGCAGTCGACTTGTACCTCATCATCCTTGCAGAGTGCACATTGTATTTGTGGTGTAGCTCTGAAGGAGAAGGTAGCAGTCGACCTACACCTCGTCGTCCTTGCGGATCGGAATGGATTTAGTACTTAGGCGAGTACTGGACTGCAGCTAAGCCCGCGACTGGGAGGATTGCTCTCCACTCAGTAGGATTTCCAAATACTTAGGCAAGTGCTGGACTGCAGCTAAGCCCCCGAGTGGGACGATTGATCTCCACTCGGTAGGATTTTTAATACTTAGGCGAGTACTAGACTGCAGCTAAGCCCCCGAGTGGGAGGATTGCTCTCCACTCGGTAGGATTTTCAAATACTTAGGCGAGTATTGGACTGCAGCTAAACCCCCAAATGGGAGGATTGCTCTCCACTCGGTAGGATTTTCAAATACTTAGGCGAGTACTGGACTGCAGCTAAGCCTCCGAGTGGGATGTTTGCTCTCCACTCGGTCGGATTTCTAAATACTTAGGCGAGTACTGGACTGCAGCTAAGCCCCCGAGTGGGAGGATTGCTCTCCACTCGGTAGAATTTTCAAATACTTAGGCGAGTACTGGACTGCAGCTAAGCCCCAGAGTGGGAGGATTGCTCTCCACTCGGTAGGATTTTCAAATACTTAGGCGAGTACTGGACTGCAGCTAAGCCCCCGAGTGGGAGGATTGCTCTCCACTCGGTAGGTTTGTCAAATACTTAGCCGAGTACTGGACTGCAGCTAAGCCCCCGAGTGGGATGCTGGCTCACCACTCGGTAGGATTTTCAGATACTTAGGCGAAATGGATTCGCAGCTAAGCCCCCGAGTGGAAGGATTGCTCTCCACTCGGTAGGATTTTCAAATACTTATGTGAGTACTGGACTGCAGCTAAGCCTCCGAGTGGGAGGTTTGCTCTCCACTCGGTAGGATTTCAAATACTTAGGCGAGTACTGGACTGTAGCAAAGCTCCCGAATGGGAGGATTGCTCTCCACTCGGTAGGATTTTCAAATACTTAGGCGAGTACTGGACTGCAGCTAAGCCCCCGAGTGGGAGGATTGCTCTCCACTCGGTAGGATTTTCAAATACTTAGGTAGTCTTGGACTGCAGCTAAGCGCCGAGTGGGAGGATTGCTCTCCACTCGGTGGGATTTTCAAATACTTAGGCGAGTACTGGACTGCAGCTAAGCCCCCGAGTGGGAGGATTGCTCTCCACTCGGTAGGATTTTCAAATACTTAGGCGAGTACTGGACTGCAGCTAAGCTCCCGAGTGGGAGGATTGCTCTCCACTCGGTGGGATTTTCAAATACTTAGGCGAGTACTGGACTGCAGCTAAGCCCCCGAGTGTGAGGATTGCTCTCCACTCGGTGGGATTTTCAAATACTTAGGCGAGTACTGGACTGCAGCTAAGCCCCCGAGTGGGAGGATTGCTCTCCACTCGGTAGGATTTTCAAATACTTAGGCGAGTACTGGACTGCAGCTAAGCCCCCGTGTGGGAGGCTGGCTCACCACTCGGTAGGATTTTCAAATACTTAGGCGAAACGGATTCGCAGCTAAGCCTCCGAGTGAGAGGTTTGCTCTCCACTCGATAGGATTTTTTTACAAACTTAGGCGAAATGGATTCGCAGCTAAGCCACACACTGGGGGATTTTTCACGTAAACAAAAGCAACAACAATCACTGGGAAAATTATAACACTCTTGTCTTTGATAAACAAACTACAAAGATATTCTTATTACATCTCATCCGAGTGAGTATTTAAGTATAAAAGGGGCGGAGCAGCTCCGCATTCCAAGCTCGTGGCTCATCAATCTGGCGATCGACATTGTAAAGACGGTATGCTCCATCGTGGAGAACTTTGGTGACGATGAAGGGGCCTTCCCAAGTAGGAGCGAGCTTGTGTGGTTTTTGTTGATCCACTCGGAGGACCAAATCTCCTTCTTGGAAGGCCCGACTCTTCACATTTCTGGCATGGAATCGACGCAAGTCTTGCTGATAGATAGTCGAGCGGATCAAGGCCATCTCTCTTTCCTCTTCTAGGAGGTCGACTACATCCTGCCGGGCTTGTTCTGCTTTATCTTCAGAGTAGAGCTTGACTCGGGGTGCATTGTGAAGCAAGTCGCTCGGCAGAACTGCCTCAGCTCCATAGACCAGAAAGAATGGAGTTCACCCAGTCGACCGATTTGGAGTGGTCCTCAATCCCCAAAGAACTGATGGAAGTTCGTCGACCCACGCGCCTGCTGCGTGCTTGAGATCACGCATCAACTGGGGTTTCAGTCCTTTGAGAATTAGTCCGTTTGCCCTTTCCGCTTGTCCATTCGACTGGGGTGAGCGACTGAAGCGTAGTCGACTCGTGTGCCTTGAGAGGCGCAAAAGGCTTTGAACTTGTCGGAACTCCATATCTGAATATCAACTCTCTGACAAAACTGATAGCAGTGCAAGCATCGAGATTCTTGATAGGTTTAGCTTCAACCCATTTAGTAAACTTGTCGACTGCCACTAGCAAGTGAGTGAAGCCGCTCCTGCCAGTTCTCAGTGGTCCAACCATATCCATCCCCCAAACAGCGAAGGGCCAGACAAGTGGAATGGTCTTCAAGGCTGAGGCGGGCTTGTGTGACATGTTAGAATAGAACTGACATCCTTCACACTTGTCGATTATCTGCTTCGCCATTTCATTTGCTCTTGGCCAGTAAAATCCAGCTCGGTATGCTTTAGCCACAATGGTCCGAGAGGACGCATGATGACCACAGGTCCCCGAGTGGATATCGTCAAGAATTATGTGACCTTCTTCTGGTGTTATACATTTCTGGCTGACTCCAGTCGCGCTTTCCCTATACAACTGTCCCTTTATCACAGTAAAGGCCTTGGATCGACGGACGATCTGTCGAGACTCTTCTTCGTTCTCCGGGAGATCTTTCCTTAGGATATATGCGATGTACGACACTGTCCAGTCGGGAGTGATGACCAGAACTCCCATGATCAGGTCGACCACAGCTGGGACCTCAACTTTAGTCGGATCCGTGTCACTTTTTGGCTGCGGGCTTCTTCGGTGAAAGGATCCTCTTGAACTGATGGTGTGCGGATGTGCTCCAAAAACACATTACTGGGAATGGCTTCTCTCTTGGAACCTATTTTTGCCAAATCATCAGCCGCTTGATTTTTCAGTCGGGGTATATCATGAATCTCTAACCCCTCGAATTTCTTCTCTAGATTTCTCACTGCATTGCAGTAACCAGTCATGGCCGGACTTCTGACGTCCCACTCCTTCATCACTTGGTTAACCACCAAATCTGAGTCGCCATAGACCATGAGGCGACGGACGCCGAGTGAAATGGCCATACGCAACCCATACAAAAGTGCTTCGTATTCTGCTTCGTTATTGGAGGAATCAAAGTGAATCTGGAGCACATATCTAAGCTTATCTCCTTGGGGGTAAACCAAAACTACCCCAGCACCGGAACCATTCAGCATCTTAGAGCCATCAAAGAACATGGTCCAGTGCTCCGAGTGAACTTGAGTCGGCAGTTGCTGTTCAATCCACTCGGTGATGAAATCTGCTATTGCTCGGGACTTGATGGCTTTCTTTGCCTCAAACTTGATATCAAGGGGAAGGAGTTCAATCGCCCATTTTGCCACTCGACCAGTTGCATCTCTGTTGTGCAGAATCTTTGACAATGGGGCGTCGTGACCTTTGTAATGGAATGGTCAGAGAAGTAATGAGCAACCTTCTTCGTGGTCATATAAATCCCATATACAAGCTTCTGATAATGAGGGTATCTTTGCTTTGATGGGGTCAAAACTTCAGAAAGATAATATACTGGGCGCTGAACTTTAAAGGCTTTTCCTTCTTCTTCCTGCTCGACCGTAAGTACTGTACTGACAACTTGTCCTGAGGCTGCAATGTAAAGCAGCAAAGGCTCTTTGCTGATTGGGGCAACAAGCACCTGCTGGGTGGAGAGCAGGGCTTTTAGCTCTTCAAACGCTGCATCAGCTTTGGGAGTCCACTCGAACTTGTCTGACTTCTTCATCAGTTGGTAAAGGGGCAATGCCTTTTCACCGAGGCGAGAGATGAATAGACTTAAAGCGGCCAAGCATCCAGTAAGCTTCTGGACATCGTGCACACGCATAGGGCGTTTCATTCGGAGTATAGTACCAACTTTTTCTGGGTTGGCGTCGATTCCTCGTTCAGAAACGAGAAAACCAAGTAACTTTCTGCCAGGAACTCCGAATGTGCACTTTGATGGATTAAGCTTGATATCATACCTCCTAAGGTTGGCAAATGTTTTAGCAAGGTCAGTCAGCAGGTCGGAACCCTTCCGTGATTTGACCACAATATCATCCATGTATGCTTCCACATTCTGACTGATTTGAGAAAGCAAACACTTCTGAATCATCCTCGTGAACGTGGCTCCGGCATTCTTGAGGCCGAATGGCATGGTCACATAACAGAAGCACCCGAATGGAGTGATGAAAGCTGTTTTGATCTCGTCGGGTCCATACAGACGGATCTGATGGTAACCGGAATAGGCGTCTAAAAAAGACAGGCGTTCACATCCCGCAGTCGAGTCGACTATTTGGTCGATGCGGGGTAGAGGAAAATGATCTTTCGGGCAGGCCCGATTGATAAGTTTGAAGTCAATGCACACACGAAGTGACTTGTCCTTCTTGGGGACCATGACAACATTGGCGAGCCACTCGGAGTGGTAAATTTCTCGGATAAACTCCGCTGCTAAGAGCCGAGCCACCTCCTCACCAATGGCCTTTCTCTTCTGGATGGCGGACCGTCGAAGATGTTCCTTGACAGGTTTCACTTTTCAGTCGACTCATAGACGATGCTCAGCCAGCCCCCTGGGAACACCCGGCATGTCAGAAGGCTTCCATGCGAAGATTCCCCAGTTCTCACGGAGGAACTGGATGAGCGCTTATTCCTATTTGGAGTCGAGTGTTGTAGCGATATGAGTCGGAGCAACACTGGGGTCGGTCGGGTGAATGTGAATAGGTTTTGTCTCGCCGGACGACTGAAATGTTGATTCCGTAGCGGGCTTTTTGGCTCGCAACAAATCACTCGGGTCTCCAGTTTTCTGGTATTCCTGCAGCTCTACCACTGCCATCTGAGCATCAGCGATCTTTGAGCCTTTCTGAAATCACTCCTCCGCCTTCTTCCGATTGCCAGTAATAGTGATCACACCTTTGGGACCAGGCATCTTCAATTTGAGGTACACATAACATGGTCGAGCCATGAAACATGCATAAGCTGGCCTGCCAAAAATAGCGTGATAAGCACTCTGGAAATCCACAACTTCGAACATCAACTTTTCTTTGCGGTAATTCTTGGAATCACCGAAAACCACATCAAGAGCAATTTGGCCGAGTGGCTCAGCCTTCTTTCCAGGAATGACTCCATGGAAACTCATGTTGCTGGTACTGAGTCTGGACATCGGAATGCCCATCCCTTTCAACGTCTCTGCATACAATATATTCAGGCCACTGCCACCATCCATCAAAACTTTAGTCAATCGAGTACCTTCGATGACGGTATCGACCACCAAAGCTTGCCTCCCAGGGGTGGCTATGTGTGTCGGATGATCGGACTGGTCGAATGTGATGGCAGTCTGAGACCATTTCAGATAAATGGGTGTCGCCGAAGCAACCATATTCACCTCTCGGTTGATAACTTTCAATCGACTTTTGCTTTCTACATCAGCAAAAATCATTAGGGTGGAATTGACCTGGGGATATCCATCATCACTATCTTCTTTGTACTCAACTTTATCCGACTCCTTTTCCTTATCCTTGGGTTGTTTCCCCTGGAATTGCTGGATCAAGAGCTGACACTGTCGAGTGGTATGTTTCGGATAAATGAATTTACCCTCCTCATCTTTCTTCGTGTGGATGTGGCACGGCAAATCCATCACGTCATTCCCTTCCTTGTCCTTCACCTTCTTAGGGTTCCAAGACCCTTTGGGCTTCCCTTTAAACTTTCCTTGAGTCACGGCCAAGGCTTCTCCAGGAGCAGCTGGCTCGACTTTCCGCTTTTGCTTCCAATTGGAGTTCCCTCCCCCGGTTTCGTGCGCGACTGACTTGTGCTTGCCACTCCGGAGCCGATCCTCTTCTTCACCATTGTCATACTTGGTGGCAATCTCCATCATTCGAGTCAGAGACATGTCTTCGGTTCGACCGAATTTCAGGTTTAACTCTCTGTATTTAACGCCTTCCTTGAAGGCACAAACTGTCTGGTGATCAGATACATTCTCTACCGTGTGATGCAACGTGATCCATCTCTAGATGTAATCCCTTAGAGTTTCATTCGACTTTTGCACGCAAGATTGCAGCTCTGTCAACCCTGCTGGTCGCTTGCAAGTTCCTTCAAATGTTCTGACAAACACTCGGGCAAGATCTTCCCAAGTGTAAATGCTGCTGGGTGCTAACTGATTCAACCATGCTCTGGCTGAGCCCTCCAACATAAGAGGCAGGTGTTTCATGGCCACCTCATCGTTGTCGCCGCCAATCTGAACATCCACTCGGTAGTCTTCAAGCCAAGTATCAGGCTTGGACGCACCAGTGAACTTACTGACTCTAGTCGCCAACCTGAAGTTGGGAGGAATCACCGCGGCCCTGATGGCTCTGCTGAAGCACTCTGGCCCTGAAATGTGTACTCTGCTGCTGGTAGGCACATCTCTGTCATAACCTTCTCGGTGAGCTCTGTTCCTGTCGACCAAACCTTGAATGATAATGGATCTCGCATCAAAGCCTGGTTCCTTGGGGTCGACTGGAATCCTTCGCCCAACACTGTGCTGACGTCTGTCATCCTGCTGTCGAGGCGCGTATGATCCACCCCTTGGGGGAGGGGTGGGCACTCGATTTCGATCATTGTGATCGAGTCGGTGATCATACTGCTCATGGTTCTTATACTGATAACGCCGGTCTCCACATTCCTCACGCCTCGAGGGCGATCTTGGGCTATGAGTCGACTAGACTGTATTCGCAGCGACGGATCTGCTGTGAATCCTATTCCGTGACTATGAGACAGCTGAATTTTGATCTCCCGCTGCCCGGAGTAATGCTCTGATCTGTAACAAGCATCTGCCAGCCTCTGACTGGGCAGGCTGAATCGACTCTGCTATACGGGCTGCAGCTACTAAATTCTGAATCAGAGTTCGATATACCGAAGATGGTGGAAAGAGTTGGCGTCGGTGGTTTACGGAACCCGCTGCGCCAAGACGCTTCGTCGAGTGCTCACTGGAAGTTCTCCAGTCGAGTGCGCTCAGCCAAGTTGGCCAGGTGCGCGTCCTCTAAGGCACGAGCTTTGGGGGTTTCTCCAACGATAGGAGTGTGCAGCGCATCCATGTTCCGGCGGTGAAGTTCTTCCCTATGCAACAAAGTGAGGGGCTCGGGGAGATACTCTTCGTGGACCTGCGCCGGATCGCCTCCGCCGTCGCCTCCGTCGGTGCGGAGAAAACCAGGAGGACTGCATGGTCCATTGACCATCAGAACCTCCGCCGCTGGATCACTGCTGTCGCACTCGGATGCAGTCTCTGAGGAGCTAGTCGACAGGTCGAACAGGCCGTAGAGAGATTCGTTGGGCTCGATCGACGCGACTTGGGGGGTGGCCGACTGGCGAGCCACCGCGTGCCTAACCCACCGCTGAAGCCTCGACCGACCAGAGCGCTTGCGATGGCGGGAGACAGGGAGGGAGGACGACACAGGGGTCGACTGGTACTGGGTCGACGGTTGCCGCAGAAGGACGCCGCGGACGCACGCGTGGAAGTGCGTCGCCCCGCGGACAGGGAGCGCGTCGATGTGGAGCAGAGCCTCCTGAAGCCAAGCGGAGTCGTCGGCGATGAACGTGAGCGCACCGAGATGGATCTCGTGGCCCTCGACCAAAACTCCGCCTGAAACCATGATGAAAGAGATCGGAAAAATCGCAACTTCTCCAATAAGTCGCTAAGACACTGACCCCACGGTGGGCGCCAACTGTCGTGGTTCTAAATCTGACAGTAGAATAGGGGGTAGGAATGGAGAGGCAAGATCCTAGCTATGGAGTAGTTGTATACGCAAGATGTTTACGAGTTCAGGCCCTTCTCGGAGGAAGTAACAGCCCTACGTCTCGGAGCCCGGAGGCAGTCGACTAGATTATGTGTATATGAGTTACAGGGGTGCGAACCCTTTACACTGAGGATGGGGGTGGCTTATATAGAGTTCTCCAGACCCCTCCGGCCCTAAGTTATGCAGGGTTTAAGGTACATTAAGATCGGGCGTTACTGGTAACGTCACAAATAAAGTGCTATGATGGCAATAAAAGCTACTTAATGACAGACCGTTTCCGTGCAGAGTGACTTTAGGTCTCCTGGGATTCGAGTGGTTGGCTTCATGGTCGAGTGTCTTCAAGTCGGTCGAGTGGAACCCTTCCAGGTCGACTGAAAGGCGGTTTCTTCTAGAGATGTCATTGGGGAGGGTATCTTGGACAAGTCCATGACCCTACCCTAGGTACATGGCTTCATCACTCCCCCTTGTGCTTCCTCCTCCATGGCCTCCCCCCTGGATGGGGAGAAGTTCTCCCTCTGGTCCTTGGCCTTCATTGTGATTATGGCCCCTCCGGGATCTTCCTCCATGGTCTCCGGTGATGATGGCCCCCTCCGGCAGGGTGCCAGAGAGGGCCTAGATTGATTTCTCGTGGCTACAAAGGCTTGCGGTGGCGGAACTTCCGATCCAGGTTACTTTCTGGAGGTTTAGGCATTTATAGGAGAGGTTGGCGTCGAGAACAAGTTAGGGGGACCCACAGGATGTCCACGAGGCATAGGGGCGCGCGCCAGGGGGGTGGGCGCGCTCCCCACCCTCGTGGGGCCCACGGGGCTCCCCTCCGGTAGATTTTTGTTCCAGTATTTTTTATATTTTCCACAAAAAATCTCCCTTGATTTTCAGCACATTCCGAGAACTTTTATTTCTGCACAAAAACAACACCACGGTAGTTCCGCTGAAAACAACGTCAGTCCGGGTTAGTTCTAATCAAATCATACCAAAATCATATAAAACTATTGTAAACATGGCATGAATACTTCATAAATTATAGATACGTTGGAGACGTATCAGCATCCCTAAGCTTAATTCCTGCTCGTCCTCGAGTAGGTAAATGATAAAAGAAATAATTTATGAAGTGTGAATGCTAGCAGGTGCACAAGTTTGATCAATGATAATTTCAATCACCTTTTCTAGCATCATTATATGTCATAACAGTAGCTCATTTCATAAAACTTTTCATGATCAAGTAACAACCTATTCACATGTTAAAGTATAGATCATAAACTTTCTTGAAAACTAACAAAATGTGCTCTTAGTCATCAAACAATTGCAATTCATCTTATTTTCAGGAAGGGTCTATGTAAGGGCTTTGATTTGGCAAATCCCACATACTCAACTATCATATAGTCTTTCACAATTGCTAACACTCATGTGATATTTATGGGTTCAAAGTTTTAATCGGACACAGAGAAAGATAGGGGCTTATAGTTTTGCCTCCCAACCTTTTACCTCAAGGGTAATGTCAACAATAATACTTTATCAAAACCTACATCCAAGTGGATATATCTCTCCGGATCGCTCCAACACAAAGTGCTTGCCAAAGGAAAAAGTGTAAAAAGGAAAGGTGATGATCACCATGACTGTTGTATAAGGGTAGAAGATAGAAGTAAAAGATAGGCCCTTCTAGAGGGAAGTAGAGGTTGTCATGCGATTTTAAGGTTGGATGCACAAAATCTTAACGCAAAATAACGTCACTTTATATTGCCTCTTGTGATAGAGACCTTTATTATGCAGTCCGTCGCTTTTATTTCTTCCCTATCACAAGTTCGTATAAATCTTCTTTTCTTTGCACTAATAGATCATACATATTTAGAGAGCAATTTTTATTGCATGCACCGATGACAACTTACTTGAAGGATCTTAGTCAATCCATAGGTAGGTATGGTGGACTCTCATGGCAAAACTAGTTTAAGGGATGTTTGGAAGCACAAGTAGTATTTCTACTTGGTGCAAAGAATTTGGCTAGCATGAGAGGGAAAGGCAAGCTCAACATGTTGGATGATCCAAGACAATATAACATTTCGGATATAGGAAAACATATCCCATTAAGTTGTCTTCCTTTTCCAACATCAACCTTTTAGCATGTCATATTTTAATGAGTGCTCACAATTACAAAAGATGTCCAAGATAGTATATTTATATGTGAAATCTCTCTTCCTTCAATATTCTTTAATGAATTGTTCAAGTGACCAATTCCGCTTTTGCTAACTTTCAATAAGTTTACTACCTACACTTATTCTATGTGAAGTCATTACTACCCATGGTATAGGAATATGAAACATATATAAATTCAGATTTATGATATTCAATCCATTCAACCATTTACTCATAGGATATACGTGAAGCGCGTGAGTAAATGACAAACTACACCAAAAAGATATAAGTGAAGAACACTGAGTAGTCAAATAATTAACTAGCCATGGGAGGATTCTTTTTCATTCAAGATTTCAGATACAATGATTTTATTCAAATAGCAATTAAAATTGAAAATACGCTCCAAGCAAAACACATATCATGTGACGCATAAAAATATAGCTCTGAGTAAAGTATACCGATAGTTTTGAAGACGAAAGAGGGGTTGCCTTTCGCGGCATCCCCAAGCTTAGGCGCTTGAGTCTTCCTTGAATATTACCTTGGGGTGCCTTTGGCATCCCCAAGCTTAGGTTCTTTCCTCTCCTTATTCTCCTCATATCAATATCTCACCTAAAGCTTGAAAACTTCAATCACGCAAAACTTAACGGAACTTCGTGAGATAGGTTAGTATGATAAAGAGTAAACCATTGACTTTGGTACTGTCAAAGACAAGGTTCATAATTGTTCTCAAAAAATACCTACTGTACCATATCATTTATACAATTTGTATTGAGAAATATAAGCCATAGAAACTAGAACATAAGCAAACTATGCAATGAAAACAGAATCTGTCAGGAACATAAAAGTCTGTAATGTTCTGAACAAGAACCTTACTTATGATGCTCCAAAAATTATGAAATAAGTTGATGGACGTGAGGAATTTGTCTATTAATCTTATGCAAAATGAATCAACTCAAAATCACTCTTCTGTAAAAAATGGCAGCTAATCCCGTGAGTGCAAAGTTTCTGTTTTTTACAGCAAGATCAGATTAACTTTCACCCAAGTCTTCCCAAAGGTCTTACTTGGCAATTTATTGAAACAAAAGCTATAAAACATGATTACTACAGTATCTTAATCATGTAAACACACAAAGACATCAAGTATAGATGTTGGGTTGTCTCCCAACAAGCGCTTTTCCTTAATGCCTTTTAGCTAGGCATGATGATTTCAATGATGCTCACATCAAAGAAAAGAATTGAAACATAGAGAGAGAAACATGAAGAATATGACTAGAACATTTAAATATAACCCACTTCCTATTCCTAGGGATTTTGTGAGCACATAATTTATAGGAACAAGAATCAACTAGCATAGGAAGGCAAAACAAGTATAACTTCAAAACTTTAAGCACATAGAGAGGAAACTTGGTATTATTGCAACTCCTACAAGCATAAATTACTCCCTAATAATAATTTTCAGTAGCATAATGAATGAATTCAACAATACAACCATCACACAAAGATTCTTTTCATGATCTACAAGCGTAGAAAATTTTCTACTCTCCACATAAGCAAAATTCTTCTCATTCGGAATAGTGGGATCACTAATTCCTAAAGTTGACAATCTTCCAAACCCACTTTAGATGATAGTATTATTCATACTCCAAAAGATATAAGTGAAGTTCATGGAGCATTCTACAATTAATATAGACTAACCAATATCCAAGCTCAAAATATGTAAGTGAAGCACACGAAGCATTCTATAAAACCATACTCAAAAGATTTAAGTGAAGCACAAAGAGCAATTCTATAAGATCATACTTAAAAGATATAAGTGAAGCACATGAAGTATTCTATAAATCAATGAAGAGATAACTCATACTAGCATGGTTTTTAAAGGAAAAAACAAAAACACAAAGGACACAAATCATGTGAACAAAACAAAAACCGAGGTATACCTATATTTGTTGAAGAAGAAAGATGGGATGCCAACCGGGGCATCCCCAAGCTTAGATGCTTGAGTATCATTCGAAATATCTACTTGGGGTGACTTGGGCATCCCCAAGCTTGAAATCTTGCCTCTCTTTATTATTCTCATATTGATAGCTCCTCGATCTTCGAACACTTCATCCACACAAAACTTTAACAAAAACTTTGTGAGATCCGTTAGTGTAATAAAGCAAACTACCACTTTAAGGTACTGTAATGAACTCATTCTTTATTTATATTGGTGCTAAACCTACTTTATTCCAACTTCTCTATGGTTCATACCCCCTGAGACTAGCCATAGATTCATCAAAATAAGCAAACAACACGCAAAAAACAGAATCTGTCAAAAACAGGACAGTCTGTAGTAATATGGAAGTTTAGTAAACTTCTGTAACTCCAAAAATTATGAAATAAATATGAAAATTTAACAAATTTTAAAGAAGTAATGTGAAAAAGGTTTCAGACACATTTGACCTTCCAGTAAAAAATTTAAAATCACGCGCTACAGCCAAAGTTTCTGTTTTTGTTCTGCACATAGTAAACAAGCAATCTAATCATCCTAAAACCAAAGCTTGGTACATTATTTTTATAATAAAATGGATATATACAAGGGGATAATTATTTACGGAGAAACTTCCATGAAAAATTCTACATTGTTTCTATGAGCATGAACACAAGTGCTCAAGGTTGACCCTCACTTCTTCAATGCATAACTTTCCAATCACTTCTCCTCTTGAAAAACTTTTTTAGGCATGAGAGGCAAGTAATTTTTTTTGTATTTTCATTCTTTAAATATTTTTTGTATGTTTCACCCACAACTAAACAGAAACAAAAAGGAAAAACAAAATCTACTTAGTGAAGAAAGCAAACAACCACACACGAGAATATCAACCCCACGCTATTGCTCCCCGGCAACAGCCCCAGAAAAGGGCTTGATAATCCCCAGGTGCAGGGAATCATCGTAGCAATTTTCAAAGGTGGAAGTGATAAGTATGGAGTGTCGAACCCACAAGGAGCTAAAGGTAAGATCAATATTCTCTCAAGTCCTATCTTCCACTGATACGACTCTATGTACACCGAACGTTTGCATGATATCGGAGAGCTAAAATATAAAAGTAGGTGCTGTTATCATAAATTTAGAATATATTACTAAATTATAACTAGCGAGTGTGGAATAATGATGGGTCGGTGTGCGGAATTATCCTAGGCAATTGTTAACAAGACCGGTAATCACTATTGCAATTTCATATGAGGGAGAGGCATAAGCTAACATACTTTCTCTTCTTGGATCATATGCACTTATCACTGGAACTCTAGCAAGCATCCTCAACTACTAAAGATCATTAAGGTAAAACCCAACCATAGGATTAACATATCAAGTCCCCTTTATTCCCATACGCCGTGACCCACTTATCCGTGTTTATGCTTCTGTCACTCAAGCAACGCAGACAATAAGTAAACCATTGACATATTGCAACACCCAACAGCGGGAATCCCTCACGCTTGCGCGACACGGAGGGCATAATAGGACAACACCAAAATAAATCATACAACTCATACCAATCTAGATCATCAATCAACCCAAAGACAAAGGATATCTACTCAAAACATCATAAGATGGCAACACATCATTGGATCATAATATGTGGCATAAAGCACCATGTTCAAGTAGGGATTACAGCGGGGTAAGGGAGAGTGGACCGCATAAAAGAGACGAGGATGGTGATGATGACGGTGATTTTGATGAAGACAATCACCGCGGCGATGATTCCCACCCGATGGCACTCCGGCACCACCGAGAGAGAGGAGGAGACGTCCTCCCCCCTTGTGCTTCCTCCTCCATGGCCTCCCCCCTGGATGGGGAGAGGTTCTCCCTCTGGTCCTTGGCCTTCATGGCGATGATTGCCCCTTCGGGATCCTCCTCCATGGCCTCCAGTGATGATGGCCCCCTCCGGCATGGTGCCAGAGAGGGCCTAGATTGTTTTCTCGTGGCTACAGAGGCTTGCGGCGGTGGAACTTCCTATCATGGTTATTTTCTAGAGGTTTGGGCATTTATAGGAGAGGTTGGCGTCGAGAACAAGTTAGGGGGACCCCACGGGATGTCCACAAGGCACAATGGCGCGCCCTAGGGGGGTGGGCATGCCCCCACCCTCATGGGGCCCATGGGACTCCCCTTCGGTAGATTTTTGTTCCAGTATTTTTTATATTTTCCACAAAAAATCTCCGTTGATTTTCAGCACATTCCGAGAACTTTTATTTTTGCACAAAAACAACACCACGGTAGTTCTGCTGAAAACAACGTCAGTCCGGGTTAGTTCTAATCAAATCATACCAAAATCATATAAAACTAGTGTAAACATGGCATGAATACTTCATAAATTGTAGATACGTTGGAGACGTATCAAGTTCCGTCACCACGACGGCGTGGCGACGGTGATGATGATGTTACCGGCGCAGGGCCTCGCCTAAGCACTATGATGGTATGATCGAGGGTGTAACTGTGGAGGGGGGCACCGCACACGGTTAAGAGAAACTTCTGTGTCCTAGGGTGCCTCCCTGCCCCCCTATATTTAGGAGCAAGGGGTAGGCAGGCCGGCCCTAGCGGCGCACCCAAGGAGAGGGATTTCTACTAGGAGTACTAGTCCTAGTAGGTTTCCATCACAAGGAAGAGAGGGGGAAGGAAGGAGAGGGAGAGGGAGTAGGAAAGGGGGGCGCCGCCACCTTCCCTTATCCTATTCGTACTCCAAGGGGGGCACGCGGCCTACCCTGACTGCCCTCCTCTCTCTCCACTAAGGCCCATGGTGGCCCATAGTCCCCCCCCGGGAGGGGGGGGGGGTTCCAACACTTCCGGTGTCCGAATAACATGGTCCAATATATCAATCTTTATTTCTTGAACATTTCGAGACTCCTCATCACTTCCGTGATCTCATCCGGGACTCCGAACAAACTTCGGTCATCAAAGAAACATAACTCATAATACATATCGTCATGGAATGTTAAGCGTGCGGACCCTACGGGTTCGAGAACTATGTAGACATGACCGACACACATCTCCTGTCAATAACCAATAGTGGAACCTGTATGCTCATATTGGCTCCTACATAGTCTACAAAGATCTTTATTGGTCAAACCGCATAACAACATATGTTGTTCCCTTTGTCATCGATATGTTACTTGCCCGAGATTCGATCATCGGTATCATCATGCCAAGTTCAATCTCATTACCGGAAAGTCTCTTTACTCGTTCCGTAATACTTCATCCCACAACTAACTCATTAGTCACATTGCTTGCAAGACTTATAGTGATGAGTATTACCGAGAGGGCCCAGAGATACCTCTCTCAAACACGGAGTGACAAATCCTAATCACGATCAATGCCAACCCAACAAACACCTTCGGAGACATCTGTAGAGGATATTAATAATCACCCATTTCCGTTGTGATGTTTGATACCACACAAAGTGTTCCTCCGGTATTCAGGAGTTGCATAATCTCATAGTCTGAGGAACTTGTATAAGTCATGAAGAAAGAAGTAGTAATGAAACTGTAACGATCATAATGCTAAGCTAACGGATGGGTCATGTCCATCACATCATTCTCCTAATGATGTGATCCCGTTTATCAAATGACAACACATGTCTATGGTTAGGAAACATAACCATCTTTTATTAACGAGCTTGTCAAGTAGAGTCATACTAGGGACACTATGTTTTGTCTATGTATTCAGACATGTACTAAGCTTCCGGTTAATACAATTCCAGCATGACTAATAAAAATTTATCATGAAATAATATAATAACTTTATTATTGCCTCTAGGGCATATTTCCTTCACTTTCCTCATCAATCCACCGAAGCAGGAGTAAGGTTTTACGCCTCGCGGTGGCCCGGACCTAGGTAAAACTGCCTGTGCGATCCCTGCCATGCTGCCTTGCGTTGGTCTACTCTTTGTGCAACCTGACTCCTCCCTGTTGAACCAGCAAGGGGCCGTCCTGTCCCATAGGTGGCCGTGGTTTCCCGTGACATATTTGGCGTGCCAGGTAGGGGGATCGCTTGCGCGAACCTGAAGACGTAAGCAGCTCATCATCTTCAGCGTCATCTTCATCGTCATCTGCATCGTCGGCGACGCCATTGACCATGGCGCCAGCGAGGATGCAGAAGTAGAGCGGAGCCGTCCCCGCACCACATTGCTGGCCTCCACGCCCCGCCATGGCTGTGATCATGGCAATGATCCCCGCTGGAGGCATGAGATCCGTCTCTGCGGCCTATATGGTGCATCCACCATTTATGCGCCGCTCAAAGAGAGAACACAGAACCTGCGAATGTAAGCTTCCTCCTCCTCGTCTCTTCCTTTTGTCAATAGTTGAATTGCTTCAGCCCTGGCAACATCGGCGTCGATGACGACGATCCGCACACTAGCGGCCACTGGGCTGACCCGAAAAGAGAAGAGAAACAGGGAGGAGGACCAGAGAAGCCAACTGCACAAAGCGCATATCGGCCCCTGGCGGGGCAAAGAAACCACCTGATTGGCTTCTGCTTTGCTGGGCACTGTGAACAAACGATTCAAGTAAAGGCCTGGTAGCGGTGTGATGTCATGCCGCCGAATACGTCAGCAGATTGGATTTATGTGCATTATTCTCTCTACGGTGGAATGTGGAACAGAGCCGGACACTATCCTGGTGTTCATGATCTTCTCTGGATTATTCAAGGGAGGAACTCGCCTTGCAATGCCGAACATTATGCGCGCCAGACTTATCGTCATTGAAGCCTGGTTCAGGGCTCTTGAGAGAGTCTGGACTAGGGGTGTCCGGACAGCCGGACTATCATAAATCCACGGACTCCAAGACTACTGAAGATACAAGATTGAAGACTCCGTCCCGCTTCCGGATGGGACTTTCCTTGGCGTGGAAGGCAAGCTTGGTAATCTGGATATGTAGATCTCCTACCATTGTAACCGACTCTGTGTAACCCTAGCCTCCTCCGGTGTCTATATAAACCGGAGGCTTTAGTCCGTAAGGACATAACATACATCACAACAATCATACCATAGGCTAGCTTTAGGGTTTAGCCTCCTTGATCTCGTGGTAGATCCACTCTTGTACTACCCATATCATCAATATTAATCAAGCAGGACGTAGGGTTTTACCTCCATCAAGAGCGCCCGAACCTGGGTAAAACATTGTGTCCCTTGTCTCCTGTTACCATCCGCCTAGACGCACAGTTCGGGACCCCCTACCCGAGATCCGCCGGTTTTGACACCGACACCCGCCACAGCAATGCCGGCACAGGAGATGAAAACAATCCGGATGGTGCCGAAGATGAATACAATCCCGATCAACCTGCCTTCGAGCAGGCCGGATAGGAAGACGGGCAGGTTAGCCCAGATGAACAGGCGACAAACCAATAATTGCAGGAGGACAACTACATGCCCCCCTCCGAAGACGAGATGAGCCTCGGCGACGATGAATTCGGCGTGCTTGAGGATCCCGTAGAGTAGGAGAACTTCAAGCGTCGGCTTATGGCCACTGCAAGAAGCCTGAAAAAGAAGCAGCAGCAGCTCCAAGCTGATCAAGATCTGCTCACAGACAGATGGGCTGAGGTCCTGGCAGCTGAGGAATACGGACTGGAGCGCCACCCCTAAGGTTACCCAAAGCACAAGTTGCTACCTCAACTCGAGGAGGAGGACCTAAAACCCACACTACCAGCACAGGACGGGGCTGACCGGCCACCTCGTGGCCGGGATAAAATGGCGTATCAGCCCGAATACCAGCCCGCACCCCCACACCAATACACTATGGCCCGGGGCAATAGGCAGGACCTGCGAGATGTACTGGAAAACAAGGCAGGATAGCCAAGATCGATCTACGGATCGCGGGGGCGTGCCCCAACACGTGATGAGGATCATCATGCCGAATACACTATCAACAAGTTCGGCTGGGCCGAAAATAGCCGACCAGACTTATTCGAACTGCATAGCAACATAGCCCGGCATAGAGGCACCGTACACCCCCTCTGCTTCACTGACGAAGTAATGGATCATGAATTCCCAAAAGGGTTTAAACCCGTAAAAATCGAATCATACGATGGCACAACAGACCCCGCGGTATGGATCGAAGATTTCCTTCTCCACATTCACATGGCCCACGGTGACGATCTACAGGCCATCAAGTATCTTCCCCTTAAACTAAAAGGACCGGCCCGACACTGGCTGAATAGCCTGCCGGCAAATTCCATCGGAAGTTGGGAAAACCTGGAGGACGCGTTCCTCGACAACTTCCACGACACTTACGTGCGACCACCGGATGCTGACAACCTGAGTCACATTACCCAACAGCCCGGAGAGTCAGCCAAGAAATTCTGGACTCGGTTCCTAACTAAAAAGAACCAAATTGTCGACTGTCCGGACGCTGAAGCCTTGGCGGCCTTTAAGCGTAATATCCGCGACGAGTGGCACGCCCGACACCTCGGCCAAGAAAAACCGAAGTCCATGGCGGCCCTCACGACACTCATGACCCGCTTCTGCGTGGGCGAGGACAGCTGGTTGGCTTGCAGTAGCACCACGCCTAGAAACTCCGACACTTCTGATGTCCGCGATAGTAACGGCAAGCCACGACGCAACAGACACAAGCGTCAGAACAATGGCGACAACGCCGAAGACACGGCAGTCAACGCCGGATTCAGTGGCTCAAAATCCGCTCAGCGGAAAAAGTCGTTCAAAAGAAACAATCAGGGATCGTCCAGTCTGGACCGCATACTTGATCGCTCGTGCCAAATCCACGGCACCCCTGATAAGCCAGCCAACCACACTAACAAAGATTGCTGGGTGTTCAAACAGGCCGGCAAGATAAATGCCGAAAACAAGGACAAGGGGCTGCACAGTGACGATGACGAGGAGCCCCGGCGTCCGAACACTGGGGGACAGAAGAAATTTCCTCCCCAGGTGAAAACGGTAAACATGATCTATGCCACCCACATTCCCAAACGGGAACGAAAGCGAGCACTAAGGGACGTCTATGCGATGGAGCCAGTCGCCCCAAAGTTCAACCCATGGTCAGCCTGTCCGATCACTTTTGATCGTAGGGACCACCCTACCAGCATCCGTCACGGCGGTTCAGCCGCATTGGTCATTGACCCAATCATCGATGGATTCCACCTCACGCGAGTCCTTATGGACGGTGGCAGCACCTTGAACCTGCTTTACCAGGACACAGTGCGGAAAATGGGCATCGATCCTTCAAGGATTAAACCCACCAAAACCACCTTTAAAGGCATAATTCCAGGAGTAGAGGACCGTTGTACGAGCTCCATAACACTGGAAGTGGTCTTCGGATCCCCGGATAACTTCCTAAGCGAGGAGTTAATCTTTGATATCGTCCCTTTCCGTAGTGGCTATCATGCACTGCTTGGACGAACCGCATTTGCCCGATTCAATGCAGTACCACACTATGCATACCTCAAGCTCAAGATGCCAGCACCTCGCGGGGTTATAACAGTCAATGGAAACACAGACCGCTCTCTCCGTACAGAAGAGCACAGTGCGGCCGTCGCGGCAAAAGTACAAAGCAGCCTTCTCCGACAAACCGCCAATCCGGCGACAACAACCCCGAACACCGTTAAGCGAGTCCGGAGTACTCTGCAACAGGATCGCCAGGCATGCCAAGAGCGCGACTAGCAGTGCAGTCTCCGCCCTAGCCCCATTCAGGCAACATTTGTGCTGCACGTACACAATTACGCACTCAAAATACCATGGGCATAGGCGGACGCGCAACGGTGATGCGGTCCACAGTGCGGTTCAACCGCCACAAGACCCGCATACTTTAATAACCTTCTTTCTCTTTCAGGACCCTACTTTCGGGCAGCCCCTTCAGAGAACCGGATCATTGGACTTATCACAGGAGGGCAAAACCAAGGAGGCAAAAGGCTCTTCGCACAAAGGGAATACCCAGGTGGTATTTGTCAATGATCGTTATACCTGTTTTACATACCCGCATGCGGCCCGCCCTTGGATAGGACATGTCAAATAGTCCTATTTGCTTCTGCTTAACGCATTGATTGTACACGTATGCTTGGACGTATTATTTAAATAACAACGGGAAATAATACATAGCATCAGCTTATTACTCCTATCTTCACATTTTCCCTTAAAATGTTTATTTAATATTGCATGCGTACACTTTGGTACGTTCAGTTTGCCAGGGGCTTCTTATGTTGCCCCATAATATGGCAAGATAAGTCTGAACACTTTTGACAGTGCGACACCCCGAACTTATAGCATTATATGCATTAGCTCCGAATCATGTCTTGGGTAAATAGTTGGGTTTGCTCGGCTCCCTTGTTTTGGTACCTTACGTTCCGTTATATCGGCTAAGGTAGCGCAGGGAGAACTACTGTGATTGTGTCCCGATTCTTCCGGACAAGCACCTCAGTAGAGAAAGCCGAAAATTGACTGTCATGATGCAGCGAGAGCTGGTCGCTGTTTGAGAGGTCTTAAATCCTTAAAGATTTTTTTCCGCTTCAGGTGAGGAATCGGCCTTGACCGATTTAGGCCTGTATAGCGCCCCAATTCGGTTTTCCGAATTCTAGGGGCTGCGCCGAAATTTAAAATTGCAGACTTCTATGGGTAAGTGAGAGTTATAAAGCCGCATAGTCCGATTGCCTTGTTCGCTGCGCCAAACACCTCTTTAAAGGACCAAAATTTGGATAAAGAGTGTTTGGGTTTTCAACTAACACCCCAAAGATTAGTTACGTGGGGCGGAAGCCGACATTTACCGCCTACTTTAAGAAATTTATAAACAGCTGCACAGAAGGTAATATTTTAAATCAACAAAGCGCCATATAGCGCAAACGAACTAGTTTTCATATTACAAAGACGACATGAGTACATTCACTCAAATATTATGTCCTTGGCACATTCATCGGCCACGAGGCGAGCGCCTTTCATAACGCCATCATAATATTTCTTGGGGTAGCAATGCGCCTTGTCCTTCGGCAGTCCATCCTTCACCAGCTTCTCTGCATCCAGCTTGGCCCAATGCATCTTCGCATGGGCAAAGGCCAGGTGGGCACCCTCAATACTAACGGATTGCTTGATAACTTCAAGCCGCGGATAGGCATTTACCATCCGCTTTATAAGGCCGAAGTAGCTGTTGGGCAGGGGCTCACCAGGCCACATCCGGACTATGAAGTCCTTCATGGCCACTTCGGCCGCCCTGTGGAGTTCAACCAATTGCTTCAGTTGGTCACTCAGAGCAATTGGGTGTTCAGCTCCAGTATACTAGGACCAGAACAACTTCTCCGTCGAGCTCCCCTCTTCGGCACGATAGAATTCGGGTAAGTAAAAGAAATGTCTCCTCCACATGCTTGCTTTGCATAATGAATGCCTTACCTGCCGCTATCTTCTTGGCCACCTGGATTTCTTGTTGGGCCTTTTGGGCTTCGGCCTTGGCGTCTTTCGCGCTCTGAAGGGCCTTTGCAAGGTCAGACTCTCGCGTCTTGAAGTCACGCTCCAAGGACTCGAACTTCTTGCCGAGCTCCTGGAGCTCTTGCTATACCTCGCCCACCCTAGCATCTTGCTTTTCACGCTCAATATGCTCCGTGGCCGCCTTGTCTTCGGCCTCGGATAGCGCTTTCTTCAGGACCGCCAATTCCGTCGTGGCGCCTATTAAAAAATCATGAAGCTTTTTGTCAGCGTCACCAATTTTTTCTCCTATATATGACACATGGACGGGGTATCACCCACCTTTGTTCTCTTTGATCTGCCTCTTCGTGAGGCTGAGCTCCTCTTTGGCCTGCTTCAGGTCCCGTTTGAGTCCGGCAACCTCTACTATGCGGGCAGCAGTGGCAAGCAGCACCGCCTGCTTATTCACATAGACACATACTGTTAGATTCCTGCGATTTAGAGTTGACCCTCCGTTTGGCTTTTCTTTTCGAACACAAAACAGAGTATCAGGGGCTACTATCTATTGGGTGATCATTTCTCACACTTTTGACTACTTACCTCAAAGCCTGTTAGGAGGCTGGTACAGGCTTCGGTCAATCCGCTTTTGGCAGACCGAACCTTCTGAATCACCGTACTCATAAGAGTACGGTGCTCTTCATCAATGGAAGCGCCGCGAAGCACTTCCAGCAGACCATCCGACGCCTCCGGCGCAACGGATGTCATCGGCACAGCCGGCTTGCCCTCCCTAGCGAGGGGCCGCCTACCCGAATCCGGAACCTTTGGAGGTTCCGGTGCAGTGTCCGGCTAGGAGCCCAACTTGCTGCGGCTCTCGTCAGCATAATCTATGGGGATCTTACCCCCCATGTGCTCGGCATCTGGAATTTTGCCTTGGGGCGTCTCCAGAGCCGCCTGCCCCTACTCTGGTACCCTTTGGGACAACACCTCTGTGTCATCCGCAGGCCGAGGGGAGGTGGCCGTCAGGAGCAAATTCATTGCCGAATCACTCAGAGACCCATCCGAAGAGGATACCTTGGGATGGGACCTGGCCAGACTGCATATGCGTGTTCGGCGTTATAACAAACTATGAAGATTAAGTTGCACGAAAACTATTACAGAGTGCGGATACTTACGATTTCGCCAGGGGCTTGCCCCTGGGTAGCCACTTCTCGCTATAGGCGGCGGTTGTGGAATGGTCCAGAGGGAGGGTCCGTCCCTTCTTGGACCCTTCGGCCTCCCCGGAAGGGGTGGCCTTCCTCTTCTTCTCCCTCTCGTTTTGGGGGAGAGGATTTTCCTCCTACTCCTCCTCGTTGTCGTTGGAGGAGTGCACCCCGGTGTCTTCGGACGATGAGTCTGGCACCACGTTGCACCGGGAACTTCTTCTGGTCCCAGTGGCCTTTTTATTGGCCTTCTTCTCCGGCACCTCATAGGTTGTTGGAGCCAGCATCTCCGTCAGGAGTTCGTCTGCTAGGTCCTCAGGTAACGGAGCTGGACAGTCGATCTGCTCCACCGTCGCCACATATTCCTATTAAAATCAGCACAGTGGCCTAAGTTTCTCCCACGAATACACTAAATAAAGGCACATCTTGCGAAATGTAGAATTCTTACCGCATTGCCTGGCGCCTGGCGCTGAGTCCGCGGTCCTCAGAGGTGGGAGGAGGAACTTCGCTGGCCTTGAACAACACCTTCCAGGCGTCTTTGTGCGTTGTGTCAAAGAGCTCTTGCAGTGTCCGGTGTTGGGCCGTGTAGAACTCCCACAGGTTGAATGCCCGTATCTGACACGGGAGAATCCAGCTAAATAGCATGACCTGGACCACATTGACCAGCTTGATATTCTTGGTTATCATGTTCTTGACACAGTTCTGGGATCCGGTCAGCTCCGCGGATACGCCCCAGGATAGGCCCTTCCTCTTCCAGGAAGTGAGCCGCACAGGGATGCCGGATTGGAATTCAGGGGCCGCCACCTAGTTGGCGTCGCACGGCTAGGTGATGTAGAACCACCCCGATTGCCACCCCTTCACGGTCTCCGCAAAGGAGCCTTCAAGCTAGGTGACATTGGGCATCTTGCCGACCATGGCGCCATCGCACTCGGCCTGCTGGCCGACCACTATCTTTGGCTTCACGTTGAAGATCTTTAGCCACAGGACAAAGTGGGGCCTGATGCGGAGAAAAGCCTCACACACGACGATAAACGCCGAGATGTTGAGGATGAAGTTAGGGGCCAGATCATGAAAATCCAGCCCATAATAGAACAGGAGCCCGCAGACAAATGGGTGGAGGGGGAATCCCAGTCCACGGACGAAGTGGGCGAGGAACACGACCCTCTCGTGGGGTCCCGGAGTCAGAATGATCTGCCCTGCGTCCGGGAGCCGGTGCGCAATATCTGTGGCCAAGTATCCGGCCACCCGGAGCTTCGTAATGTTATCCTCATTGACGGAGGAGGCCACCCACTTGCCCCCCTCTCCAGACATGTTTGGCTGTGCGGAGAAGGCGAGAACTAGGGCACTGGAGCTCGAGCGTGCGAGAATGGATGAGCGAAGAAGGAAGCAGGCGTGGGTGGAAGAGGAGAATCCTTATCTCTTTATAAAGGCTGTAGAAACTATGCGCCTCCCCACTTGCCCGTTAGAAATCGCTTATTTCCCAAGCGCCACGATTGATGGCGCAGTTGGGTTACTCGTACCCGTATTGATGAGAATCCCGTGATAAGGGGACATGATCTCCGCTTCGACAAGACGTGCTGAGGAAGCCGCCTCGCAACATTTGCAGTGGCTGGTTGTGGGAAAACGGTTCGAATAATGACTCGGCCATGGTGTGATGTCACGTTATTTAAAGTTGTCAGCAGATTATATTTGTGGAATATTGTTCTCTCTATGATGGTATGCGAAAGCCGTCTTACAGAGCCGGACACGATTTAAGTGTTCGAGATTTACTTTGGAGTATTCGGAGATGGAACCCACCTTGCCATGCCGAAGACAAACTGTTGGACTATGAAGATACAAGACTCAAGACTTCGTCCCATGTCCGGATGGGACTCTCCTTTGCGTCGAAGACAAGCTTGGCAATTCGGATGTTAGATCTCCTTCTTTGTAACCAACTCTGTGTAACCCTAGCCCCCTTTGGTGTCTATATAAACCGGAGGGTTTAATCCGTAGGACAACAACAATCAGAATCATAGGCTAGCTCCTAGGGTTTAGCCTCTACGATCTCGTGGTAGATCAACTCTTGTAATACTCATATCATCAAGATCAATCAAGCAGGAAGTAGGGTATTACCTCCATCGAGAGGGCTCGAACCTGGGTAAAACATCGTGTCCCCTGCCTCCTGTTACCATTAGCCTTAGACGCATAGTTCAGGACCCCGTACCCGAGATCCACTGGTTTTGACACCAACAACGATCTCTGGAGAATGCTCCATCACCGCCAGGGACCCCTGCGTGTCCCTGGCAACCAGGTCCAGCCCCTGCACGGCAGGAATGTTCGCAACCTCCTCCGCGATAGCCTTTCCTATGTCGACCGCCACCTCCAATGGCTCCAAGTCTGCAGCCTGGCGGTCTGCAAAAAAAAGGGGGGCAGGAGACAACGAGGAAGCAGAAATCAAAAAAAAAGAAGAAGGAAGAAGTGAAGAAAGAGCAAGTGTGGTACCTGGGGAAGTCTAGAGAACAGTAGCCTCAGTCTCCCCAACAACAACTGTTGCCGTGTTGGGGAACGTAGTAATAATTCGAAAAAATCCTACGTGTCACCGAGATCAATCTAGGAGATACTAGCAACGAGAGAGAGAGGGTGCATCTTCATACCCTTTAAGATCGCAAAGCGGAAGCGTTACAAGAACGCAGTTGATGGAGTCGTACTCGTGGCGATTCAAATCGCGGAAGATCCGATCCAAGCGCCAAATGGATGGCACCTCCGCGCTCAACACACGTACAGCCCGGGGACGTCTTCTCCTTCTTGATCCAGTAAGGGGAGAGGAGAAGTTGAGGGAGAACTCTGGCAGCACGACGGCGTGGTGGTGGTGGAGCTCGTGGTTCTCCGGCAGGGCTTCGCCAAGCACTACGGAGGAGGAGGAGGTGTAGGAGGGTGAAGGGCTGTGCTAGGGGCAAGGGTGCGGCTGCCCTCGCACCCGCCCTCTATTTATAGGGTGAAGAGGAGTGGGGGCCTGTCCCGGTACAATACCGATAACCCCCGAAACCTTTCCGGTGACTGAAACTGGACTTCCATATATAAATCTTCACCTCCGGACCATTCCGGAACTCCTTGTGACGTCTGGGATCTCATCCGAGACTCCAAACAACTTTGGGTAACCACATACAATTTCCCACTACAACTCTAGTGTCACCGAACCTTATGTGTGTAGAACCTACAGGTTCAGGAACCATGCAGACATGACCGAGACATCTCTCCGGCCAATAACCAATAGCGGGATTTGGATACCCATATTGGCTCCCACATGTTCCACAATAATCTCATTGGATGAACCACGATGTCGGGGATTCAATCAATCCCGTATACAATTCCCTTTGTCCATCGGTATGTTACTTGCCCGAGATTCGATCGTCGGTATCCCTGTACCTCGTTCAATCTCGTTACCGGCAAGTCTCTTTACTCGTTCCGTAATGCATGATCCCGTGGCTAACTGTCACAGCCCTAGAGTTTGTTTGTAACTAGTGGCATTGCATTCATGTCATCATGTCTAAATTTCATTAAAGTTGAAATGGGGATGTTAAACCCTAGCACCAAATTAAATCAAATAGGGTCAACCAGAAATATTTTCAATGAACCCAGAGTGCCCTTCAGAAAAGTTCATTATTTTTGGATTGGTCTAGAACCTCCCCCAAAAATGGTGCACATTTTTCTAGGCCATTCTGGATTTTTGAATTAAATCATATAGTATTTGCATTTGGGCATTTAAATGCTATTAAATATTTTAAATGCTCAAGTAATCCCAAACTGAAATGTTTACTGTAGGATATATTTCCAACAGTGGTCATGAGCAGTTGCATGATTTTTTTGGATTGATTTAGTATTTTTAATAAAGCCACAAAGCTGCAGGAAAATAGAAAATAGAAATTAAAAGAGAAAGAGAGAGGACTAACCTGGGCTTTCTTACCTGGTGCTCCTGTAGCCCAACACTGTGCATAGCCGGCCCAGCCCAGCTCCACCTCCCCTGTCGTCTTCCTCCTTTTGCCAGGAGGATGAAGGGCGCGTGCCCGGCGCACGAGACCACACCCCGGCCACCTCCTGCTTGCCGCTTCGCCCCCGCTTCTTTGGGTGGCGCCACGCACGCCCCCCCTAGAACCCCCTCGCGCTCTCCCTCGCTCCTTCCCCCCTCCTCTGTTTCTCTTACGCACGGCCGCCGAGCGCATCCGTCGCCCCGACGAGCACCACGACGGCCACCGTCCATCCCGTGCCTCTCCGATGAGTCCATAGGAACCGCCATCGCCTTCTGCGTCTTCTACACCAAGCCATTCGACCGCGGGAGCCCTGTAGCGTCTTCCCGGAGCTCGTTCCCGACCTCCGGCCGCCAGCGAACTTTCGGGGATTCGCGAGCTCCAGCCCCTCCCCGGCCTCGCCGTTGCCTCTACCGGATCCGCTGTGAGCTCCTCTTCCTCTCCCCCTTCTTCCCTGGTCGCGCCCGCCCTCTAGGCCATAGCTCCATCACGGCTGAACTCCGGCCGCCGCCGACCTTGTCGCTGCTGCCGCTACGGTCGCTGCAGCTTGCGTCCGAGCGCGTCATCGTTCTCACCTCGCTCCTAGGAGCCGAACGCACCTAGTAGCTCGTCCGTAGCCGCACCGTAGCCCTGCGCTCGTGCACCACCGAGCTCCGGCCACCGCGGCCGAGCTCCTCGCCGTCGCTACCGGCCACCCCAGCCGCTGACTTCAGTCCCGTTGGATGCGGAAGAGCGCCAGCTACGCGTAGAGCTTCTCCGCCGCTCGTTTGGCCTCCGGAGACGCAAACCCGAGCCGTTCCGCCGTGTGTGACCTCGCCGGCGTCGAGTCGCCGGCGGGTTTGACTCGTTTGACCCGGGTTTGACCCCAGTTTGACTTCCCCTAACCACTGACATGTGGGCCAGGCCCCTGCTTAATTAAGCGATAGATTAATTAGCGGTAATTATCTTAACTAGTTAGGTTAGTCTCTGACATGTGGGCCCAGGCCTTAACTAAACTAGATTAGGTTTAGTTTAATTTATTTAACCCTGTTAGTTAACTGTGTCACTGACGTGTGGACCGCACACGTCAGGTTTGACCTGGTCGGCTCCGTTGACCTGCTGACGTCACACTGACGCACTGCTGACGTAATAAGTAATTCCTGGATTTATTTTTATACATGAAATTCCAGAAAATAACCAAAACTTCTAAAATTCATAGAAAATCAACCGTAGCTCCAAATCAAACAAATTATATATGAAAAATTATCAGAAAAATTCAAGAAATCCATCTGTACCATTTTCATGCATGTTTGAACAATGTTTGTCGTCTGTTTTGGACAAAACAAATAAAGGGCATTTAAATAATCATATATGGAGATGGAATTTGAATCTTGTAGTCAAACCAACTTCATTTAAATCATAGCTAGGTGCATTAGCTCAAATCACAGCATATTGCCATGTCATGATCATGCATCATATTGTAGCATTGCATTGATTGTGTTCTTTCTCAGTTGCCGGTGTTTGTCCCCTCTCGATAGACGTGGTTCCGCCGACGAGTTCGATGACACCGATGAAGAACTATATTATCTTCAGAAGTGCCAGGCAAGCAAAACCCCCTTGTTCATTCCGATACAATCCCACTCTGTCGCTCCTGCTCTATTTTACTGCATTAGGACAACAACAATACAACTGTTACTTGCTGCGGTAGTTGAACCCCTTTATCCTCTCCATGACCTGTCATTGCCACAGTAAATAGATGAAACCCACTAGCATGAGTAGGAGTTGTTTGAGCCCTGATGTGCCTACTCATTCATGCTTGTTGTCATGCCTGCTATTGCTTAGAGTTGTGTCAGGTCTGATTCATTGGGGATGAATTAGAGGTGTGTGAACATGTCCTACTGTGTGTGAGCTAAGTGTGTGAACATGATTTGGTAAAGGTAGCGGTGAGAGGCCATGTAGGAGTACATGGTGGGTTGTCTCATTGCAGCCGTCCTCAGGAACTGAGTTATGTGTTTGTGATCCATGAACAGTTACTACCACACATTGGGCTCCGGGCACTCCAGGCTCTCTCGACTTATTAATCAACATGATCTCTGTCCAGGAGTTGCAACTAGTTTCTGGTGTTTGTAGGTAGTGTTAGTAGTCTACCAAGTGGCACCCGGTACAGGTGGGCTTGGGACAGACTAGGCACCGTGGCACGGTGTACCAAGCGTACATCCACCCATCGAGGTGGGCTTGGGAACCCTACGCACATCGTTTGGGGCCGTGAGCGACACCCCGGCCGGATCTCCTTGCGGATGGAACCCGAATAGGCGATAAACCTGGACGAGAGACTTGTGTGGTTAGTCAGGTCATGGCCGACTCCCTCGCCCGGCTTCCGCTTGAAGGTTGCCGAGATACATGACGTGTACAGGGTGATAAGTGGCGAGAGCATGTGTGAAGAAGTACACCCCTGCAGGGTTATCATTATCTATTTGAATAGCCGGATTCCTCGGATATGGAAACTTGGACCCCTTGCATAGTTCATAGACAAGTGAAAGTGGATACTCTAAAATGCGCAAGATAAGCGTGAGTGCTATGGATGGCGTTCTCGTAGGGAGACGGAGCGGATCCATAGTGGTGTATTGATATGGTGAATATGTGGACTCGTGTGCGCCACCTCAAAAGAGTTACTTGCAGTCGTAGTTCAGGATAGCCACCGAGTCAAAGCTAGCTTGCTGCAGTTAAACCCCACCACCCCTTTGTTGATAATGATGCATATGTAGTTAGTTACGATGTAAGTCTTCTTTGGGTACATTTGTACTCACGTTTGCCTATTTTATGTTTTTGCAGAGAGACTTCAGTCTCGCTAATAGTTCCGCGTGGACTTCGACGTTTAGCTTGTTACCTCAGCTACGATCTTGTGCCCTCGGTAGGATCTGGTAGATAGTCAGGCTTCTCAGCCTTTTTCATTTGTAGATGTCTGTACTCAGACATGTTAAGCTTCCGCTTGTGCTTTGATTTGTATGCTCTGAATGTTGGGTCATGAGACCTATGTTTGTAATATCTCGCTCCTCGGAGCCTAATGAATAAATACTTGAGTCATAGAGTCATGTTGTGATGCCATGTTGTATTTGCACATATCGAGCATATTGTGTGTATGTTATTGAAATGCTTGGTATGTGTGGGATCTGACTATCTAGTTGTTTATCTTTAGTAGCCTCTCTTACCGGGAAATGTCTCCTAGTGTTTCCACCGAGCCATGGTAGCTTGCTACTGCTCCGGAACACTTAGGCTGGCCGGCATGTGTCCTTCGTTCGTGTCCTGTCCCGGGAAATGTCACACGATGAATACCGGAGTCTGTTAGCCCGCTACAGCCCGGTTCACCGAGTCTGCTAGCCCAGTGCTACAGCCTGGATTCATTCATCGATGACCGACACATTCGATGTTGGGTCATGGATGCTGTCCTGTAAGTTTGTGCCACTTTGGGTTTACGACTAGCCATGTCAGCCGGGCTCCTTATCATATGGATGCTAGCGACACTATCATATCGTGTGCCAAAAGGCATAAACGGTCCGGGAAAAGGTAAGGCGACACCTGTTAGAATACCGTGCGTGAGGCCGCAAAGTGATATGAGGTGTTACATGCTAGATCGATGTGGCATTGAGTCGGGGTCCTGACAGCTTTGGTATCAAAGCTTGACTGCCTGTAGGATTACCAAGCCAAACTGGTCGAAGTTGAGTCTAGAAATGCTTTAGTTATATGTAGGGGAATTGATTGTGGGATGGAACGTAAGGCTCTTTTTACTCCTTATACCTCATGGCCTTCTGATCTGAGTCAACCTCTTCTCTTCTACGGGGATTAAGAACTAGGCCTTCTCATCTATCTATCAGGATGACGTGTTACTAATCCGTAGACTTATAGAGTTGATAGTTTCAAATCTCAGTTCACTTTTTACTACTTTTGTATGTTCATAGCTGGTCTCAGAACCTTGATATTGCGATGTTGGGTGGTCATGCCACTATTTTTCAAGATGTCTCAAATCATTTTGAGCATTTACAGCCGTTATGCTGTCCGAGTCATCCCAGGGTTCTAAACAGTCTGATGCATTTGCAAATCCCTTCCTCCCGTTCCTGATGTCCTTTTGGGCCAGATTGAGCACACTAATCGGTGAGTTGAGGTACTCTATTGCTTCGACATATATGTTGGAGTTAGTATTATGACCCTAGGTGTTTTAGGGAGTCACCTAGTAATCTAGCCATGTTTTGTGTTCCCAGTGTGATGATTCTGGCCACCAATCTCGAAAGCATCCCGTGATGCCATTTAGTTAGTAGGCTTTCTATTCCTGGGTTTTTGAACCCGAGATTCACCATACTTACTTCATGTTGATAGTGTTTGATAGTTCCTTTATGTTATTAGTAACCTTGCGATAGTTCTCGAGGTCCGTGGTATTTCCTTCTTACAAATACTATGAACCACTTACGACAGATGTTTGTTGGATCAAAAGATCACAACCGGAGTGCTCTCGATGGGTTCTCCATTCATAATTATGATTCTGCCAGTTCTACCTTTCTGTATGGGTTATCTGGAAGAAACCAGTTGAACTTGGTTCGACATATTAACCTATGCATCCACAACTCAGAAAATCATATGTTCCTTTGAGTTGTTCCTCTTTAGTTGTTTTCTGACCTTCGTCTATCAATTGCTAGTCAAGAGTATGCGTGCCATCGTTCATTGATGCCTATTACTCTTGTGGTCCGTCAAGCCATTCTATTCTGGAATGACTAGGAGAAACAAACTCCAGTACCTCATCCATATCTAGGGTTGGGTCAAAAAAAGTTGTATTCCATAGATCAAAATGCCAATCCAGCTTCTGGTCTATTTTACCTTGAGGTTTACCTTCTTTATGTCAGGATTGTCATGAGAATTGCACCACCTCTTATGAATTCTTGACGGAGTAATACTTCTTGCCATCATTGATAATTTCTCGGTTCCCGTGTTATTGTAACCGGAATGCCGACAGGTGAATCATGATGTGTGAAATCAATACTCCTAGCAACCCTATTGCTTGGTAGTTAAAGGACAATAACTTCATCCTTAGTGTGTTGGTTATTGAATCACCATCCTAAGGTTGATCGTGCTACCTAGTCCATTTTTCCTGGTGCACTCTTCGATCAAGAGTTAGGATTGTGTCAATCCCTCACTATTTTGATCATATCGTCTTGCCCTGAAAAGCAAGATTGTTCTCGAGCTTAGTAACATATCGGTGGTTCGTGATGTTCCGAATATCTTCTCAGAAGTATTACCAGGTTGTCACCCAACCGCTATGTTGAGTTCGTGATCATGTGGGTTTTCCTCCAAACCATCCATTCTTCAAGAATCCATGTTGGATACCCTGAGCTGGTTGGTTAAGCTAAACAACAACTTGGAGAGTTGGAAGATGAAAGCTTGTCCGACTTAGTTCATTCCAAAGGGATATCTTTGTGTGCGTGTGTGTTGAAGAAAGATGATATCTTCATTGATTGATCCTCGTGGTCAATTGTTGGATTTATTGTCTTACCCCAAACCTTTGATTTGAGTATGGGCTATCATCAAATCAAATCAGAACCAACGATGTTCGTAATGTTGTCTTACTCGTGGATTTTCCTCGAGCATACACCATTATATCTTTTGGATATAACCAATACTATCACCTTGTTCACATAGTTATGGAATTCCATCTCCATGGATATTCCGATGAGTTGCTGTTGAGCCCATCAGCAGCATTTTGTCTTCCCCATGACTCATGTTGAACATCAACCTAGTGTTGGAAACTTTTATAAGCATTATCTTCATGTCCCATTCGTGAAGAATATGTTTGGATGAAAGAAGTGACTTCCTCTCTTTCACGTGCATCTGGTGCAAGTTGCCGCCGTGAGCTTGAGAAAGATTGTTTTTGTTTCCTCTGGTACCATCCCAAGTCAGTCATGCACGTGCAAGGTATGCTATGGTTTGATAGGCTCGCTACCTCCATTCTATATGTGTCCCTAGCTGTCGCGGCCGGATGGGTGGCGCGGCACCTATGGGGCCGGGGCCCCTTCGTGTGTTGATGCAGGCGGAGGCTGCGGCGGAGAGCGGATCGAGGCGATGCACGCGGGGATTTTACCCAGCCGGCCGCGATGGTCGCGTAAAACCCTCTTGCTGCATTTTGTTGTATTTGATCTTGCTCGAGGATGCGAGCAAAGCGGTGGAGTGGTGTGTGAAACCCTCGCGAGAGTAGCTAGTTGCGGAACCCTTCGCGAGGGTTGCGGATGGTCGAACCTCCCTCGTTGTGCATGGGCCTCCTTTTATAGGGCAAGGGTCACCGACAGGTGTCAAGCGTGAGGCAGAGGGGTAAAAGCGTAAAAGAGGTGGTAGTTGGAGCAGCAGGGAGCAGTGCAGCTCTGATGCTTTCTACCTACTTTTGACAGAGGGGGACAAGGGCATTAAATGCCGTCGCCGTCGCCCAAAAGCTCCCGCCATTCGTCTTCTTTCGACACGGCGGAAGCCACCACCGTGGAGTGCCACCGCATTCTTCATGCAGCACGGCCACCCGCCACGCGTCTCTGGAGAAGGCTGGAGGCGCACGCGTGGGCAGGTGAGCTGGAGTCTTGAACACGTAGCATAGCTCTCCCGGCAAGCACCTTGCCGGGCCTTGATCTTGCCGGGCCCGGGGGCTTGTCGGGCTCTGTGACTTGCCGCCCCCCGGGTCCTCGCCGGGGCGCGCGCGGGGCGCCGAGGCGTGTCTTCTATGATGTGATCTTCTGGTCCTCCCGACGAGCTCCTCTCGCCGGGGATCTGCAGGAGTAATGTAGCCTTGAGCCTGAAATGGCCTTCCCGGCAAGCTCCTCTTGCGGGGTCTTGAGTTTCTATCTTATATACTTTGTTCTTGAAGCGGCTTGGTGTGGAGCGGAGATGGTCTCCGCAAGCATTTGATGGATCTGGTTGCGGGAGCTGGGGCTGCCCGTGCACAAGTTAAGTCTTGAGGTACCCCTACCTTAGTACACCGACAGAGCCCCGGCCTGGGCCATACACTGGTGCTTGAGCGCTGTTGGGCCAGGCCCAAGACAGGGCACTGGGCTGAAAGCCCATGGCGCGTCGAATCCACTTCCGCCTCTGCCGCCTTTCCCTGCAGCAGCATCGTCGATTGCGGCGCCGTGGGATGGGGCGTGCCCACGTCCCTTAATGAGGAAGGCGGAACGCGCCCGCCCCACTTCCCCATAAAAGCAGAGGCAGCGGCGCGGTTCCCTCCATTGCTTTCATTGCTTCTTCTTCCTCCGCGGAAAAACCCTCCTCGCGCTCCATCTCGCGCCTCCTCCGCTGTTTCTTTCGTCATGGCGTCGCCAGACCTCATCCCCTTCCTCGCCGCTGCCGTTATGGCCCCAAGACCGGGAAGGGGAAGGAGAAGGCGGAAGGCACCAAGAAGGAGAAATCCGAGCAAGCGGAAGAGCTCGCTTTCAGATGCGGAGGGAGAACATCGTCTTCCCGCTGCTCGGCGTGGACGAGCTCTGGGGCAAGTACTTCTTGTTCTGGTCCAAGAGGACCTCAGCGCATCCTCGGACCAGCGCCCACCCGGCCGATCTCAAGGACAACTATCCCGGCGGGTACCATTTCTTCGCAGCTTTCTTTCACTGCGGCCTTTGTCCTCCTTTCTCTGAATTCTTCTGTACCATTATGCACACATATGGCTTCCACCTTCTCGATTTCACCCCCAACGCCGTCCTCACAATGGCGGTTTTCTTTATATGTGTGAGAACCGTGAGAGGATCCACCCAAATGTAGCTCTGTTAGGGCATTTCTTTACCCCGAGGCAGCCGGCTCCCCCCTCTCCGGAGGGATTTCTTGGGTTTTCCGTGCGAACTGAAGAGGTCGTGCTTGCCGGGAGCTCCGCATCAAGTGGGACGAGTGGCGCGCAGATCTGGTGCTGGATCGCCGAGGACGAGCCGCAGCCCTTCACCGTGCGCGCACCGCGCCATTGAGCGGGCAGAGATTGAGCGAGCTGGGCTCGACGACGCCAAGCTCGGCGCTGCCCTCATCCGGATCCTTCGCCTCCGACGCTGGGCTGTCCATCGCAGCGGTAGGCGCAGACTTTCTCCGTCGCCCGCCTCGACCCCCTCCAAGACGAGAAAAAAGACCGGCTGGGAGTACGGGCGGCGGGGGGATATAATGAGGCTGCGCACCGGGCTGAACTTCAACTTCACGACGCTGGAGCTGAGGGGGATGGTCCGGGAGCTCTTTAAATACGACCCGGCCCATCCAGAGTGGTTCAGGCTTCCCCGGGGAGTGGTGCCCCTCTGCAATAATGTAGCCCGGGATCGTCTTCTCGCCATGATGCCCGCGTGTGATTCCCACGGCGTGGAGCGTTCATGGATTCCGCCTGAGCCGGCCGACATCATCAACTTCTTTGACACCCTCGAGGAGGTGGCGAAAAACAAGGATGAGATCCGTGGGCTGACACGGGACACCACGGATCAGGAGATCGCGTACATAGCCTCTCGGGCTGAAGAGGCTGCTGCAGCCGCGGCGGCAGGAGAATTCGATTGCACGCCCGAGGAGGAGGAGGCCGCGGAGGAGTCCTATCAAGTGGAGGCGGCGGAGATCTGCCGGTTGCTGAAACTTCCTCCCGGCGCGCTTGCCGGGGTCCCTTCTCTGAGGCACTCCGGGATCCACGGAATCGTGGCTGAAATCGCGGCAAGCGGTGGCGCTGCCGGAGGGAGCAGAGGCGCCGGAGGGAGCAGAGGCGCCGAGGGAGCGGAGGCGCCGAGGAGCCAGGCGCCAAAGGTAAAGGGGTCATGGCGCAAGGCGCCGGGCCCGGCGAGCCAGCCGGCGAGGAGGAGGGGGAGAACGTCGCGGTCGCCGATGATGCCGGCGGGTCCACGGACCTTTATGACGACGACGTCTCCTCGTCGTCAGAAACCTCCCGCCTCTGGCGAGCCCCAAGCGTTCTCCGTCGAAGCGCCTCCGCAAGGCTGCTGGCGGAGGTGAGCACACAAGCCCCCCGGCAACTGCCAGCTCGCCGGGCAGCGCAAGCTTCCCGTGGGAGTCGAGCCGCGCCGGGGTGACCGGCGCACTGAGATGTGGCGGAGGCGACTCATGGCAGGGCGAGCCACAGCAAAGGCGCCCCACAAGTCGGCGCCGAGCGGTCAGGGGCCTCCTCGGAGCGGGGCGGCGGCTCCGCCCACTTCTCGGGTCTCGACCGCCACAGGAGCCGGGTCTTCGCAGCCCCCAGGCCCGAGGACCGCCAAGCGCCCGAGAGGGCCTTCGTCTCCTGCTCCTCACACCGACGCGTCCCAGGTGCGGTACGACCTCTCCGCCTTGAGCGAAGACGACGAGGAGGAACAGGAGTGAGTCCCCAAGATCTTTATCTTCTTAAATTTCGCCTTGGTTATTGCTGATGCTAATCTTGTTTTTTGTATTGACCCCAGGACCTTGACTGAGCGGGCGGCGAAGAGAGCCAAGGTGCCCGTGGTCGAGATTGCGGACGACTCGCCCGTCGAGGGGGCCGGAGACGCTCCGGACCCGAGTTTGCCGGACCCGAGCGCCGTCCCGAGGAGCAGCCCCCAGTGCAGCCCCCAGCGTAAGTCTGGGTTCTGCACCTTCGCTTGCCGGGTACATCTGATAGCTTTATCTTGTCCCAATATCTTGACGTGTTTGTCTTGACTTGTGCAGGGACGGAGCCGCAGCAACAGGAGCATCCGGAGGTCGCCCCCGAGGAGCAGGCAGTCCCTCCATCCCCGCCAAGGCCGGATTCCCCGGCAAGGGGGAGCGTCCCGTCAAGGGCGGGTACTCCGCCAGGGGCGAGTAGCCCGACGAGGGCGGCTACTCCGGCAAGGGATGGTTCCCCGGCAAGAGAGCCTGCCGTCAAAGACGTCCACCAGGGTAAGTTCTGCGACTTCGCCTTCTCGGTGTTGTCTTTCTTTGGATATTTGCTTGAACCGCTTTTTGCTTTTCCTTTCTTCTTCTAGACCCTCCCCCTTCCCCGGAGCGGACGGAGACGGAGGTCGCTCCGGGAGGAGGAGGAGGCGATGGTGGCGGCGATGGTGCTCCTGCTGTCGAGGACGCGGCGGGGCCGCCAACCACACGCGCCGGAACTGCCTCGGCTTCCACGCAGCCGCCGGAGAGGGGACGGCAAGCGCACCACCGGTCCGGGGCTGCAGAGGCGTCAAAGCGCCGTGCGATCGCCGATCCTTCCGTCAAGCAGTAACAGCCCGGCTGCTACTTGAAGCCCCCAGCGGTGTCTTTATCCAGATGCGTGGGCTTCCTCGTCATGGCGCCAGCGGAGGGCGAGGCCTTCGACGGGAGATCCCGCCTCCAGCGGGTTTGAAGGTCGTCGAGGGCGGCGGAGCGGTGGGCCCGATGAGGAGAAGCTGCTTCAGCAGATCCTGGCCCTTACCGGCCCGCAGCGGCTTGCTTCCGGAGGCCCTTGCCGCCAAAGCCGCCGAGGAGATGGAAAGCGGCGAGCTCCGTGCCGCCAATCAAGCTGCTCTCCGCGAGGTGTCGGAGAGGCGCGAGCAGCTCGCCGGGCAGTATGAAGAGTGGCTGTTGGAGAAAGCCGAGGCCGAGGAGCAGCAACGGCTCGCCGGGGTGGAGCTGTCCCGGCGAGAAGGGGAGCTCAACCAGCTGAAGGTTGCCCTCGACGCCCACGAGGAAGATCTTGCCGCTCGGGAGCAAGCCCTTGGCGGGGAGTTGAAGGAGGCGAAAGACGCCGCGGCGACCGCGGAGGCTGCCAAAAGGATCTCGCCGCCAAGGTCGCGCGACTGGAGGAGCTGTTGAAGGTGGACTCGGAGAAGATCGCCGCGCTCGTCACGGAGCGCGAGGAATTCACTCGCACCAACTCAGAGCTCCAGGCGCGTCTTGCTGAGAAGGGCGGCGAGTTAAAGGCCGCCAGGGATTCCGTCGAGGATCTTGAGCGGAAAGTTTCTGTACGACGGACTCGCCGGCGCTGCCGGCCCGAAACCAAACTGAAGGAAGAGCTCCGTGAGGAGCGATCCTTAGTGGCCGGTGCCAACAGAGCAGCCGAGGATTTCCGCCGTATCGTTGAGATATGGACCGAGGAATTGGTGTCTTCCGCAACCGCCATCGACCAGGAGCTGCTGGCGCTGAAGTTGGAGCACCTCATTTATTCCCCGGACCCAAATCTCGCTCACAATGCCAAGCTCAGCCTCTTCTTCAGGGGGGTCGCGCCAGCTCTCGCAAATCTGCGGACGAAGAAGATCCCCGCGCAGCTCGCCGAGGAGGCGCGCCTGTTGTGCGCGGGGACCATGGAGCGTGTGCTGACGAAGATCGTATACCGCAACCCTGGTATAAATCTCTCCAACGTCCTCCGCAGCTTGCCGGCCGACGCGGACATGGAGGCCTTGAAGGAGCAAGTCGCCCATATCATCGCCAAAGTGAACAAGATCCCCAGGATGGAGGGCGGCCGCGTAGACTAGGCCCCTCTTTTTTTTTATCTTTGTTTCCTTTTGCTGCTGCACAAGTCGCTACGAACTTATTAGTTACCGCGACAAGTTATCCTTTGTAGGATATTTACCTTTATTTCGACCAATGATCGCAGAATCAATTCCCTCGTTTTGATTCTCAACTCTGTATGCTTCAACCTTATGCTTCTAGGAAAGACTTGCCGGCAAGGGGCAAGGCCTTACCGGCAAGCAACCTTGCCGCGGCCAGTACAACACACTTAACTTGCAGAGTCGACTCGAACGCAAGATAAGGGCACGGCTGTCTGTCGGCAGGTTCCTCCGAGCACAGGTTTTCCATACAAGGTGTGGTTGTTCAAGGAAGGCAATCTCAAGATTTAAAATTTTGAGCTGCGCAAATCCCGGCAACTTAGCTTTCGAGGCCTGCGCGTTCTCCGGCAGGTTCCTCTTTCTTGAACAGCACTTGGAGCGCTTGGTTCATCCTCCATTCCCTCCCCCCTCCGGCAAACTTGTGCGGGAGGAACGTTTCTTTTGCTTAAGAAACAAGGAGAAAAAAGAAGAGAACGGGCACGTAGCTTTTCGACGCGCTATTGCTTGTCGGACATGCGTGCCATACGAAAAGATGCCAAATAACTCATGCAAATAGCAAAGAAGAGCATGGAAAAGAGGCAAATAACGCAAGACACGGAAACTTTATTGCTGCACGGGGTCTGCGCCCGGCTTTGTACAAAGGGTTACATGCAACGGCGGCAAAGCTTTTGTACAAAAGGTGGTTGCCGGAGCGGATCACGGCGACCGCGCCTTACGGGTAGAACTTGCGAAGATGCTCTATGTTCCAGGAATTACTCACTGGCAAGCCTTCTTCGGTCTCGAGCCGGACATCGCCGGGTCTCGTGACTTGTCTCACCCGATAAGGGCCTTCCCACTTCGGCGTCAACTTGTTGGAATTCTTGGCGGACTGAACACGCCGAAGAACAAGGTCGCCTTCCTCGAGGCTCCTGGCTTTGACCTTGCGGCTATGGTAGCGGCGCAAGGCTTGCTGGTATCGAGCAGCTCGCATAAGCAGCTCGAGGCGCCCCTCCTTGAGGAGCAATCGTCATCTTGTCGCAGATTGCTCTTGCTCAAACTCATCATAAGCGAGCACTCGAGGAGATCCGTATCTGAGTTCCGTGGGGAGAACCGCTTCGCTCCATAGACTAGAGCAAAGGGTGTCTGCCGGTGGCTCGGTTTGGTGTCGTTCGATTGACGAGAGCCAGCGGCAGCTCCTCTATCAATTTCTTCCGCGACTTGCGCAGCCTCGTCGAAAGTTCTTGTCTTGAGTCCGCGCAGCACTTCCGCGATTGGCCCTTTTCGCTTGACCGTTGCTCCTTGGGTGAGCAGCGAGTTTAAACAGACCTTGGCGCCAAGGTCTTGGACATATTGCATGAAGGTGCGGCTGGTGAATTGTGTACCGTTGTCGGTGATAATCCGGTTGGGGATCCCGAAACGGCATACAATCGACCTGAAGAACTTGACTGCTGACTGTGCTGTCACCTTTCTCACTGGCTCCACTTCTGGCCACTTTGTGAACTTGTCGATTGCTACGTACAAGTACTCAAAGCCCCGACGGCACGGGGAAGGGGCGAGATGTCAAGCCCCAGACCGAGAAGGGCCAGGACAAAGGGATTGTTTGGAGAGCTTGAGCTGGCTGATGAATTTGCTTTGCATGGAACTGACACGCTTCACACTTGGTTACTAGTGCAGTTGCATCTTGGAGAGCTTCTTGCCAAAAGAACCCTTGCCGGAAAGCCTTTCCGGCAAGTGCCCTTGCGCCAATGTGGTGGCCGCAGATGCCTCCGTGAATCTCTGCCAACAGCTGTTGTCCATCTTCCCTAGAGATGCACTTCAATCTGACACCATTGAGCCTTCTTCTGTACAGCTCGTTGTCCACGAACTGGTACATACTTGACTGTCTGGTTATCTTTTCTATCTCTTCAGGGTCGTCAGGAAGTTCTCCAATTTGTAGGAAACGGACGATCTGCTGCGCCCATGCCGGAGCCCGGGGCTCGACGACAAGGACTAAAGGCATGAGGGCCGCTGCGGGAACCTTCGCTTCTCGGCAGAATCTACGGCTCGCCGAGCTGAAGGTTCCCCGGCAAGCTTGTCGGGGCAAGTCTTGTCGGGAACACTTGCTTCGATCGCACAGATCCGATGATCGGCGGGAGCAGATTGTTCCTCAGCGTTCTGGAGGTTGATCCTGGGGACTTTGGCGGCGGCCTCAGGGAGGTCCGCCGGCAAGTAGTCGCCGGATATCAACTTTCTCTTCTTGGACTGCCCAACAGATGGCGCAACGGAGGGTTGAGTCAGCTTGAGCAAGAAGGTCCCTGGTTCCACAGGTAACTTCATTGAAGCACACTTTGAAAGGCCGTCTGCAATTTCATTCTGAGCTCTCGGAATGTGTTCCATCTGCAGACCTTCAAAGTGCTCCTCAAGCTTCCTCACTTCATCTACATAAGCTTCCATCAAAGGGCTCTGATAGTTCTTGTTAACTTGCCGGACCACCAACTGGGAATCCCCCCGCACGATCAGCTTCTTGATCCCAAGCTCGGCCGCAATCCTGAGGCCGGCAAGCAAGCCCTCGTATTCAGCGGTGTTGTTTGTTGCTTGCTCTCTTGGGAAGTGCATCTGGATAACATACTTGAGGTGCTCTCCGGTTGGCGCGATGAGTACGACGCCGGCACCGGCGCCTTGTAGCGAGAAGGCACCATCGAAGTACATTACCCATTCGCTCGTCGCTCCTTGTGCGGGTGTACTCGTTTCTTGAACTTCTTCATCAGGTGTTGGGGTCCATTCTGCTATAAATTCTGCGAGCCGGCTCAGTATGGTTGAAATACTTTCAAACTTGAGTCGAAGCTCGACAACTCCGGTGCCCACTCAGCGATCCTGCTGTTGCTTCGGGTTGTGCAATATCCTTTTCAGCGGGAAGCGAGTGACCTTTGTGATCTCGTGTGTTTGGAAGTAATGGCGCAGCTTTCTTGAGGCCATGAGAAGGCGAAAAGCAACTTTGTACACGAGTATCTTGATCGGCTCCTCGGAGAAGGAGCTTACAAAATACACCGGACGCTGCACCATCTTTTCCGCACCTCCTCTTGCTCCTGCTTGAGGCTGTCCTTGCCGGGCAGGGCTTGCGGAGCAGCCCCCGCTTGTCATTTGGGCTGGCTTGCGGTGGTGCGGCCTCTTCGTCGGACTCCCTCTCCGCTACTAGCGCAGCACTAACCACTTGGTTGGTTGCCGCTAGGTATAGCAGCAATTTCTCCTGTGGTTTAGGTGCGACAAGTATTGGAGTGGAGGACAGGTAATGTTTCAAGTCTTGCAGCGCTGTCTCTGCTTCCGGAGTCCACTTCATGGGTCCCGCCTTCTTCAAGATTTTGAAGAAGGGCAGGGCGCGCTCGGCAGACTTTGAAATGAATCTACTGAGGGCAGCCACACAACCTGCGAGCCTTCTGACATCCTTGATCCGCTTTGGGGCTTGGATCTGCTCAATGGCTTTAATCTTGTCGGGGTTGGCTTCGATCCCCCTCTGCGACACAAAGAACCCGAGAAGCTTGCCGGAGGGGACCCCAAAGACGCACTTCTCAGGGTTCAATTTTAATTGTATCCTGCGCAGGTTCTGGAATGTCTCTTCTAGATCTTGAATCAGTGTATCCTTGCTCTTGCTCTTCACCACGATGTCATCCATGTATGCTTCTACATTTCTGTGGATCTGTGGCTCAAAAGCAGTATTCACTACCCTCAAACGTTGACCTGCATTCTTCAGCCCAAATGGCATGCGTATGAAGCAATAGGTGCCACATGGAGTGATGAACGCAGTTTTCTCTTCATCTTCTTTGGCCATGAAGATCTGGTGATAGCCCGAGTACGCATCAAGAAAGCAGAGTAGCTCACACCCGGCAGTGGAATCAACAATCTGGTCGATCTTGCGGTAAAGGAGCGGATCCTTGGGACATGCTTTATTCACATCGATGAAGTCTATACATAGTCTCCATTTCCCATTGGCCTTGCGCACGACAAGCGGGTTTGCTAGCCACGTCGGATGGATCACACCTGACTAGGCCAGCTGCCTCTAGTTTCTTGATTTCTTCATTGATGAACTCTTGGCGTTCCACGGCTTGTTTCCTCACTTTTGCTTGACGGGCGCGCGATGGGGGCAAACGGCAAGCTTGTGCTCAATTACCTTCACAGGAACACGGGGATGTCGGATGGTTGCCATGCAAACACATCGACATTCGCCCGCAGAAAGCAACGAGCGGCGCTTTCCTATTTGTTGTCAGCGTGGGCGATGGTGAAGGTACCACCGATGCCGTCCTCCTTGGCGGACACCTTCTTGGTTGCCGGCGGAGCAGCCATTCCTTTTTTTACCCTTGCCGGTGGAGCCCGACGGGGTGTCCTCGCTGGCAGCGCAACACTCCGAAGGGGTGCAGTTGCTGGAGTGGGCCCCGGAGCGCTTGCCGTACTTGATCTTCGTCTTTTTCCCTTTGGGAACTTCAGCGGCAAGTGCATCCTGCCGGCCGCCGCCGCATCCGGTAAATCTGGTCGGTGCAGATAAGCGCGTCTTTCTTGTCGCTGCGGACAGTGATGACGCTTATCGGACCCGGCATCTTGAGCACGTTGTAGGCGTAATGGGAAGCCGCCATGAACTTGGCGAGGGCGGGGCCGAGTATCCGCCAGTATGGTAGCGGAATATCGGCGACGTCGAAAGTAACGCCTTTCGGTCCTGAAGTTGACCTCCCGCCAAAGGTCACCGGCAAGGTGATTTTCCCTTGGGCCTGCTCCTCCCGGGTTGATTCCTTGGAAGGGCGGTCTCTTCGAGCTCGTCATCCGGGATTTGGAGTTTCTTGATCACAGCAGAGGAAATCAAGTTCAGCCCGGCCCGCCGTCGACCAACATCTTGGTGACCTTGAGGTTGCGGATGGTGGGCGAGACCCGGCATCGGAGGCACCCGACCGCGGTGGTGCGGTCGGGGTGATCCTCAAGATCGAAAATGATGGGCGTCTTTGGACCATTTGAAAGTCTGCGTGACTCCATGGGCGGCTCTGCCGCATTCACCTCACGTGCCCACCGCTTTAGTTGGCGGAGAGGTGTGTGTGGCGCCACCGTCAACGCACAGGACCTCCGTGGCCTTCTGAAATTCCTGCTCACTGTCATTCTCATCCTCCACGTCCTCTTCGCCGTCTTCTTCATCCTTGTCGCGGCTCCGAGAAGGTCGATCACCTTGTCGCCGTTTGGCCTTGCCGGGAGGTCCTCCCCGACCGACGAACGGTCGCTTCTTGCTCGGTTCTCCTCCGCCACCTTGGGCCCTCTCCTTGTCACGCCTCTCGTACTCAGCTTTCTGCTGCTCGACGAGATAATCGACGCGCTTGCAGTTGTAGAGGTCGTGGCCTTTGGTGCGGTGGATTTTGCAAGATTGCTTGCCGGGGCGCTCGCTTGTCGGCTGCCACAGGCAAGCTCCTTGCCGAACTGCCAACCTGTGTTTGCTTGGCGGAGCTTCCTTGCCGGACTTTTCGACGGCAAGCACCTGTTCCTGTTCTTCTTTGGAAGACCTGTCGCGGCGCTTCTTTGCGGGCGGCGTCGTCGAGTCGCTCCCTCCTGCGCCCGGCATCCTCCCGGAAGCCTCCTCCCTCTTCGCGCGTGCGCATTTGTCGGCCAGGCATAAAGCTCGCTGACATCCCGGATCTTGGTCATCGCCATCTCTTCACGCATGCGGCGGTTACGCACGTTCTGGTGGAACACGCTGATAACCGCGGCGGGGTGGACATCGGGAATGTTGTGTTGCACACGGCTGAAGCGTTGGATGTACTTGCGCAGGATTCTCCTTCCTACGGGCCAAAATGTGGAATCACTTTCTTGGTCGTGGGGTTTATGGCCGCCCGGTGAAGGCACCAACAAACTGATGACAAAGATCCGCCCAAGAGGAAATGGAGCCCTCCGGCAAGTGCATAAGCCAAGAACGAACGTTTGGCCTAAGCACGAGCGGGAAGTAGTTCGCCAGAATCTTCTCGTCGCGCCCCCCGGCAGCCTGCACCGCGATGGTGTAAATACTAAGAAACTCCGAGGGGTGTGTCTTGCCGTCGTACTTCTCCGGTACGTCGGGCTTGAAGTTTTTCATGCTAGGCCACTGGACGCGCCGCAGTTCACGGGTGAACGCGGGGCAGCCGCCGCGTACGGCAAGTCGCTGGCTCGCCGGGCGTGCGCACTTCGACAGTGCTCCCAGCTCTCTGGTCAGATTGCCGCCGAGTCTCTCGGCGGCGCTCGATCGTGGTCCGAGCATCTTCTTGCCGCCGCTCGTCGAGACTGGCGTTGATCCGACGAGCCTGCTGGTCCGCGATGCCGTGGAGCCGTCGTCGGCGTTGTTCCGGCGGGGCGGCGTCTTTCGTTTCCGCGGCGGGGAGTGCACGGTAGTTGCACCCCGGCGGTCTTGTCGCCGCAGGCCTTCGCCTTCCCCGCTTGCCGCGGCCGCGAGGCCGCAGGCTGCTGTTGACGGTCGTTGTTGGCGAAGGCGACCAGACTGGATGGTAGCCCTCCGTCCTCGACCTTGTCGCCGCCGAGGGAAGTCGAGAGCATTGCGCCCTCGTGGCGCCTCCGCGGAGTGGAGGGAAGCGGAGGAAGCGGCGCGGGGAGGCGGGCGCTCGGGCTTCCGGCAGTGTTGGAAGGCGAGGTCTGTCGGCGCCGCTTTGCCGTGTGCGGGCGGGTCGGAACATCTCGCGAGCCCCGGCGTGTCCCTGTTCCAACAAGCGGATACCACCTCCTGCGGTATGGCGCTGCTGGTCGTCGTCTTGTTGAGATGGGCGTGGGTCACGGAGGCCGGCGTGGTCCTCCGTCTGCCCTGGATCTGGTGGCACGCGGCGCCCTCGCCGGTGTCCACCCTTCCACCGGCGTCTCCTCCGCCCGCCGTTGGTTCGGTGGCGGCGGGAAAGCGGAGATGGTCTGCGACCCTCGAAGCTCTCGTCTTGAGGCCATAGCGCAGATTGTCGATGAAGCTGCCGACGGCTGGAGAGGTTGATGAAAAGCGCTGGCGCGCGAACGCCGGATCAGGTTCGATAACCTCGGCGCCCTACCGCGCGCGCCGAGATGTCGCGGCGGATGGGTGGCGCGGCACCTATGGGGCGGGGCCTTCGTGTGTTGATGCAGGCGGAGGCTGCGCGGAGAGCGGATCGAGGCGATGCACGCGGGATTTTTACCCAGCCAGACGCGATGGTCGCAGAAACCCTCTTGCTGCATTTTGTTGTATTTGATCTTGCTCGAGGATGCGAGCAAAACGGTGGAGTGGTGTGTGAAACCCTCGCGAGAGTAGCTAGTTGCGGAACCCCTTCGCGAGGGTTGCCAATGGTCGAACCTCCTCTACGTTGTGCATGGGCCTCCTTTTATAGGGCAAGGGGTCACCGACAGGTGTCAACGTGAGGCGAGAGGGTAAAAGCGTAAAAGAGGTGGTAGTTGGAGCAGTGCGGGAGCAAGGCAGCTACGAGTGCTTTCTACCTACTTTTGACAGAGGGGACAAGGGCATTAAATGCCCGTCGCCGTCCCCCAAAAAGCTCCGCCATTGCGTCTTCTTTCGACACGGCGGCGAAGCCACCACCGTGGAGTGCCACCGCATTCTTCATGCAGCACGCCACCCGCCACGCGTCTCTCGAGAAGGCTGGAGGCGGCAGCGTGGGCAGGTGAGCTGGAGGCGGCACGTAGCATAGCTCTCCCGGCAAGCACCTTGCCGGGGCCTTGATCTTGCCAGGCCCGGGGGCTTGTCGGGCTCTATGACTTGCCGCCCCCCGGGTCCTCGCCGGGGCGCGCGCGGGGCGCCGAGGCGTGTCTTCTGTGATGTGATCTTCTGGTCCTCCCGACGAGCTCCTCTCGCCGGGGATCTGCAGGAGTAATGTAGCCTTGAGCCTGAAATGGCCTTCCCGGCAAGCTCCTCTTGCCGGGGTCTTGAGTTTCTATCTTATATACTTTGTTCTTGAACGGCTTGGTGTGGAGCGGAGATGGTCTCCGGCAAGCATTTGATGGATCTGGTTGCGGGGAGCTGGGGCTGCCCGTGCACAAGTTGGGGTACTGAGGTACCCCTACCTTAGTACACCGACACTAGCACACCAAGCCACTGACTGATTTGTTCAAGGAGAAGGAGTTCCTTCATAAGAGCTAATCCGGACTTATGTGAGGACTTCGATATCCTCAATGATGGTTCCCAACCTGAACTCGGTAGTGTTTTATTATAAGACTACTATGTGGTCATGCTTGTCTTGAACAACTTGATCACATGTTGTAGCGGAACCAGCTCATGTTTTGGAGCTTGCTATCGTAGTTCATCCCCCGAGAATCTTGCAACATCATCTCGTCGATTTGTGTTGCAAACTTTCGTTTTTTTCCTCTAGACTTGATGAGTCTGGAATATTCTAACACCAACCAGATCTGAATCTCAGGCAGATATGATGGTTGGAGCATTTTCCAAGAACTATAATATTGGTCTCTCTGTAACCGGTAAAGAGGATGTAAGTGGCCAACACGCCGGTAGGAAGACCTATTATTGTAGTATCTTGATTGAGGAAGTTGGCCACATCCCCATAAGGATTTCGCAGGATTTACCTCCGTAATTATTCCTTATGGATTCTTGAGCTCCCGAAGTCCGACCTTTTACTTGATGTTCTAGATACCAAACCATTTTAATTAATGGGTTGCACTAGCACATCAAGGAGAACATTAGAAGCGGAGTGCTAAATGCCTCTCGGTCAATCATCCAGATTTTGTTCCCTTGGCCCCGCCAAGGTGAAATCTGAGAAGGTGTTATCTTCCTTTGTATTTGCATCGTCCATCACAATTCATCATGGTAGTATGTTGTGTTGCCAGGATCCTTGACACGGATGTTGGTAAGACCTTGACGAATATGGAAATGCTCAAGTTCTTGAGAGCACACACAAGCGCTAGGTGTTATCATCGGCACTAACTAGGATTGCTCTCAGTTTCCTCGGTTATGCTATAACCATTCCAATAGTGGACTCACCCTCTACTATTGAGCTTCTCCCCAGTTACTAAAATCATCCCTTGTGTTGTTTTCAACAAGGTAATCCACATCATCCATTCTAGCCCGAGTGTGTCGTCCTCCCGAACTTTGTTAAACGATCGTTCGTAAATTACCTCAGGCTGGTGAGGAGAGTTCCAATGATCTATATATCAAAAGTAATTCTTTTTGCCACCTGAGGGAACAATGCTACGAGTCACCTCTCCCAAGGTGTCTCATTGTGGTATCATGCCAACTATTTTCCTCGCTACTTTGAAACCTCATCAAATTGTTTCTTCCGCCCTTCATGATGTGTGTTTTGCCTCTCAGCTCAAGAGATGTTCTACATCTCATTCCGTGAGTTGATATTGTGATCATTAAGATGATCCATCCTTGTAGAGTGTCTCTGCCTCGTGTTGGATGCAGATCTCCAAAGCAAGACGTCGAGACAAGATGATGATCGAATCAAGGTTCTTATGGAGTGCAACCTGGATCGTGAAGATTGTGCTAGCTTCGTGTCCCCTCTGTCTTCTTACCTCACGTCTTGAATCTCGGGTCGAGATTCTTGTTTAGTGGGGGTGAGTTGTCACAGCCCTAGAGTTTGTTTGTAACTAGTGGCATTGCATTCATGTCATCATGTCTAAATTTCATTAAAGTTGAAATGGGGATGTTAAACCCTAGCACCAAATTAAATCAAATAGGGTCAACCAGAAATATTTTCAATGAACCCAGAATGCCCTTCACAAAAGTTCATTATTTTTGGATTGGTCTAGAACCTCCCCCAAAAATGGTGCACATTTTTCTAGGCCATTCTGGATTTTTGAATTAAATCATATAGTATTTGCATTTGGGCATTTAAATGCTATTAAGTATTTTAAATGCTCAAGTAATCCCAAACTGAAATGTTTACTGTAGGATATATTTCCAACAGTGGTCATGAGCAGTTGCATGATTTTTTGGGATTGATTTAGTATTTTTAATAAAGCCACAAAGCTGCAGGAAAATAGAAAACAGAAATTAAAAGAGAAAGAGAGAGGACTAACCTGGGCTTTCTTACCTGGTGCTCCTGTAGCCCAACACTGTGCATACCCGGCCCAGCTCCACCTCCCCTGTCGTCTTCCTCCTTTTGCCAGGAGGACGAAGGGCGCGTGCCCGGCGCACGAGACCACACCCCGGCCACCTCCTGCTTGCCGCTTCACCCCCGCTTCTTCGGGTGGCACCACGCACGCCCCCCTGGAACCCCCTCGCGCTCTCCCTCGCTCCTTGCCCCCCTCCTCTGTTTCTCTTACGCACGGCCGCCGAGCGCATCCGTCGCCCCGATGAGCACCGCCACGGCCACCGTCCATCCCGTGCCTCTCCGATGAGTCCAGAGGAACCGCCATCACCTTCTGCGTCTTCTACACCAACCCATTCGACCGCGGGAGCCCTGTAGCGTCTTCCCGGAGCTCGTTCCCGACCTCCGGCCGCCGGCGAACTTTCGGGTATTCGCGAGCTCCAGCCCCTCCCCGGACTCGCCGTTGCCTCTACCGGATCCGCTGTGAGCTCCTCTTCCTCTCCCCTTCTTCCCTGGTCGCGCCCGCCCTCTAGGCCATAGCTCCGTCACGACCGAACTCCGGCCGCCGCCGACCTTGTCGCCGCTGCCGCTACGGACGCTGCAGCTTGCGCCCGAGTGCGTCATCGTTCTCACCTCGCTCCTAGGAGCCGAACGCACCTAGTAGCTTGTCCATAGGCGCACCGTAGCCCTGCGCTCGTGCACCACCGAGCTCCGGCCACCGCGGCCGAGCTCCTCGCCGTCACTACCGGCCACCCCAGCCGCTGACTTCAGTCCCATTGGCCTCCAGAGACGCAAACCCGAGCCGTTCCGCCGTGTCTGACCTCGCCGGCGTCGAGTCGCCGGCGGGTTTGACTGGTTTGACCCGGGTTTGGCCCCAGTTTGACTTCCCCTGACCACTGACATGTGGGCCAGGCCCCTGCTTAATTAAGCAATAGATTAATTAGCGGTAATTAACTTAACTAGTTAGGTTAGTCTCTGACATGTGGGCCCAGGCCTTAACTAAACTAGATTAGGTTTAGTTTAATTTATTTAACCCTGTTAGTTAACTGTGTCACTGACGTGTGGACCGCACACGTCAGGTTTGACCTGGTCGGCTCCAGTGACCTGCTGACGTCACACTGACGCACTGCTGACGTAATAAGTAATTCCTGGATTTATTTTTATACATGAAATTCCAGAAAATAACCAAAACTTCTAAAATTCATAGAAAATCAACCGTAGCTCCAAATCAAACAAATTATATATGAAAAATTATCAGAAAAATTCAAGGAATCCATCTGTACCATTTTCATGCATGTTTGAACAATGTTTGTCGTCTGTTTTGGACAAAAGAAATAAAGGGCATTTAAATAATCATATATGGAGTTGGAATTTGAATCTTGTAGTCAAACCAACTTCATTTAAATCATAGCTAGGTGCATTAGCTCAAATCACAGCATATTGTCATGTCATGATCATGCATCATATTGTAGCATTGCATTGATTGTGTTCTTTCTCAGTTGCCGGTGTTTGTCCCCTCTCGATAGACGTGGTTCCGACGACGAGTTCGATGACACCGATGAAGAACTATATTATCTTCAGAAGTGTCAGGCAAGCAAAACCCCCTTGTTCATTCCGATACAATCCCACTCTCTCGCTCCTGCTCTATTTTACTGCATTAGGACAACAACGATACAACTGTTACTTGTTGTGGTACTTGAACCCCTTTATCCTCTGCATGACCTGTCATTGCCACAGTAAATAGATGAAACCCACTAGCATGAGTAGGAGTTGTTTGAGCCCTGATGTGCCTACTCATTCATGCTTGTTGTCATGCCTGCTATTGCTTAGAGTTGTGTCAGGTCTGATTCATCGGGGATGAATCGGAGGTGTGTGAACATGTCCTACTGTGTGTGAGCTAAGTGTGTGAACACGATTTGGTAAAGGTAGCGGTGAGAGGCCATGTAGGAGTACATGGTGGGTTGTCTCATTGCAGCCATCCGCAGGAACTGAGTTCTGTGTTTGTGATCCATGAACAGTTACTACCACACATTGGGCTCCGGGCACTCCAAGCTCTCTCGACTTATTAATCAACATGAGCTCTGTCCAGGAGTTGCAACTAGTTTCTGGTGTTTGTAGGTAGTGTTAGTAGTCTACCAAGTGGCACCCGGTACAGGTGGGCTTGGGACAGACTAGGCACCATGGCACGGTGTACCAAGCGTACATCCACCCGTCGAGGTGGGCTTGGGAACCCTGCTCACATCGTTTGGGGCCGTGGCGACACCCGGCGGATCTCCTTGCGGATGGAACCCGAATAGGCGATAAACACTGGACGAGAGACTTGTGTGGTTAGTCAGGTCATGGCCGACTACCTCGCCCGGCTCCGCTTGAAGGTTGCCGAGATACATGGCGTGTCTGAGGCGATAAGTGGCGAGGCGTGTATGAAGAAGTACACCCTGCAGGGTTATCATTATATATTGAATAGCGGATTCCTCGGATATGGAAACTTGGACCCTTGCATAGTTCATAGACAAGTGAAAGTGGATACTCTAAAATGCGCAAGATAAGCGTGAGTGCTATGGATGGCGTTCTCGTTAGGGAGACGGAGCGGATCCATAGTGGTGTATTGATATGGTGAATATGTGGACTCGTGCGCCACCTCAAAAGAGTTACTTGCGATCGTGAGTTCAGGATAGCCACCGAGTCAAAGCTGGCTTGCTGCAGTTAAACCCCACCACCCCTTTGTTTATAATGATGCTTATGTAGTTAGTTCTGATGTAAGTCTTGCTAGGTACATTTGTACTCACGTTTGCCTATTTTATGTTTTTGCAGAGAGACTTCAGTCTCGCTAATAGTTCCGCGTGGACTTCGACGTTTAGCTTGTTACCTCAGCTACGATCTTGTGCCCTCGGCAGGATCTGGTAGATAGTCAGGCTTCTCAGCCTTTTTCATTTGTAGATGTGTGTACTCAGACATGTTAAGCTTCCGCTTGTGCTTTGATTTGTATGCTCTGAATGTTGGGTCATGAGACCTATGTTTGTAATATCTCGCTCCTCGGAGCCTAATGAATACATACTTGAGTCGTAGAGTCATGTTGTTATGCCATGTTATATTTGCACATATCGAGCATATTGTGTGTATGTTATTGAAATGCTTGGTATGTGTGGGATCTGACTATCTAGTTGTTTATCTTTAGTAGCCTCTCTTACCGGGAAATGTCTCCTAGTGTTTCCACCGAGCCATGGTAGCTTGCTACTGCTCCGGAACACTTAGGCTGGCCGGCATGTGTCCTTCTTCCTTCCTGTGTCTGTCCCTTCGGGGAAATGTCACGCGATGAATACCGGAGTCCTGTTAGCCCGCTACAGCCCGGTTCACGAAGTCTGCTAGCCCAATGCTACTGACTGGATTCATTCGCGATGACCGACATGTTCGATCTGGGTCATGGATGCTGTCCTGTAAGTCTGTGCCACTTTGGGTTTACGACTAGCCATGTCAGCCGGGCTCGTTATCATATGGATGCTAGCGACACTATCATATACATGTGCCAAAAGGCGCAAACGGTCCCGGGAAAAGGTAAGGCGACACCCGTGGGAATACCGTGCGTGAGGCCGCAAAGTGATATGAGGTGTTACATGCTAGATCGATGTGGCATTGAGTCGGGGTCCTGACACTAACTCCTTAGCCACATGAGCTCATTATGATGATGCATTACCGAGTGCGCCCAGAGATACCTCTCTTTCATATGGAGTGACAAATCACAGTCTAAATTCGTGCCAACCCAACAGATACTTTCGGAGATACCTGTAGTGCACCTTTATAGTCACCCAGTTACGTTATGACATTTGATACACCCAAATCATTCCTATGGTATCTGGGAGTTGCACAATCTCATGGTCTAAGGAAAGATACTTGACATTAGAAAAGCTCTAGCAAATGAACTACACGATCTTGTGCTATGCTTAGGATTGGGTCTTGTCCATCACATCATTCTCCCAATGATGTGATCTCGTTATCAATGACATCCAATGTCCATGGTCAGGAAAGCATAACCATCTATTGATCAACGAGCTAGTCAACTAGAGGCTCACTAGGGACATGTTGTGGTCTATGTATTCACACATGTATTACAGTTTCCGGTTAATACAATTATAACATGAACAATAGACAAATATCATGAACAAGGAAATATAATAATAAACATTTTATTATTGCCTCAAGGGCATATTTCCAATAGTCTCCCACTTGCACTAGTCAATAAACTAGTTACATTGTGATGAATCGAACACCCATAGAATTCTGGTGCTGATCATGTTTTGCTCGTGGAAGAGGTTTAGTCAATGGATCTATGACATATAGATTCGTATGTACTTTACAAATATCTATGTCTCCATCTTGAATATATTCACGAATGGAGTTGAAGCGACGCTTGATGTGCCTAGTCTTCTTTTGAAACCTGGGCTACTTGGCAAGGGTAATAGCTCCAGTGTTGTCACGGAAGAGAGTCATCGGGCCCGACCCATTGGGAATCACTCCTAGGTCGGTGATAAACTCCTTCATAAAGAATGCCTCCTGTGCTGCTTCCGAAGAGCTGTGTACTCCGCTTCACATGTAGATCCCGCCACGACACTTTGCTTGCAACTGCACCAGCTAACTGCCCCACCATTCAAAATATACACGTCTCCGATTTGTGACTTGGGGTCATTCGGATCTGTGTCAAAGCTAGCATCTACGTAACCCTTTATGACAAGCTCTTCGGCACCTCCATAAACGAGAAATATATCCTTAGTCCTTTTCAGGTACTTCAGGATATTCTTGACCGCTATCCAGTGTTCCATTCCGGGATCACTACCTTCCTACCAAACTTATGGCAAGGTTTACATCAGGTCTGGTACACAGCATGACATACATAGTAGAGCCTATGGCTGAGGCATAGGGGATGACACTCATCTTTTCTCTATCTTCGGCCGAGGTCGGGCATTGAGCTGTGCTCAATTTCACACCTTTCAATACATGCAAGAACCCCTTCTTGGACTGATCCATATTGAACGTCTTCAATATCTTGTCAAGATATGTGCTTTGTGAAAGACCAATGAGGCGTCTCGATCTATCTCTATAGATTTTGATGCCTAATGTGTAAGTAGCTTCTCCAAGGTCCTTCATTGAAAAACACTTATTCAAGTAGGCCTTTATGATTTCCAAAAGTTCTATATATTTCCCATCAATAGTATGTCATCCACATATAATATGAGAAATTCTACAGAGCTCCCACTCACTTTCTTGTAAATACAGGCTTCTCCATAAGTCTGTATAAACCCAAACACTTTGATCACTTCATTAAAGTGAATGTTCCAACTCTGAGATGCTTGCACCAGCCCATAGATGGAGCACTGGAGCTTGCATACCTTGTCAGCATTCTTAGGGTCGACAAAACCTCCGGCTGCATCATGTAGAATTCTTCCTTAAGGAAACCGTTAAGGATGTCATTTTGACGTCCATTTGCCAGATTTCGTAATCATAAAATGCGGCAATTTCTAATATGATTTGGACGGACTTCAGCATCGCTACGAGTGAGAAGGTCTCATCGTAACCAACCCCTTGAACTTGTCGATAACCCTTAGCAACAAGCCGAGCCTTATAGACGGTCACATTACCATCCGCGTCAGTCTTCTTCTTAAATATCCACTTATTGTCTATAGCTTGCCGTTCATCGTGCAAGTCCATCAAAGTCCATACTTTGTTCTCATACATGGATCCTATCTCGGATTTCATGGCTTCAAGCCATTTCTTGGAATCCGGGCCTGCCATCGCTTCTTCATAGTTCGAAGGTTCACCGTTATCTAACAACATGATTTCCAGGACAGGGTTGCCATACCATTCTAGTGTGGAATGTGTCCTTGTGGACCTACGAAGTTCAGTAGTAACTTGATCTGAAGTTTCATGATCATAATCATTAACTTCCTCTCTAGTCGGTGCAGGCACCACAGAAACATCTTCCTGAGATACGCTACTTTCCGGTTCAAGAGGAGTCACCTCATAAAGTTCTA